>CM076578.1:429806901-431006901 GCA_034641835.2 Pinus albicaulis
TTAAGGTTAAGGTCAAGGGTTTGGGAAGGTTAAGGTTAAGGGTAAGGGTAAGATAAGGTTAAGGTTAAGGTTAGGTTATAGTTAAGGTCAAGGTTAGGTTAAGGTTAGGTAAAGGTTAAGGGTAAGGTTAAGGTCAAGGTCAAGGTTAACCTTAAACTAACCTTAACCGTAACCTCAAACCTAACCTTAACCTTAAATTTACCCTTAGGTTATGGGTTTCGTCATTTAAAGGTTAAGGTTAAGGGTTTGATCAAGGTTAAGGTTAAGGTTAAGGGTAAGGTCAAGGTTAAGGGTAAAGCTAAGGTTAAGGTTAAGGTTAAGATGAAGGTTAAGGGTAAGGTCAATGTTAAGGGTAAAGTTAAGGTTAAGGTGAAGGTTAAGGGTAAGGTTAAGGTTATGGCTAGGGTTAAGGGTAAGGTTAAGGTTAAGGTTAGATGAAGGTTAATGTTAAACTTAGGTTAAGGTAAGGGTTCGGTCAAGGTTAAGGTTGAGGATTAAGGTTAAGGTTAAGGGTTTGGTAAAGGTTAGGGTTAGGTTAGAGTTAAGGTTAAGGTTAGGTTAAGGGTAAGATAAGATTAAGGTTAAGGTTAGGTTAAGGTCAAGGTGAAGGTGAAGGTTAAGGATAAGGTTAATGTTAGGGTAAAGGTTGAGGTTAATGTTAAGGTTAAGGTTAAGGGTTTGGTCAAGGCTAGGGTTACCTTATCCCTAAGGTTAGGGTAAAGTTAAAGTTAAGGTTAAGGTTAGGTTAGATTAAGCTTAGGTTAATGGTATTGTCAAGGTTAAGGTTATGGTTATGGGAAGGTTAAGGTTAAATTAAGGTTAAGGTTAAGGTTAGGGTTAGGTTATAGTTAAGGTCAAGTTTAAGGCTAGGTTAAGGTCAAGGTTAGGGTTAGGTTATACTTAAGGTTAAGGTTAAAGTCAAGGTTAAGGATTTTGTCAAGGTGAGGGTTAGGTTATAGTTAAGGTCAAGGTTAAGGTTAGGTTAAGGTTAAGGTTAAGGGTTTGGTCAAGGTTAGGGTTAGGTTATAGTTAAGGTTAAGCTTACGGGTTAAGTTAGGTTAAGGTTTTGGTCAAGGTTAAGGTTAAGGGTTTGGTCAAGGTTAAGGTTAAGGTTAAGGTTAAGATAAAGTTAGAGTTAAGGTTAACGTTACTTTAAGGTTAAGGTTAAGGTTAAGGGTTTGGTCAAGGTTAGGGTTAGGTTAAGGGGGTAAGGTTAATGTTAAGGTTAAGGTTAAGGTTAAGGGTTTGGTTGGCATTAGGATTAGGTTATCGTTAAGGTCAAGGTTAAGGTTAAGTTATAGTTAAGGTTAAGGTTAAGGTTAGGGGAAAGTTAAGGTTAAGGTTAGGTTAAGGTTAGGGTTAAGGTTAAGGGTTTGGTCAAGTTTTGGGTTAGGTTAAGGGGGTAAGGTTAAGGTTAAAGTTAATATTAAGGTTAAGGGTTTCGTCTAGTTTAGGGTTAGGTTATAGTTAAGGTTAAGGTTAGGGTCATGTTATAGTTATTGTTGGAGAGGTAAATCCCTACTAGCCCAGATCGGGTCTAGCAACAACCAAGTCACGCTAAGATGCAGGTTCCTAATTGCAAAAGACTAAGATGTGACAAGAGGCCTACCTTATGTCCTACGTTGTTTTCGTTTGTGGAGAAAATGGCACTTCCGTCCCTCGCTTTGGCAGATCACAATTCTCTCACTAGGCACGTTCGAACACCTACACGTACACGAAGAAGCAATAAACACACAAGCGTAAAACCTAATACATACAACTATGTATTAGTCAGAGAAGATACAACTCATAACATGAAACATAAACATCTGAGTGGAACCATAATCGAAGTCACTTATTATTAATCAGAACAAAGAAAGATACAATCCAAGCTCTGATGCTGGATCTTCCTTCGGTGGGTCGACAGCAGAGTACATCTCGGTAAAGCTCGTCGGGAATGGGACAAGTCTCTCTCTTCAACTATATGACGATAATCTCCTCACTAATGATTTAGCTCTATTCAGGCTAGCTTGAAAAGGGAAAATGACAAGCTTATATAGATGTTGGAAGGGGAGTTGGGATCCCTACAATGGTGGGATTGGCCCTATCCTCAAGGAAGCTTCCATGATAGGTGGAAAAGCACTTCCCCTACATGGAGATCCGAAGCCAAACCTCCCAACTCATTTTAGAGACTCGTTCAGGAATTGGCTAGAATCAAACTTCCGCCATTTATTTTTAAAAAACAATCCTTAGTAATCTTGGCGTGAGTAATACACTGGGACAGAGCACCAGTTGGCATGCCCTCTTTGGTGGATTTCCCCATTGGTGCGAAGGCTGAACTCTCTAGTCATGCCAAGGCCAAAAGGGCTATTTTTAGGGCTTTTCACAGGAAATTGTCTTTAGGGGAATGATTTTCCTTGTTAAGGGGGATGCCGTGAAAGTGGTTTGAGGTCATGTCACTACTCACAGGTCATGGAATAAGCCCTCCAATGTGTGGAATGGGGGATTGCAGGGACAGTGACAAATTACTGTGTAACAGATGCCCCCTAAATCATGAGGCCCGAGAGAGAGAGAGGGGTGAAATTCTTTACGAGAACGTGTCCAATTGAAAACACTGCCATCGGAAAATTTGCATAGGCAAGTAAAACTAATATCTCAAATACATGATATATGTGGAATGGGCACAACCATCTGTAATAGAGTATAAAATAATCAGGATCCAAGGCATGGATGTAGCCATCCATTAAGGATCAATAAGTAGACTCAGGTATGGTCGCAGCCATCCATTCAATGAGTCATGTAACCAATCATGATAATCCACAAAATCCGTAGCCTGGATTCCAATAGAAAAAATCCAGGGTCTTGCACTCCATCTTGACCCGAACAGAGTACAAGTTCAAGCATGTGAATAAGTGACCTAAAGTAGAACATGAAATAACATCGTTTGATTACCATCTAATGATGAGAGCTGTTAACAAACGCGAGAGGAACCACCAATAATGAAAATGGCCCTCAAGGTACTATAGGTACAATCCACGGAATGTGAACAGTGAGCTGGCGTCGAACACCCGCAAAATCATCCGATCGAAGGTCAATGATGAAAACCTTACGTCGAATGTGAAGAACCTGCCATTGAGGCATGTAGACTTCAAGGTACCAGAAGGGAGTCTCTAGATCAGCTTCCTGGATAATGAGATGAAGTCGACAAGAAGTGACCTTGATCGAAGGTGGGCCATAATGTTTCCCACATCATTGACGTGAAACAGAGGAACATAATATTTGTGAATCAAGATCAGATGAGAATCAGACGAAGGTTGAAATTGCAGAGGTCAACTTCTCTTGAACATATCGGCGACAGGACAGTGGATTTGGAAGTATTTGACATCAAAATATCAGAGGTCATGACGACGATCCAAAGAGAAAATGAGAGGTCGAAAGGGATTACTCAAACCAATGGAGGCAAGCAGAAAACGAGATGATATGTCCCCAACCCGACACAAATGCAGACAAGTGCCATGTTCAAGAGCGACATATTGCCAACACGACGATGATATTGGTTCCATTTTTCCCACCATTTTTGGAGAGTACCCCAATTATTTTTGAAAACAAGCTTGAAGTAGATAGCATATGCTTGTAATATAAGTTCGTCCTTCGGAGGAATCCATCCTAGTACATTTAACGAGCCCTAGGAAGGAAAAACTCGAGTATCGTTATTACGACTGAATCCGATGTCATCAGGGTTTAATGAGTATGACAAATCAAGAACTCATCGTCTTTTCATGTTTAGAGAGTTTGAAAAGATAGCAAAAAAGTAAACTCCAAAGTCCCTCTTCGTAAATAGTTCCTCAGATCCGAAAAGGTAGAAAACTATGTCTGAGAAAACCTCCTAGTCGCGATAGGCTAGGGTATTCCTTTTTCGTAAATAATCTATCCCAGCTTGAAAAAGGGGTAAACGTATACTGGGTAGATTTCATTTCGTAGCCACTTTAACTAGATCAAAACGACAAGGGACTCAGAAATCTTTTCATGTTTAGAGAGTTAGAAAAGAGCTGAAAGATGACTCCAAAAATGACTTTTTCGTGTTTTTACCGAGTCCGAAAAAGTATAAAATACAACTCGTATCACCGTCTAAGCTGCGTAAAAACCTGTTGCTGCACATGAAATCGAACGTAAAATCCATTTTTCGACAAAATATAGAAAAATATTGGGAAAAATGACTTTAAAAACCTAATTTGACTTTGAAAAGTTATAAATATGCCACAAATAGTAAAAACATATTTATTTTTACTTTTTACCTCTTTTGGAGAGCAACAGTGAGCTTTTGTTGTGCAGACTTGTAGCGGCGATTGTGACCAATCCAGTACATCATTGCGGTTCTTGTTTTTTCCAGGTAAGAAGTGCTCCCCTTAGCTTTGTTTTGATTCATTTTTTGTAAGTTTCCATTGTGTCTTTGATCTCTGGGGTAACCCTTTGCAAAATTAGGGCTCAACCAATTGGCGCGGGTATCGGGCATGGAGGCAAGAAGGCCAAATTGAAACAGTTTGGGTACAGTTCCATTCTGGTGTCGTTCATTCTGGAACGATTACCAAATTTCCAGGGCCAAGGGGAAATAGTCGACGAGCCGTCATTGAGGGAGCCGAGGATGGCTCGATGGGCAGCACTCATGCCCAGATCAGGAGGGGGCCAGCAGATGTCCTGGAGGCCCTAGTTTTTTGTATGGCTATGGTGACAGCTGATCTTCATTGAAGACTGGCCCTACGCTGGTACCGACTTCATGGGAGACCTAGATCTTGCACTCCCAGAGGGGGATGACTGGAACGAGGAGCTGGGTATGACTCTTTTTTATTTTTTATGTATTTATGATTTTTTTTGTGATACATGCATATTCTAATAACAGTTCTATGTGTATGTAGATGTTGGCCCAAAGAGGCCCACCAACATGTCACCCATTTCATGGAGGACCCCTCTCGCACATGATCCTCAAGCTGAGGATGGCGAAGGGAGAGAGCTAGTCTAGAACCTGGAGGGTATTTCCCAAGGGATCCTGGATTATGCACGACTAGCAGACGTCCCGATGGCTTACCAGAGGCACACTGTGGGGGTGCCTAGTCGCCGCCATCAATTGCTGAGGTGACTAGTGTGCGCAGTGACATGTTACCAGGAGCACCACGCTGATTAGTCATCTATGGATTTTTATATGCATATTTTTGAGAGACATGTTGTCTCTGGCTATTATTAAAACATACATGTATATTTTTTGATTTTATGTGATGTACAAAAACTGCAAACTATTCGACATATATATATATATATATATTTCTGGATCGATCTTTTTACATGTGATGATGTTTTTTTAACATTAAGGTTATAGTTAAAGTCAAGGTCAAGGTTAAGGTTATGGTTAAGGTTAATTTTAGGTAAAGGTTAATGTTAAGGGTGGGTTATAGTGAAGGTTAATGTTAATACCCGTAACCTTAAACCTTAACCTTAACCTAACCTTAAACTTAAACTTATCTTAACGTTAAGCTTAACCTTAACCTTAACTTTACCCTTAACCTTACCTTAACCTAACCTTAACCTTACCCTTAACCTTATCTTAACCTTAAACCTTAATTGTAATATTAACCTTAACCTTAACTATAACCTAACCCTAACATTGACCAAACCCTTTACATTAAACTTAAACTTAACTTAACCTTAACCTTAAATAAACCCTTAAACTTAACCTTATCCTTAACATTAACCATAACCATAAACTTACCCTAACCGTAACCTTAACCTTACCCTAACCTTACCCTAACCTTAACCTTAACTTTAACCTTAACCTAACCTTAACCAAACCCTTAACCCTAACCTTAACCTTAACCTAACCTTAACCAAACCCTTAACCTTAACCTTAACCTTAACCTAACATTAACCTTGAATTTACACTTAACCTAACCTTAAACTTAAATATAACCTAACCCTAACCTTGACCTTAACATAAACCTCAACCTTGACCTTGTCCTTAACCTAACCTTAACCTTAATCTTATCTTACCCTTAACCTAACCCTAACCTTGAACTTGACTTTACCCTTAACCTAACCTTAACCTTAACCTGATTAAAACCATAACCTTAACCTTAACCTAACCTTAACCTTGACCATAACTATAATGTAACCCTAACCTTGACGAAACCTTAACTTAACATTAACCTTAACCTTAACCTTGCCATAACCTTAACCTTAACCTTAACCATAAACTAACATTAAACTTGACCTTAACTATAACCTTGACCAAACCCTTAACCTTAACCTTAATCTTAACCTTAACCTTAACCTAACCCTAACCTTACCTAACCTTAAACCTAACCATAACCTTAAATTTACCCTTAACCTAACCTTAACCTTAACCTAACCTCAACCATAACCTTAACCTAACCTTAACGTTAACATTACCCTTAACCTTATATTAACCTTACCTTAACCATAACCTTAACCTTGACCTTAACTATAACCTAACCCTAAGCTTGACCAAACCCTTAACCTTCACCTTAACCTTAACTTTACCCTTAACCTAACCTTAATCTTAACCCCACCCTTAACCTTGACCAAACCCTTAACCTTAACCTTAACGTGAACCTTAACCTTAAGGGTTTGGGAAGGTTAAGGTTAAGGGTAAGATAAGGTTAAAGTTAAGGATAAGGGTAAGGTCAAGGTTAAGGTTAGGTTATAGTGAAGGTTAAGGTTAAGACCCATAAACTTGACCTTGACCTTACCCTTATCCTTAACCTTAACTTTAACCCTAACCTTGACTTTACCCTTAACTTAACCTTAACCTTCACTATAACCTAACCCTAAGCTTGACTAAACCCTTAACCTTAACCTTAACCTTAACTTTACCCTTACCCTAACCTTAACCTTAACCCCACCCTTAACCTTGATCAAACCCTTAACCTTAAATTTAACGTGAACCTTAACCTTAACCTTAACCTTGACTTTACACTTAACCTTAACCTTAACGTGACTAAATCCGTAACCTTAACCTTAACCTTGACCTTAACTATAACCTAACCCTAACCTTAACCTTGAGTTTACCCTTAACGTAACCTTAACTTTGAATTTACCTAACCAAATTTAAGGTTAAGGTTAAGGTTAAGGTAAAGGTTAAGATAAGGTTAAGGTTAGGTTAATTTTAAGGTTACGGGCTTAGTCAGGTTAAGATTAAGTTTAAGGTTAAGGTTAAGGTTAAGGGTTTGGGAAGGTTAAGGTTAAGGGTAAGATAAGGTTAAGATTAAAGTTAAGGTTAAGGTTTGGTTGAGTTCAAGGTTAAGGGTAAAGTTAAGGTCAAGGTTTGGGTTAGGTTATAGTTAAGGTTAAGGTTAGGTTAAGGGTAAATTCAAGGTTAAGGTTAAAGTGAAGGTTAAGGGTAAGGTTAAGGTTAAGGGTTATGCCTTGAATTTACCCTTAACTTAACCTTAACCTGCACTATAACCTAACCCTAACCTTGACCAAATCCTTAACCTAACCTTAACCTTAACCTTAACCTTCCCATAACCATAACCTTAACATTAACCTTAACCTAACCTCAACCTTAACCTTAACCTAACCTTAACCTTAACCTTAACGTTAACCTTGACCTTAAGGGTAAGGTTTGGTAAAGGTTAGGGCTAGGGTATAGTTAAGATTAAGGTTAAGGTTAGGTTAAGGTTAAGGTTAAGATTAAGGTTAAGTTAAGGTTAATGTTAAGGGTTTGGTTAAGGTAAGTTTAAGGTTAAGGTTAAGGGGTAAAGTTAAAGTTAAGGTTAAGGGGTTAATGTAAAGTTAGGGTAAATTCAAGGTTAAGGTTAAGGGGGTAAGGTGAAGGTGAAGGTGAAGGTTAAGGTTAAGGTTAAGGTTAAGTTAAGGTTAAGGTAAGGTTAATGTTAAGTTAAGGGTAAAGTCAAGGTTAAGCTTAAGATTAAGGTGAAGGTTAATGTTATAGTTAAGGTTAAGGTTAAGGTTAAGGTTATGGCTAAGGTTAACGTTAAGGTTAAGTTAAAGGGTAAAGATAAGGTTATGGTTAAGGTTATGTTAAGGGTAAAGTAAAGGTTAAGGTTTGGTTAACCTTAAGCTTAAGGTTATGGTTAAGATAAGCTAAAGATAAGGTTAAGGGTAAGGTTAAGGTCAAGGTTAGGTTAAGGTTATGGTTAAGGTAAGGTTAAGTGTAAAGTTAAGGTTAAGGTTATGTTAAGGTTAAGATAAGTTTAAGGGTAAGGTTAAAGTCAAGGTCAAGGTTAGTGACAAGGTTAAGGTTAAGGTCAAGGGTAAGGTCAAGGTCAAGGTTAAGGTTATGGTTATGGGAAGGTTAAGGTTAAGGTTATGGTTAGGGGAAGGTTAAGCTTAAGCTTAAGGTTAAGGTTAAGGTTAGGGTTAAGGTTAGGGAAAGGTTAAGGTTAAGTTAAGGTTAAGGTTAAGGTTTGGTCAAGGTTAGGGTTAGGTTATGGTTAATGTTAAGGTTAGGTTAAGGGTAAATTCAAGGTTAAGGTTATGGGCAGGTTAAGGTTAAGGTTAAGGGGTTAAGGTTAGGTTAAGGGTAAATTCAAGGTAAAGGTTAAGGTGAAGGTTAAGGTTAAGGTTAAGGTTATGTTTATGGGAATATTAAGGTTAAAGTTAATGTTAAGGTTAAGGTTAAGCGTTTGGTCAAGGTTAGGGTTAGGTTATAGTTAATGTCAAGTTTAGTTTAGGTTATAGTTAAAGTTAAGGTTAAGATCAAGTTTAAGGTTAAGGTCAAGGTCAAGGTCAAGGTTAAGGGTAAGGTTAAGGATAGGATTAGGTTATAGTTAAGGTTATGGCTATGGTAAGTTTAGGGTTAGGTTAAGGTTAAGGTTAAGTTTAAGGTTAGGTAAAGGTTAAGGTTAAGGTTGAGGTTATGGTTATGGTTATGAGAAGGTTAAGGTTAAGGTTAATGTTAATTTAAGGTTAAGGTTAAGGTTAAAGTTAAGTTTAAGGTTAAGGTTAAGGGTTTGGTCAAGGTTAGGGTTAGGTTATAGTTAAGGTTAAGATTAGGTTGGGTTATAGTTTAAGTTAAGGTTAAGGTTAAGGTTAACGTTCAGGTTCAGGTTAAGGTTAAGGTTAAGGTTAAGGTTAAGAGCTGTAACCTTAACCTTGACCTCACCATTATCCTTAACCTTAACTTTAACCCTAACCTTGACTTTACCCTTAACTTAACCTTAACCTTCACTATAACCTAACCCTAACCCTGGCCAAACCCGTATCCTTAACCTTAACCTTACCCTTAAGCTTACTAAAGCCTTAACTTTAACCTTAACCTTAACTATAACCTAACCTTAACGTTGACCAAACCCTTAACCTTAACCTTGAACAAACCCTTAACCTTAACCTAAACCTTCCCCTAACCTTAACCCTAACCTTAACCTTAACCTTAACCTTAACCTTAGCCATAACCATAACCATAACCTTGACCAAATTCTTAACCTTAAACTTAACCTTAACCTTAACCTTAACATTAACCTTGACCTTAACTTTAACATAACCTTAACCTAACCTAACCCTAAACTTGACCAAACCCTTAACCTTAACTTTATTCTTAACCTAAAATTAACCTTAACTATAACCTAACCCTAACCTTAACCAAACCCTTAACCTTAACCTGACTAAACCCGTAACCCTTAACCTTAAACTTACTCTTAACCTTCACCTTCACCTTAACCTTGAATTTACCCTTAACCTAACCTTAACCCTAAATTTAACCTAACCCTAACCTTGACCTTAACTTTACCCTTAACCTTGACCTTAACCCTTACCTTAACCTTAACCTAAACTTAACCGTAACTTTAACCTTTACCTTATCTTACCCTTAACCTTTCCTTAACCTTAACTATAACCTAAGCCTCAGCTGAACCTCCTTAACCTAACCTTATCCTTCCCCCAACCTTAACCTCAACATTAACCCTAACCGTATCCTTAACTTTACCCTTAACCTAACCATAACATTAGCTTTAACCTTAGCTTAACCTAACCTTAACCTTAACCAAACACTTACCCTTGACTTTAACCTTAACCATAACCTTGACCTTAACCTGACTAAAATTGTAACCTTAACCTTAACATAACCTTAACCTTGACCTTATCCTAACCTAACCTTAACCTTAAAATTAATCTAACCCTGACCTTGACCAAATGCTTAACCTTAACTATAACCTAACCCTAACCTTGACCTTAACTTTACCCTTAACCTTGACCTTAACCTTAACCTAACCTTAACCTTGACTTTACCCTTAACCTAACCTTGACCTTGACCTTAACTATAACCTAACCGTAACCTTGACGAAACCTTAACCTTAACCTTAGCCTAATCTTAACCTTAACCTAACTGTAACCTTAACCTAACCTTAACCTTAACCTTAATCTTAACCATAACCTTATCCTAACCATAACCTTAACCTTAACCTTAACCTAACCCTAACCTTAAATTTACCCTTAAGCTAACCTTAACCTTAACCTTAACCTTAACTTAACCCTAACCTTAACTTTACCCTTAAGCTAACCTTAACCTTAACCTTAAACTTATCTTAACATTAACCATACCATAACCATAACCATAACCTTAACCTTAACCTGACTAAACCCTTAACCTTAACCTTACATTAACCTAATTTTAACCTTAACATTTCCCTAACCTTAACCTTAACCTTAACCTTAACCTTGCGCTAACCTTACCTAACCTTAACCTTAACTTTACCCGTAACATTACCCTTAACCTAACCTTAACCTTCCCCTAACCTTAACCATAACCTTAACCTTAACCTTTCCCTAACCTTAACGCTAACCTTAACTTTAACCTTAACCCTTAACCTTAAGGTTAAGGCTTGGTCAAGGTTAGGGTTAGGTTATAGTTAAGGTTAAGATTAGGATTAAGGTTAGGGGAAGGCTAAGTTTAAGGTTAATGTTAAGGTTATGGTTAGGCTAAGGTTAAGGTTAAGGTTAAGGTTAGGGTTAGGTTATAGTTAAGGTTAAGGTTATGAGTTTGGTCAAGGTTTGGGTTAGGTTATAGTTAAGGTTAGGTCAAGGCTAGAGTTAGGTTATAATTAAGGTTAGGTTAAGGTTAAGTTAAGGGTAATGTTAAGGTTAAGTGAAGGTTAAGGTTAAGGGGTTAAGGTAAAGTCAAGGTCAAGGTTAGGGTTAGGTTAAGGTAAATTCAAGGTTAAGATTAGGGTTAGGTTAAGGTTAAGGGTAAGGGTAAGGTTCAGGTTAAGGTTAGGGTAAATTTAAAGTAAGGGTTAGGTCAAGGTTAGGTTAAGGTTAAGGTTAAGGTTAAGGTCAAGGTTAGGGTTAAGTTAAGGTTAAGGTTAAGTTTCAGGTTAAGGGTAAGGTTATGGTTAGGTTAAGGTTAAGGTTAAGGTTAGGTTAAGGTTAACATAAGGTTAAGGTTAGGGTTAGGGTTTAGGTTAAGGTTAGTTTAAGGTGAAGGTTAAGGGTTTGGTCAAGGTTAACCTAACCTCAAGGTTAGGGTTAGGTTATGGGTAACGTTAAGGTTAGGTTAGGGTAAAGTCAAGGTTAAGGTTAAGGTTAAGGTCAAGGGGAAGGTTAAGGTTAAGGTTAGGTTAAGTTAAGGTTAAGGTTAAGGTTAAGGTTATAGTTAAGGTTAAGGTTAAGGTAAAACTTAAGGTAAATGTGGAGGTTAAGGGTAAAGTTAAAGTTAAGGTTAAGATTAGGGTTAATTTATATTTAAGGTCAAGTTTACGTTTAAGGTTAAGGTTAAAGGTAAAGTTAAGGTCCAGGTTAGGGTCTAGTTATAGTTAAGGTCAAGGTAAGGTTAAGGGTAAAGTCAAGGTTAAGGTTAAGGTTACAGGTTTAGTAAGGTTAAGGTTAAGGTTAAAGTTAGGTTAACGTTAAGGATAAGGTTAAGGTTGAGCTAAGGTTAAGGTTATGTTAAGGTTAAAGTCAAGGTCAAGGTTAAAGTTAAGGTTAGGGGAAGGTTAAGGTTAAGGCTAGGGGAAGGTTAAGGTTAAAGTCAAGGTTAAGAGTAAAGTTAAGGTTAAGATTATGTTAAGGTTAAGGTTAAGGGTTATGTCAACGTTAGGGTTAAGTTAATGTTAAGGTTAAGGTTATGTTAAGGTTAAGGTTAAGGATTATGTCAACGTTAGGGTTAAGTTAATGTTAAGGGTAAGTTTAGGTTAAGGTTAAAGTTTAAGGTTAAGGTTAGGTTAAGGTTAAGGTAAGGTTAAGTTAAGGGTAAAGTTGAGGTTAAGGTAAAGGTTAAGGTTAAGGGTAAGATATGGTTAAGGGTTAAGGTTATGCTTAACATGACCTTAACCTTCACCTAACCTTAACCCTAACCTTAACCTTCCCATAAGCATAACCTTAACTTTGACTTTACCCTTAACCTAACCTTAAGGGTTTCGTAAGGTTATGGTTAAGGTTAAGGTTACGGGTTTAGTCAAGTTAAGGTTATAGTTAAGGTCAAGGTTATATTAACCTTAACCTTAGCCTTATCTTAACCTTAACCTAACCTTAACCTTAACTTTACTTTGGTCAAAATTAAGGTTAGGTTATAGTTAAGGTCAAGTTAAGGTTAAGGTTAAGGGTAAAGATAATGCTATGGTTAAGGTTAAGGTTAGGGTTAGGTTATCTTTAAGTTTAATATTAGGTTAAGGGTAAAGTTAAGGTTAAGGTTAGGGGAAGGTTTTAGTTAAGGTTAAGGTTAAGGTTAGGTTAAGCATCAGGTTAAGGTTAAGGTTAGGTTAAGGTTAAGGTTAAGGTTAGGTTAAGCATCAGGTTAAGGTTAAGGTTAGGTTAAGGTTAAGGTTAAGGATTTGGTCAAGGTTAGGATTAGGTTATAGTTAAGGTTAGGTTAAGGTTAGATTAAGGGTAAATTCAACGTTAAGGTGAATGTTAAGGTTAAGAATAAGGTTAAGGTTACAGGTTTAGTAAGGTAAAGGTTAAGGTCAAGGGTTTGGTCAAGGTTAGGGTTAGGGTTAGGTTAAGGTTAAGGTTAAGGTTAGGTTAAGGGTAAAGTCAAGTTTAAGGTTATGGTTAAGGTTAAGGGTAAGATAACGTTAGGGTTATGATTAAGATTAAGGTTAAGGTTAAGGGGGTAAGGTTAAGGTTAAGGATATGGTTGAGTGAAGGTGGAGGTTACAGTTAGGTCAAAGTTAAGGTTAATGTTAAGTTAAGGTTAAGCTTAAGCTTAAGCTTAAGATTAGGTTAAGGGTAAAGTAAATCCTTAACCTTAACCTTATGTTTAACCTTAACCTTCCCCTACCCTTAACCCTAACCTATCCTTAACCTAACCTAAACCTTAACCTAACCTTACCTTAACCTTACCTTAACTAAACCTTTACCTAACCTTAACCTTAACCATAACCTTAACCTAACCTTAACCTTGATCTTAAATATAACCTAACCCTAACCTTGACCAAACCCTTAACATTAACCTTAACCTGACTAAACCTGTAACCGTAACCTTAACCTTACCCTTAACCTTAACTTATCCTTAACCTTAACCTTAACCATAATCTTAACATCAGGTTAAGGTTAAGGTTAAGGGTAAGGTTAGATTTAAGGGTAAAGTTTAAGTTTAAGGTTACGTGTTTAGTCAAGTTAAGGTTAAGCTTAAGGGTTTGATCAAGGTTAGGGTTAGGTTATAGTTAAAGTCAAGGTTATGGTTAGGCTAAGATTAAGGCTAAGCTTAAGGTTATGGTTATGGTTAAGGTTAGGTTAAGGTTAAGGTCAAGGTTAAGGTTAAGTTTATGGTTAAGTTTAGTTTAAGGTTTAGTTTAAGGCTAAGGTTAAGGGTTGGTTATAGTGAAGGTAAAGGTTAAGACCCGTAACCTTATCCTTGACCTTAACCTTACTGTCCTCATAACCTTAACCTTAACCTTAACTATAACCTAACCTTAACCTTGAGAAAAACCTAACCTTAACCCTAACCCTAACCTTAACCTTAACTTTACCCTTAACCTAACCTTAACCTTAACTATACCCTTAATCTAATCTTAACCTTAACCTAAGCTTAAAATTACCCTAAACCTTGACCTTAACCTTAACTTAACCTAACCTTAACCTTAACCTTAACTATAACCTACACTAACCTTGACCAAACCCTTAACCTTAACCTTATATTAACCTTATCCTAACCTTAACATAACCTTAACCTAACTATAAATTTACCCTTAACCTTAACCTTGACCTTAACTATAACCTTACCCTAACATTGACCAAACCCTTAACCTGACTAAACCTGTAACCTTAACCTCAACCTTAACCTTAACCTTGCCCCCTTAACCTTAATCTTAACCTAATCTTAACCTTAACTAAAACCTAACCCTAACTTTAACCAAACCTTTAACCTTAATCTTAACATTAACCTTAACCTTAACCTTAACCATAACCCTAACCTTAACCTTAACCTTAACCTTAACCTAACCTTAATCTTAACATAACTATAACCTTACCCGTAACCTTACCCTGGACATTAACTATAACCCATCCCTAACCTTGACCCTAACCTTAAGCTTAACCTAACCTTAACCCTAAATTTTCCTTAACCTTGACTTTACCCTTAAACTAATCTTAACCTAAACCTAACACTTAACCTTGACCAAACATTTAACCTTAACCTTAACCTTAACTTTACTCTTAACCTAATCTTAACCTTAACTTAACCTTAACCTTGACTTTACCCTTAACATAACCTTAACCTTGACCTTAACCTGAGGTTAAGATTATGGTTAAGGTTAACGTTAGGGTTAAGGTTAGGGTATGGTTAGGGTTAGGTTGAGGTTAAGGTTAGGTTAGGTTAAGGTTAGGTTAAGTTTAAGGTTAAGGGTAAGGTTAAGGTTAAGGTTATGTTTAAGGTTAAGGTTAAGGTTAGGTTAAGCTGAAGGTTAGGTTAAGGTTAAGGTGAATGGTAAAGATAAGGTTATGGTTAAGTTTAAGGTTAGGGTTAGGTTATAGTTAAGGTTAAAGTTAGGTTAAGGGTAAAATAAGGTTAAGGTTAAGGTTAGGTTATAGTGAAGGTTAAGGTTAAGATGATATTAAGGTTAAGGTTATGGGTTTGGTCAAGGTTAGGGTTAGGTTATAGTTAAGGTCAAGGTTAAGCTTAGTTTATAGTGCAGGCTAAAGTTAAGATAAGGTTAAGGTTAAGGTTAAGGTTATGGTTAAGGTTAACGTTAACATTAGGTAAAGGTTAAGGTTAAGGTTAATGTTAAGGGTTTGGTCAAGGTTAGGGTTAGGTTATAGTTAAGGTTACAGGTTTATTCAAGTTAAGGTTAAGGTTAAGAGTAAGGTTAGCTTAAGGGTAAAGTTAAGGTTAAGGTTAAATTCAAGGGT
The DNA here is from genome assembly GCA_034641835.2 of Pinus albicaulis. Lineage (NCBI taxonomy): Eukaryota > Viridiplantae > Streptophyta > Pinopsida > Pinales > Pinaceae > Pinus > Pinus albicaulis. The sequence goes on from CM076578.1 coordinate 429,822,196, forward strand.
TTAGTCAGTCAGGTTAAGGTCAAGGTTAGGGTTTGGGTCAAGTTACGGGTTTAGTCAGGTTAAGGTTAGTTTTAAGGTAAAGGTTATGGTTAAGGTTAAGGTTAAGGGTAAAGTAAAGGTTAAGGTTAAGGATAAGGTTAGGTTAAGGGTAAACTTAAGGTTAAGGTTAAGGTTTGGCCAAGGTTAGGGTTAGGTTATAGTTGAGGTTAAGATAAGGTTAAGGTTAAGGTTAAAGTTATGGTTAGGTTAAGTTAATTTTAAGGTTAAGGTTTGGTCAAGGTTAGAGTTAGGTTATAGTTAAAGTTAAGGTTAAGGTCAAGGTTAAGGGTAAGGTTAAGGTTATGTTAATGTTAAGATTAAGTTAAGGTTAAAGTTAACGTTATGGTTAGGGTAAGGATAGGGTTAAGATTAGGGGAAGGCTAAGGTTAAGTTCATGTTAAGGGTAAAGTGAAGGTTAAGGTTAGGTTAAGGGTAAGGGTTTGTTCAAGGTTAGGGTTTGGTTATAGTTAAGGTTAAGTTAAGGTTAAAGTTAAGGGTTTGGTCAAGGTTAGGGTTAGGTTATAGTTAAGGTGAAGGTTAAGGTTAGGGAAAGGTTAATGTTAAGGTTAAGGTTAAGGGTTTGGTCAAGGTTACGGTTAAGGTTAAGGTTAGGTTAAGGATAAGGATAAGGTTACGATTTTAGTTAGGTTAATGTTAAGGTTAAGGTTAGGTTAAGGTTAAGGTTAAGGTTAGGTTAATTTTAAGGTTAAGGTTAAGGTTAATGTTATGGTTAAGGTTATTATTAGGTTAAGGTTAAGGTGAAGGTTAGGATAAGGTTAAGATAAGGTTAAGGTTAAATTTAAGGTTAGGTTAAGGTTAAGGGTGAAGGTTAAGGTTAAGGTTAGGTTAAGGTAAAGGTTAAGGTTAAGTTAGGTTAAGGTTAGATTAAGGGTAAAGTCGAAGTTAGGGTTAAAGTTAAGCTTAATGTTAAGGGTAAGGTCAAGGTTAAGGTTATAGGTCTTATCCTTAACCTTCACTATAACCTATCCTTAACTATAACCTAACCCTAAATTTAACAAAATGTTAACCTTAACCTTAACCTAACTGTAGCCCTAACCTTAATGTTACATTTAACCTTAACCTTAACCTAATCTTATCATTGACCTTAACTATAACCTAACCCTAACCTTGACCAAACCTTAACCTTAACCTTAACTTAACCTTAACCTTAACCTTAACCTTCCCAAAACCATAGCATTAACCTTAAATTTACCCTTAACCTTAACCTTAACCTTACCCTTAAGGTCAAGGTTAAGGTTAAAGTTATAGTTAAGGGTAAGGTTAAGGTTAAGGTTAGGGTAAAGTTAAGGTTAAAGTTAAGGTTAAGGATAAGGTCAAAGTCAAGGATAAGGTTAAGTAAAGGTTAAGATAAGGTTAAGGGTAAGTTTAAGATAAGGTTAAGGTTAAGGGTAAGTTTAAGGTTAAGGTTAAGGGTTTGGTCAAGGTTAGGGTTAGGTTATAGTGAAGGTTAAGGTTAAGTTAAGGGTAAAGTCAAGGTTAGGGTTAGGTTAAGGTTAAGATTAGGTTAAGGGTAAAGTTAAGGTTAAGGCTAGGTTAAGTTTAAGGTTCTAGTTAAGGTCAATGTAAGATAAGGTTAAGGGTAAGGTTAAGGTTACAGGTTTAGTCAGGTTAAGGTTAAGGTTAAGATTAGGTTAAGGGTAAGGTTAAGGTTAGGTTAAGATTAAGGTTAAGTTTTAGGTTAGGGTTAGGCTATAGTTAAGGTCAAGGTTACGGTCAAGGGCAAGGAAACCCTTAAACTTAAGCTTAACCTGAACCTTTACCCTAACCTTACCCTTAACCTTAACCTTAACTATAACATAACACTAACCTTGACCAAACCTTTAACCTTAACCTTAACTTGAATAAACCTGTAACTTTAACCTTAACCTTAATATTAACCTTCACCCTTAACCTTAACCTTACCCCCCTAACCTTAACCTTAACCTATCTAAACCCATCACCTTAACCTTAACCTTATATAACCTTAACCTTAACATTACCCTTAACCTAAAATTAACCATAAACTTAACCTTAACCTTACCCTTACCTAACCTTAATCTCAACCTAACCTTAACCTTAAAACTAACCTTAACCTTCAAATTTATCTAACCTTAACCTTAACCTGAAACTTAACCTTCACCCTAACCTTAACCTAAAGTTAACCTTGACCTTAACTAAACCTAACCCTAACCTTTACCAAACCCTTAACATTAACCTTAAACTTAATCTTACCCTAACCTTAACCTTAACTTTACCCTTAACCTAACCTTAACTTTACCCTTAACCTTAACCTCGGTCTTAACCTTGACATTACCCTTAACCTAACGTTAAGGTTAATGTTAAGTTAGGTTAAGGTAAGGTTAAGGTTACGGTTAGGTCAATGTTAAGGTTAATGTTAACGTTAAGGATAAGTTAAGGTTAAGGGTAAGATAAGGTTAAGGTTAGGGTTAGGTTATAGTTAAGGTCAAGGTTAAGGTTAGGTTAAAATTAAGGTTAAGGTTAAGGTTAAGGTTAGGTGATGGTTAAGCTTAAGGTTAAGGTAAGGTTAAGGTTAAGGTTAAGGTTATGGTTATGGGAGGGTTATGGTTAACGTTTAGGTTAGGTTAAGGTTAGGTTAAGGTTAAGGTCAAGGTCAAGGTTAACCTTAACCTAACCTTAACCTTACCTTAACCTTAAACTTAACCTTAACCTTAACTATAACCTAACCCTAACCCTGACCAAACCCTTAACCTTAACCTAACTTAATCTTAGCCTTGACCTTGACCTTACCTTTAACCTTACCCCCATAAACTTAACCATAACTTTAACCTCACTAAACCCGTAACGTTAACCTTAACCTGACTAAACCCGTAATCCTTAACATTATCTTAACCTTACCTTAACATAATCTTAACCTTAACCTTAACCTTAACCTAACCTTAACCTTAATCTTAACCTCACTAAACTTGTAACCTTTACCTTAACCTTAACCTTGCTAAACCTTAACCTTACCCATAACCTTACCCTTAACCTTTAGCATAATTTTAACCTATCCTTAACCTTAACTTTACCCTTAACCTAGCCTTAACCTTAACCTCAGCCTAACCTTAACCTTGACCTTAACCTTAACCTATCCTTAACCAAACCCTTGTCCTTAACCATAACCTAAGTAAACCCGTAACCTTAACCAAAACCTTAACTTTAAGATAACCTTAACTTTGACTTTACTCTTGAATTAACCTTAACCTTAACCTTACCTTAAGTTTAGGTTAAGATTAAGGTTAAGGTTAGGTAAGGGTAAGGTTAAGGTTACAGGTTTAGTCAGGTTAAGGTTAAGTGGGTAAGGTTAACGTTAAGTTTAAGGTTAGGTTAAAGGTAAATTTATGGTTAAGGTTAAGGTGACGGGTAAGGTTAAGGTCAAGGTTATGGGTTTAGTCAAGTTAAGGTTAAGCTTAAGGGTCTGGTTAAGGTTAGGGTTAGGTTATAGTTAAGGTTAAGGTTAGGGTTAAGGTTTTAATGAAGGTTAAGGTTAAGACCCGTAAACCTAACCTTAACCTTAACCTTTACCTTAACCTTAACTTTAACTATAGCCTAAACTTAACCTTTACCTTAACTATAACCTTAACCTTAACTATGACCTAACCTTCACCTTAACCTTTACTTTACCCTTAACCTTAACCTTAAAATTAATCTTACCCCCTTAATATTTACCTTAAAATTAACCTTAACCTGACTAAACCCGTAACCTTAACCTTACCCCTACCTATCCTTAACCTTAACCTAACCTTAACCTTAACTTTACCGTTAACCTGACCTTCAGCTTAACTATAACCTAACCCTAACCTTAAATTTAACCTTAACCTTCACTATAACATAACCTTAACCTTGACCTTAACTATAACCTAGCCCTAACCTTGACCAAACCCTTAACCTTAACTTGACTAAACCTGTAACACCTAACCCTAACCTTGACTAAACCCTTAAACTTAACCTTAAGTTTACCCTTAACCTAATCTTAACCTTAACCTAACCTTATCGTTGAATTTACCCTTAACCTAACGTTAACCTTGACCTTAACTATAACCTAACCCTAACCTTTACCAAACTTTAACCTTAACCTTAACTTAACTTTAACCTTAACCTTAACCTTAATTTTACCCTTAATCTTAACTTTAACCTTAACCTTACCCTTACCTAACCTTAACCTTAACCTAACCTTAACCTTAAATTTATCGTTAACCTAACCTTAACCTTAACATTACCCTTAACCTAACCTTAACCTTGAACTTAACTATAATTAACCCTAATCTTGAACAAACCCTTAAGGTTAGGTTTAGTTTATAGTTAAGGTCAAGGTTAAGGTTAGGTTATAGTGAAGGTTAAGATTAAGATAAGTTTAACGTTTAGGTCAAGGTTAAGGTAAAAGTTAGAGTAAAATTTTAGGTTTAGGTTAAGGTTAAGGTTAGGTTATAGTGAAGGTTAACGTTAAGACCCATAACCCTAACCTTAACCTTAACCTTGACTTTACCCTTAACCTAACCTTAACCTTAAACTTAACCTTATCTTAACTTTAACCTAACCATAATCTTAACCTTAACCTAACTATAACCATACCCTTAACCTTAACCTTAACTTTAACTATAACCTAACCTTAACCTTGACCAAACCCTTAACATTAACCTTAACCTTAATCTTTACTTAACCTTAACCTTGACCTTAATCTTAACCTTACCCTTAACCTTAACCTAAACCTTAACCTTACCCTAACCTTAACTTTAACTTTACCCTTAACCTAACCTTAACCTTATCTTAACCTTAACTATAACCTAACCCTAACCTTCACAAAACCTTAACATTAACCTTAACTTTGACTTTACCCTTAACTTAAGCTTAACCTTCACTATAACCTAACCCTAACCTTGACTAAACACTTAACCTTAACCTTAACCTTCACCTTAACCTTAACCTTAACGTTAACCTTAACCTAACCTTAACCTTGACCTTAACTATAACCTAACCCTAACCTTGACCAAACCCTTAGCTTTAACCTTAACTTGACTAAACCCTTAAGGTTAGGGTAAAGTTAAAGTTAAGTTTAAGGTTAAGTTGGGATAAGGTAAGGTTATAGTTAGGTTAAGGTTAAGGTTAAGGGGGTAAGCCTTAACCTTAACCTGACTAAACCCATAACCTTAACCTTAACCTTAACCTAACATTAACCTTAACTAAACCCTTAACTTTAACCTTCCGCTAAACTTAACCTTAACCTTACCCTTAACCTTCACCCTTAACCTTAACCTAACCCTAACCATGTCCTGAACCTTAACCTAACCTTAACCTTACCCTTAACCTTAACCTTAACCTAACCTTAACCTTAAATTTACACTTAACCTAACCCTAACCTTAAGGTCAAGGTTAAGGTTACGTTAAGGGCAAAGTTCACGTTATGGTTAGGGTAAGGTTAGGTCAAAGTTAAGGTTAAGGTTATGATTAAGGTAAGGTTAAGGTTAAGGTTAAGGTTATGGTTAAGGTTAAGATTAATTTAGGTTAAGGCAAGGTTAAGGTTACGGTTAGGTCATGGTTAAGGGTTTAGTCAGGTTAAGGTTAAGGTTAAGGGTTTGGTTAAGGTTATGGTTAGGTTAAGGTTAAGGGTGAAGGTTACAGGTAAGGTTAAGGTTAAGGTCAAGGTTAAGATTAAGGTTATGGTTAAGGTTAACGTTACAGTTAGGTTAATGGTAAAGTTAAATGTTATGGTTAAAGTTAAGGTTAGGTTAAGGTTAAGGTTAGGTAAAGGTTAAGGGTAAGGTTAAGGTTAAGGTTAACCTTAAGCTAACCATAACCATAACCTTAACCCCAACATTTACCTTAAATGTACCCTTAGGTTACATTTTTAGTCAGTTTAAGGTTAAGGTTAAGGGTTTGGTCAAGGCTAAGGTTAAGGTTAAGGTGAAGGTTAAGGGTAAGGTCAAGGTTAAGGGTAAATTTAAGGTTAAGGTTATAGGTTTAGTAAGGTTAAGTTTAAGGTTAGGATGAAGGTTAAGGGTAAGGTCAAGGTTAACGGTAAATTTAAGGTTAAGGTGAAGGTTAAGGGTAAGGTTAAGGTTAAGGTTACGGGTTTAGTCAGGTTAAGGTTATGGTTAAGGCTAAGGTTAAGGTTAAGGTTAGGGGAAGGTTAAGGTTAAAGTTAGGTTAAGGTAAGGGTTTGGTCAAGGTTAATATTAAGGGTTAAGGTTAAGGTTAAGGGTTTTTTCAAGGTTAGGGTTAGGTTAGAGTTAAGGTTAAGGTTAGGTTAAGGGTGAGATAAGGTAAAGGTTAAGGTTAAGGTTAGATTAAGGTCAAGGTCAAGGTTAAGGTTAAGGGTAAAGCCAAGGTTAAGGTTATGGTTAAGGTTAGGGTAAAGGTTGAGGTTAAGGTTAAGATTAAGGGTTTGGTCAAGGTTAGGGTTAGCTTATCCCTTGACATTAGGGTAAAGTTAAAGTTAAGGTTAAGGTTAGGTTTGTTAGCCACCTGTGAATTTTTTGTCAAGCAAATAGGTGGCTAAATATTTTTTTGAGCCTTCAAGAGATACATTTCCTATGAAAATCTCTCATTCTTGAAGCCTCTGTGTGCCCTTTACCTTTGATAAGATATTCACTAATGTTTCCATCCAAAAAGCCTCACTATCTGTGAACAAAATTTGGTCAAAAAATCCTCCATTTTCCCCTTGTATCCCTGTAAAATTCCCCTTTTTTTACCCTTTTTTCCCTTTCTCAATTTTCCCCTTTTGACCACCAAAACCTCTTCCCAAGTCTTCTAAACCATCCCATCTCCCCTTGAAACCTCACAAACACTCTTTGTTTGGCTTAAAAATCCATTTTTAGGCCAAAGAACCCACATTTTACATATAACAGGCTTAGCCCCTTTTAGCCAACCCCCAACCACTTCCCCTCCATGCACCCAAGTGCTAAGACTAAGCGCTAAATCATGTGGCGCTTATCAGAATTGGAAGATGTCTGGGAGCGCGCTTTCTTTGTTAAGCTGAAAACTTCCAATGCGAGGTGTATTTGCTTTGTTGGTCTTGGGGGCAATCTCCGCCATTGATCTTAATAGATCTAATGGTCCTCGCCTATTTCATCGTGCCCATAACATTCCTTTGTAAACCCCTCGATGGAAATCTCCACTGTTGATTCCCCTCTCAATCCGACGGCCATCGCATAATCAGAGCTTTTCATTGTGCCACTCACAACTCTTCATGTCCCCGATTGGTTGTTTCCCGATTGGATCCTAGCCGTTGAATCCACAAGAACCAATGGTCAGGATTCAATCTGATTTTGCCTCGTGTCCCCCGATTGGTCACCCCTGGCCCAATCATAACCTTTGATCTATAGATAATCCAACGATCCAAATGCAATCACTCCTTCATCCCATTAGATTTTTGGCCCTTCTATCGCTCTCCCTCCGATTAGATCGCAGCCATCCATCCCTTATGATCCGACGGTCCTCCTTTCTCCCGCTCATTCCCTTAGCCCTTTGGCCCCTAATTTCTCCTTGAAATCTTCACCGTCGATCCCATGGATCCAACGACTCATATTACTCTCGACCACTATACGGCTCCTCCGCCTTTGCTTTCCCACTGCAGATCTCGAACGTCCATCCCATAGATCAGAAGGCTCACGATCAAACCACCATTGATCAGCCCCCACCTTACTGACCGCGCATCTCCTCATATCAAACTCCATCTCTCGCCATCGGATCTCATGGTCCCTGATCCAACGGCCAGCATCAATATCACGCGGTTTTGGCGTCCGAAGTTTAATGTCTAAAATTTACGTTATATGGGCAGTTTCAAAATGCCATGTGTCAGTTAGGGACCTATATCGCGTTTGAAAAGTGAAAACCACCTTACTTGCCTTTTTCCGAGTGAAAACAGTTGTTTTTCCTGAAAAACCACTTCCCCACTTCCCGCCTCCAAAATTCCATTAAGAGATCTTAACCATTGATCTATTCAGATCAACAGCCCACAGCGCATTGTGTCCTCCATTCACATTCTTCCATCGCGCGACCATGGAACTTCATTGCGTCATCTCAATCGTCAATCTCCTCTTGAGATCTGATGGTCCGTGTTAAATATCCCTCCGCTCATGACTGGGTCCCACCATTCAAGCCCATTTCATATGTTTTTCACACATTTTCTTTTTATTCCGTCCAAAGGTCCAAACCTTATCATTTACATTAAAAACCTTTCCTTCTGTCTGCATTAAAATTTTAATGTTTACGTTAAAGGGTTATATCATTCCACCTAACATCACAACTTTAATGTTTTACATTAAAGTTCATTGCATATCGCCCAACCTTCCAAATTCATTTGTTCAGTAAATCCCCACCGCCGATCATCATTATCCCATCTAATGTAACGACCCAGAGCCATTCCTCCACCAAATCTCCATCAGAGCAGATTTTCACCATTACACTGCATTTTTCACCAATTCTCTGTTGCATCCACTACATACACCATCGCTTCGCTACCATCCTCACAACATTCCACTACATCCATCCTCCACCATGCATGGATTTCTTAACATATTTGTGTGCTTTTGCAGGGTACAGGCGGTGGAAACTGCCATTTCTCACAATCAGTGTCATAGTGACATAGAGCGTAGAGAAGGCCATTTTCAAAGCCAGAATTTGCAAGGAAGACTCCTGAAAGGTTTTAAATGCATATTTGTTTCGGGGAATTAACACCCTAGAGGTTGGTTGGGATACAACCTCCTGACCAGGGCGTGCCTCGCCGCAGAGACTCACACAACCATGCACGTTCAGAAAAACTAAATAGAGCAGAATGAGAGATTTACCCGTTGGTCCTACGTTTGAAGTAGATCCACGTGGGGTCCAAACCCCCAGCAACCGTCCTTCCTCCTTAACCTGAAATACAAGAAGAAACCAACACAAAGAACAAGTTGTACAGCATATATCTACTCTAAATGTTAGTGAGATTCATGTAAAACATTAAATAAATCATAATGAATGCTTGTATAACAAATATTCTCATACATAAAAGCATACACTAACACGTTTATTTCGGGAACAGCATGATACTTCTGTATTATAAATAGTACGTACAAAAGTAATCCAGTGGAGAGATCACCTGATCCTTCCAAGGCCTTCGCAGACCGTCGTCCGGATCCGTCCAGCCCTTGCCTCGCTAAGACTCCTTCCAAACTGGTGCATATGAGATAACATATAAAGGGATGTATATCTCAAGGAAACAAGGGTTTCCTACAATGAACTGGGAAAGTGCAGGAGGCACGGGGAATCAGACTTGGATAGGGAATACCAACAGAGTATAATATCAATAATTCTCTCTCTCCCTTAGGCCATACACATGAGGGATTTTTATAGTCCTTCCAAGTAGTTTCAGCAGTTGGAAACAGTTGGCCACAGGCTGGGGTGGTTGAACTACCTGAGTAACCATCTGTTACACAGTAATTTGTCATCGTCCCTACTATTCCCCGTCCCGCACAATGGAGGACCCATTATGTGACCAATAAGCAGTGTCATGACTTGCAAATACCATCATTGCATCCCTTTCCATGAGGACAACATTCCTTCTGTTGATCATTTCCTGAACAGACCCCTAAAAACACCTGTTTTTGCATTGGCGCTGGTAGCCAGTTATGTACTCGCGCCAATGGGGCAAAATTAACACTGAGCCCACGCCAATTGGTGCTCTGTCCCAGTGTTGCACCCGCGCCACTCTGTTTATGGAAAGTTTTTTAAAAAAAGAGGTGAAGTTTCGATTACAACAACTTCGTGGATGAGTCATCAGGAGTGGTTTCGCCTGAATAACCACGGCCTTCCTCCTTTGGCCTCTTGTTTCCACCTTATGGGGAACCTCCCAAGGGATAAGGCCTCCCTTCCAATATTGTAGGGATCCCAACCTCCTCCTCTCCTCTATAAATATGAGACCATCATAGAGGTGAAAAAGGTGGAAGAAGTGCAAATAGTCTTGAAGTGCTGAAACTTTGCATCTCCCTATTCCCAAGTGCCTTTGTGCTGTAAAGAATCCCTTCTTTCCCTTAAGGCCCATTCAAGCGAGGAGACCATTGTTACGAGACTCTGGAGAGGTTTCCCTTTCCTTGGCGAGCTTTGCGAGACGCGGACAACCGGAGACCCGTTCGAAGGAAGCTGCGACGTCAGAACTTGGTTGTAACTTCTATTCGTTTATTACTTAATAGATGACTATGATTATGGTTCCACTCCATTTTACATCATGTTAATGCGAGTTATATCTTTTCTGACCGATGTTTAGTTACGTATGCTGGTTCCTATGCTTGTATCTGTTCGTTTCTTCTATGTGCAGGTGTTCATCCGCGGAGATCGTGGAAGAATTGTGATCTGCCAGGGCTGAAGGACGAGGACACTTCTTCTTCAGATCATAGCGTTGGAATCCAGGTAGGCTTCTATTCCAAGTCTTTCATTCGTAATTAGGAGCTTGCGTCATAGCATTGTTTGTTTGTTGCTAGACCCCTGCTGGGCTAGTAGGGATCGCCTCTGTCCGCAGAGGGGATTTACCTCCTCAACAAATTGGCGACTCCGCTGGGGATCCAGCTTGTTGTTTGATTTGTAAATTATAGACGGATTCTAAAGTACAGCCAGATAGCCTTCGAAACGCTTCTGCCTTGCATTAGCGGAGTAGATCAATGCTACTTCAGCCAATCTCCGGTTTGGTTTACAGACTGAACGACTTGGAGTCTTTGTCTTGCCTTGCCGTTTGTATCTTGCTTTTCCTTGCTTGATAAGCCTTCTGGGTTGGGTTCTTTTTGTGTTTTGGCTTTTGGTTCAGCCCCAGAGGATCAGATCTGACCTCTGTTTTTCCGAATTTTCATCTTTTCATGGTTGGCTTGATTGGCGCGGTTTATAGCCTGACAGTCGCGCCAATTGGCGCAGGTTGCCAGTTCATTACTCGCGCCATCCCCTGTCTGGCGTGGATTACAGCCAGACAGTCGCGCCATTTCCTGTAGGTGGTAGGGTTATCCTTGTTCGGAAGTTGCTTTTGGTCAGTACTTTGTTTCTGGGTTTGTTTTAGATTCAGCTTGAAGTGGGAAGTCTGGTTTTGGTTGGGAGAAATTCTTTGTTTTTTCATTTTCAGGAATTGGCGCTTGTTGTCAGTTAGTAACCCGCGCCAATTGGCCATTGGCGCTATTTGGCCATGTAAAAGTCGCGCCACTTGGCGCTAGTTGTCAATGTACAAGTCGGGCCAATTTCAGGGTGTATGAAAATTGAGGTTTTTCTCCCTTAATCCTTTGCCAGCGTGTCTTTCCCTTCCGGCATTTCCTCTGTATGAGCATAGATTACATTGCTCATTATTTGGAATGTCTTCTTTCTATGATTGTTTGATGTAAAAGGGATGAATGCCTTGTTTTGATCTCTTGCTTTGGAAGTCCTTTTTGTGTTTGACCGCATATGTCTTGTCAACTTTTGAGGGATTTTGTCACAAAGTATTTTGAAACAACGATTGCATTCTTAGTGTTTGTTTACATCTCTTTTGCATTCATCCTTCATTAAGAAGATTTGCGTTTTTTAGTTTTCGTCTCATAGTTTGCTTTTTGTTTAAATGCATTAGATCACATTGCATCGAAAAGTGTTTTTGAGATTCATCATTGGACTTAGATCACATTGTTTAGTGATTGAAAACTAAAAATTGCTTCGAGTGCATTCTCTTTTGTTAAAAGCTTGCATTAAGTAGATTCTCATTTTATCGAAAAATGCATTGAATGCATTCTTATCATTTGAAAAGAAAAAGGAAATTGTGCATAGATTACAATTGCATAGTTTTCGAAAAAATGAATTTTGCATAGATTACATTGCATAATTCACTTCGCTGAATGTTTTAGAATACTTTTGGATAGTGAAAGTCATCTAGTTTTGAAAAGTTTCGTTTTCAGTTTTGCTGTTTGTTGCATCATTGTTTGAAGCTCTTCCCTTAACTAGATAGCATTCATCGAATTGAAAAGATTTCTTTTCTCATGTAGCTTTGCATTTAGGCGTCTTTTAAGACACTACATACGATAGGGCCTGAAAATTGAAACTTAATTGAAGATCAACTGTAAAATTTATTCAATTAACCTAAGGCAGCATTGGAACTTAACGAAACATATTTAGAAGGTCTAGGCTTGAGACGTGTTCCGGCGTCGTTAAACCTAGCAGCTGTCGTTCGCCTGTTGGCTTTAGACAGCGCTAGTACGGACTTGCGCTCCCCGTACCGTCGCGTATATAAAGGGAGACCCCTCTAGGTTTTCAATCCTTTATCCATAGGAAGCCGAGTCTGTCGCCCTATACCCGTGATACACCGAACACAGCATTCGGGGAGACTACCTGCACGTACGGAAAGTCCTTGGTCGATTTCTGTTTCATTTTTGAAACCAAGGTGTATATTGCAGTTCACGGATATTTGGTACACCCTTTGTGCCTAGTTTTTCCTGAGCAGTCATTTGGTCTTTTCTGACTCCCTAAACTTGAAAAGACCGTCAAGCGCTCGTCCTTTCACGCTTGTGTCAACTCTGAAAGAGATAGAGTCATCTTTTTATCGTTTCTCGACTCTTAAAACATGAAACGGTAGAATTTCTTACTTTCCAATGTGGTAAAATTAATCACCCACGATTACACACCCGTTTAGACATTGCTTGTTGACCGTTTGATCGTGTGTCTTAACTCTTTTTCGGCCCGTGTGTGGTTTTGAGTTTTGATGGCAACTTTTTCAGAGTTTACCAACCAAGGAATCCCCTCAGAAGGGAATCCTGGTCATTTTCCTCCTTTTGGAAATGTTGGTGCTCCTTACATGGCGACGTTGTCCCTTCCTGGGCTAACTGTTGGGTTGCCTGTTTGGTTGTTCTCAACCTCTGTTGTCCCGAATAACTCCGTTACTGCTCAGTCAGTCCCTCCGACGGAACAACATCATGTTGATTCCAAGGTGGACCTCTCCCCTTCTTCGCCTGTTTCTGCGTCCTCCTCTTCTACTTCGCCTGGTGAAAGTCTGGATTCAAGTAACCAGGTGGCTAAGAAGAAGAAGAAGAAGACAAAGAAGAAGAAGTCTGATAAGCGAGAGGCTAAATGTACAGCTACTGTTCACGAGGAATATCCTCTTGATAAACCTTCCAACCCTCCACGGAAAGTCAAGTTCCCTTGCATGTTGTGCACGGGAGACCATCTTCTTCGAGACTGCCCTGGCATTCCCAAGGTACTCGAAGTATGGTCCAATGGTTCCCCACCATTTCCTTTGACTTCCGGGAGTCAAGTTGGGTGCACATATTCAACTGGTGCTGGTAAGGCTCCTAAGAAGCAGGGTAGGTTTACCAATCCCTGTAAGTTGTGTGAAGGGCACCATGCCATTCACCTTTGTCCTTATATGGATGAAGCCAAAAGAGTTTTGGGAAACTTAACCGGTTCTACACCATGCCTTCCAGCTGGTTATAATCGGCTTTCTTTGAGTCCTCCACCAGCTGATCCTACGATTGGTCAAGAGTCATCCTTGGTCAATCCCACTCCCCCAGAAATTCAAATTCACGAATCCGTCCCTGACCAACCATTGGTCGTAGGATCGGTTGAACTGGCCCCGTCCACGGTGCACCAGGTCTTTTCTGTCGAGAGTGGACCTCACACCCCCCATGTCCTTTTGATCTCTTCAGATTCTTCAGACTTGGAGAAAGATTCTCCTGTCCCTGTGCTTCAAGAAGCTCCTCCTCCGCCTCCCATGATGGAGGCTACGGAGGATATTCCTCCCGCCTTTGAGATGGAGGTCATGGAGGGTGCTTCTTCCGTAACATCAGGGGAAGACCTTCGCCTGTCGATGGTAGCCCCTTCGAGTAGTTTGGTCGCTTCCTTTGACTGGAATCGATTTGCAGGATTTCGCCTTCCGTCTTATGTGCCTTTCGAGATCACAGTACAGGCTCTTGGTCTGGTTGTACCCAGTACCATTATAGACGAAGGTGCGTCTGTTAGTATTCTGTCTTCAACTACCTGGCAAGCTTTCGGTTCACCGCCGCTTGCGCCTGTTACGCAGAATCTGTTGTCATTCAATAGAAGGACCAGTCAACCGTTGGGGATCCTTCCAAGGTTACCAATTACTTTGGGAGGGAAAACCGTCCATATGGATGTGATGGTCGTTCCAGGCCCCTTGGATTTCAATCTGCTTTTGGGGCGCGATTACACCTATGCCATGGGAGCGCTCGTCTCCTCCCTCTTTCGCGTGATGTGCTTTCCACATGAAGGACGGATCGTGACCATTGATCAGCTTTCGTTCTTTGGTCCTAATGTGGCAACTGGTCCACCATCACCCCCTCCTGGTTTCTATCCACCCGTTGTATCTGCTCCACCGCAGGTCAACTATGTGGCTACTTACCCCGTGCCTGTGCTCAGTGATGATGCCGTTGTGCATAATGTGCTGGGGGCATTGGGTCCTGACTTCCAGGATGTTTTTCTTCCATCAGGAGTGGAACTCTTGGAAGCGATGACTTCTTGTTCATTATGATGAAGTCATCGGAGCATAGTTTGTCTTCTTGTGTCAAGCTCCTTAAAAAATGAAACAAGGGTGTTCGGAGCATGGTTCTTGTCTTGTGTCAAGCTCCTTAAAAAATGAAACAAGGTTGTCGGAGCAGAGTTCCTTGTCTTGTGCCAAGCTCCTTAAACCATGAAACAAGGTGTCCTGAGGATAGTTCTTTTAATGTGTCAACCTCGTTAAAACAATGAAACACTTTCCTGTTCAATTCGAGTCTTTGTTTAGATCTCGTAAAATCCCAGTCGAGTCTTTCTCTTGATCTCGTAACTTGAACCTTCACTCCATTTGACTCTCATATGGACTGAAGCTTGGGGGGCATGTACCTCGAATTGAGTCACCATGCTGGGGGCATGCTTATTTTCTCAAGCATAGTTTGTTTCCATTTCAAGCTTGTGTAAAAATGAAACTGGTCTCAAGCATAGTTTATCTTTGTTTCAAGCTTGTGTAAAAATGAAACCAACTTCAAGCAGAGTTTTCTGATTTCAAGCTTGTGTAAAAATGAAACCTTGCCTATTTTAGCCCTTGTGATTGCCATTTTATCAGCCTGTTTTTTGCCAGATGAGCCTTGGTTTTCTCACTCCATCGTCATTATCTGCTCGGCCGATCATATGCCTTCACTTGGTTGTTTTACCCGTTCCTGAGGAACCGCTGCGATGAGTGGTCTTGTTAACCGGCCTCTTAACCTCTACTTGTTTTGAGCAGTTCCACCATTACCGGAACCAGTAGCTACCCTTTATACCACTCGTTCCTCCAGGTGGAGTCATCTTTCAGCTCTTTTCTGACTCTCTAAATATGAAAAGATCGCCGAGGCCCTTGTCGTTTCGATCTCATTAAAATGGACACGAATCGACATCCACCCAGTATAAGTTTAACCCTTTTTCGGGCTGGGATGGATTGATTACGAAAAAGGAATACCCTAGCCTATCGCGACTAGGAGGTTTTCCCGGATATTGTTTTCTACCTTTTCGGATCTGGGGAACTATTTACGAAAAGGGACCTGTGGAGTTTTCTTTTTTGCTGTCTTTTCAAACTCTCTAAACATGAAAAGACGCCGAGTTCTTCCTTTGTCAGACTCGTTAAACCCTGATGACATTGGATTTCGTCGAAATGACGTTCTCCAAGTTTCTCCTTCCTAGGACTCGTTAAATGCACTAGGATGGATTCGCCCGAAGGGCGGACTTATATGACAAGCATATGGTATCCTCTTCAAGCTTGTGTAAAAATAAAGAGGTACTCACCAAGATGGTGGGGAAAAATGGAACCATTGTCGTTGTCATTGGCAGTATGTCGCTCTTGAATATGGCACTTTTCTGCATTTGTGTCGGGTTGGGGACATCTCATCTCGTTGCTTCACTTTGCCTCCGTGGGTTTGGATAATCTCTTTTGACCGCTCATCTGTTCATTGCCTCGTCACCATGACCTATGATCCGTTTGATGTCAAATACTGCCAAATTCACCGTCGTGCCGTTCATGTGTTCAAGAGAAGTTGGCCTCTGCAAATATCAACCTTCCTCTGTTTCTCGTATGATCCTGATTCACAACAAAACATTATGTTCCTCTGTCTCGTGTCGATGATGTGGGAATCATTATGGCCCACCTTCGATCGAGGTCACTTCCTGTCGACTTCAACTCATTATCCAGGAAGTTGGTCTAGAGACTCCTGATGGTACCTTGGAGCCTGCATGCCTCAATGGCAGGTTCGTCGCATTCGACGTGAAGTTTACATCATTGACTTCCGATCGAATGATTCTGCGGGTGTTCGACGTCAACTCGTTTATTCGCACGCCGTAGATTGTACCTGTAGTACCTTGAGGACCATTGTCATTATTGGTGGTTTCTCTCGCGTCTGTTAACAGATTTCATCATTGGCTGGTAATCAGACGATGTTCTTGCATGTTCGACATCAGCTCACACATTCGCATGCTAGAACTTGTACTTGTTTGGGTCGAGATGGAGCGCAAGACCCTGGATTGTGTCTGTTGTAATCCAGGCTACGATTGTGGATTATTATCATTATGTACATGACTCACTGATTGGATGGCTGCGACCATACCTGAGTCTATTTGTTTGATCTTAGTTGGATGGCTGCGCCCATACCCTGGATCCGGATTATAGCATACTCTGTTTCGGATGGCTGCATCCATACCACTTATACATCATGTACTTGAGATATCAGTTGTATCTTTCTGCGCAGGTTTTCCGACGGCGGGCCTTCAGTTGAACATGTTCTCGTAAAGCATTTCACCCCTCTCTCTCTCTCTCGGGCCTCATGCTTTAGGGGGCATCTGTTACACAGTAATTTGTCACCGTCCCTGCAATTCCCATCTCGCCCATTGGAGGGTCGTTTCTGTGACCAATAAGCGGTGTCATGCCTTGCAAATACCATCATTGCATCCCTTTCCATGAGGACAACATTTCTTCTGTTGATCATTTCCTGAGCAGACCCCTAAAAACACCTGTTTTTGCCTTGGCGCTGGTAGCCCGTTATGTACTTGCGCCAATGGGGGAAAATTAACACTGAGCCCGCGCCAATTGGCGCTCTGTCCCAGTGTTGCACCCGCGCCACTCTGTTTATGGAAAGTTTTTTAAAAAAAGAGGCGAAGTTTCGATTACAACAACTTCGTGGATGAGTCATCAGGAGTGGTTTCAACTGAATAACCACGACCTTCCTCCTTTGGCCTCTTGTTTCCACCTTATGGGGAACCTCCCAAGGGATAAGGCCTCCCTTCCACTATTGTAGGGATCCCAGCCTCCTCCTCTCCTCTATAAATATAGCCTTCATCCATTGATGAAGGGGCTGAAAGGCTGATAGTCTGGAAGTGCTGAAGCTTTGCATCTCCCTATTCCCAAGTGCCTTTGTGCTGTAAAGAATCCCTTCTTTCCCTTAAGGCCCATTCAAGCGAGGAGACCATTGTTACGAGACTCTGGAGAGGTTTTCCCTTTCCTTGGTGAGCTTTGCGAGACGTGGACGACCGGAGACCCGTTCGAAGGAAGCTGCGACGTCAGAACTTGGTTGTAACTTCTATTCGTTTATTACTTAATAGATGACTATGATTATGGTTCCACTCAGTTTTCCATCATGTTAATGCGAGTTATATCTTTTCTGACCGATGTTTAGTTACGTATGCTGGTTCCTATGCTTGTATCTGTTCGTTTCTTCTATGTGCAGGTGTTCATCCGCGGAGATCGTGGAAGAATTGTGATCTGCCAGGGCTGAAGGACGAGGACACTTCTTCTTCAGATCATAGCGTTGGAATCCAGGTAGGCTTCTATCCCAAGTCTTTCATTCGTAATTAGGAGCTTGCGTCATAGCATTGTTTGTTTGTTGCTAGACCCCTGCTGGGCTAGTAGGGATCGCCTCTGTCCGCAGAGGGGATTTACCTCCTCAACACCATCGACCCAGCGCGAAATTAGGGATTTTTTGTATATTTTTTAATCATTTTAATGGCATACGCAAAAAAGTCTAGCTGGACTCGCGTATACACGCGGAAAAGTACGGGCATAGTCGCGTATGGGGGATTTTACACTGTTTTTAAGTGAATTTGTCCAAGTCTGTAGGAATGGGTGCCCAAAAGCCATGAAGCAATCATAAATCATGTCAAGGTGAGAAATGATGCTATAACAGATGCCCCCTAATATATGAGGTCAGAAGGGGTGCATGATGGCCGAAATGTATTATGCACATAGAAAGAACTTCGCAAGGACAAGAGAGGACTTCACTAGATTTCAGCCTGCCAAAAACCAATGAAAGAAACCAGAGAGTCAACTCATGCTGAGGTGGGCATACCCATGCTCAGTCAAAAATACATCATATGGAAAGTACTGAAATAGATCCAACATGTATACAAGTATAGATGACGTTGGATTACCGGGCATTGATGTATCCCGTTAACCAACGCGAGACAACCCACCGATAATGATAATGAGTGTCAAGGTGCCCCAGTACAATCTGACAAGTGTGAATGAATGAGTTTGAAGTCGAACACTTGAAAGAATCTACCAATCAGGAGGCAATGATGAATCCCCACTGTCGATAGCGAAGAGTCTGCCACTGATGACTGCAAACCCTAAGGTACTGACAAAAAGACTCTAGACCTTATTCCCAGAGCAATGAGTCGGAGTTGATGGGAAAAGATCTGCTGGAAGGAAGGCATTAAGGCATCCCACATCAGTCCAGCGCGAGTGTAACCCGCAGGCCAAGATTTGGAAGGAATCGGACGAAGTAGAGTGATGAAACCAAAACCGAAGTACGTTTCCGACGTGCACAAGATGAAGCTAGCGCACGGAAGAAACCCTCTGAACCAACCAATAATGAAAGCTGACACAGAGGCGAGAAATCCACCGATAGGGTCAAATGGAAATCCAGGTACTGCACGAATCCCAAGTGTGATAATGTGTGCTGACGTCGAACACAGGGGAAACCACTCATTCAAAGACCCATGATGATGATCAAATGCTGAGCACGAGGTCACCTATCAATGATGGAAATAGGCCCAAGGTGCAGCTCTAGGCTTGCTCTCAGAGCAATGTGTCGTAGTCGATAAGAGACAAACCCGCCGACAAGAAGTCAATGGGGACCTTCTCAAACCAGCACGAGCAGAAGATCAAAACATCTGATGTGATAGAACATGATACTGACAAGACCGGGAAGGCCGACTGAATAATGAGTCAAGAGACACCACAGAATGGCCGACTCAGGTTAAACTTCCCTTGAACAAAAGCACGACTCATGATGACCATGGCAGTAAAAAGTGACACTGTATTAGTCTGTCAAGCAGGAGGCAAAACAAACTCTCCATATGATTGGAAGAGATAACCAATCGGGGGAGAACTGACAAGTGAAACATGGTAAAGGTTGAACCTAGGTCAAAACTAGAACCATCCCAAATGAAGGAAATATATATAAGTATATGTGCTTTGTTCAAGGGCGACAAACTGACTCTGTACTTCCATCAAAATAACGAAGATACATCCCGTTCCCGCTCTTTTTGTTATATTTAATTTTTTTGTCTTTTTCATAATAAGCCTGAAAAGGAATAAAAGAATGCTATGATACAATGGACAGAACGAGTATCAAGAAAGCAGATGCACTAGTTCCTGGGGTTGGAACAATCCTATGCTCAATGCAAGGTGGCGAAAACTGGTCAGTGATACTCAGAGGAACGTTCCATCCATGGGTACAAAGGTGTCAAGTCGTGATAGCTAAGTGCATGCGATGGTTAACTTGTACAGAAAGTCAAGGTCAAAAGTTGGCTTAAACATCGAGTCCAAATGAAGCCGGCTAAAGGCCAGGATAAACAAGTAGCCAATATGCAATGCAATAATACAACTTAACGACACCAGGGAGCCTCTAGGGTATAAGCCAGAAAAATGATAAGTGATGAAGGAGAAGAATGAAGCTTCAACACAAAAGACATGGCGGGACTAAAGAGGACTCCCGAGCCTACATAAAAAACAGCATGGGCAACAAGTGATAGCGAGGAACTAACTAGGAAGCCCATGTAAAGGAAGGCTCTACCATCAAGTCATGATTAAAAATCGGCGAGTGAAATGGGTGTAATACTCATGACCTGATGGGATCGACCCTAAGGCAAGTGATCAGTATGAAGGCTAGTATGCAAGATGCAACGGAAAGTGATTCCCTAACCTATATGCCAGTGAAGATCATATACCTGCCGTAAAGAGTTGGAAATCATGGATAAAAAACCGGGAAAAGTCTCAAAATCGTCAAAATGTACCTGAAAACATACCAAACTGGGCACTTCCAAGCAATCGAGTTATACAGCATAAGATAGATCGAAAAAATAAGCATAAGGAATTTTTGCGAAAATTTTCGATTTTTAGCCATAAATACACAAATTACCTCTCATTTGGTTCATTATTGCATAGCTGATTTGGAAAAAGTGCTCTGGAGCTAAAAACTTCTTTCGTCAAATCAGGAACAACCGACCGTTGGAATTCAGCGAAACTTCAGGTAGGCTCCTTAATCATCCTGTTTATTCATTTTGTCTGTTTGAAAATTAAAATTAAGTGATTTTTTGCTTTGAAACCCTTGCTAAAAATTGCGTATCTGCGCATACGCGGGTTTAATGAAGGAAACCCGCGTATACACGCGACTGTGTAAAAGAAAAACCGCGTATGCGTAGGGCCGAAACTTAAAAAGCGTTTCTAATGCAAAATTTGATGAAATTTCTCAGGATTACCATCTCATGGAGGGAACGTGAGCATAGCGCAGTAGACCAAGAGGTCATGCAGGACCGCGCAGTGCAAAACATCCTCCGAAATTGCGGATTGTTGAAATTATTTAAAATGCCCAATATGAAAAGTAATGTGCGATTGCTAGAAATGCTCTAAATTACTGGGAACCAGATCAAGATTGCTTCATGATTGATCAGATGCCACTACGCATAGAAGTGGAGGATATATATTTCATCACTGGACTCTCCAGGAGGGGAGAACCAGTAGACCTACACGGAAAACCCCTGGGAGGGTTAACCGTGGAAGATTATGTCCATTTATATTGCGTAGATAATTCCAAAAAGGTTGGAACGCAGATTGCAATTAGAGATATCAGGGATTTGCACATGAAGATCCTCCTTTTCACCATCGGCAGAGTGGCAGGATCTGCCTCACTACATCAGGCATCCAGGACGCAAATGAGTATAGCTGTAGAGTGTTTGATTCACGTCTACGATTGGTGCACAGCCCTGCTACAAAACATGAAACAACAGCTGACTTCTATTCGCCAGGCAAAAACTAAACACTTTGGCTATGGTACCATTTTGACAACATTCTTCTTTGAGAGGGTTCCAGCTTTGAGACCCAGAGTCATCTCGACTATCAGCAGCCTGCGGGACCCAAGAATTTCCCGTTGGGCAGACATGATGAAGAGACTGGGGGGCAGCGAGGTACCCCGGACCACGTGGGACGATGAGTTATTCCTGTGGTGGGGAGAACAGATCATGACAGTGGACGACTATCCCTATGCTGGGATGGACTTCCGAGGAGATCCAGATCTAGTACTTCCACCCAGCGCAGCGTGGGGAGCAGTCGGTAAGATTTTTGCAAAAATTTTAACTTATATGATTTTTTTGGATTTTTTCAAATATGTATGAAAAAATGAAAACAAACATGTTTTTTGATTGGATTCATAATGACTGACAATTAAAAATGATCATGTTTCAGATGTTGGACCAGTTCGTCCTGAGGGCCTACCGCGCCACAAGCGCCGCAGAGGTGAGGCGGAGACAGTGGATTCCGACAGAACACTCCAGGCCGTGCAGAGAAACTTGGAGGGATTGACCCGCCAAATCCCTATGGCTGCCGTGGAGGACTTGCCGGAAGCCGTCCAGAGACGGGTTGTAGGAGTACCCCGAGACTGGGTTAGATTATTCCGCCGAGTGGCCACTGCAGTTATGTTCTATAGGAACACGACTTCTGGGCAGGGTCCTCAGGAGTAGACAGATTTTATATATTAGATGATTGTATATTCTTTTTTGAGACTGAACATGATGGGGCATAAGCCCAAGTTTTGTACGAGATTATGGATCCAAATTTTGTAAAGTTTTTGACACTCCGATGATATATATACAGCGATATTTGATGTGATGTGATAAATGTATCAAATGTATGATGTTTTTGATGATTTAAAATTTATTGTATTGAATGATTAATATGCCAATCCAAAGCTTGATTAGCCAATGAGTCAGCAAACCAATTGTCAGCTCGAGGAATATGAATGAATGTTAAAAATTGAAATGACCTTTGTAACAAACGTACCCTCAAGAACAATCGTAATAAAAATGGATCTCGTACTCGATAAGTGTTGTTCAACTGCGACACCACCAGCTGGGAGTCCAAGAAAACTACCAACGAATCAACACCCAAGGATATTGCCTCCGAGAGTAGATGAATGACTGCAGTGTATTCTGCTACATTATTGGAAGCAGGACCAATGCAAACTCCTCTTGATACCAACAGCTGACCGGAAGGATAATGAAGCACCCAAGCCGCGGAAGCTAAGTTCCGGGTGTGTCTACTAGCACCATCGGCGAAACCAAAATGACTCATGACATCCAACACAACCTGCCAAAGCAGATCAAAAACATCATCACCTCATCAAAAATCGAAAATCAAACAGATATGTACAAAGCAAAAAACTACTATATACAAAGCAAAATGCCAGGCCAAAGCCTAGGCATAATAATTCTTCAAATAGAGCCCATTTCGGGGCTCTCGCAACTCGTTCCCTTCGAAGTAAACCAAGGTATAAGCTCCTTTCTTAAGGACTTTTTTAACGATATAGGGGCCATACCACATTGACTTAAACTTTCCTGCCCCCAAGGCATCTTTTTCTTGGGCATAGACCAAAACAAGGTCACCTTCCGAAAAGACCCTAGGCTTAACCGCCTTATCGTACTGAACTTTAACTCGGTTTTTATGTGCTTCATTCATCGTGGCGGCATCCCGACGCTGCTCATCGAGATGTTCCGGATGAAGAAGCCATTCTGCCAGACTAGAAGTGTCAGGAAGAAGTTCAAAAGCTAATTTAAGAGAAGGAATCTCGCATTCAATAGGAAATATGGATTCCACCCCGTGCACTAGCTGAAACGGAGTAAAGCCAGTTGCAGTTTTCACTGACGTCCTGTATGCCCAAAGTGCAGGATATAGCATAATATTCCAGTTGGATCTAGCTTTATCAATTGTCCTTTGAAGAATTGTCTTCAAGGATTTATTCACGGCTTCCACTTGCCCATTGGCCTGAGGATAATATGGAGATGAATGCTCTTGCCGGAAACCCAATTTGAGAGCCAACTCAGCCATCATACTATTCTGAAAATGACTGCCATGGTCAGTGACAATCTCTCTAGGTATACCAAAACGAGCGATAACTTGGTTGAAAAGGAACAAAGCTGCAGTCTCACCATCGTTCCCAAAAGTAGGCATAGCCTCGACCCACTTCATAAAGTAGTCTACTGCTACGATAATGTACTTGTGACCTTTTGCCGAAGGTGGGTTACAAGTAGTATAATCCATACCCCACTTTGTAAAGGGTCCGACAGTAACGACTGGAAAAAGCGGAGCTGGATGAGCGCACATTTTTCGAGTATACACCTGACAAGGATGACACTTCTTGACCGATTCAATACAATCTTTGAAAATCGAGGGCCAGAAGTATCCAGCACGCAAAATCTTTTGGGCTGTAGCAAGCCTAGATAAATGACCCCCACAAGCTCCACTGTGAGAATCATTGAGCACAGCCTCAGCTTCTTCGAAAGTTAAGCAGCGTCTTAGGATTGAATCAACCCCTCGACGGTACAAAGCATCACCAATAATCAGATAACTTTTAGCTAAGTGACGCATCTTACGACGCTCATCTTTCGAAAAAGAAGAGGGAAACTTCGCAGTCTGGAGATATACAATGATGTCCCCATACCAAGGATCTTGTGGAGAGATCAGAAACAAGTGTTCGTCCAGAAAGGACTCATCATAGATCATCTCCTCTCCACAAGGCAACTCGGAGATCAATTCCGCAAAGACTAATGACTTCTTGGATTTGGCAGACATGAACTCTAGATCAAATTCCTGTAATATCACAATCCATCTATTATATTTTCCCCCAATCACTCACCTGTTGAGGACAAACTGAAATGGATTGGTAGCTTCCAAGACATAAGTTTTGCGAAGAATAATGTAATGCCGGAGTCGCTGCACAGCATGAACTGCTGCTAAGGCTAAATTTTCTATCGGGGTGTATCGCAGTTCAGGCCCTACTAGTCCTCGACTAAGGTAGTAAATAACATGCTCAACAAGAGCATCATCCTCCTGAACCAGAACCATACCAATGGTAGATTCTGCTGTAGCCAGATACAAAAGAAAATCTCTGCTATAATCGGGTGGACTCAGCAAAGGAGCAGAGGTCAATGCCTTTTTCAAGGCATCGAATGAGTGTTGAGCGTAGTCGTCCCAAAGAAAAGGAACTCCTTTCTTCAACAATCTCATATATCCCTTTGTAATCTCAGCATAGTTGACGATAAACCTCTGAAGAAAATTAGACTTCCCTTGGAGACTTTGAAGCTGACGGATTGAAGACGGGGGAGGCAACCGAAGTATTGCCTCAACCTTGAAGGGATCTACCCTTATCCCTTCCCTAGACACAATAAATCCCAACAGTCGACCGGATGTTACCGCGAAAACGCACTTGTTCGGATTCAAACGAATTTTATAAAAACGACATCTTTCAAATATTTGCCGGAGGTGACCGGGATGATCCATCCTCTTTCGAGAATGAGCAGCTAGATCATCTAAGTATGCCTCGATGATTTTCTTGATGTCGTGGAAGGCGTAAGACATGGCCCGCTGAAAAGTAGCTCCAGCATTTTTAAGACCAAAAGGCATTTTCTTATATGCAAACGTACCCCGGGGACAAATAAATGCGGTCTTATGTTGATCTTCTGGACGGATAGTAATTTGATTATAACCAGAGAAACCGTCCATGAAGGAGAAAATCTCGTTACCGGCACACTCGTCAATAATTTGATCGATGAAAGGTGTGGGGTAATTATCTTTAGGACACGCCTTATTCAGGTCTCTGAAATCGATGCACACTCGAATCGTTCCTTGCTTTTTATCTACCGGAATGGGATTTGAAACCCATTCAGTCAGAGGAACTGGGAAAATGAATCCCGCCTTAAGCAGCTTTTCAACTTCAACTTTGATAGCTGCTGCCTTCCTAGGATTAACCGGACGAAGTTTTTGCCTGACCGGCTTAGCGTTTTCATACGTCTTGATCTCATGCTGGACGATAGATGGGTCTATGCCAGGAATTTCCTCATAAGACCAAGCAAATACATCCCTATACTCTTTGAAGAGCTTGGTATAGATTTGAACCTCTTCATGGGAACATTCAGCTCCAATGAAGACATTCTCGACAATGTTGGGATTCCTGGAGATGTTCACCGGGATAGTAGGAGAGATCACAGCCATGTTCTCTTCAGCATAAACCTGTGCTGGTGCTAAAGGGCTCAAGACTGGGTGAACAGGACCAGGAGACTGAGGACTTGGAAAACTTGTTTCGACTTCGCTCAAGTCAGGTAGGAAGTAAGACCGATGATGCAAATCATCCCACGGTCTATCTATACATGTCATCGCTTCCAGGATGGCCTCTTCAGATGGAAGAGTGGTATCTAGACAATCCTGGGCAGAAGAAGAAGTAAGCGTCCAAGCCGGAGCCACATCACCATCCAACTCTTCCGGTGAAAGAGGAGCTGGAACAGACTCTGCAGTGTCAACAATAGACTGATATGCAATCTCAGCTGCAGAAATCGGAAATGCCATTCCACCCACTTGACCTTCCACTAATGTGGCAGTAGGGGAAGGTAAGGTCCAAGGGTCCGAAAAATAATGAGTTCGAAAGAACTCTCTTCGAAGGGTAGCCTTGGAGGATGAAATAGCATTAATATGCACCGTAGGAGGAGGAAGATCGAAAGTACCCATCAGGGAAGAATACATTCCAACTCCTAGATTCTCAACAGGCGCCTTAGTATTATCCAACTTAGGAACAGATGAGTCAGAAGGCGCATTCAGGTCTACCTGAGGACAGTCCAGTTGATCCACTGTAACGATCCTCCCTTTGTGGGGAAAACATACAATTCGAAATAATGAGGATGCGATAGCATCCATCTCATAAATCTAGTTCCTCCCCAACAGAAGGTTGTAGTCCAAGGCTGCATCCACTACCTCAACCTCTATGTTGACAGTTTTGCCCCCAACACAGATGGGCAAAGCTGGGACAATACCATGGGGTCTGTGAGAATGGCCATCGAAAGCAGTAAGAACAGTGCTAGATGGAACAGCTTTGGGGGATCCAATTGTTTTCCAACATGTGAGAGACATCACGCATGTGGAAGCACCCTCATCGACCACCGTTCGAAAGATATTGGTCTTTCGATACGACGATTTAATGTGAAAAGCCATGTGATGAGGAAGTCTCTTCTTAAAATTAGTCATATCAAAAGTGATCAGAAGAGAATTTTTCGGATCAATAGCTCCAATGGCAGTGAGCAAAGCACTGCGCTGAGCCGGACAAGACTGGAGTACCTCTAAAGCTGACATAGCACAAGGACTCTGCGCCAGATCTTCTACAATCGAGTAGTTCTGGGCAGCCCTCGCGTTCGGATTAATCATTGACCGCTTAGAAGATGCTTTCGGCATCCGAGGCATAGACTCAACAGTTGGCTTCGTGATGTGAAGCGGCTCAGTAGCATCAGGAACTTCCTTAGCTTTTGAAGATTCCTCTCCGCCATAATCACGGGATCTCGTAGCGACATCCACGTGAGCACTCATCATAAAGATGTTCGATGGAATTTCCCCTTCCTGGGTACCTCTAGAGGAAGCCCCAGGATTTTGGTTCGCGCCAACAACTAATTGCTGCCCTTGGGGAAAAGGGTTTGTTAGCACAGCCTGGGAACTAGAAGAACCCTGCTGGGATAACAGGCGCTGAGCATCCTGAATTTTAGGGCAAAGGTGCATGAGATGGTCTCCAGCACAAAGCTTGCACGGAAACTTCACTTTCTTTTTCTCCTTTTGACCCTCACCAACACGCTCGTTGGTTTTATTTGCATTGCCCTTCCCATTCTTGCCCTTCTTCTTGTTATTACGTCCCTTCTTCTTCCCATCGGATTGTTGATTTCCTTTGGGTTCTGAAGATTGGACGACATTTATGGACAAAGGCTGGGAAGGGGATGAATCAGCAGGCACAGCCTGACCAGAAGGAGCAGATTGTAAAGACAACTGCTGCAATTGAGAAAGCAGGCTGGCTGCACTACTATTGACCGATCCGACAAGCCCGTCACCATGCGGACCAGGTTTGGGTTTCGATAAATCCAATTTGGAGTGAGGAGCATTGGACAAATACTTATAAAGCATCCCGGACTGAGAATAGATCAATTCTAACTGCTGGGCCCTAAAGATGGCCTGCTCCTCAGAAAATACCCCAGATAGGGATACATCTTTTGAAATATCTGACTGCAGAGACTTCAAAAACCACTCGAGAAGGAACTCACCTGGAATATGGGCTTTGATAAGCCTCTTCCTTCTCCTCCATTCCTGAATGTGATCAGAAATGTGAGTTGCCTCATCCTGCTTAAAATTAGCCGGGAGTTCGGTCCCAGCCTCATATCTGACAGGCAACTGAAAATGGTTTAGAAATGTGACGGCCAGTTCTCCAAATGTGGCGAAACTGCCCCCAGTGAGCTCGATATACCATTTGGCAGCATTCCCAGTTAGGGTGCATTGAAATAATCTCAACCTAATCGAGTCATCGATCAGGGAGTTCGAAGAGCACCATAAGTGGAAAGTGGTGATGTGGTCCGCCGGATCCTCTCCATTCTTACCTTCAAACTTTGGAATGTCTGAAGGAAGTTTGGTCGGGACCGAAGGCCACCCCGGACTATAATGAATCGGGTCATTAGTCAACTTCGACAAATCTGGCAAGTTTAACGTTGCCAGAAAAGGTAAGCGAGGCGGAG
The DNA here is from genome assembly GCA_034641835.2 of Pinus albicaulis. Classification (NCBI taxonomy): domain Eukaryota; kingdom Viridiplantae; phylum Streptophyta; class Pinopsida; order Pinales; family Pinaceae; genus Pinus; species Pinus albicaulis. The sequence goes on from CM076578.1 coordinate 429,850,273, forward strand.
CCTGAGGATTCCATCCTTGATGGGATGGATTCCCAACATTCTGAAAAGAATAGCCTGGATTTGATAAGGCACCAGGTTGCCAGAAAGGACTCATAGAAAAAGGAGAAGAACCTCCTCCCAACGTAGAGTTACCAAAGCCCAGACCAGTTCCCCCCGCTGAAGTATTGAATGAAGAGGAGAGCCCCTGATAGGGGTTCCAGGCATTAGAAAGAGGAGAAAAGGTCTGGTAAGCACTCGACGAAGGGAAAGAAGCATTCCCTTGATGACCTGAGTAAAACTGATTCCTTGCCCCCGCTGTAGTAAACACAGGATTCCACCCTGTAAAAGTAGTCGAACTTTGCCCCCCAGACCAAGGGTTGAAACTCTGGGTCTGGGACGTAAATGGAAACGACCCTAAAGAAGGATTGGAACTGGGAATGTGCCCAGTCCCAAAGGGGAAACCCTGAAACGAAGCTGATCCACTAGCCATGTTAGACATGGGCATAGATCCAGCTGCACCGGCTGAAAAGGAAAAAGAGGGATTTCCACTAATGGACATCCCTGAACAAAACCCTGCCCCAGCCGTTGTAAAGACAGGATTCCATCCTGTAAAAGTAGTCGAACTTTTCCCTCCAGACCAAGGGTTGAAACTCTGGGTCTGGGAGGTAAACGGAAACGACCCTAAAGAAGGATTGGAACTGGGAATATGCCCAGTCCCAAAGGGGAAACCCTGAAATGAAGCTGATCCACTAGCTATGTTAGACATGGGTGTAGATCCAGCTGCACCGGCGGAAAAGGAAAAAGAGGGATTTCCACTAATGGACATCCCTGAACAAAAGGGACCAGAATGAGAAGCATATGCTTGGGTGAACCTAGAGCCAAACATAGCAGTGCTAGAAGCAATCGAAGATGAAGCAATAGTGCCCCCTGCCTCGACAGAAGTAGGGGTCTGAATGCCCGCAGCACTCACGGTAGAAGCCGCGTTCCCAGTCGTGGCCATCGAAAGATAAGAATGATATGGAAGATCCGGCGGTCTCTCAGACTCCGGTCCGATGTACTGAAGAACAAACGGATGATCAGGAGGAAGAGGAGATGGACCTGTAGCAGGAGGCTCAGGTACGTCTTCAACTTGAAAATCTTCTTCCTGAGGAAAAAGAACTCGCGAGGTGAGCGGAACGCTCCTCTCGGGACCGACACCAGAATCAGCTACGAAACCTTCAGACCTTGGTGGAGGATCTCTCTCCACAGCGTCAGAATACACAGGGTGGTAACCACCTGCTAAATCGATCCTACGCCTTCTCGAACAAGGCTCTGCACTCTCGGGAGATAACCCCCGGATTCTCCTCGAACGTCGAGGCGCTTGATCAGCCACTTTTATAGATTTATTAAATTAGACTCAAAAAAGTGAAAAGCTAGGCAAGCTAGGAGCAAAGAGCACTCACTAAAATAAAAATCCCTGAGAAATAGCAAGAAAACAGCCTCCAAGTATTTCCGCTCCGGGTGATGAGGACCGGACACCAAAATACAGGAAAGCGAAGTATAGGGCCTTCCGAAAGCAGTCTGGGATGATTAGGGCCCAGAACAACCAGCGAAGGTATCAGAAACAGTTACGCCGACCTCCTAACGACAGCCTTTACCGGCTCAAGCACCCAAGCTTCGCAAGGGCACCCCCCAGAAGTACTGCTGAAAGTGATGCGACGTCTGCCTCAGGTACCACGGGTATTCCCCCCCGCAGTCACCTGTGTGGAACCTAGGAACGGAAACTATGGACACCAATCCGTATCAGAAGCTGGGCGGAACGGTCTTGAGGTCAGATTCAGCTAATCGGAGGGGGGGTATCCCTCTTCTTAACCTTCACTTCCCCTCGCGCTTGACTCTCGGATGAGAGCTTTCCCAGTCCACCTCACGAAGTTGGATTTCGCTCAATTAATCAACTTCATGTTTGTTTGAGCGGCCTTGGAGAGTTAACTCTCCTCTCACCTATTCCAAGGCCCTACAACCTAGCTAGTTGGTGATTGACACTTAGTAAAACTTGCTAGTTGATTTTAGATTAAATCGCTTATTTTAAGGGTTGTTGTATTAAGTCACAAGGATATGGAGATGAAACCAATGATGTTTTGACGCAAAAGAAATTAATAAAAACTTAACTACATGCACATGCAGTTCTTTGTCTTTCGATGAAAAGTAATCTCTATACAGGTTCTACGAGACTAAAAATTGTATTTTTTCTTTTCAAATAGCAAACTCACACTCACAAAAACTAAGAAGCTAACTAAATGCTGAAATGCACCTAATGCAAATCACTACAAGCATGTAAATCCTAAGATGCAAAAATCTCTTAAAACAAAGTGAAATTTCCCAAAAAGCTCCTTCAGTTTTAACTCATCTTTTGTTGTCCAGAAAGCCAATTCTTGAAAACAAGAACTCTTAATATAAGACAGCAAAAACACTTAACAACAAGAAGAAGAAATCAAATGACAACTTCTCCTCAAAATCAAGCCGAAAACTAGAAGCAAGAAACTTCACAAAAGCTCCAAAAGATATGGCCAAACGAAAATAAAAATGCAACAACAAAAACAAAAACAAGAGACAATGTTTTTTGAGTTTTTGAAATGCAAAAGAAAAAAGCAAAACAAATGTTTTTTGGGCTTTTTAGTTTTATAAAGCAAGAGCTCAAAAAGACCAAGCACAACTATCACAATCCAAGCCAAAACGAGACCGAATTTCAAGCACAAACTTCAACAATGCTCCCAAACCTTATAAAGCTAATGATAGAAAGATCAATAAGAGCAACGGAAGACCAAAAACTCATCCAATCAGCCTAGACAAATAGTGCAAACTCGCTGCAACAAAAGACTCCAAAGAAGCAAGAAAAGTTCTTTGAAAATTGCAACAAAACCCTAGCCTATGGAACTCAAGAAAACCAATCGAAAACAAAGCAAAAATCGCAATGCAAAGCACAACACAAAGATAGGAGCGAGTCAGTGAGCAGAAGCTCTCTGTTCTGATAAAGCAGAAGAGCCAAGAATGCTCAGAAAGCGATCTTGGAACTCAATCCAGAAGTGCCAGCACCAAAAACAAAACTTTTGCCAAAAGACTAGTTTCCACTCAAACGAAAGAGAGAAAAGACATGAAACCACTTCCTTCACACTCCAGTAAGTACAGAGACTCTGCAGACATAGGCCTCCACAGCCAGAAAGGACCAAAAACTCTAGAATCCTAAAAATTCAAAATCTGCCTAGGTATACGCGACTTCACAGTTGTGCAACCAGCGTGTATACGCGTCTGTTCTAAGGGAAAATCGCGTATACACGGTTTCCTTCAGACAAAATCGCGTGTATACGCGACTGTGTGCAAAAGAAGAAGCGTATGCAAAGGTAAATATTGAAAAAAAACAAAAGAACAAGCCTGGAAAAGATACCAAGACTTCAGACTGACTGCAAGAAAACAAATCGGGATCGCAATGATGAGTAAGACCAGCAAGGCAACCTACTAAACAACAAAACAACCTAACAGAGAATCACAAGAATGTGATCCCCGCCGGAGTCGCCGCCGCCCTCGTTTCGTAATTAACACCCTAGAGGTTGGTTGGGATACAACCTGCGCAGGAGGGGGCCATGGCTTACGAACAGAGACTCACACAACCATGTACAACCATGTACAACGGTAACCAAAACAGAAAGGTATAAGGAGAGATTTACCCGTGGGTCCTACGTTTAAAGTAGATCCGACGTGCAGTCCAAACTCCCCCGCAACCGTCCTTCTTAACCTGAAATACAAGAAGAAACCAGCACAAAAGACAAGTTGTACAGCATATATCTACTCTAAATGTTAGTGAGATTCATATAAAACATTAAATAAATCATAATGAATGCTTGTATAACAAATATTCTCATACATATAAGCATACACGAACACGTTTATTTCGGGAACAGCATGGTACTTGCAATATAGATAGCAACACAAAAGTAATCGGCGGTGGAGAGATCACCCATCTCTTCCAAGGCCTTCTGCATCGTCGTCCGGGATCCGTCCTGTACCCTTTCCTCGCCAAGACCCTTCCAGAATCGTGCATATTTTGTGATAACATACAAGATGGTATCTCAAGGGAAACAAGGGTTTTGCTAATGAACGGGGAAAGTGGCAGGAGGCACGGGAATCGTACTTGGGATAGGGAATACCAACAGTATAATATCGAAGACTCTTCTCCCTTAGGCCACATACATGAGGGCTTTTTATAGTCCCTCCAAGTAGTTTCATTTGAAAATACAATAACAACAAAGTGGTTGAACTACCTGAGTAAGCATCAACCCAGCGTGAAATTAGGGATTTTTTATATATATATTAATCATTTTAATGGCATACGCGGAAAAGTCTAGCTGGACTCGCGTATACACGCGGAAAAACACGGGCATAGTCGCGTATGAGGGATTTTACACTGTTTTTAAGTGAATTTGTCCAAGTCTGTAGGAATGGGTGCCCATAAAGCCATAAAGCAATCATGAATCATGTCAAGGTGAGAAATGATGCTATAACAATACGCGAGTTCGGTTCATAAAATCCGCATATGGAATTATGCAAAAGAAAAAGTTAAATTTATAGATATGAGCTCTAAATACTTATTCAGCCCCCCTCTTAGTATTTTTCCCAACAGTCCTGTCAAAGTACGTAAGCCGAGAGAGAAGAACTCTTGATTTGCTCTGATGTAGCAAATAAAGAGTTAAACAGTTAGAATTTAATTCCATGTTTCAGTTATAATCACCATTTTTAGGCGTAATTAACTCCTTTATGTTAAATTTCATTTTTTTAAAATACTAGTTATGCAAAGAGCGAAGACAGTCTTAATTTTCTGAAAAAGTTGTGTATGCTTTAAACTCCATTTTCTTTTGTAATACAAGGATCGTGTTTGTGGTTCCAGTTTCTGCCTAATGTGCATATAGTCAGCTAGGATCTTGACATATTTTGTCGTAGAGGGCCCCTGCACAGGAGGAGGTTTTTCATTAGCTATTTTAGTTTAATTATTTGCTCTGTTTTGTCAATTCACAAGTCGATTAATATCATGTTGCAACTTTTAAATCAATATCATAGATTCAAATTATGAATGTTTTCTTAGCATCAATGTTAGAATGACTATGTAATATTTGCTTTCCAAAAACATCTCAAGAAGGTAGATTCATATATTTTCCAATTGGATTATGTTTGAGGCAATAGAGCTCACAATTGTTTAGTTTTCTTTCATGTTCTTGCATTGCTTTCTTAGATCAAATCCTTAGTTAATTGTATAATTGGATGCTCCTAAAGATCAGGCCAAGAAGGTCACTTGTCATACTTAAAAATTGGGTGCTTGAGTGTTTAACCTATGCAATAATTGAGTTTTTCCTTTACATGATTTTAAAACTGCTTTCTTAGATCAGATCCTTAGTTCATTGTATAATTGGATGCTCCTAAAGATCAGTCCAAGAAGGTGACTTGTCATACTTCCAAATTGGGTGCTCAAGTGTTTAACCTATGCAATTTCTGAGTCTTCCTTTACATACTTTTAAACTTATTTCCTAGATTAAGATCCTCAGTTAAATGTATAATTGAATTCTTATAAATAATGCCAAGAAGGTAACTCTGTTATACTTCCAAATTGGATGCTTGATTGTTTAACCTATATAGTAATTGAGTTTTTCCTTACATGTTATTTAAATTCTTTCCTAGATTTAATTTTCAAAACTAAAGTGTAATTGTTTGCTTGTACATCATGTCAAGAGGGCGACTATGTCAAACTTCCATATTGAATGCTGGGGTGATTGATCATACATTAGTTGCTTTTCCTTTGAATCCGCTTTCATCTAGAATAGCATTGCAATTTCAATTTTCAGTCATAAGATTCATATTTCAATCCATGGAGTATGATTAACTTTAATTTTCAAAGTCATTAGAGTAGACACTTTGTTTTTAGATCATATTCTAACAGTTTGATTCATTTTTATGAAAATTAGAATAGTTCAAGAACACTTCCTTTTCTTCCTTCTTTCAAAGTTAGTTTTTCACATTTAAATTTCACTAGATTCAGTTGATTCATTTCATATTTTTCAGTTCTTAAAATTAACATTTAGACATAAAGAAACAAATCCCCCAAAACAACATAAAAATACATACAACGAAGTAAGAAGAAGGTTAACTAATGTAATGTTCCTAATTTTTATGGAACATTAATTTTTGTATAAAAGATAAATAAAATGGGTAGGAGACCCATTCATTTGATGAATAGGTAATAAAAATCCTCTTGGTATGAAGGAGGATCACTTTTGGAGCTTTATTTCACACCTACATGTGTGAAAGGGGGCTTATGCAAGAAGGAAAGGCCAAGTTTGACCAAGTCAAACTGCGCAGTAGCATGAGGTGGAGAGCACATTGTAGGCCAGCCCAGTGGGATAAGGAGGGAAGCTTCTAGAGGAAGGAAACCCTAATGAGTGGGGTCCATTGAGATGGAGCTCACATTTTTTAAAAGGAGGGTAAGGTAGCCATTGGAGATCACGTTGAGTATTATTCATCTTTGGTCCGGTGGACTTACAACAACTTATTGCTGGTTAGCAAGAATTGCCGGAGGAATTCCTGTTTAGGATTCCTTATCCTTATTGAGAGGCCTTTTGAAGGTTGTTCTTCATTCTCCACATTTCATGGCTCAAGGCCAAAGCTACTATCTCCAGTGACAGCGTTATTCTTGTTCAAGAGTGTTGCTGCATTGAAGAGAGTTGCAGTGGAGGTCATCTACACCACTTCCGGAGCTGGTTTTCAGAGGAAGGGAGTCACTATCCCTTTGAGGATTTAGTGAGGGAGATTTCAGAGCATTATTGTAGAATTTGGCACTAAGGCCATCTCATTCCTTGCCCCCACAGCGCAGTTCACCCAGTGACTGCGTTATTTTCTTGAGAGCAATTGTAATGGGGCTCTTGCAGATTGTTGGAGGGAGAGATATTTGATGAAGGGATCAGCCTTTCATTCAAAAGATCCATTGGAGGAGGCATATTCAGATTGGGCATCATCTACAGCCATCTCCATCCAGTTCTATTTCTGAGTTGCAGCTGCTACCCAGCAACTTCGACATTTTGCAGATTTTGGGTTCTATGATCAATCCTTCCAAGATTGATAGGAGGTAGCCTTTGGGAGTTGATGTCTTCACTCCTAATGTTATTTTGTACCATATCATTATATATATATGCATTTGGAATTTGTAGCATGCAGTTTCTCTTTAAAACTGCGTTGTCATAGCTAGGGTTTATATGTGCAGCAGAGTTTCTTTCATGATTTATGTACTCTTCTCTTGAGGCTTGGCATTGTACATCTTGAGTATCATTTCCCTCAAGATTTTGTATACATGTGTTGCTACTACTATTATAATAATATAGCTATGGATTCCTCTCACATTTTATGAGTATGTGTCACTGCCATTTGTCAATTGGTGTATTTGCTTATTGCTGTAGCTCTATCTTGAGGCATTCTCAATAGAGTAGCTTGTTCCTAATAGGAAATCTCACATAGCTATAGACAGAGTCTGTGAAGGGCCAGGTAGCCTCTAGATATCACCCTCTCTTTAGAGGTGACATATCCTGAAAATTCCCCCACGGTCTATCTCTGGAATAGACTTGTGACATTCCTAAAAAAGGAACATTACAGTTGTATCAGAGCACCTTTCTTGGCTCAGCCTATGGCCTTCAAGCCCAAGAAAGAGGAAGAAGATGATGATGCAGAAGATGAGCTTGATATCATCTATTTTAAGAATAAAGAAGAACCTCCCCAAGGAGGAGAAGTAAAGAGAAGAAGAGGAAGATCCATGCACTTCCTATTCTCAAAAGGGAAGCAAGCATGAGGGATGCTTGGATCATCTGGTTCTAAATCAATACCCGGATGAATATAAATTCCATTCTGCAGCATTCAGGGAAGCTACAGTGTTCCCACAGTTTATTCAATAGAAGGAGGAGAGAAGGTACTATGGAAAAAGAGAAATCAGAGGCAATAGGTTCCTATTGTCTACATTTGATGGGGACACTTCAACTACAACTTGGGTGAAAAAGCTAGAAGCATTTTTCTTGCTACATCCAGTGGTAGAGGAAGAAGCAGTGGAGATTGCAGCGTTGCACATGGAGGGTGAAGCCTCTGTTTGGTGGTTCAAAACCTTGGTCCATTCAAGGGTAAGCTCTTTTGAAGACTTTTCTCAAAGGTTGATTCAAACCTTTAATGGAGAGAGGAAAAAGGAAGAGCAGCCTTTTTCAGCTATGGAGGAGGTAGCTATGGCATTAGAGGAGGAAACTGCTGCAGCCACACAAGAAGACCCCAGGATCCATCAAGGTATGAGTGAAGTTTCACTTTTCATTTTAGCAAACAACTTAAAGAATTGTGGAAATTCATCTTTAAAGGTCCCAGGATCTACATATTTTGCTATTCCAGAGCACCATGATTGCACTGCGCTATGCAAAGGGTTTAAGGAAGAGATAAACCCTCATCCTCAGGAAATTTTGATGAGTCTCATTCAGCCCTTGAGGTTGGGATGTGAACCATTGGAGGATGAAATAAACCATGGAACCTTCATGATAAATCAGGGAACAAACCTTGAACCGGAGGATGAAACAACTGCTACAGTATTGGAGGAATTAGCATCACTGTTAGACATGGGTGGAGAGGAGATATTACCTCCATCACAATTGGGTCCTCATGGATCCAACATAGCCATGGGTGAGAGATATTTTCTAAGAGGTATCCAAGGAGCTGCATTTCAACCTTCCATGAAATGCAAAGGGGAAGATATGGCTTGGGAGAATGGTAGCCCTCATGGGGGGAGTACCAAAGGAGGAAAAAGGAGAAGAAATCCACAAGGAGATGAGTGGGTGTGGATGAGAAGCAAGGGGATGATTTGACACTTGAAAATATATGATACCAGGCAGCAAGAGGCTTGGCTGCGTTGGCTCCTCTTGAAGGATTTTGGCCATCACTTGGAGTACTCTTTTTCCAGGAGGATGGGATTAGAGGAGAGGTGGCAGGATGTTTGCATCATCGGGCAGTAGAGAGCAGGGATACATGGAGCTGATATGGCATGTATATCAGTCATGGTACCTTCATCATTTGAGTTACATGATGTGAGCATGAGGAGGCAGCAAGCACTTGGGTTGCTTGAGCTATCTTGGAGAGAGCACAAGCATATTTGATCTCATATGATTTATGGTGTTGCAAGAGTGAAGGAGGGCACTCTCATAGTGAAAAGGGATTACTATTTGGCTTGGACTAATTGGGAGGAATTTTCATCTTGGGAAGAGCTTCACCGGAGATGTTCTTGACAAGGAGCATGTCAAGAAACAGAGATTGGCATGGGCAAGAGCCTTTCTGCATGAGCTCACAGTGCTGACACTTGGGAGGAGGATCATATACATAGATCCATCTATCATCTTACTTCCAACTTATATTAAGAGTATTGTGTTTACATTTTCTGATGTACATGCTCTTATCATTATGTGGCAGTGCATGGCTCCTCAAAAGGGCAGATTTTTCATGTTGCTCCATGAGCAAAGTTGGGCCAAACCATATGATGGAGACATCCATCTTTCACATGGCCTTGGGAAAATTTTTTTCCATTATACACATGATCAGCTAATTCATATAATTAGCATTTTACTTCAAAACATTTTTCCTTGTACATTTCTTAAGCAGTAGTTTGCAAAACTGCGTTATGCACTCTTGGGAGACTGTTGGTATTTTCCAACACCATATGAAACCATCAGTACTTCCTCTATTTTGATGAGGAGCATATTTCCATTTGTTGATATTGTCCATGTTATTATTGGGAGAATTATTGGTGAAATGACACATGAGTTGAATGTGTCTTTGAGGGGAGGAGATTCCCATAGCTTTTGCATTGCATGTTCTAATGGGAACATGAGGAGAGACATGGCCACCACAGCCACTTGTTTGCCTTCTTTGGAGGTGGGCCATGAGCTTGATGATGATATCCATCCATTGTATATATGTGGGCATGTATCTGATTTTGTATTGCTAATTCACTCATCTATTTACTATTCAATAGTAGGGGTGATATTTTCTATACAATGCTTGCCATGTTATTTTCTGCAGCTGCAGTGGATGAGATTGCATTGTAGCCCTATGAGACATTTTTTGTACCTTGCTTCACATGGTATAACCTACAAAAAACATGTAATTGGGGTATTCTATGATGATCATGTCCTACTCATCATGGATAAACTATATTGGGCTAGCCGGATTATCATTGATGGAGGAGAGATCCTTGGAGGATTGCTCTTCATTTTGCCAATTGAGGGCAATATTTTTGCAGCCCATGATCAACACACACTCTAAAATTGTCACAAGTGGAGAGGAGGATAGCATGAGGCAAGCTATAAGGCTTGCCATATTCAGATTTGTAGCCCACCTTCATTTCCAGAGCTCAAGGTGGAGGGAGATTTCTGTGAGTTGCCATGTTGGGAGGAAACTTATGTTGTATGGATGGTTGCTTGGGGATGGCAGATTCATATGGGGATGATGAGTCCCATTATACATCAGATCTCATGCCTCAAGGAGGCCCTTAGATAGCCCATTGTTTCCTTCATGGATATTTTCTTCTACATGACAACTATTTGGGGATGTTCACCAAAGGCTAGATTGCATATGTTGGAGGGACAACCTGAACACTTGATTGATGATATGTCATCCTTTTCTTGGAGGATTTTATCATGCATGGATGCTATAGGGAAAGTAAGTGGAAATGAATCAGTCTATCCTTGTACTTGCTTGAGGAAAAGCAATCTTTGAGAGGGGAGGACTGTAATGTTCCTAATTTTTATGGAATATTAATTTTTGTATAGAAGATAAATAAAATGGGTAGGAGACCCATTCATTTGATGAATAGGTAATAAAAATCCTCTTGGTATGAAGGAGGATCACTTTTGGAGCTTTATTTCACACCTCCATGTGTGAAAGGGGGCTTATGCAAGAAGGCAAGGCCAGGTTTGACCAAGTCAAACTGCATAGTAGCATGAGGTGGAGAGCACATTGTGGGCCAGCGCAGTGGGATAAGGAGGGAAGCTTCTAGAGGAAGGAAACCCTAATGAGTGGGGTCCATTGAGATGGAGCTCAAATTTTTTAAAAGGAGGGCAAGGTAGCCATTGGAGATCATGTTGAGTATTATTCATCTTTGGTCCAGTGGACTTACAGCAACTTCTTGCTGGTTAGCAAGAATTGCCAGAGGAATTCCTGTTTAGGATTCCTTCCCCTTCTTGAGCGGTCTCTTGAAGTTTGTTCTTCATTCTCCACATTTCATGGCTCAAGGCCAAAGCTACTATCTCCAGTGATAGCGTTATTCTTGTTCAAGAGTGTTGCTGCATTGAAGAGAGTTGCAGTGGAGGTCATCTACACCACTTCCGGAGCTGGTTTTCAGAAGAAGGGAGTCCCTATCCCTTTGAGGATTTAGTGAGGGAGATTTCAGAGAATTATTGTAGACTTTGGCACTAAGGCCATCTCATTCCTTGCCCCCACAGCATAGTTCACCTAGTGACCGCGTTATTTTCTTGAGAGCATTTGTAGTGGGGCTCTTGTAGATTGTTGGAGGAAGGGATCTTTGATAAAGGGATTAGCCTTTTATTCAAAAGATCCATTGGAGGAGGCATATTCAGATTGGGAATCATCTACAACCATCTCCATCCAGTTCTATTTCTGAGTTGCAACTGCTACCCAGCAACTCCGGCATTTTGCAGATTTTTGGTTCTATGATCAATCCTTCCAAGATTGATAGGAGGTAGCCTTTGGGAGTTGATGTCTTCACTCCTAATGTTATTTTGTACCATATCATTATATATCTATGCATTTGGCATTTGTAGCATGCAGTTTCTCTTTAAAACTGCGCTGTCATAGCTAGGGTTTATATGTGCAGCAGAGTTTCTTTCATGATTTATGTACTTTTCTCTTGAGGCTTGGCATTGTACATATTGAGTATCATTTCCCTCAAGATTTTGTAAACATGTGTTGCTGCTACTATTATAATAAGATAGCTATGGATTCCTCTCACATTTTATGAGTATGTGTCACTGCCATTTGTCAATTGGTGTATTTTCTTATTGTTGTAGCTCTATCTTGAGGCATTATCAATAGAGTAGCTTGTTCCTAATAGGAAATATCACATAGCTATAGACAGAGTCTGTGAAGGGCTAGGTAGCCTATAGATCTCACCCTCTCTTTAGAGGTGACATATCCGGAAAATGCCCCCACAGTCTATCTCTGGAATAGACTTGTGACATTCTTGAAAAATGAACATTACAACTAAGCACATATAGTGCACCACACTTCATCATTTTACAAACTTTGGTTGATAATTTATGTTGAAAATTTTAAGACATTAAATTGGCTAAAAAATTTAGCGTCGTTTTCGAGGAAGTGTAATTAGGTAACCTCATTTCTTACATCTAAAAAAAATGATATGCGTAGAGAAAAATATTCTAAGGGTAGATTCATATCTAGAGGCAGAAGTTTAATTCCAGCAACACCACTCACTCCACCTAGACCACGTAGTGATACACCACCTTCTCAAACTCATATTCCATACCTCACTAGACATAGACTTCCTGAAGTCTTAAGGTCAGAAATCCAATTAGGAGGTTCTCCTACTTCATCCACTGAGGCAGCCTTAGAGGAAGAAGATCCTAGATCTCCAACAGAAGGAGTAACCTTTTTCACCTCTGCAGGGAACACATTTTAGCTGAAGAGTTAGAAATTCTTAGTGGAGAAGAAGAAGAAGAACCTTTCTTCAATATCTCATTGATAGAAGAACTAGAGGAAGAGAAATTAACTTTACATATAGAACCTTATATTAGCTTTGAGGAATCTATAATGGTAGGAAGAGGAGAAGGAGGATAAGGAGAAGGATAAATTCTAAATGGATAAAATTTATTATTTGGAGGAAGAGGTGGAGGACGAGGTAGAGGGAATGAAGGAGGAAGTAGAAGAGGTGAAGAAAATAGAATAAATAGGAAAAATTATAATTACTTTGTATTCCCTATAATTGATAGGGATACAAATGCCACAATGAAAAATATCTCACCTTCTATTTTTCCAAATTTCCATGGATTAAAGAGTGAAGAACCTGAAACCGTTTTTTTTGAATTTGAAGTTTTGTGTAGATCTTATGATTACTTACAAGACTCTCAAAAACTTAAGCTATTTCCTTCAACACTGAAAGGAGCAGCTTTAAAATGGTTTATGGGTTTAGTCACACAGTTTATTAGGACATGGAATGAGATGAAACAAGCATTTTTAGAGAGATATTTGGATTATTGCATACCCATTAATCATAAGGATGAATTATTCAAAATGATGCAAAGAGAGGATGAGAATTTGGAGGATCTAATTGAAATAATAAATTATAACATAAAAATAGCTAAAATGGATAATTTAGATCGAGATACTTTAAAATCTCTTTTGTTAAAATCCATTAGAGATGAGTGGATAGATATTCTCAACATGATGGGGAAGGGAGATATCTCTCAACTCCCATTACCTGAAATTGCTGAATTATGTATTCATATTTCAATGGGGAGATCAAAAATTGGGAAAAATCCAAGAGATCCTTCTCTTGCTAGGGTGAATAAATCTACAATTGGAATAGTAAGTAGAGCATAAATTGGAAATATGCTTGATGAATTTAAAACATATATTTTAGGGAGTCTTATTGAATAGATAAACACCCTATTGAAGCCTCGAAAATCGCTGCAACAACATTGGGGATAACTACCCGGTCCGGACCTTAAAAATAGCTCCTTATCCGTTTGTAGTAGTGGCTCCAACTAGTTTGACTAGGTCCAGTTACCTTTTCCTTATCGCTATTGGTTTATGATGTATCATTAACTACCAATAGACATGGATATCATATCACTTCTTCTTGCTGATTGGGCAAGAAAATGACCCTTAAGCTGATTTGGGTTCAGCTAAACCAAAATTAAGATTTTGCCTCTTCGAAGAAGAGGACTTAAAAGAATGCAGAACTTAATCTAAATGCAAACTTATTCTATAATGTAAGAAAAAGAAACTAATCTAAATCCTATCTCAATCAGGTAGATATAGATCTAACCCAACTAAGAGCAAGATAATTAAATGATGAGAATTTTAAATATGTTTGGCTTTTAATTAATGTTAAGCTAACGAAGAAATTCAATTAGATCACATTTGTGAATACCAAAACACATTCTATTGAGACCATATGATTGAAATAATAAATTAATTTTATAAGACAGATTTCTGAGTAATGGTTACTAAAAAATCAGAGTTTAATTCATAAGAGCAGAGATACATAAAAATTTGAGACAAATTATCCATATCAACAGAAATGCATAAACATGAATAAAATGAAACAACAATTTTATTAACATAAATATGAAACTAGTATTTGATACAGAAATTCCAAAAAATACCAGTTAATTGAATTCGCTTCTCTGATCCTGGTCTCTAACAATACTTTACATTACTTGAATTTCTGCTTTCAAAACTAGAGCTGCAAAAATGCAAACTATGTCCATCATACAGAATTCAAGATATAAAGAAAAAACCCTCAATAATGTTCAGATCTGAAATTTTCTCTCCTCTCTCCTACAAATCTAAATTCCTATAACAGAAATTCTTTTAGAAGTCTATAATTGCAGAGGAGAGAAACCCTTTTACATTTTGCAATCTGCAATTTATAATCTTTCCAAAAATATTTTGAGAGAAGAATTTGTTGAAGAAAAATCTACCCAATCCAATTTTAATTTCTCAAAAATTTCAATCTTTAATTGTTGGAGTCTTCTCATTGATTGAAATATTTTTCTCAATATCCCTTCTATTGTTTTTCCTGCAAAAATAAAAAGAAATTAAAATGAATTAAGATGCAATAATAAAATCAAAATATTATTTCTAGCATTAAAATAAATCCAATCAAATTCTATTTAAATAAATAAAAAGGAAATTTGAGCTTCTTATTGATTCTCATAATGATTTTAATTAACCAAGGATATTATTTATGCATGAATCTGCAATTAGAAGAGGCTTGGGAAAATGAAAATGAAGAAAACAAAACTCAGAAAATTGATTTTGTTTTTAGAAATTCAGAGCTTGATCTTCTTCTTGATTTTTGACCCAATAAATGACCAAATATGTTAGTGAAACCTCCTCATAAATGTTCTCCTTGATTTTCTCTTTCCAATGAGCCGTCCTGGGCCTCATTTGGCCAAGTAAAACTCAATCTATGAGCCTCCAAAGTTGATAAGTCAAATCTGATATAAATCTGGAAATTCTGTTGCTGAGCTAAAAAAATAAGATTTTTAATTAAAAATCTAATCCTAAATTAGACTCAAATTATCTAATAATTAATCCTAGTTTAATTTTTAATTATAAACTAAATTAATTATTTAATAACCTATTTATTAATGAATATTAATCTAACTAACATATATAATTAACTATTTATAAATAAATTAATCTAATTAATAATAAATTTAATTAAATTAATTATATTTTAAATATTAATTAATTTAAAATTAATTATTTTAAATATTTAAATATTAAATTAATTATTAAACTAAAACTAAATTAACACTATATTAATTTAAAACTAACCTAATACTAACACTAAGATGTACTAATGCTAACTTTAAAACTAATTTAAAACTACGCTAGCCTAACTCTTATTAACGTATGAGAATACTAAGTTAAAATTAACCCAAAACTAACATATCACTAACTTACTATAACACTACACATACTACTAAAATTTAAACTAACCACAAACGTAAACTAAATATTACACTTAACTTAAAATAACACTTCCTAATACTTCCCAGATGCGGGTGGTAACTACTGACATGACGGGAGCGAGCCTGCGGGATGGCGCATGGCATGGCCACATGGCCACCCATGGGCTGCATTTAATCAACCTTGAAATGATTAATTCTCCAGGTCGTCACCCTGTGCGGCATTTATGCCAGTGGGGAGGCCGAGGTGGTAAGCAATTCAAAATGAATTCGTCTGGTTCTTCATCCCTGTCCTTCGACTCGGCTTCAGAGTTCTTGGCTTGGTCTAGTCGCGGCCTGGTGGTCTCCATGCCGCTGCAATTCCTGCCTGTTGGGTCCAGTTGCTCTCCGGAGGCCGGCTTGCCCAGCTTCTGAACCATTGTTGGCAGGCGGTGCCATCTGGGTTGCTGTGTCAATTTCCTCCTTGGTTTCCATTTTTCGCATAGTCCCTTCTGCTCCCTGCAATTCTCTTCTCCGCTTGGTCTCAATTCACCTTCCCCCCCTCTGCTGCCTCATGCCATTTCCTCTTTCTCCTTTCGCCTCAGTGCTGCCATGCTGAGACTTAGGGATCGATTGAGATGCCGGAGGGGCAGCTCCAGAGCTCGCACCACCAGTCGGCATCGCTCCCCCTCCTCAAGCTCTCCGTCGTCTTCTTCTGAGAGCCTCCGTGGTCGCTATCCACCATTGCGAAGTCAATGTGGGAGAGGCCGTGGTCATGGCCCCCCCTCCTCCCCCAGGCGTGGCACCTCTGTTTCTCTGTCGCCTCCAGAATCCCATCCTGCTATCTCTGCTTCTCTTCATAACCCTTCCACCGCCATCTTTCACTACCAGTGCAATTCTAATCACCCCTTGGTCATTGCGATGGTCTCTGTTTCGTTCAAGGAAATCCTTGAAACACTTCCTGACCCCCCTCCTTCTACGCATCCTGTTAATCTGTCGGCCTCCCCCAATGTGGCGCAAGGCCCTCAACCCGTGGACAAAAGCTCTTCCCGCAAGGCTGGCGACTGTAGCTCGAGCATCCTCTAGGACATTGGGATGCAGGAAGGGGGTCGCGAAGCAGGCGTAGCTGCAATTCAAAGGGGCCCGGTTCCTGACGACGAGGATGGCTGCTGGTGCAGAATTGAAGAAGAATCGCCCTCGGGAGACTATGGTCTCTAGTGCAACTTTTTTTGCCCAAGTAACTACGTTCAGTCTTTATGTCATTTTTTTTGTTTCTGGTTGTAACAAGTTTTGGTATGTCAAAGCTGGTTTCCTCTGTCGAGGCAGCTCTAAAACATTGCTCGGGTCGGTTTCCCCTTGTGGGCGGCTCAATTTTTTGCTAAGTTTTGGTATGTCAAAGCTAGTTTCTTCTGTCGAGGCAGCTCTTAAACGATGCTCGGGCCGGTTTCCCCTTGAGGGCGGCTCAATTTTTTGCTATCTTGCTGAATGTATGTCTCCTCTGAAGGCCATGAACTAGTTGTATTATATGTTTCATTAATAGATTTAAAATTACTTAGAAAAAAAAAACACTTCCTAATACTAACGTTAATACTAACAAATATTAAACTAAACTAACATTATCTACCACTTAAATTAACATTATACTATTAACAACTAACGTTAACACTAACAAGCATTAAACTAACACTACCTACCTCTTAAACTCACATTAATATTAACCACTAACGTATGCGAATAATAACGTGAACTCATCGCATTGCATAAAAAAAATGCAACTCATTGCATCGGAACAAATGACCTCATCGCATCGGAACAAATCAAACTAATCGCATCGAAATAAAGCAAATGAGTGATAACTCATCACATCGGGAGATCGGGAAGGAGAGTCATCGGGGTTTTAAAACTTCTAGTGCGATGTAGTGTATTATCAAAACTTCCGATGCGATGTAATGTTTTATTTTTTGCTTTTTATTTTATATGTATTTTGTTTTTATATTAAATTTTAATTTAATTAATTAATTATATAATCATTAATTTAATTAATTTAAAATTTAATGTTAAAAATTAATTTTTTGTTTTGGTTTCATTTTAATGATGTTAAATTAAATTATGAATTTATCTAAAATGATGATTTGCCTATCTAAACTACAGCCACTTTGTCATTTTGAATTTTTCGAGATTAGTAATTTATTTGAAAATTGGAAAATTGGAATAAATGACTGAAATCCCGATGCTTTATAATTTGGCTGTATAATTAAAAATGAAAAATGTTAGTAATAACTGAATACAGATTAATATTTAAATTAAATGCATTATTGAACTAATTTAATTACAAAAATGGAATATTGTACATTTTACGCATTTTTTAACCCAGGCGACATAATTGATTAGACTTCAAAGGAGTGCTATTTACAAACCAGTTGACCAAATGAGGTGAAACAAATGTCAACAGGAAGCTTATTAAAAATCGATTTCAACCAAGCAATCAAAACAAAAATCTAAAGAAGATGAAAAATAAATAAAATCATGAGGTAATTAACTTAATAAAAATCTTAAAAGGCACTTAGCTAAAACTTTATAGAAAGAGTCCCCATTATTTGAAGTGAACAAGTTAAAAATGGGGGGGTTGTTGTACTGTACAACAATTGGCGATTCACTGGAAGAAATAGTTATCTTTGTTTGATATGAATGAGATTTTCTCAAAATTAAAGTAAAAATAATTAAAGAAGAGAAAATTATTTTTGGAATGCTTGACTAGATTTATTAGTTTGAATAAAAACAAGAATCATATTACTGTAATTTTCTTAAAATTCCTCATATATTAAAATATTTCATAACTCTATATCAGTCCTTAATTAGTTGTAGAGATAAAGCAGGGGTCACTTTACAGCTTAGCTTTTAATATGTACTCATTTGTCATAGGTAGAGCCACTGCTACCAGCAAACATCTATAGTCTCGATAGGGCTACCTTTTAATCATGAATGATTCAGAATCCCATCTATTTAAGAATTATTGACCTAGAGATAAATCCATTTATATATGTTTATTTTTTTTAATTTTTAATTTTTAATTTTTTTTTTAATTTTTAATTTTTTCTTAAAATCCATTGTCCTGGTTTGGTAGCCAGATGGTTGACAATGCCATTCACTGGTTATAATTGGAATGAACAAGTTGGCTCGTGATGAGACCCTTTGTCTTATAATTGTTTTCAATCATAATCCATTACCTTGGTTTGTTTAGCATTTTTGGTAATGTCAGCCTAATTTTCCCCTATGATCATGGTAAGCAGGCTCATGATGATACCTCTTATCTTTTAAGTTTAAATATATTTGTGGATTGCACTCGAGAAAAATAAAACTCTTTTAAATAGGGAGAATCATTAACTCCTTAAGAGTTCAGAATGACAATTTCAGAGTTAAAAGTGCTTTGCTGTAAAGTGTCTTTACTTGGTTAAAAATAACTTTTCTTGACTGATAATAGAATTTTGAAATATCTTAATAAAATATTGAAATCTCAAAATAATGACAATTTTGATGAAAAAGAAATTTCTCAAATTTCATGATACTTCGTCAACTTCTCTTGTTTTGTAATCTCTTCCTTAAATATGTCTACCTATATAATAAGAAAAACAAACTTTGCTAAGGGATTTAAGAAAAAGCTAATAGGAGACTATTAACTATTTTTTCTATGTATGTCAACCATTGTTAGGTAACAAGAAGGCCTTCCATATAAATTATGGCAAAGTCACCAAAATCAAAACTGAAAACCAAAGGAAAATAATTCTTAAGCTAAAGCGAGAAAAGAAATCAGCAAACAAAAATAAAAATGAAGAAATTTTATAAGTGGAAAGGAAAATACAAGTTTTGAAATAAAAACTCTATCAAAAATGTTTATACCAATGTCTCAACACATGAAGTAAAAGAAAATAATCATGTAATCATTCCTTCTTATGTCGAGATCTAGAAAACTTATACCTTGCAGGGTTGTAAGTGTTTTAGGCTTTAGATAGCGGTGATCATAAAATTTAGCCAAAATGAATTTTTTTTTCTGATGTCAATCTTCTTGTTTCAAAGCATTATCTTAATCATTTTGTAATAAAAAGAATGCTTTAAAGAAACAGATTAAAGGTTCAAAAACTTCCTAGTATAGCTGTTTCAACGAAGACTATCGTTGCTTTTTGAAAAATAAAATTAGGAAAAGAGCATAGGGCTTCCAAAATATGATTTGGTAGATGATTGAAATATTTTATGAAGAGCTGCAAAACAGATTTTAAATATCAACGTAATTTAAAAAACAAAACTGAAACTAAAGTAATGAAATGGAATTTAATGAAAGTGGGTACATGGATTTTACCATTGGATAATTGCATTTGATCTTACCTGAAGGTATCAATTTCTCCAATAATAGCTGACTTCTTCTTTTAGTTGACATTCAAAAATATGAAGAAGGAAAACTAACCAAAATCCTATAACCCAAAATTCATTATTTATTTTATTTAAACTAAAGCAAGCAGTAAAATGTAAAAATGGAATGCTTTGTGTTCAAGGGAATTGAAATTAAAACAAATGCATTAGAAATGAGATTGAAAATTTGCAGTGATGAATATTCTCAAAATATTATAAGTTTTATACAGATTCCATGATTTTATAAATTGTTCAGAGTTAAGAGAAAATTTAAGATAATTAAATTTAAAATAAAGAGGTCTTGAATTTCATATTTAATTATGAAATTATTTAAAACTGAAATATATGAGAAATCAAAATGATTTGAATATGCTGCAAATTTATCATCAATCGCTTTAGTATCATAGTGATTACCCAAGATTGCTTTAAATTAACACAATATCTTATCAGAGGATGTGTATTGCATGTAGAGGCATGCGTTGGAGTTTATCGCATCGAGATTTGTGGGAATTTCCGATATGAGATCATGCGAAAGGAATATGTGCGATGAGATGGAGCGATCATATCATTGAAAAAATGTTATATTTAGGATCAGGAACAATCATGTCACAAATTGCACATCGCACACATCTCGCAATTTATACTTTGCACAATGCACATTGTGCATTGCAGATTTGTAATAATGACATGACCATGAATAAAAATGCGATGAAGCGATTGCAATATCGGCAATGCGATGGATGACGTGGCTTTTGGCATTATGATATGAGCATCAAAAATGCGATGAGCGATATCGACATCAACATATTAGAATGTTGGAAAATAGTTATGTTGGAAATTCCAATATGATTCTTTCGATAGCAGTGATGCGATTGATATAATAATCGATGATGAGCGAAGAGCGATAAGCAATGAGCAATCAGCGATTAGTAAAAAGCGATAGCAATGAGAAATCGGCGATGAGTTATCGCATCACAACTTTTAAATTGAGCGCACAAGGATGTATTCAATTTTCCTCCCGATTTGCGATTTGCGATTTGCGATTAGACTTGTTGCATCAGAGATCTTTCAAATGAATATATTAGAATGTGATTTCCTAATTCGTGATTGCGATCAAGATTTTATCGCATCGGAGCTTTTCAAATGGAAGAATTAACATTATGCTTAATGCGATATGCGCATTTGTGATTCGATTCATTGAATCGGAACTCTTGTGATTAAAAACAAACTTTTCAATTTATTCCAATATGATATGTGATCGGCGATCAGCAAAATTAAGTGCATGATGTAACAATATGATACGCCGATATGTGATGGAGAATGAGCCCGATAAATCTTATTATAAAATTTTAATATCGCATCGGGTTCGAGACATTGGTGCTTTTAAAATTATGACCCTACCACTATTGCTATTGAATAGAAGCGATATTTCTTATGAACTTGATTAAAATTTAATATCGGGTCCCGAATTATGTGTATATCACAATATTGGTAAAGTTGATTATCAGAGATCAGTGATTCAAGATAATGGAAATATATTCAATTGAAAACCTCTGAGATGCGAAATGTGATATGGTATTTTATGAAAAATTGAATGAGGTAACACATCAGAGGTCTTGCATCAGAAATCAAGTTGAAACATTTTAGACATGAATCTTGCAATACTGTTTTTTAAATTTCAATTGGGTTTTCTAAATGAATGAATGAAAGCAAAGTTAAAGAATGCTTCAAATTCTAATGAATCACAAATAAAATTTCCCTGAACCTGTTGCAAATTTAATTGCTGCTTACTTCAAGTTTTGAAAACAATTGAAAACCTGCAAATAAAACAGAACAAGAATAAAAATTAAACTAAGGAAAAGAGAAACTATTAATAGATGAAAATGAACATGTAAATGCGTACCTGTAAGGAAATTGTCTGTAAACTTACCTCATGAATCTTGGAATTCTTCCTTCGATTTATCAAAATTCTAACTTTGTTCAAATTCATCTCATTATTTATTCTAAATCAGAGTGTGCAATCAGCCTAAATAAAATCTGTTTACTTATGTTTAGGAAATCTGAAACTCATAAAATTCACCAGAAATAAATATGAAAATAGGCTTCCCTTTAAATTGCAACAACAATTTATTACCTCTGCTCATTCTGAATTAACTTGAGAAAAAATTGTATTGTTATAGTGACTGTTTAATAATGCCTTTAGAAATAAATATAATGCACATTGCAGCATAAGATAATAAACTAAAGATCAGAATGGGATGAAGCCACTAATTGTGGAAAAATATCAACACATATTTGAATGTGTGTATACAGCGAAATGGACACCCTTAAGGTCATTTTAACAAATTTCGAAGAAGATAATATGAACTTCCTGTGATTACAGCAAAAGGTTATACTAACTAATAATGATTAAATTGAAATTAAGCTTATAATAGACAGTCATATCTTTCATGCGATAATGAGATCATGCAGCTTTATATTCTCAAAAACCTTTAACAAATAAATTTCAGAAGAAAATCATATAAGGACATTTCGAAATAGAGAAAAGTGGGTTTGAGGTGATTGATGCCAAGTGCAACTTCAATTAAATTTAGTCAAGACGTTATTCAAAATAGGCAGAGTAGAGATATTGCTGCAATAAATTTTGATTTAAAAATAAGAAGCAAGAATTAGAAATTTTCTGATAAGAGGCAAATATTTTCCTGAAAATGTATATGATATGAGAAGGGCTGATTGCACATTTTATTTTTTATCTGCAGAACTATTAAGAATAGATTAACTACATAAAACAAACAAACGAAATTAATTCTACTTCTATTCTAACCATATACATGAAAATGACTAGGTATAGTCATATTTCCAATGTAACCATTCTCTCATTTTAATTCCTTCATATATATACAGTTCAAATGTTAGTAATAAAAATACAAATCTAATTAAACTAAAAAAATTAAATCTGTAATCAGAATGTACATTTATTATTAACAACTTATTTACAATCTCCTTCTTTTGAAAATTCTTTTCCAACTGAATTCCAATTGGATCATAAAAATATGGATGGGTTTCCATTAATGATTAGAAAATATTTAAAAGAGGAGATGACAGGCCAGATTGTGGATATGAGCTTTTAAATTCAAAGGCCTGAAAAAAATTGTAAGTGTTATGTGTAAGTGTTAAACTATTAACAATCTTCCATGAAGGAAAACTTTCCAAACAATTTTCAAACGAGTTCATGAAAAGTGGATGGAAATCTGTCAAATAAGATGGAAAATTATCAATTGGATTAGATTGCTGGCCAGATTGTAAAAATACATTCTCTCGTTGACACTGCTTTTGGGAAAATAGAAGCTTTTGATAAAACATTAGCATTGATTGAAATTGAAATATTAATAACTTTTGATGTTCATGATTATAATATGAAACTTCAATTTCCTAATAGGGCAATGCATCAATTGAGTGTTCACTATTAAAGTGCTCAATATGCCAACATAAAGTGCCAAAAATTTGAAAAATAAAATCAGAAAATAAATCTAAATTTGAACAAAATAAGTGTGAAAGAAAAAATAAAATGAAATCACTAATAATACAACTAATGTTACAATACAATTGGGATTGTTTTGAAATAATTTTTTTTTACAAGGATTGGCGAGAATAATGGAATTTGAATAATTGCTAATTCCAACTTGTGAATTAGAAAGAGAATTATGATTATGAGCAGGAATGGGAGTTTGATCATGATATGAATCTTAAATTGGAATGTTTTCTTGAATGGTGAAATCATGAAGATAATTTGTTGTTCCACAATGGGGATTGGTTGGAATAATTTCTAAATTGAAATGTTCCTCATTCACAGATGTTATCTGAATTTTATCATGAGGATTCTCTTGAGAAGAACAGAAATTAACATCCTTGATGTCAGAATAAGTATCGTAAATGACTTCACAATATTCTGTAGAATTTCCTTTGATTTTGTCCAATATATCAAAACAAGGAGGAATAAAAAATTCATGTTCATTAATGGCAAAAGAATGATCAATAATTATTTTTCTATCTTGATAAAAATTTATTGGTAATTCATTTAGATCATCCTCTTTATTTTCTGAAATATCATTAATACCAAAAGGGGAGAAATTACCAACATTAAAAATATCAGGATAAAGGGAAAAATGAGAATCAGAAATAATGAATTCAAAATTTTCTCTGTTCGAGAAATCTTGTGCGCTTTTTTCACTATAAATTTCAGATTCTAGATCATTCCTTTGTATGCTCATACTTTCTTAAAGAAGGCTACTTTGCTACTCTGTTTTCAGCATTTGTTCATCATGAAAAAATTCAGAAATTTGTACAGCAGTTAGCATTTTATCATTCAATTTGATTGCTGCTTGCACGTGTTGATTTGCTATCTGATTTTCTGAATTTAATGCAGAGGAATTTTCAGATTTTAAGGCAGCTCTTTCTCCAAAATTGCTGCTATTGTCTTCTTTCATTTGGATAGAAATATTTTCTAAGCTTTGTGAGACCACTTCATCATAATTTATTTGCACATCCATATTGGAATCCTCATTTATGTTAGAAAGGGATGGAACAAAGCTTGAACTATTTTCATATGGATTGGGAATGGGAGGAAGAGAGCAAATATATTTAAACCAATGTAATGATTATTTTTTCGAAGGTTTATCTTCAGTTTTAAATTTTAAACAATTTAAACGAAACCTAATGGTAAAATCAATTAAAGACTCGCCTTCAAACTTTCGTAGATCTTAAAAATAATCACATACATGTTCGTAGATATATCCATCAAATTTACAAGTGAAAATTGTAACAAATTGATCCCAACTGTGAATTGAGGCAACCGGAAGAGTTCTACACCAGTGTCTAGCTTTTGCCGTAAATGTGAGAGTAAAAATTCTGCATAAGATGCCTTCATCAATTTCTTGAAAATCATAATTTGAAACATTTTGAATAAATTGAAAGACATGATTAAAAGCAGAAGAATTTTTCTTACCATTACACTTTACCTGAGACAAGAGTCTTACCACTTCGGGTGGAGTATTGGAAGATGCACGTCCATGGATACAACTCTAAATTGGAATTTTAAGAGGAGCCATTGTAATAAAAATGAAATTTTAGAATTCAAGGACTCCAAAGTAAAACAAGTTTCAGGCCCTCCTTCTAGCGCCAAAAGTGTTGAAGCCTAGAAAATCGCTGCAACAACATTGGGGATAACCACCTGGTCCAGACCTTAAAAACATCTCCTTATCTGTTTGTAGTAGTGGCTCCGACTAGTTTGAATAGGTCCATTTATCTTTTCCATATCGCTATTGGTTTATGATGTATCATTAACTACTAATAGACAGGGATATCAGATCACTTCTTCTGCTGATCGGGCAAGAGAATGACCCTTAAGCTGATTTGGGTTCAGCTAAACCAAAACTAAGATTTTGCCTCTTTGAAGAAGAGGACTTAAAATAATGTAGAACTTAATCTAAACGAAAACTTATTCTATAATGTAATAAAAAGAAACTAATCTAAATCCTATCTCAATCAAGTAGATATAGATCTAACCCAACCAAGAGCAAGATAATTAAATGATGAGAATTTTAAATATGTCTGGCTTTTAATTAATGTCAAGCTAACGAAGAAATTCAATTAGCTCACATTTGTGAATACCAAAAAACATTCTATTGAGACCATTTGATTGAAATAATAAATCAACAACAATTCGGAAGAAATTCACAAAAATGATATCGATTGTCAAATCAATCAAACCAATAATTAAACAATAATATGTGGAAGAAATTCACAACACATTACTATTTAATAAATCAGTTTTATAAGATAGATTTCTGAGTAATGGTTACTCAGAAATCAGAGTTTAATTCATAAGAGCAGAGATACATAACAATTTGAGACAAATTATCCATACTGCCTAAATGGCATAAACATGAATAAAATGAAACAACAATTTTATTAACATAAAAATGAAAACTATTATTTGACAAGGTAAAATGCCAAAAATACCACGAATTGAATCGCTCGATAACTCGGCCCTTACTACCGCCACATTAGCCTGGTACTTATGCTTTCAAAACCAGAGCCGCAGAAATGAAAACTCCGTCCATCACACATAATTCAAGAACAAAGAAAAACTCTCAATAATGTTCGTATTTGAAATTTCTCCTCTATCCTACAACCCCAAATTCCTGCAATGTAAAATTATTTTAGAAGTCCAGAATTGCAGAGGAGATCAATCCTTTTTACATTTTTCAATCTACAATTTATAATCTTTCCAAAAGTATTTTGAGAGAAGAATTTGTTGAAGAAAAATCTGCCCAATCCAATTTTAATTGCTCAAAAATTTCAATCTTTAATTGTTGGAGTCTTCTCATTGATTGAAATCTTTTTCTCAATATCCCTTCTATTGTTTTTCCTGCAAAAAGAAATTAAAATGAATTAAGATGCTATAATAAAATTAAAATATTATTTCTAGCATTAAAACAAATCCAATCAAATTCTATTTAAATAAATAAAAAGGAAATTTGAGCTTCTTATTGATGCTCATAATGGTTTTAATTAACCAAGGATATTATTGATGCATGAATTTGCAATTAGAAGAGGCTTGGGCAAATGAAAATGAAGAAAACAAAACTTAAAAAATTGATTTTGTTTTTAGAAATTCGGAGCTTGATCTTCTGCCTGATTTTTGACCCAATAAATGACCAAATCTGTTAGTGAAACCTCCTCAGAAATGTTCTACTTGATTTTCTCTTTCCAATGAGCCATCCTGGGCCGCATTTGGCCAAGTAAAACTCAATCTATGAGCCTCCAAAGTTGATAAGTCAAATCTGATATAAATCTGAAAATTCTGTTGCTGGGCTAAAAAATCAGATTTTTAATTAAAAATCTAATCCTAAATTAGACTCAAATTATCTAATAATTAATCCTAATTTAATTGTTAATTATAAACTAGATTAATTATTTAATAACCTATTTATTAATGAATATTAATCTAACTAACAAATATAATTAACTATTTATAACCAAATTAATCTAATTAATAATAAATTTAATTTAATTAATTTTATTTTAAATATTAATTAATTAAATTAATTTAAAATTAATTATTTTAAATATTTAAATATTAAATTAATTGTTAAACTAAAACTAAATTAACAATATATTAATTTAAAACTAACCTAATACTAACACTAGGATATACTAATGTTAACTTTAAAACTAATTTAAAATTACACTAACCTAACTCTTATTAACGTATGAGAATACTAAGTTAAAATTAACCCAAAACTAATATATCACTAACTTACTATAACACTACACCTACTACTAACATTTAAACTAAACACTAACGTAAACTAAATATTACACTTAACTTAAGATAACACTTCCTAATACTAACGTTAATACTAACAACTATTAAATTAAAACTAATGTTATCTACCACTTAAATTAACATTATACTATTAACAACTAAAGTTAACACTAACAAGCATTAAACTAATACTACCTACCTCTTATACTCACATTAATATTAACCACTAACGTATGCGAATAATAATGTGAACTCATCGCATTGCATAAAACAAATGCAACTCATCGCATCGGAACAAATGACCTCATCGCATCGGAACAAATCAAACTAATCGCATCGGAACAAATGACTTCATCGCATCGAAATAAAGCAAATGAGTTATAACTCATCGCATCGGGAGATCGGGAAGGAGAGTCATTGGGGTTTTAAAACTTCCGATGCGATGTAATGTTTTATTTTTTTGTTTTTTATTTTATTTTATATGTATTTTGTTTTTATATTAAATTTTAATTTAATTAATTAATTATATAATTATTAATTTAATTAATTTAAAATTTAATGTTAAAAATTTATTTTTTGTTTTGGTTTCATTTTAATGATGTTAAATTAAATTATGAATTTATCTAAAATGATGATTTGTGTATCTGATTTACAGCCACTTTGTCATTTTGAATTTTTCGAGAATAGTAATTTATTTGAGAATTGGAAAATTGGAATAAATGACTGAAATCCCGATGCTTTATAATTTGGTCGTACAAGTAAAAAAAAATGAAAAATGTTAGTAATAACTAACTACGGATTAATATTTAAACTAAATACATTATTGAACTAATTTAATTACAAAAATGAAATATTGTACATTCTACACATTTTTTAACCCAGGTGACATAGTTGATTAGACTTCAAATGAGTGCCATTTACAAACCAGTTGACCAAATGAGGCGAAACAAGCGTCAACATGAAGCTTATAAAAAATATATTTCAACCAAGCAATCAAAACAAAAATCTAAAGAAGATGAAAAATCAATAAAATCATGAGGTAATTAACTTAATAAAAATCTTAAAAGGCACTCAGCCAAAATTTTATAGAAAGGGTCCCCATTATTTGAAGTGAACAAGTTAACAATGGGGGGGTTGTCAGACTGACAACACACCCTTAAATTACAAAACAAGCAGAAAGCCGAAACTGATGCCTTAGCTACTTTTTGTCCTAAATGCAGAAAGAATCATGCTTTAAGAGAATGTCCTCTTGATGCAAAAATCATAGAGACTTGTGTTATTTGTTTAGAAAATCATGAAACTAAAAGTTTCCCTTCAATTCCAGGTCTTAAGGTTGTTTTTCAAGAAGAAGAAGCAACTTCAAATCCTGCAGAATCTCTTTGCTTTGTCTCTAGAAGACCATGGCAAGGGCCACAAACTCAAGGTTTTAACAACCAAATGTATACTCAATACCCACCAAATAATTGGAATTCTTGGAAACAACCTTGGTCCCAACCTCAATCTTGGGCACAAGGGATGCAAAATCCCTATGGTAGATATTCTCAATACTAGCAATATCCTCCATCCTATCCAAACTATCCTCCCCAAAAAATTCCTCAACAAAATCAACAACCCCAACTATAAAACCAAAATCCACAACTTTCATTACCATTTCCACAAATACCGAATCAACTACCTGCCCAACCATTGCCAAACCCCAATAAAAAAAATCCTCAAAATTATTACATGATAGAAGGACAACAATTTCCAACTTACATGATTACTCCACTAGATCTTAATGATGTTCAACTTAGATCTGGTAGAATAGTAGAGAGGAAAAAGCATTCTGTAGTTATTCAAGAACGAGATAATTTTGAGGAAGATTCTCTACAGCCAAATAAAAGTTTTGAAGAAGGAACATCTCTTCAAAACCAGAATTCTGAAGATGAAAAACAAAAAGAATCAATAAACTCAACTCCCATCATAGAGAAACCATCAATATCTATTTCTAACCCTCCTTTTCCTGAAAGATTACAAGTTGATAGAGGGGTAGAAAAACATATCATGTTGCCCAATTATGATTTTCTAGATGAATTGAAAAAATGTCCGTATCAAAATTCCTTTGCTACAGGCCATTAAAGAGATTCCAATTCTCGCCAAAAGAATAAAAGAGTTGAGCATTAAGAAACTAGGAAGAAAAACAAAAGAAATAAAAAGAATTCAACTAGTAGGAAAAATTGCAGACATAATGATGGGAAAAATTGCCATACAAAAATATTTAGATCCAGGAAGTCCAGTTGTAAAAACACATATCAATGGTGTTGAAATTCCAAATACATTGATTGATTTAGGAGCAGCTATAAACATCATGAGCAAACAAACCATGGAACAACTCAAGCTTCCTAATCTTCTGTATACACCTACATTACTACAATTAGCAGACAAATTTGTAATCAAGCCAGATGGTGTATTAGAAGATACCTCAGTATCCTTAGATTCTTGGGAGTATCGTGTCGATTTTATGATTTTAACTCCCAAGAACAATCTAGTAGGACATCCACTAATATTAGGAAGACCTTGGTTGGCTACAGCTGACGCTTTCATTATTTGTAGATCTGGTGACATGTATATATCTGATGGTATCTCAACAAAGGAATTCACTCTATACCCTCTAGCAAAAACAATCACAGAGTTAGAAGATGAAGAATGGATTAATGATGATAATGATATACAACCTCTCTTTACTATTTCAAGCATTAGTGAAGATAATCAAATCTTAAATTCAATAGAAAACTTTAAATCATCTTCAGAATAGAAACATGATAAATTTCAAGAGCAATGCAATATTGAATATTTTTCATCCAGGAAAATGTATCTATACTCTATGGAAGAGTTTGGTAACTCTACAGTTGAAATCTTCCCAGGAAAATCTTTGAACATAAACAAAAACTTGGAAATACTACAACAAGAAAATTTAATCAAAACATTACAACAAAATTATTCTGCATATGCATGGGAATACACTAACATGAAAGGAATTAGTAATAAGACTTGTATACATCACATCTACATTGAGGAAAATTGTAAACCTATCAGACAACCTCAAAGAAGGATGAATCCGAATCTTAGGGAAATTGTGAAAGGAGAATTCAAAAATTACTGAATGTAAACTTCATTTACCCAATTTCAGATAGTCAGTGGGTTTCTCCCTTAGTGATTGTACCCAAAAGGAATGGTATGTGGAGGGTATGAATTTATTATCGAGAGTTGAATAAAGTTACCCTAAAATATCATTTTCCTTTACCTTTTATAGATCAAGTATTGGATACATTATAAGGTAAAAAATATTTCTCATTCTTGGATGGTTTTAGTGGTTACAATCAGATCCAGATAGCACCTAAAGACCAAGATAAAACCACATTCACCTGTCCATGGGGAACTTATGCCTACTGAGTACTTCCTTTTGGTTTGTGCAATGCACCTGCAACATTCCAAAGGGCAGTACTAGGATTTTTTTCTGATCTAATACATGATTGTGTAGAGGTATATATGGATGATTTCACGGTTTATGCGAATTCATTTGAAGAAGTTTTAGAGAATTTGGAAAAGGTTCTTAAAAGATGTAAAGAAGCAAATCTTTCATTGAGTCATGAAACATTCCTTATGATTTTTACTGAAGGGATTGTTTTAGGACATAACATTTCAGGAGATGGAATTAAAGTTGACACATCTAAAGTTGAAGTCATCTCCAAATTATCAATTCCTAGTTGTCAAAAGGATGTTAGAAGTTTTATAGGATTCAAAAGGTATTACAGAATATTTATAGAAAATTTCACTAAATTAGCATCCCCACTCTTCAAGTTACTCACCAAAGATTGTGAATTCAGTTGGAATCCTGATTGCCGATTAGCATTTGAAACTTAAAATAAAAAATAAAAAAAAAATCTGAAGCACCCATCTTAAGAGGTCCAAATTGGAAACTACCTTTTAATATTTCAACAGATGCTTCAGAAACAACTCTGAGAGTTGTATTAGGACAAAAACATTTGATCCCATATGCCATCTATTACACAAGCAATAATTTGACTCCTATTGAGTTAAATTACGCTGTAACTGAAAAAGAATTCCTAGTTGTTGTCCATTCTATCAACAAATTTAGACACTATATCACCGACTATGAAACCTTTATTCATACAGATCACTCTGTAATTAGATACTTAATGAATAAATATGTTACTAATGGCAGAGTCACAAGATGGTTATTACTCTTGCAAGAATTCAATATCACCATTCTAGACCAACCTGGAAAACAAAACACAATTGTTGATTTCTTGTATAGAATTCAGAATGTCAAAAATGATACTCCAGTTGAGGATAAGTTTCCTGATGAATATATTTTTGCAATAACTACTAAAATTCCTTGGTTTGCTGATATTGCTAATTACTTAGTCACATGGAAGTTACCTTCACACTTGTTTCCTAGAGAGAAAAGAAGAATTATTCAAACAAGTGCACTTTACTCATGGATTAATGATGAATTGTATAAAACAGGTCCAAATCTCATTATCAAAAGGTGTGTTCAAGAAGATGAAATGCCTGAGATTCTTAAGGCATGTCATGATGAACCCTGTGGTGGACATTTTGTTGATAAGAGGACAACCTAAAAAATCTTTCAGTTAGGATATTATTGGCCATCCATCTTTAAAGATACCAAAGAATATGCCAAAAGGTGTGACAACTATCAAATAATGGGGAAACCTGTTACTACAGATGAAATGCCATAACAACCTCAGGTACTCATTGAACCATTTGAAAAATGGGCTTTGGACTTTGTTCAATCCACCATCTAATCAAAAGAAATATATTCTGGGATGTATTGATTATGTCATTAAGTGTGTAGAAGCTAAAGCACTTTCTTTAACTAATGAACATTCTGTAGTTAAATTTATTTTTGAGGATATCTTCACTGGTTTTGGTGTCCCAAGAGAAATTGTGACAGATCAGGGATCCAATTTTACATCCAAGTTGGTGGAACATCTTGTGGAGAACTACAATATCAAGCACGTAAAATCCACTCCTTATCATCCACAAGAAAATGGTCAAGTAGAGTCTACCAATAAAGTGATTGAAGGAATTCTCACTAAGGTTGTACATCTACACATAAGAGATTGGGCAGAAAGGCTTTCTGAGGCCTTATGGGCCTACCGAACCACATGGAGGAATACAACAAGACATACTCCCTACAAACTTGTTTATGGGAAGCAAGTCCTATTTCCTATAGAATTTCAGATCCAAACCTTTAAGATGGCAGTCCAATTGGGGCTTGACTTATCAGAAGCTCAGAAGCATAGATTGGAGCAACTTAATGAGCTTGATGAAATCAGGCGAGATGCACTTCAAAGAACCAGTATAGTCCAGTAACAAAGGTCCAAATGACATGATAAATATATCAAGGAGAAAAAGTTTCAAGCAGGGGATTGGGCACATTTGTTTGATTCAAAGTTCAAAGAATTTCAAGGAAAATTTTAGACTCATTGGCTTGGGCCTTATGAGATTGAAAAAGTCTTTGACAATGGAGTAGTCGGGATAAGGACAATTGATGAAGAAAAGGTACCTCTTCTTGTGAATGGACATCGGTTAAAAGTTTATCATAAGCTAATTTCAAGAGAAGAGTTTATCAAAAATTTCCAAGATAATACCGATATTAAGTCAGTGAAGAAGAATCCTTCTTCTTCCCCACTTAGTTTTTATTTTCCTATCTGAAAGAAAAAAAAAAAAGAAAAAAGAAAAAAGAAAAAAGTAGAAGAAAAAAAAAGAAAGAAAAAGAAAAAGAAAAAAGAAAGAAAGAAAAAAGAAAAAAAAAAGAAAAAAGAAAAAAGAAAAAAAAAAAGAAAGAAGGGAAAAAAAAAGCAAAAAAAGAAAAAGAAAAGGAACAAAGAAAAAGAAAAAGAAAAAGAAAATAATATATATATATATATATATATATGCACACACACACACACACACACACACACACACACACACACACACAGATATATATTATTCAAAAATAAAATAAAATTGTATAAGTGTGAAAACCAATAAATGATTGGCATCCTTATACAGAAAATATAGGATGAAAATCAGAAGTTCTGACATCTTATATTTTCCATTCCATTTCTAAAAATCCCAAAAATATTTGTTCCCTTTATTTTCTTAAAAGCAATAAAAAATAGTACATAACTACTTCCATTCTGTAGTTGACATTCCATTTTGCAGTTGATTTCACATTCTGCAGCTCTGTTACATTTATACAACCTACTGAAGCAAGAATAGTGAGCACAGGAAATTGAAGGACTCCATTTGAAGACCATCATGCTAAAGGATACCTGAAGAATCAACACCAAGGAAATAACAACAAAAGGTTAGTTCTAAAGGTAAGTTACATAAATTTATTTAAATAACAAGCTCCAAAACATTAGCATGTATAATGTATATGATCATATGCTACCTCAACATGTTATCATTTGATTTGATTGAGACTCCTATCATGTCATAGATTGGCCACATCATCCGCATTATGTTTCAAAACGGTTCACAATGGACTCCCCCATTAATGATTAACGGTTATGACCTATTTCTGTAACCTATCCATATACGTTTCTTAAAACCCCATCAAATATCCATGTCATTCATTCCTACAAACCCTCGATGTCCTTCATCAAACTCGCAACTCAAATTCACTTCATACAGAGAAGGATAATTTTGAAGGCTAGACTCTTCACAACATAAGACATGGGTTTGATTGTTAGGACTGAACCGGTGGGAGATAAATATATGGAGGGATATCCTCAGATCAAGGAGATGTTGCAGAAGGCTAAGTGGCTCAAGTTTATAGAAAAATTTGATGGTTTCCACAAAGAGGTCAGTAAGTCCTTTGTAAGGTCTTTTGATGGAACAAAATTTGAAATAGGAGACATCAAGTTCTCAGTAACCGAGGCATTCATAGCTGAAGCCACAGAGCTCCTAAGAGTTGGCAAAAGGTGGTTAAAAAACAAAGAATTTCACAGTGAATCATCGGAAGTTGTCCTAAAAAATCAAGGTATGGATACTTCTGTTTTCAGAAAGGGTATTCCTAGCTCAGCACTCAAGAACAAATGGAGGAACATGCTTTTAATTCTGCAGAATTTTATCACCCGTGAAGGCAGATTTGGCTGCATGTATGTATATCATATTCAATTGTTGATGAAATTTTTAGAGGATGGTGAAATAAATCTTCCTTTCTTTTTATTGAATAGCTTAAAAAGAATGTCTACAAATGTGCATAAGAGAATTCAGTTTATAGATAACACTATGCACCATCATGGGTTGGTAAAAATACTTCTTGACTTTCATTTGAAAAGTATAGGAGATTCCTAGGAGAACTTTCTGATTAGAAACCATTTCCAAGATGAGTCAAAGCAGCCTAAGGAAGACAAGACTAGAAAAAGTAGAAGAAAGAAGATTGACAGAAGCATTGAAGACAAACCTGTATCTCCACTACATAAAAGTGATGAGGAACTCACCCTTGCAGAACTAATGAAGAACAAGAAGCAGGGTGAAGTTAAGACAGGAGGTAAAATAGAAAAGAAGAGCAAAGTTACAAGTGAAGAAAACTTAAACCCTCTATAGCTAAGTAGGAGCTCTAGACTCCGAGGTTCAATGAAGAAAACACTACCACAAGAGACAAAGTTTATAAATTTAGAGGAATAACAGCCAATACCATCTCGCACCAATATCTCTACTCCACATAGCCCTGAAAATTCTCCTATACATAATTTTGAAGGTAGTCCCAGCAGAAGATCTCCACGCATAGACCCAGTACAATAAGAGATATATGATTACATAGAGTCATTGGAGAAGAGAAATGCAACAGTGAATCCAGAACCACCTATCAATCCACAAGAACCTCTAGTTGATACCCTTAAACAAGAAATCTATGAGCTAGAGATATTGAATAGGCATATTAAATAGGAGAATGAAGCTTTAAAACAACAGAACCAATTGGAGAAAGTCATTAGTGATAATACCATCCTGCACTTGGGACTGTGGTACAAAAAGAACTAAGGAAGTTAAAAATAAAGAACAAATCACTGAACATGGCAGTTATCAATCTCAAATACAAACTCCTTATGAGGAAGCCCAGGATGGCAGTCACTTCAAAGAAAAGCAAGAGGAGAAAATTGGATGTATTAGCATAAGTGTATGAACAAATGCAATAGGAGAAGGAAGTTCACATTTTTGGTAAATTGCATGAGGACATGCAATAACTTCTTAGTGGGGATATATTGAACCTCAGAACTGTCCTTTCTCTGACATCCTTTCTCATCACTTTTCCTTACCTTTTCATAAGTCCATATACTCCAATCAATGATAAATGTCATGTTTTTATCTTAGGGAATGCATTTGAATGATTTATATGTTATATTCTGATGTTCTTGTTATTTGAATGGATTTTTGTAACTCGGCTATAGAACACAACCTATTCTACAACTAATTGTTGTTTTCACAACTAATTTTATGGTTTTGATAGGTTCCGAGGAGAAAATAAAGGAACGAGCCACATGGGCATCTCCAAAATGATCCACATATGGATTTCGTCCTATCCACTTGGTTGAAATCGACAGAAAAGGGTGCCTGTGATCGTGGTCAAAGTCCGGTCAAAGGGCGTAAGCCAAGAGCGAAGAACTCTTGATTTTATCTGGTGTAGCAAATCAAGAGTTAACCAATTATAATTTAATTCTATGTTTCAGTTGTAATCTCCATTTGTAGGCATAATTAGCTCCTCACAGTTACATTTTATTTTGTTTAAATACTGGTTATGCAAAGACCGAAGACAATCTTAATTTTTGAAAATGTTGTGTATGCTTTAAACTTTGTTCTTTTTCGTAATACAAGGATCGTGTTCGTGGTTCCAGTTTCTGCTTAATGCGCACATAGTCAGCTGGGATATCGACCTATTCTATCGCAGAGGGCCCTTACACAGGAGGAGGTTTTTCATTAGTTATTTTAGTTTAATTATTTGCTTTGTTTTGTCAATTCACAAGTAGATTAATATCGTGTTGCAACTTTTAGATCAATATCATAGATTAAAATTATGAATGTTTTCTTAGCATCAATGTTAGAAGGATCGTGTAATCTTTGATTTCCAAGAACATCTCAAGAAGGTAGATTCATGTATTTTCCAATTGGATTATGTTTGATGCAATAGAGCTCACAATTGTTTAGTTTCCTTTCATGTTCTTACATTGCTTTCTTAGATCAAATCCTCAGTTAATTATATAATTGGATGCTCCTAAAGATCTGGCCAAGAAGGTGACTTTTCATACTTCGAAATTGGGTGCTCGAGTGTTTAACCTATGCAATAATTGAGTTTTTCCTTTACATGCTTTTAAAATTATTTCCTAGATTAAGATCCTCAGTTAGATGTATAATTGAATGCTTGCAAATCATACCAAGAAGGTAACTCTGTTATACTTCCAAATTGGATGCTTGAGTGTTTAACCTATACAATAATTGAGTTTTTCCTTACATGTTATTTAAATGCTTTCCTAGATTTAATTTTAAAAAATAAAGTGTAATCGAATGCTTGTACACCATGTCAAGAGGGTGACTATGTCATACTTCCATATTGAATGTTGGAGTGATTGATCATACATTAGTTGCTTTTTCTTTTGAATCTGCTTTCATCTAGAATAGCATTGCAATTTCAATTTTCAGTCATAAGATTCATATTTAAATCCATGGAGTAGGATTAACTTTAATTTTCAAAGTCATTAGAATAGGTACTCTGTTTTTAGACTAGATTCTAACCATTTAAAAGTTTGATTCATTTTTATGAAAATTAGAATAGTTAAAGAACACTTCCTTTTCTTCCTTCTTTCAAAGTTAGTTTTACACATTTAAATTTCACTAGATCCAGTTGATTCATTTCATAGTTTTCATTTCTTCAAATTAAAATTTAGACATAAAAAACAAAATTCTCCAAAACAACGTAAAAATACATACAATAAAGTAAGAAGAAGGTTAACGAAGCACATATAGTGCACCACACTTCATCATATTACAAACCTCGGTTAATAATTTATGTTGAACAATTTAAGACATTAAATTGGCTAAACATGCCTCTTTCCTTCACACATGCAGAGCTGAAGCTGGGTAAATCTGCGGACTGGTTTTAGGGCTGTTTGTTTGCGTTGACCAACGTTGACCGTGGTCAACCCTTGATGTTTTGACCTCCAAAATTGGCAGAAAATCCAATTTTTGAAGGATGTATTGCTGGGCACAAAAATGAAGGTTGAACGTTGACTTTGACTGAATCCCTAAATCTGCAACGTTGACTTTCTGTTGGCCAGTGTTGACTTTTGATGAGCTGTCTTTAAGGGCTGTGTGTGACACTTGGAGGGTTGGTTGATTTGATGTTGAGAAATATTTTGTTGGTTGATGCATCATGTTGACTGTCGTAATGCACACTAACCTATATCTTTGTTGGACAAGATGAATTGTAAAATCTGATCTATATTATTGGCTTGTCTTCCGTTGATCTATTATTGTGTTCTATCAACATTTTACTCTCATGTTTATGTGATCGCTAAATTGAAATGGGCCTAAGAAAGATTGAAGTAAAGCTCCATTAAGCATAGAACATTCCATGTTTATCTAAATTTAACAATATGATATCAAATATGCTTGCAATGCTAGTATAAGGATATGAAAAGAAATTCCAACCTAGAAGTATATCATTATAATATAGTTTACAACATTAAATAGTTAATAATTACAATGTAAGTATCACCTAATAAATTATTGAATGTGGAAGGTTGTCCATGTGAAGATAGAAAGTAAGAAACATTAAATGGAACTCAAAGTTGAGGTGTAAGAAATTGGGTCCTTAACCAATAACAGTAAAAAATATCATATATAGTATGATATCAAATATGCTTGCAATGATAGTACAAAGATATAAAAAGAAATCCAACCTAGAAGTATATCAATATTATAGTTTGTAGCATTAAATATATAGCAATTGCAATATAAGTATTGCCTAATAAATTATGGAATGTGGTAGATTATTCATGTGAAGATAAAAAGTAATAAACACTAAATGAAACTCAAAGTTAAGGTGTAACAACTTGGGTCTTTAACCAATAATTGGTAAAAAAGGTTGTATAAAATATGATATCAAATATATGCTTGAAATGCTAGTACAAGGATATGAAAAGAAATTCCAACATGGAAGTATATCATTGTAATAATGTAGTTTACAATATTAAATAATTACAAATATAAGTATTGCTTAACAAATTATGGAATGTATTGTAAACTATTTTTGTTTCATAATTGTTATAAAAGTGATATTATTCATAGCAAGTACATAACATATAAATTATTCAAGTGGACATAACATATAAAAAAATACTTGCAATAATTAAAGGGGTGGGGTTGGGTGGGATGGAATGTGACAAGAATTTAATCTTTAATATAACGGCTTTGGTTTTTAGTCTATTATATTATCGTATAATTTTTTATAAAAAAATGATATGGTGGAACATGCCAAGTTATATATGTGAACACGAGAGATGTTTGTGGTAACCAAGAGGTTTAGAGTGGGAATGGAACTTTAATTACGCTGAAAGCGTTCCCTTTGTTGGCTTTAGCCGAATGTGATTGTTCGCTGAGCCAATGAGAGCGCGTTCTCATCGTCATTACCACCACTGAAAATTTGACATTTGCCTGCTGACTGTTCGACCACCCGCTATTTGCAACGCAGTTGTTTCGGCTGCTGATTCTTCCACCTCACGCCATGTGCACCAGCATTGATTGCAGAGATACTGAAAGCCGGCTGCATTTCTAGAAACTGTTGG
The DNA here is from genome assembly GCA_034641835.2 of Pinus albicaulis. Lineage (NCBI taxonomy): Eukaryota > Viridiplantae > Streptophyta > Pinopsida > Pinales > Pinaceae > Pinus > Pinus albicaulis. Next base: position 429,889,593 of record CM076578.1, read on the forward strand.
GGACCATCTATAGATAGGAGTTGATAGAGGTGAAAGAGGGCTACACGCAAAGCTGGACAAGCGTTCGCCACAACGCCAATGCGATCCTCGCTCTTGAAAATACCCACTGCATAAATCGCAATTTGAACAAATCTTGCCACCAAATGTTTCTGCATTGTGAGAATCAGTTCGCTATTATCTTTTCTAAAATTACTGCGAATGAAGCCAGCGAGAATCAGAGCAAAATTTTTGAGATCAGTTGAGGAAACAGCCACGGGTTCTGGATATTTAAAGTATGAGAGAATGCGAAGTAGTTGTTTGGGTTCCAGAATTTCAGTTATGGGCGAGAGAAGGCCAAGGACTAGAGGATGATGTTTAGTCAAGTCGAGGGCAAGAATTGTGCGCAACATTTCTCTGTGAAAGTGCTCAGATTCTTCAGTTCTTCTTCCGCGAGTGTAGGAGTGGACTATAAAGTTTTCTAAAGACTCGATCCATTGTTTGTTGGACAGGAAGCTTTGGCGATTGATAGCGTTCATCTGTAGATTGAGGCGGAGAAATGTGAGTCGCTTCCATGCGTTGGACCAACTCTCCACGCTCATTCTCCTTATAATCTCCTCCGCGTCCGTAGTGGGGAATAATTGAAGAATGTCGCCTACCAGGTTTCTGATTTCATTCAACGAGAGTTGTTGTGGATATTCGGGAATGACTTCCCATCCCGTGTATTCGTTGCCCTTAACACGTTGGAAGTATTGTCTCATCTCTTCCCTGAGAGCAGCTGCGGGAGTTATATCACTGGCAGCGAAAGAGTCTCGGGTCTGAGGGATGGTTGCTATCTGTGGATTCTTCTCAACCCACGTCTCCAGAGAGTCTCGATCGTAGAGGAAGTCAGTGGGGGCTATCTTCACGGGATCGTAAACCATGGAGAAACTCAGACTGCATAGATATTCATCTTTCTCAAATTCCATCTTTATTTCAAGAGTATCTCACAGGTTTTCGGCTTTCTGGCAAATATATGACAGATCCCCTACCACTTCTGCGGCTGCTGTAGTTTATTCCAGAAATTTGAAGCCCATAAATCAATAATTACTATCGTTAGATCTTAAATGATGCTCATACAGTCGAAGCGCCAAGATCGGTTCCACTTCAAGTGCCATGATCAGTCATGTAACTGCCGGAGAATTGAAGAGGTTGCTCTTCAACTTCCACAAGGGTGCTCTTAGGTCTTAATCAGATTATTTGTTGAATGTTGTAATGTCTTGTATTGTTTTTTACAACACATGATTTTGCCTATCCTATTTGTTAGGATAAAAACTATATCTTTTCACAACACATTATTTTATCTATGTTATTTGTTAGTTTAACAATTATTTAAACATATAGGAAATCTATATTTTTATGATAAAACCTATTTAAAAATTTGATGAAATCCATTATATAATACTAAATAAGATCCACTTTATCTTTCTTAATACAATTTAAAGTGGATTAGTTTCTTTAAAATTAATGTAAAATTATAATCCTATCATATAAATATAAAAAACAAGCCAATTGTCGTTTACCTCTCATAATTAAAACATATAAATATATCCAAGTTTCCATTTCTATTTAATTCAAAAGGAAAGTAAATACATAATTAACCAACAACGATGATGTTAATGATGCACTATTAATATTGAAACAGTCTGTGTACCTTGATCATGACCATTCCCGTACACTAAAATAAAAGAGACTACTCATGGCTCTAATATTCTACATGAATTGCATACTTCATGTGAAAATATTGTAAAAAGGAATCATTCTCCTTGGTTCTTTTGGAAGTATGCACAATCAGATTATAAGCTACAGGAACTTTAAAAATCTTTGCTTCTTCAGGATTTATGAATCTATTTCAGCAACGGAGTTTCACCCAAGAAACACTTTGCATATGCAGGAGCAAGATGTTTACAAGCAGCATGAATTTGGAGCAGAGTTTAACATGCCATAGGATTGAATGTTCGATGATATTGAGACTGCCACAAATGGTGTGTATGCAGCTAGGTCTAGAGGTAATCTAAAAGCCAAGCTGTTTGCAAGCAGCATGAGTTTGGAGCAGAGTTTAACATGCCATGAATTGAATGTTGGATGATCTTGAGACTGCCACAAATGGTGTGTATGTAGCTAGGTCTAGAAGTAATCTAGAAGCCAAATGTTTACAAGCAGCATGAGTTTGGAGCAGAGTTTAACATGCCATAGGATTGAATGTTGGATGATCTTGAGACTGCCACAAATGGTGTGTATACAGCTAGGTCTAGAAGTAATCTAAAATCCAAATGTTTACAAGCAGCATGAGTTTGGAGCAGAGTTTAACATGCCATAGGATTGAATGTTGGATGATCTTGAGACTGCCACAAATGGTGTGTATGCAGCTAGGTCTAGAAGTAATCTAAAAGCCAAGCAAGGCTAGGGTAAAATTGTAAATACATTGATCCCACCAAACAGTAACTTAGAGGTTCTGTTTTGTCTTAGGCTCTAGGTAGTGAACCCAGAGTGCAGTAAAAGTGAATCAAGAGCACATAACAAGGCCCCGTTTTGTTTTGACTTGTACTACTTATTTTTATTCCATATGATGTGAATCAGGTCTAGTTTCCCCATCTCCACCTTGAAAGGAATTCAGAGTAGGTGGCAAACTTCCTTCATCACATAATATCAGGTTGGGCTTGCTTTAAAAGGGCTTCTATACCAGTACACAGCACTGCAACACATTGATTGTTGTGTGTAGCAACTCAGCAACATTGATTATTTTTGCCATGAATGCTTTTAGCAACTCAGCAACATTGATTAATTTTCCATGAATGCTTTTAGCAACTCAGCAACATTGATTAATTTTCCATGAATGCTTTGACTTTCCCATTAAAATTGGCAATATGTGACTCAGCACAATCTCCATCTTTTCAATTTGTTTTAGGTGGGAGGTACGAGTCCTTTCTCTGAACTTTGTATAAATTCAAAAATAACTCAGTTAATTCATATCAAAATGTAAAATGTGTAGTTACATTCGGTAAACACATTTAATCAATGAGTATAATTACATTCAGTTAACACATTTAATCACTAATTTGTAAAATGGAGTTAACACATTTAATTACTAATTTGTAATTTGTAAAATGGGTATATTTTCATTCAGTTAACACATTTAATTATACATTCATACATGCTTGACCAAAGTCACGTGATTTTGGTGATAGCATCTTCTAGTGGAATGACATGAAGTGTGCTTGTGATGCATATTGCAAAAGATAAAATAAAAAAATTATATCGATGAAATCACAATTGCAATCTTAAGTTGACTGGATAAAAAAAACAAAATTTTTCAAGCTATTCAACAACCATCATATTATTTTTATTATATATAGATCTCCTCATTAACACAATTTCTCAAGCTATTAAACAATCATCATATTATTTTTATTACATAGATCTCTTCTCATTACGTCTCTATTTCTGTAGACAATACAATGGAATTCTTTATTATGTTTTCACTGTAGTTCTTTTTACTAGTCTCGTTAGAATAAAAGGACATTCAAATATAATTACTTATAATTATCTCAAATTATCAATATAACAAATACCTATCTAATTGTTTAATCATATAATTCAGCCACATGTTAAAGAAGATCATCTTGCTCATAATTGGTTCTTGTTTATACGGAATATTCATGTATTTGGATTTCTCTTGTACACAAGTCCACCAATTGAGTCTGCAAGTGGTCCATATTGGTTCATGGAGCCATTGTCTTTGTAAGATTCATGAATTATGCATTTTATTTGAGGTGCGCTTCTTAAATCCAGTGAGATATGCCTTCCATTTTGATCACACAATGCCAAGGAAAAGTAAACCAAATAATCAAACTTTCTAATTTGAATTTTAAATATTTATATTTATTTTAATAAAAATATTAATTTTTACTTTTAATATTATTAATTTGTTATTTATGTAATTTTATTTTTATTTCATTTTATTTATTTGTTTGTTTGTTTATTTATTTATTAATCTTTATTTTATTTTATTTTCTATTTATTTATTTATTTTATTCTTGTTTTTGTAATTAAGAATTTAATTTTTATTTTATTTTATTTATTTATTTATTTTGATCTATTTTATTTTTAATTTTAATTATATCTTTATTTTATTTTATTTCTATTTATTTATTTATTTAATTAATTTTTATTTTTATTTTTCTTATTTTTTTATTGGTTTTGAAATCTTTTCTTATCATAGCATGTAATTATTAAAAATAAAATAAATATATAAATTCAAACTTTAAATATTATTTAATTACTTTTAACATTCAATTTATTCGATAATAATAAAAACAATTGAATATCCTTTGAATAATGCACAGAGGCTATCTCTCTCTTTTATAAAGTGCTTGAATATTAATAGAAATCCTCCCCTTGTAAACTGTATTAAAAGGCAATATCCTCTCATTATATTTTGATGTTCGAACTTCTTAGACCATAACCCCAAGCAATAACAAGTATACGCCCTCCCGAAAGGCTACATTCCATTGCTATGTTACCAGAGACGGCATGATAGTGAGTTCGGTTGATTTCAGTCCCTGGAGGCCATTTATTCTTCTTCCTCTGTTCTCCTAGGAGGAGTTGGAGAAGAATTAACTCAACATCTACCTGTTTTGCCCCCCTTACATCATTGGGAGGTTTCCTTTCGGCGTTCCTTTGCACCTCCCGGTGCAATTGCTAGTTTGTAACATGGTTGCATACGTCATTAACCATCTACAACATTGTACCATTTTTGTAAAAGTGACGTGGTGGGGCATGGAAAGTTACCCAAGTGAATGTAATATGTAAAATATAAATATAATGATCAAAGGGTCATGGATAAGAATGGAAGTCGAACTATGTATCTTGGTTTCTTAATAATTGCACCACATATTAAAAGTTAACACAATGAAACATGGCAAGTTAACTGCGTGAACAAAGAAAGTCAGAAACACGAAATGGAAGTCAAAGTTGAGTTGTTCTGTGTCCTAGAGTTTTTGGCTAGAATTTAATGAAACAATTTCTTATCACATCATGTTTTTGTTGCTGTTTAAAACATGTTTTTAAATGCATAAATATACTCAACGCCCTAAGAAATACCCTTGGCACACTTGGACTGTGTAGAGTTCACATATCAAACTTGTAATTCAACAATTTTTGCCTAAATTTTAGGCAAATTTGGTTGGAAAATATGCTCCAAAAGCCTTCAAACATAGAACAATTAGACTACAACGTATCAAATATGTTCGCAATGCTAGTAGAAGGATATGAAAACGAATTTCAACCTAGAATTATATCATTGTAATAATATAGTTTACAACATTACATAGATAATAACAACATGAGCATTTCTTTTAAGTTATGGAGTGTCTAATCAATTATATTTGTTTTATAGTTGTTATGAATATGATATCATTCATAGCAAGCCCACATAATTAGAAGAAAATTGCTTATGTGGAATAAAATTATAATATGTGCTTGTGTGAGTGTGTGTGAGAAAGAGAGAGATAATATAGTTTGAATGGCAATATTGATGGTGCTTTTATGAATCATGAAGGGGGTTGGAGCTCTAAGTGTGTTAGTGAGGGATTATCCTAGTTGCATTGTCATCACCTAGTGATTACTTTTGCATCGACTTAAAACCTTCCCTCTGGCACACTCAACAATATCCAAGCTTCATGTCACTAGGGACCTTCTCTCCAAGGTTAATTACCCTTTTCTCTATGGATTGTAATAATGGCCTTCCTAACGACTTAACCAATAAAGGAATATAAATGTACCTCAAGATCCATGAAATCCTCCTTAGCCTTACCTCTCATTGCAACACCCGATGGCAAGTGAAATATACCCTCTCCTTACAAACAAATGGATTTTTCTTGTAGTCATCACGACTCTTACAATCTCACCCCTAAGTCAGCCCACTTCAAGTTGCCCACCTTCATCCTCAACTCTACCAATTTTCTCTTTCAAGGACAAAGTGTTCAATGGAAGCTCAATAATGGATAACAAAAAACTCATGGAAAACAATCCTCAACTACCCATAGTTTGAATTGTGAAAGGGGTTTCAACCATATCCATGGTAGTGGTCAAAGATGCAATTAAGCAATCAAACTTCTTTTAAGGGAAAATAATTTCCTACAAAGTTAATGATTTATAGCCAAAACTAAAAATGTACTCCAATGGATATATAAAACTTGAAACTCAGAAAAGAAAAAAGCATTTATCCACCCATGCACAAAAGGAGTATTCGTTGTGAAATTTAATCTAGTAGAACATCAACTCCAGGTTTTGGAATTGGGGCAAAACTAAACTCTACATAAAGAAATGGACTCCAACACTTAAATCCACAATCGACACTCTCTCCACTGCTCGTGTTTAGGTAAGAATGTGTGAATTTATTTTGCAATTCTAAGGATTTGATTCATTATGGGGAATATGAAATGTATTAGGGAGTTTCCACTTTCATATGTGTTCAAATAAAGTGAAGGCATGCTACTACCCATGCTCACATCTATGTAGACATGGACTTCGACAAAGGATTCTTAAGAAAAATAAACCTCATAACTAAAGATTACAGTTGGACCCAAACTCTTGTAAGCAAGTCACCTTTTGGTGTGGAGTACACTTTCAAATATAACACATTTTATTCCATTATGTTACAAAAGTAGAGCTCGCTTGGTGGGATGGTGCAATAGATGACCATTATCTGGTCAATAAAAAAACTCCATAAACCACCACAATAATGCAACAATCCAGTAGGATCCCTTCTCTCCAAGCAAGGCTCAAAGGAATTCAGAGGAAATAATGACCATGAACACTTCACCCCCGCTAGTGCTATTACCCACTACAAACTCACTGTAACAGATGTTTGCCTTGAGAACTATTCTAGAGAAATAACAAGTATAGCTCCTACACCTCTCGAGAATTTCCAACTCTCTCCTCCAATCTCATCAAAAATGTTTTTGCAAGTTAGATGTATCTTGTAAAAGAGAGGAGGATAACTTCAAAATCAACATAACCTCCTCCAATTTCATTCAAATTTTTTTTTGCAAGTTAGATGTATCTTGTAAAAGAGAGGAGGATAACTTCAAAATCAACATAACCTCATCATTTAAAAGAAAAAAGAAAAAAAAAAGGGTATGTCGACCTAGAGTAAGGTGAGTCTTTAAAATCAATGACATCTTACCAAGATCAATCAAAGGATGGATTAAAGTATCCAAGAGGGGGAAAACCAGCTACTTCATAGACAATGTTCTACATTACAAGGAATCCCCAATCAATCTTGATAGCATTGTGAGACTCCCTTGTATTGATTAGTAATATTGTCACTGTATAACCTTCATTGAATAAGTAAACTCATGCAATATAGCCAATTCAACCAAACAAAAAAAACTATAATAATGTACAATTAAACCTTGTCAAATAAATAACTTGCACTTCCAAACATTGCACGTATAACACTACAAGGAAAAGGCCCTCTAGTGGATGTTTTTGAGGAACCCCTTATAAAAATACCCCATACATCCATTTCTAGCAGAAGTTACTAGAAGAGGTTGGCGGGCGGAGGGTTTTGCGGATGTTTTTCGCTCGGTGTGCTTATCATGTGAAATCGCATTGGTGCTCTTTACAAGCAAAAGCATCGGTGCACATAAAACATTGGCACACCGGACACCATGTGCTCTGTATACACCCGCTCGGTGCGTCATATTACTGTAGAGCACTGGTGCTTCACAACTCTTCCACATTGGTGCATCATAAAACACCGCGCCAAAACAGAAACTGCCTGGTGCGGTATCAAGAAACCGCACCGGTGCATCATAAAACACCACGCCAAAACAGAAACTGACTGGTGCGTTCGTAAGAAACAGCACCGGTGCACCTATAAAACCTGCGCACCGGGAAAAAGGTTTAAAAAAAGAAAAGAAAAGAAAAAGGGGTCAAAAAACCACATTTTTCACTTTTTTCAGTGCTCTAGAGCTCTTAATCTCTAGTGCGCTCTACAAGAGAAAGCACTGGTGTGCACAAAAAATTGGGACACTGGACACCGTGCCTCCATACACACCCGCCCGGTGCGTTCTATTATTGTAGAGCATCGGTGCTTCACAACTCTTCCACAATGGTGCATCATAAAACACCGCACCAATACAGAAACCGCCCGATGCGGTGTTAAGTAACCACACCAGTGCATCATAAAACACTGCGCCAAAACAGAAACCAACCGGTGCGTTCGTAGAAACAACACTGATGCGCCTATAAAACCCGTGCATCGAAAAAAGGTTAATTAAGAAAAAATTACGACAAAAAACCACATTTTTCACTCTTCTCAGTGCTCAATCACCGGTGCATTCTACAAGAGAAAGCACCAGTCACACAAAACATTGGCACACTGGGCACCGTGTGCTCCGTCCACACCTACCCAGTGCGTCCTATTACTGTGGAGCACCGGTGCGTCACAACTATTCTGCCTGGTGCATCATAAAAAATTGTGCCAAAACAGAAACCGACTGGTGCGGTGTTAAGAAACCACACCGGTGCATCATTAAACACCGCACCAAAACTGAAACCGCCTGGTGCGGTCTTACGAAATTGCACCGGTGCGCCTGTAAAACCCCGTGCGCTGGAACAAGGTTAAATTTTTCACTTTCTCAGTGCTCCAGAGGTCTCAAGCACCGGTGCAATTTATCCTTGTCTGAGCCACCCTGACATCAGTGCTCCCATTGCACCCATTGAACGCATTGCTGCTGTGCATTGCCCACCAATCTCCAGCTTGCATTTTGCAAAACGGTGGGAAAAATTTATTTTGCAAATTCTACAACCAATATGCCTCCTTGACAATGAAATGTACAGGCATTTTTCTTGTTTTTCCATAATTAACTTTTTGAGCGGATTAGAATTTCAAATAGCCTTAAAATTAACCATTTAAAAGAAAAAAAGAAGAAAATTTGTTGCGTGGTGCGCATGAGCCGTTCGGCTCACACCGGTAAGCAGTGCTGCCTATAAAATTTACAGGCCGCACCGCAACCGGTGCTAACAGTATCCACACCATGTCCAAGGCAGTACATAAAGGCACCCTGCGTTATTTTAAAATTAAAAAAGAAGAAGTGCGGTGTCATTTAGCCGGTCGCACCGTTGACCATGGGAATAGCAACCCAGTGCGTTGACGGAAATATCTGTTCCGGTGTCTGTCAGCGCACCGCATTCGACATTCTAAGAGGGTCAACGGTGTGGCCTGGTAAAAGACCGCACCGTTGACTATGTAATTTGTTAGGAGGTTGGTGCGCTGACACAACTATACGCGCTGGGGCGTATATTTTAGTCAGCGTACCGCTCTTCTGACACCATATATAGTCAACGGTGCTTTAAAAAGTTTCAAGTGCACCACATACGGTGCGTTGTATGTCATATGGGGCACCGCCCCCGGTGCGCTAGAAACAAACTCCGCACCGGAACTGGTGCATGACTGTTTTTTGGCGCACCGACTGGTCTGTTTTTTTTTTTCAAAAAAAATTATATACGTATATTCCTAAATACATGTATGATTTAATAAATAAATTTATTTAATATGTCAATGATTCAGAGAGAAGAGGAGAAACAACAACAACAACAAGCGGAGCAGTATGACATGGTTCACCTGTGGGAGGCACGAGAGAGGGAGAGAGATGCGTACCCTCGCCCTATTACAATAGATACCTAGGGGCTCCTTGATTAGGTGATCATGTCCTAAGTTGTAAAAATGCTCAAAATTGGAATTGCTCAAAAATGGTTGGAACCTGAGCGAATGGATAGGCCTCGGTGATACGATCCTAACGCCGTGAATGACACTCAAATCCGACACTGTATGTGAAAGTTATGAAGCTTTGAAGTTTTTAGTAAACTGCAAAAAGTCCAGTTTGACCATGTTTGAATTTGGATAAAAAAATATTAAAAAAGAATATTCCACAGAATATTCTAGGAATATTCTACAAAATATTCCATAGAATATTCTTCCTGGACCAATTAAATCCTGACAAGTGTCGCAGTTTGGATCAACAGTGTAAGATCGGGCCAATCAACGGGCGCCATGTGGCCCCAAGACTGCAGAAATTAGTGGTGGAAATTTTTTTATGGCATTTGCAAGAATCAACCCTGGGTCAATGGGATGATAGCCAACGCGCTTGACTGGCCCGCCTCTGTTGTGGTTCTTACCCCTAAGGGCCACCACTACCGTATAAGGTTTGTTGCGTTTGTGGGCAGCGGAAAAGGGGGCCAACCCCTTAGGGCCAGCCCCCACATAATTTTAGTTCATATGTCCAGAGCCCGAAAAATGAAGGCTCCAGACATGGCGGCTAACAACCGGTGGTTAAAAGCAATGGTGTTCACATATGCAACGGCGGCAGTTGCGGTGGAAGTAAATGCTATAGTTCCGAAACCGTTGGCCTAACGGTTAGCTCGGCGGGTTGGGCGGTGGTCCATGTGACCCCGTCCACCCAAGATTAAATGTTATAGTTAACCACCCGGAAAAACTTGGAGCGCGCCCGCCAATTTTGGCATTCTTGCTATTTTAACTGGAGTTAACTCCAGTTCTCCACAATTAGTGGAGGTTTTTTAGGCCAGATTGGGAAAAATACTGTTTGGAGCATAACTTTTGCTAGGAGAGTCTATTTGGAGCAATTTTTTTTTTTTTTTTTGGGTAATTTGAGCATTACAGAGCCAATGGTGCAGGTTGCAAAGGCAACAGAGCTCATATTCAGGTACTTTTTCAGCAGAGAATCTTGGAGAGCCATCAGGGCCTAGGGAGTGTTGGAGCTGTATTGGGTTATGGTTAACCTTTGGAGGTGAAACAAAAGCCTATCTTTACTATTTTCAGCATTCTGAACTCATTTCTACAACTATTTTTGCATGTTTAGACTTTCTTCACACTGTATAACTAATTTTTGAGCATAATAAGAGAAAGGACATGCCCATTTGGGGGCCTTGGACCCGACAGATGTAGCCCAGGAGGGTTGAACTGCCTTATCATATGCTGTGTTATATTCTGTGATTTATTTGCTCTATTTTTCCAGAGTTAATGATGTTAAACAGTAAAAAGAAATAAGCCTCCTACACATAAAAAGACTCATAAATTCACCAAAATCAGTTTGTTCCAATTGCAAAACATATTAAACAATTTGCACACATAATTTTATGGATAATGAATACCTTACACCAACAAACAAGTAGTTTCATTTCCAGATCATTAGTGATAACTTCTATTATTTCTTTAGGCAGAGTCTGTAAAGGGCCAGATAGATTCTGGATCTCATCCTTTCTTTAAAGGTGACATATCCAGTAAATGCCCCTATAGTCAATCTCTGTATTAGAAATAAGAAGTTCTCACATTTCAGATCAGATTGGTATCAAAGCATAGGTTTGATCTCAAGTTTTGAATTTTGTGCAAAGAAATATTTTACTGTTTTGCAAATTTAATGCTTACTAGGCTTAAACTTAAAAGAGGGGAAGGACAATTGGTTATAGCACAAGACAATCCTCAACGAAGGAGGGCCAGGGTGCCATTATCTCCACCTTCTATCTCACCGTCAATAGCCTTAGAAGCAGCTACAAGCATGTCTTCAAGAGAAGAAGAAGCTCATGAAGAGATGGATCCCAAGGAAGAAGAAAGGGTTTTTTGGAAAGCTTTCTTGGATATGACTGAAATGGTAAGGATCCTCTATCAAGAAAGAAATGATAGGATTGCTGGAGAAGGGTCAAAAAACCAAAAATAAGGAGAGGATTCCTTAGGAGGAAATAAGGACAAGGATAAGTCTAAGAAAGGGAATGCAGGAAATGGTGATCCTTCATCTCCATCGTCATCCTCTTCCTCAACATCATCTTCTTCGACTTCGGTAAATCAGTCACATAAGTCGAAAACCACTAGTAAAAATCCTTTTCTAAAGCTTGATGTCAAATTTGAATTTCCAATGTTTAACGGTGAAGTGAATGTAGAGAAATTAGATAATTGGATCAAACAATTGGAAGTCTATTTAAGGATTCAAAATCTGCATGATGACGACACTAAAATTCAGCTAGCCTCATTAAGGATGGAAGGAGCAGCTTTGGTATGGTGGGAAGCCAAGACCAAAGAGGAAATTAGAAAACATGGTAAGCTTACTTTATCATGGGTTTAATTTATTTCTGCAATTAAGAAGCAATTTTATCCTCTTGCTCATCTACAAAAGGCTACAATGAATTGGAAAAACTTTAGACAGCTTAAAGGAAAAAGTGTTCAAGAATACACTCAAGAGTTTAGGAGAAGAGCACTCTTGTTAGGAGTAGACTTACAAAGTCAAGATACTTTGCTGAAGTATATAGGTGGTTTGCATAATTACCTTATACATACTATCCTTATGTTTAATCCTACTAGTCTAGACGAAGGTTGTGTACAAGCTACACATTTAGAGGCTAGAGGGAAAAACACTTTTGATGCACTGAATGAGGATAGTGATTTTAAAAGCAAAGGAAGAAAAAGGATTGTAAACTATAGAAAGGAAAAAGGAAAATTATTTTGCAAGAACTGTTCAAAAACAAGCCACGATGAAGATCACTATTGGAAGCTTCATCTGGAGCTGAAACTAGAGAAATATAAAAACAAAGACAAAACCAAAGAAAAGGGAAAAATTGTTGCAACTGTTGAACATGACTTAGGGTCTGAATCAGGTGATGAGACTAAAAGTATCGCCATGGTATTAAAGAACATAAAAGGGAAAGAAGTTGTACAAGAAACAAATCCCAGTTCTAGCTCATTAAACTGTCACAAAGAAACTCAAGATGAAAAGAGGAGGATAGAGCTATTTCATGTGAGGATAATCTCAAACCACACCAAGATAGAAACACTTTTTGATAGTGGGTCTCAAGCTAATCTCATTTTAGAAGACTTGGTCAAACAACTAAAACTTAAGACAATTCCACATCCAAAGCCTTATCCACTTGGGTGGATATGCAAGGATGCAAACTTACAAGTCTCAAGAAAGTGCATCTTGCGCTTCGCCATAACAGATCAATATGTTGATTGGGTTGAACTAGATGTAGTACCGCTTGACATTACAGGTGTTGTGTTGGGTAGTCCATATTTATATGACAAAAAGGCAATCTTCCATCACCATGAGAATAAGTATCACTTGTTCAAGGATGGAAAAGAGTACATTGTGAGAGCACATAAGAAGAAGCTAGAATCTTCTTTAGTCCATGCAGGGCAATTGAAAAGGCTAGTTAATGCAAGTCAAAATCTAACTTTGTTGATGGTTAAACAACAAGATTTTGTACATTTTCCTTTTCATGATATTACTGATGTAAATGATGGTATGTTTCAGTCTGATAACAGTTCGTCTTTGAAAGAAGATGACATTATGTTGCATAAGGTACCTTTGGTGTCGATCGATGCAGAGAATGAAGTGTCGGTGCAAAGCAGTGCAAGAGTCCATGAGATGGAAAGGCATGCAAGCAAAGAGGGCACACAGTTCAACATGGGTCAATGTTGGTTTCAGAATGGCAGATTGGGATGGCGAGAAAAATTGGTCAGGATTCGGCACAAGTACATGGTTCATTCAAAAAAAATTCACCATGTGAACAGTTGGCAAGGTGAATCTTATTTTCAGTCTTCTTTGAAGTTTGACCATTGTAGAAACAATATGCTTTCTGCAAATTATAGTTGCTGTTCTGCAAATTTCAAGAATTTGCGTCATGACTCAGTCAATGTTAGCAACGGTTGGTCAGTGAATTCAAGAGATAATTTATCATTTTATGAAAATCTCAATTTGATGAAATCGGGAAGATTTCAGTGGTTCAAAGTTGGAAGAGTGGAGAATCAGTCTCCTCATCTTCATTTTCTGTAATCAGAGAGATTTTGTGGGTCTAAAAGCTTCCCATTTGGGAGGTGTGATAAGGTGATCATGTCCTAAGTTTTAAAAATGCTCAAAATTGGTTGGAACCTGAGCGAATGGAAAGGCCTCGGCGATACGATCCTAACACCATGAACGAAACTCAAATCCGACACTGTATGTGAAAGTTATGAAGCTTTGAAGTTTTCAGTAAACTACAAAAAGTCCAGTTTGACCATGTTTGACTTTGGATTAAAAAATATTAAAAAAAGAATATTCTACATAATATTCCAAGAATATTCTACAAAATATTCCACAGAATATTATTCTTGGACCAATTAAATCCTGACAAGTGTCGCAGTTTGGATCAACAGTGTAAGATCGGGCCAATCAACGGGCGCCACGTGGCCTGCCCGGAGGTCGCCACATGGCCCCAAGACCGCAGAAATTAGTGGTGGAAATTTTTTTATGGCATCGGCACGAATCGACCCCGGGTCGATGGGTTGACAGCCAATGCGCCCGACCGACCCGCCTCCGTGGTGGTTCTTACCCCTAAGGGCCACCACTACCATATAAGGTTTGTTGCGTTTGTGGGCGGCGGAAAATGGGGCTAGCCCCCACATAATGTTAGTTCATATGACCAAAGCCCGAAAACTGGAGGCTCCAGACATGGCGGCTAACAACTGACGGTTAAAAGCAATGGTGTTCACATATGCAATGGCGGAAGTTGCAGTGGAAGTAAATGCTATGGTTCCGAAACAGTTGGCCTAACGGTTAGCTCGGCGGGTTGGGCGGTGGTCCATGTGACCCTGTCCACCCAACATTAAATATTACAGTTAACCGCCCAGAAAATCTTAGAGCGTGCTCGTCAATTTTGGCATTCTTGCTATTTTAACTGGAGTTAACTCCAGTTCTCCACAATTAGTGGAGGTTTTTTAGGTCAGCTTGGGCAAAATACTGTTTGGAGCATAACTTTTCCTAGGAGAGTCCATTTGGAGCGAATTTTTTTTTGATTTTGGGTAATTTGAGCATTCTAGAGCCAATGGTGTAGGTTGTAGAGGCAACAAAGCTCATCTTTAGGTACTTTTTTAGCAGAGAAGCTTGGAGAGCCATCAAGGCCTAGGGAGTGTTGGAGCTGTATTGGGTTATGGTTAACCTTTGGAGGTGAAACAAAAGCCTACCTTTACTATTTTCAGTGTTCTGAATTCATTTCTACAACTATTTTTTCCTGTTTAGGCTTTCTTCTCTTTGTATAACTAATTTTTGAGCATAATAAGAGCAAGGACATGCCCATTTGGGGGCCTTGGACCTGACAGATGTAGCCCATGAGGGGTGAACTGCGTTATCATATGTTGTGTTATATTCTGTGATTTATTTTCTATGTTTTTCCAGAGTTAATGATGTTAAACAGTAAAAAGAAATAAGCCTCCTACACACAAAAAGACAGAAATTCACCAAAAAGCATTTTGTTCCAATTGCAAAACATATTAAACATTTTGCACACATAAGTTTATGGATAATGAATACCTTGCACCAACAAATAAGTAGTTTCATTTCCAGATCATTAGTGATTACTTCTATTATTTCTTTAGGCAAAGTCTGTAAAGGGCCAGATAGCTTCTGGATCTCATCCTTTCTTTAAAGGTGACATATCCAGTAAATGCCCCTACAGTGAATCTCTGTATTAGAAATAAAAAGTTCTCAAATTTCAGATCAGTCCTGACCAGTGGTACACACCCATTGAGGAGGATATATATTTCATTACAGGGCTATTGAGGAGAGGGGTGGATTTTCCCTTGTTCCCAGAGCTTCCCATGGTACTCCCAAAGCTACATTGGAGCATCAGTACTATCTCCTGCAGATTTTCAGGTCGCTGGAGGTTAGTTACGTATTGGTGCATTTGGTAGGGAGGAGGTGTAGTGTATATCACTTATCATTTTGATCATTTCACACAACACTAGTGACGGGAAACGCATTAGTTTTTCACTTCTATATTATGTTGATTCTTTAGTATAGGAGCCATGACTTGTCAGGTGGTCTGCCATTTTTTGTGGCAGTTCTGTGCAACCTTAGATAGATGTCATGCTCATGCACAAGGGAGGGTCAAATTCCTTTTTACTTTAGAGATTTTTTGCTCATTTTTTGAGAGGTTTCCAGAGATGAGGCCTACTTTTGTTTGGCAGCCTCGTAGGCCGATGTTGGAGGCACACATGCACATGTGGGGGCAGATGATGCCCAAGAGGGGAGAGACTATGTTTCCACCCAGGATATCACATGATGCACTGGACTTACTATCCAGTGTTGATGAGCTGCATCCCTTCATTATGGTCCCCTGTCCTTATGCTAGATTGGATTAGTGAGGGTGTGCCAAAATCCTCTTCACAAATGATGAGCCGCCAGATGGTAGAGGTAATATTACTGTTTTATTTATATTTATTTTAACATGTTCTTTAAATTGTTTTTATTAAATTGTGTAATGAAATTGTCTAATTATTGTTGTGTACTTGCATATATTTTGTAGACATTGGCTCTTTTTATGGCGAGGAGATGCCGGCACCACCACATGATCGAGGTGTGGATCTTGATGACGATGAGGGCATGCCAGATGTCGAGGATCATTAGGAGGCAGGTGCATAGAGACATGCTCCTGGTGGTGCGCCGATACCGCCTTTTTCTAGGCACGATGGACTAGATACTAGATATAGGATGGAGTTGGGTGACCAACTCATTGCATTGATTGTTGAGGTGGGCATCAGGACCGCTTATTATAGAGACATACAAGCCGATGATAGGCTATTACAGATGTGGAGAGGCTTGCCGCGTGACATGTACAGATTGATGCGTCATGTCGTAGGAGCTACGACAGCTATTACGCGACTGAGGAGGACTGTTTCACGTTATAGGAATAGTCAAGCCGCAACACGTAATTGACAGTCCGCGAGCAACGACTCATCATCTCATGATCGTTCACCTCGCACCGCACCAAATGAGCATGAGCCTCAACTAGCATCTAGTAGCAGTCATCATGGAGATGAGGCTGGACCATCGGCCACATCCAGTCAGCAACCTGCAGCATCCATCAGTACTCATGATCATGAGCAAGCTGGACCATTGACCGTCGAGGCTGCACCATTGACCGAGCAGG
Organism: Pinus albicaulis; assembly: GCA_034641835.2. Taxonomy (NCBI): domain Eukaryota; kingdom Viridiplantae; phylum Streptophyta; class Pinopsida; order Pinales; family Pinaceae; genus Pinus; species Pinus albicaulis. The sequence goes on from CM076578.1 coordinate 429,906,588, forward strand.
CCTCCACTATTACTGATATTTATGTTGTACTACCAGCAGTTGATCCATGACATTTATATTAGAGTTGTATATTTTTAACATTATATATATATATATATATATATGGTCCATGTATTTTATGTTCATGTTGCAGTTGTACTTAATTTACATGTTGGTGATCATCATGATGTGTATATTGTTAGGTCATGTTAAATATGCTCATTTAATGTGCAACAACTTGCAGATATATGTGTATGTGATAGCATGAGTTATTTGACATGAGATGTATATTTGATGTTTGTGTTCTGATGATGTTAATATACAATGTTAATAGTCTTTTGTTAGATGATCATGATCACGATGATGTTAGCAATTTTAAATGTGTTTTTTAGTCGAATATGATCTTTGTACGATGGTTATCATGATCATGATGTTTATTAATTAATTTAATATTTTTTTTTTTTTTTTTTTTAACAAGAACGGTTATGGTTTATATTAGAATTTGGCCAAAATGCCTTTCACCGGATACATTTGATCGGGCATAGCCCTTAACCTTTCTTTCACTAACTGATCACAGGCCCCTAAACTTGGAAAACCGGAAGATTTACTCGATACTATCGAGTCTATCTCCGTTATTTTCCCTATCTTAAAGAGACAAACAAACTGTTTCAGCAGAATGCAGAAAAAACATGACAAACTTTATGGAATGTGGTCCCAATTCTCAATTCCATCTGCCAAGAGACAACCAGCTGGAAGTGAAACTGCCCTGTTGGCTTCCAAGTCAGCAGCTTTATTATTTTCCCTCAAAACATGAAGGAAGGAAGTAGTCCGGAAGGATTTCAGCAAATTTCTGGTTCTTGAAATTACTCTTGCCAGTCTAATGTTTACAGGAGAGGAATCCTCCACTAGAACTTTGATAATGGATTGAGAGTCTCCTATGATATTGATATCTGAAAGACCGAAAGCCTTTGCTTGCTTGAGACCTTGCAGAAGAGCCAAGGCTTCAGCTTGCATGCTGGTAGAATGCCCTAAACCCCAAGCGAACTTTGCCATAGTAATACCCTCTTTATTTTTAATAATTCCTCCTGCCCCAGCCAAACTAGGATTGCCTTTCGCTGCTCCATCGAAGAATGAAGAGAATTTGGAATGCCTGAGGAGCAGATCCGAGAGATCATTCTCCTTCCCTCTGAATTGCCACTCTTTTGTGGCCTTGTAATGCCTTATTTCACTAGAGAAATGGAGGTCCATCGAGGCACCCCATTCTAAGTCTTGCTGACTCAGATTTAGATCCGGAAAATGATCCCCTAGACTTTCTTTCCAAAGGCATTTTATTTTGGTGATGATGAACTGAGCGTTTAGACTTTCATCTCTGAAAACTCTTCTGTTGCGCTCAAGCCAGATCTGCCAGCAAGAAAATTTCGGCAAAGAGAGCCATGCAGCTGTGAAACTCTCATTTTTTGGAAGTGATCATGGGTAGGAATTCTGCCAGTTTGCAAAAAGATCAGATATGGACGTGGGTAAGGTGAATTCAGAATTCCAGAAGCTCAGAAGGCCGTGCCAGATATCTCTTGAAAATTTGCAGTCCAAAATAATATGCTGAGCGTTCTCCTCACAATCACAGCATAAGTAGCATCGAGAGGGACCGTGAAATCCTTTCTTCTTCAATCTATCTGCAGTTAAAATCCCTCTGTGGCATAACAGCCAACAAAAAGAGTCGACCTTAGGCATGGTTTTGCGATTCCAGATCCCATTCCAGACTGCAGGATTAGGAGGGACGTTAGGGCGATCATGAAGGCATTTGTATCCCTGTGCAACCGTGTAAAGCCCTGGGGCGGCTCCCCATCCTCGGGCATCCTTCTTACCCACGCGCAGAGGCGCCATACCATTTAATAAAGAAAGGAAAAGATCTCGAGCTTGGGACAACGCAGGAGGGACGGGAGGGAGCCTCCATCGCTGCCAATGTCTGCCTTCCCATTGTGAAATGTCCCAAAGAGTGGTGCATTCAGCGTTGTCCAACCACAAACGCAACGCTTGCAGAGAGCAGTGGGACGATAGAGGAGGGTGCATCATAATGCTGTCATCCCAAATTTTAATTTCTTTGTCGTTTCCAGGGATCCAATACGCTCTGTCTTTGATTAAAGGGGCTGCTTTATGACAGAGCTTGATCAGTTGCGAACCTGAGGAGGGTAGGAGGGCGTCTAGACATCTCTTCCTCTTTCCCATGAAATATTTCCTCCATAGGGCTTTTTGCGCCCAACCTGGATTTGGACCAATGATTCTCCAGAAGATATTGGCTCCCATAGCTATGTTTTGGAGGCTAAGATCTTTGAAATTGAGGCCTCCTTCACTCTGGGGCTTGCAGATTTTCTCCCAACCGACTAATGGGATTTTCCTGTCATTGTGATTGCCCCCTTTCCAGAAGAACTTGCGAATGAAGGCTTCCATTTTTTTTATGATGCCTGAAGGGGCTAGAATTACAGAGAATTGAAAGATGGGGAGACTGCTAAGAACAAATTTGATGAGAACAGTTTTGCCGGCTAGATTTAACCAAGAGAATCCCCAAGCTTGAATTTTGGCCTTGAACTTGTCCAACAGAGGAATCCAATCTCTGCTGTATGCCAATTTGCGAAAGATGGGAAGGCCCAAATAAGAAAAGGAGGACCAGTTGAGAGTGGTAGTAAAGCCCAGAATTATTGAGATGGCAGAAAGGGTGGGAGCCGAGATGTTCTAGCAAAAAGCTTTGCACTTACCATTGTTTAAACTGCTGCCTGTAGCTTCACTGTAGTCATCCAATACCTCCTTGAATCTAAGAGCAGATCTGGCAGAGGCAGCCCCTAACAAGAGGGTATCATCCACAAAGAGGGTGTGATTAACATTTTTGACCCCTCTGGCTATATTGAGCCCCAAGATCTCTTGGTCAACCAGTTTCTAATCCAGGTAGAAACTCAGTGATCTGAAATCGTGAGAACAAAGAATTTCTCATACAGAGATTGACTGTAGAGGGCATTCACCGGATATTTCACCTTTACTAGAAAGGATGAATCCGGAGGCTACCTGGCCCTTCTACAGACTCTGCCTAAAGAAATAAAATGTAATCACTAATGATCTTGATCAATGAAAGTATTTGTTTTTAAGTTCAAAGTATTCATTGATCTGTTTTTTATGTGTGAATAAGCAAGAATATATGTTCTGCAATTGAAGTGTAGAGGTTTGATGATAAAATAACAAGTTTTGTTTACTGTATAAACTTGTTTGGGAAAAGCATGCTTATGAAAATTTACTGTTTAAACTATCAGAATCTGAAAATATGCAGCCAAAATATACAGAGTGACAGCAGATAATTGTTTAAGCGGTTCACCCCTCTCTTGGGCTACCTCCGCTGGGTCCAAAAGCCTCTAATTAGGCTCAGTCCTCCTTTGATTAAATGCTTAAAATGAGATTACATCTGTATAAAAGCCTCAAATGGAAAAATAGACTGCAAAAATAGATTCAGAAGACCCAAATCAGTCTAAAATGACCACAAAATCACCTCCATTGGATGAAGGTAGTCCAATGCAGCTCTCTTTCCCTTAGGCCCTGATGGCTCCACGATAAAAAAACGCTGTAAAATTCGCAGATAGAATGCCCTGGTGGCTCTGCAAACACTTCCAACAGCTCTAGAATGTCGAAGAGACCCTGAATCAAAAAAAAATTCGTCCAAAAAGGACTTTCCTAGCCAAAGTTATGGCTCATTTACTCCGAAATCGTGAGAACAAAGAATTTCTCATACAGAGATTGACTGTAGAGGGCATTCACCGGATATTTCAGAGCTCAAGGTTTTTCTTAAGAGTTTGTGAAATTTGTGCAAGTAAATTGTGTTATTATGCAAAATTTGATGCTTACTAGGCTGAAATTGCAAAGAGGGGAAGGCCAATTGGTTAGAGAACAGTTTAATCCTCAACCAAGGAGGGCTAGAGTGCCATTATATCCACCTTCCATTTCATCCTCAATAGCCTTAGAATCAGTCGCAAACATGTCATCTTCTTCTACAAGTGAAGTTTCCTCCTTCACGAGATTCTTTAATGATGACATGAAGAATGAGTTTTTTAAGGTGAAGGACATGGTGCAGATTCTCATTGAGGATCAAAGAGAAAGCATTAAGCTTCATGCACAATTGCTAGCTATGCAGGAAGAGAAAGAAGCCATTCTTCAAAGACTGCATGATATGGAGTTGCAGCTTCTTCAAGCTCAAGAAACTTTGTCCAAGAAAATTCTTGAGGAAGAGGATAATCGTTCCCACTTGTCTTCAAATTCCTCCATTGAAAAGTATGTAGGTTCTTTTGAAAAACATACAAGAGGTATTGGGTCCAAATTAATGTTGAAAATGGGCTATCAAGAAGGCAAAGGTTTGGGCAAGCATGCACAAGGCATTGTTGAGCCTATTTGTGTTGTGGAGCGTCCCAAGAATATGGGTCTTGGCTATGAGCAGCTTAATGGCGAAGATTTGAGCACATGCATTCAAGAATGTGATGCAAATTTAAAGAGAACCTTTGTCCCAAGTTCTCAATGTCATGATGGCAATCTTCCTTGCCATTGTTTGAAGCCTTCATTGCAGCAAAAGAGGTATAATCATTCACATGATCAATTTGATTATGTTTTAACAAAGAATGATCATTTTTCTTATTCAAATGAAAGAAAATTTTGTTGCACATTTTGTGGTGGAGTTAACCATGTTGCTTCAAGATGCTGGTTGAAAAAGAAAGCACACAAGAAGCAGAAGAGGCAAAGAGAACTTTCTTAGAAAGTGCTTAAGATTTGCTCAGTTTGTCAAAGGAAGGGACATGATGTCTCTCATTGTTGGACTTTGCATCCAACAAATCGTCCAAAGCGTATGCAGCTAAGGGACAAACAGTTTGGCGCAAGTGGATCTATGGAGTCCATTATTGATGTGGAAAGGAAAGTTTCACATGAGGAAAATTTGCAGCAGCAAAAGTCGCCATGGAATTGGCTTGGTGAGAAGTGGATGAACTTCTTATTGCAGTAAGTCATTACTCATTTTGTACATGCAAATTTCAGATTGGTATGCATGTATTTCAGTTGAAAAGTTGATGCAAGATTGCATGTAAAAGCAGTTTCAGTTGAAGGAATTTCTTAGTTGTTGCAAAATTTCGCCATGGAGGTGTAAAAGATGAGTATGATACTCACTTATGTTGCAGCAATATCTTTTGGTTCAGCTCTTGTTCACCCACATGTTTTTGGGATGATGTACTTGTGGGTATTTGAAAAGAAGAGTTGAAGTTGCACATGTACATAGAGCTTGTATGTGTAATTAGCGAACTGTATATAGTTCATTGTACATGATGCATACATGTGTTTGTTAAGATGTATCTTGTTGTTTATCGACTTGTGTCGGTTGTGTGCACACTTGTTACAGAGTTTGTGTGTCATTTGTATAGCACATTTCATTGTCAATTGGTTGTTGATGTCATTTGTTGCACAAGATGCTTTTGGTGTCGTTTGGTGCAAAGAACGAAGTGTCAGTGCAAAGCAGTGCAAGATTCCATGAGTTGGAAAGGCATGCAAGCAAAGAGGGCACAAAGTTCAGCAAGTGTCATTGCTAGTTTCAGTATGGCAGAATGGTATGGCAAGAAAACTTGGTTGGGATTCGACACAAGTACATGGCTCATTCAACAAAATTCGCCATGTGAACAGTTGGCAATTCAGGGAAATTTTTGAAGGCTGAAGAGAAGAGGATGTTGTTATTCTCTCATTTGCTGTACTACAGTTCAGCTCAGCATTTCAGTGAGCTTTTGGGGTCCAAAAGCTTCTCATTTGGGAGGTGTGATCAGGAGCTCAAGTCCAAGCCATGGAAAAAGGCTAAAAAATGAAAGTGCTCAGAATTGCTCCGAAATAGATCGATTGGAAAGAGCTCAGTGATACAATCCCAACGCCGTGAACGGCACTGAAATCCGTTACCGTATGAGGAAGTTGTTGCACTTTGAAATCGCCCAATAACCTCCAATATTGAATGGGTAATGATAAATTTATGTGTTGAAAATTTTTTACTTCTAAGGTTTAATTAATAAATTAAAATATATATTTATTAATGTTTTATATGATTTTAATTAATCATATATTATATTATTATATATATATTTTTATTTATATTAAAAAAACCTTATTATTAAATTTTTTTAATATTACACATTTATTTATTTTAAAACCCCACTATATGTTAAAAACCCACAATACGAAATGGTTTTAAACCCACATTTCAATGTTTAAAGGTTTAATGTGGCACGTTATGGGCAACGTATGGTTTTAAAAGTGTAAAACCCACAAACCTAAAGTTTGGGTTAAAAATCAAAGGGCACGTGGTTTGGTTTACGTTCCAAAAAAAAAACGTGCTTGGTACGTGGGTTTGGAGCGGACTACATAAACGGTTAAAACATTCATTAAAACCGTTTGCATGTGAATCGAACTTCACCTCCGGCGGGTTTTATTTGCCACGGTTTTCAAAACCGTTTGTTTACAATTAAATGCTGCGGATAAGCTCCATGTGGCCACGTCTTCAAACATTAAATGCTAGCAGTTAGCAGTTCCGCCAGTTTTGGAGAGCGCCCGCATGTGAAAACTGCCCACATCTTAGTATAGCATAGGTTCACATGTCGCAATTGCCCACTTAGGCCCTGTAGTATTGTATCTTCACATGCCCCACATTGCATTCTCTCCACATAATCAGTGGGGACCTCCTGCAATAAACAAAATGCATTGGAATAATAGCTATTTCCATCAAGAATTTGTCTAATTCTAATTCTAATTCAAATTCTCAAGAATAAACAAAATTCTAATTCTCAATATCTATGGTTAGAGTTTACTAAATTTTGGTATACACACCTAAAAGTAATTTCGGTGCCTTAATCGCAAATCGGTGCTACTGTACATATAACTGCACCGGTGCCGGTGTTATAACTGGACGCACTGGTGCCGATTTTACAAATGGACGCACCAGTGTGGTGCCATTAAGTAACACACCGTTGACGAATAAATGCAAATAAAAAAAGCACAACTCTATTTTCTTTAAGTGAAAAAAAAAAAAACGACAAATTGAAAAATGGGCAGCAAAATATTTTTGAAATTCTAATTTCATAAAATAATTCTTTAAATACTAAACACTTTTCATTATTTCACTATTTTTGCTAAAATTTTCAGCCAGAGATTTGCAAGAGACATACGTGGAGCAAGAGAGCACAAGAGCACTGTGGAGCAACTAAATACGTTCGAACATAAGTATTCAGACAATCAGAAACCAAACCTCTGGTGATTCAAACCTTGTATCATAGAATTTCAAACCATTGGAATGATTTATTTATTTATTTTTATTATTTTTATTTTTTCAATTTTCAATTTTTTATATTTTTATTATTTATTTTGTTATTTTTTTTATTTTGTTTTATTTTTTTTTTTCTCTGCAGTTTTTTACTTTTTTTTTTTTAAATTTTTTTTTTAAATTTTTTTTTTTTTTTCTGTAGTTTTATCCATTTTTACCCTAAACCCTTCATTTTTTTGTTTTGTTTTGTTTCCGCCCTTTCTTCTCCCTGTTTCTGTGATTTCAGAATTAGGGCTTTTCATTTTAGATTGACATCCAACCCACGGGACGACTTGCATAGTCAGATCCCAATCCATTCGGCCCTTGTGTGAATTTTTGGAACAAATAGATTTTTTTTATCGGTGCGCCCTGCGTAACCTATGGCACCAGTGCACTGTATTATACAGCACACCGCGCAAGTACTGTGTAGTAAAACAATTTTTTTAAATCAGTGTGCCATATCTAAAACATGGCACCGATGCTCTATGTTACGAGGATAACACCGTACAGTCAATTACACTATTTTTGCGGTGCATTTATAATACCCCAACGCGCTGTACGGTCTATTATACTATTTTTGTAGTGTGTTTCGAATACCCCCACGCACCAACGTCGGTGCGTACAACATGAAAGACACACCAGTTTCTTGAGACTTTTTTTTACTTGAAAAGTTGACAATTTATTTATAAATATATTAATGAATGATATGGTACATGTTTCAGATTGATAAAGAAATGATTGGCAAGAGATCAAGTAAAAAAAATACTGATAACACATCAAGAAAAGCAAAAAATGCAAGTTCTTTGTAAATTCTTTATAAAAAATATATTTGTGAACTATATGTAAGTTTAACTAATATGTATTGTTTACTGTGTATCATACAAAACCACAAAATGACCAAGCTCGATAAGATTATTTCTGATCTAGGACCAGAAGAGCGTAAAAGCTTGATGGAAAAATTGCAAAAGGATGAATCAGGTAAATGAAAAAATACTATCGATCTAATATGAGTTTATTTTTTTAATTATAATCATTAATAATATACTTAAAATTATTAGATAACATGTGTTAAACAGTCTATTAATTCACATATGTTTAATGTTCTACAGGGACCAACAACTCAGAAAAGGAATGTTGTTCTAAGAAAAGAAAAAAATAGAACATGCAAATGAAAATGAATTGCTCCTTGACTCATATGGAGTGGTGCTAGAGGTTAGCGAAAGGGGGAAATTTTTTTACAAAAGTTTGAGGAATCTAGTGGAATGAATGTATAGACGTTCTTTCCACTTACAATACAAAAACTAATCCAATGATTCCAAGAACCAAATTTTATCTAAACTACAGGAAGAGTTTCCATAGAATTGGCCAATGAGACATGTAGACTTTTAATAGCAAAAACGTACAAAAAATAAGAAGAAGGAATGAAAAAGTAATATTCCTTTAAGTGTTTGTCTAGAATTATTTATAAATATCACTTTTGTTATATTTACTTTTCATATATTATTATAAAAATTAAATATTTTATTGTCATGTTACATTTTCAGGAAGGTTATGAAAATCTCAAAAGATGAATGAGTTGATATCAGAAATATGCCAGTAGGAATGTCCAAAAAGGTGTACAAGAAGATGGTCAAAGAAATGGACAAAATTGCATTGCAGGAGGAGCCATCTCAACAACAACGTGCTTCAAATGTATATGTAATCATTTAACTTTTTGATCATTAGGTACAATAAATAAACACTTTAGCATTAAATATTAATTTTCAAGATTTTTCTTGTAGAAAAGAAAAGAAAATGGAACCCATTCAGCACATAAAATAGGACGACAAGGAAGAAAAGGGTTGATATCTAAGTTTGTGAGTAATTGTTACTTCCTTATAACAACTTAACTAGATTTCATTTTTGTATTTTTAAAGTTGTTTTACAAAAATCATCATTGAATGTCTTCAAACAGGTGCTAACATACAAAGAAGAACCATCAGACGAATTGATTGAAATTGGGTTAAATATGGGTTGTGAGTATATGTTGGCATATCAGAATTTAATTGTGGAATTTGTAAGTATCTATCAATCTTGTTTTACTTAGCTTCATCTATAATTAATAGAACAAAAACATCTTTTATATTAAATATATGATTTGCTATGGGGTATAAAACTTGCAAGAAACAAAGTATGGAACTGCGCCAACAAATGAAATTTTGAAAGATGGCATGGTACATGGTTTTGAAAGAATGTGTATAGTTTATGAGTCAATTGTTGCTATGGTATGCCATTTATTTTCGATTTACATTGATGTATATTATTTAATATTGCAAATTTCATTATTCTCACCAATGTATATACACTCATTACAGTTTATTTTTATGTTTGTAGATGGAAGGTGAAAAAGAAGAAAACAATCAACGCCATGAACAAAACATTCCTGAAAATAACCCAAGTCATGGAAGTAGCTCTAGCAGTGATAGCAGTTCAAGCGAAGAATGATGATCACTATGTTTGGATATCAAAGAAAATTATTGTATTTTTTGAAATATGTCCGTGAAATCAGACATTTTGTTTAATGTAATGGACATAGTGTCCCAATTGAAAGACAAAGGGATACCAATAACTGTCCCATTTTGTATGACAAAGACTGTCTTATATATATATATATATATATGTTTTAATTTATTCTATTGCGTTCTCAATTGTTGCTATTGCGTTCTCCATTGTCGTTCTCAAATGCACTAATAAAAATTTAATTCATATGAATATTGTTATAAGATATATATGTGTCGACTTTTGATGAATAATGAATTTTAAAAAACCATAATAACTATGATAAGATATAACAAATTAATCCAAACATCACATTCAAATTCATTAATAAAAAATTAATTAATATGAATATTGTTATAAGATGTGTCGACCTTTAATGAATAATGAATTTAAAACAATCACAATAATTGCACTGTCACAGGTCGATGTTTAAAAAAAATACAAAATGAAAACCGGTGCGTGTCAGTTACTATACACTGATGCGTTTGTATTTTGAATCGCACCAGTGCGTTTTTGCGACCTATCGGCACTGCACAAATACCAAAACCAATTAAAAATAGTTGTGCATTTGTGTGTTTATGTGTCTATACGCACCGGTGCTGTTGTACGACCTATGGGCACCGCACAAATACCGATACTAATTATAAATCTCGGTGCATTTGTGTGATACTGCGCACCGGGGCTTTTATGTGTCTATAAGCACATGTGCATTTGTACGACCTATGGGCATCGCACGAATACTGATACCAATTATAAATCTCGGTGCATTTGTGTGATACTGCGTACCGGTGCGTTTCTATAAGTCTACGCAATGGTGCGGTGATATGACCTATGGTCACCGCACAAATCCCAAGGCCAATTAGAACGGCCTCGTGCATTGTATCACCAACACTACTCCCAGTGCGGTTTTATACCTTAATGACCTGGTGTGTTTTCCTTCGACCACCCCAGGGTACCTTCTACATGTACACACCGGTGCGTTAAATCCAGAGTAGCGCACCGATGAAAAAAAACATCCGTAATAACCTCCGGCTTCCCATTTTTTTTTTAGTTGTGTTGAATTTCAGTTAAAAGCTCCGCCAAAACCTCTGTAACCATAAACGGATGTTGTAGAAAATGTTTTTTTGACAATTTTGGCCAATTTTATAACACTAAAAACCTCCTTTATAACCTTCGCTAGAGGGTCTTTTCCTTTTAGTGTAATAATCTACAACACCCACCAAGGTGAGGGAGAGTGAAATTTTATGAAATGGTGTATGTGGCGAGTAAGGTTAGTAGAGATCGCAAGAGTTTTCCTAACTCGAGTCTCAAGTATAATTTAATATCTATAAGCATGCAAGTTTCTCTTGTATTTTAGAGGGTTGAGAAAGGTGAAGTGGTTTTAGAATAACTTTTTGTTCAAAAGATTGATTATCATTTGTGATAATATAATCACTATGATGTTATATTCTGTAACTCAATCTTAATTATCAATATAACAGATACTTGAATAAATTGAGAGATGGGCGAATTAGTTTAGTACATTGATGGACATAAATTTATTTTATTTTAACCGATTAACTGAACTATTAAATGATCATCTGAACATATTATGAACAACAAATTTAATATGTGAACAACAAGTAATATGCATACCAAATCATCACATCAACACATAACAACAACGCATATGCACACAAGATATAAGTGGAAATCCATAAAAGGAGAAAACCACAAATTTTCTATTGTTGTGATGCAAAGGCAAGCTCCTACTCCCTTATTACATTTGATTTCATGTATGCTACAACCTATAAGAGGCTGCTACCTCGATTCTTTTGCAAGCTTCAACTTGCAAGGAAGCTCCAACTCCCACAATTTTTCTGCAGGCTACAACCCATGGGAGGCTCCTATCTCAATGAGCTCCAATCTATTCTTTATCAAGCTACAAATTGAAAGGAAACTACAATCTCCCGATACAAACAAGAAACAATGTGTTGGTTTAACTAGCCTACAACTCTAAATACCTCCATCTCTATCTTTGCCTCTTACCCTCTTCAAATTTGCTTCACACCAGCTTCATATGTGCCAGGTAACTCACAAATAATAACTCAATCAACTCTCACATACTCACTAACTCTTTAACCATTTCAACCTTCCAACATCATACATTTTACAAACAATATTTGATGGTTGTTGGTATTCCAAACATGAATCTAAAATGACAAGTCTTCTCTCTTCTCATTCTAAAGGTGTCTCTTCAATTCCAAAAAAAATTCAACTCTTGAATATTAAAATACATAACATGAATTTCAAAATATTCAAATAACATGCGTTAATATTCTTCATGCCAATAAAATAAATTTCAACATATTCAAATAGCATGCATTACTATTATTTTGCAATACATTTGCCATTGTTGTAGCCTTGCATCATGTCTTTGCTTTTTCCTTTGTCTTTGTCTTTGCCTGTATCATGCCTTTGCCTTGCATCAAAATAATCCCCTTAAACAAATTAGTCTTCAAATCAACCTTACACATAAAAAATATGCAAGATTTTATATCACAACATCTGCAATGCATTCACTCTCCAATGCCATATCTATGTTCTCTGCAAGTTACGAATTCAACATACCACACACACTAAGCAACACAAACATATCATACTGTTAGGTCCCTATATTACTAGTTTAGTCCCTTATTGTGATTAGTGTAGCCCCCTTATTGTTATTGTTGTACCCTTGTAACCCCAATATTGTTATTATTGTGCCCTTACATTATTATTGTTAGGTTGGCTGGGATTATATTGTGGCCCCATGGACTCCTATATATAGAAGGAGGTTTTGGTCATTTGTATCATCCAAGAATTGTTCATTTATGTAATGTATTGGAGGTTTCCCCCTTGAATTGGCTGATTTATAAGGCATTAATCTCTCTTTTCTTGTATTTTTGGAGTTGCTTTCATAACATTTGGTATCAGAGCTTTGGATTCTAGGGTTTCACTACTCCAAACAGGTCATCGTGGAATTTTCGCTATAACTTTTTTTCTACAAAGGTTTAGAATCTGAAATTTGTACAGAGCGAAGCCAGAATCCTGAGGAACATCGTGGAAAAATTTCAGATCTTTGTTCGCAATATTTTCGGAGATATGATCTGTGCAAGTTAGGGATTTTTGCAGGCTCCTGAATTTAACGTAAACAGGTCATCGTGGAATTGTAGCTATAACGTTTTTTCTGCGAGGTTTCAGAAGCTAAAATTTTTACATAGAGAAGCCGCAATCCTAAGGAGTGTCATGGAAAAATTTCAGAGCTTGATTCACAATATTTTTGGAGATAGGGTCTGTGGAAGTTAGGGATTTTTCAGGCTCCCGAATTTCATCTCAAAGAGGTGACCATGGGAAAATCGTCATAACTCTCTCTCTGAGCATTGGATTGGACTTCTGTAAAAAGTGGCTACAAGTACACTGACTGTAGTTTCCTCTATATCAATTTCAGAGCTGAATGAGGAAACAGTGACACGTGGCACGCCATACAAGGTTTCTCTACTGAACTAGTCCATAATTAGGTCATTGTGGGAGATTGGACATAACTTTGCCTTGAAGAATCCAAATCAGGTGAAACCTGTGGAAATTTAAAGAAGCTTTAGAGGGCTAATACAAGGCCGAATTTCAGATATTTAAGATCTGAAATAATAGATATAATTCAGTTTCAATATCGAGCTCCTCAAAATCAATAAAAAAGTGTGTATTTTTTTTCTTTCGAATTGCATAAGTCTTGTGCGAAAAATCAGTTTGAATTGATTCCAAGGGAATATTGTAGAATATATATTAGTATTCGGTTATAAAATTCCCCCTAAAAAGAATTCAACACTCATTAAGCCTTTATAAGGCTCTACTATGACTCATGAAGACGAAGAATTGCAACATGACATATTAAAATTACAAGAGCAAGTGCACCAAATTTCGCACTCGCAAAGAGCAACAAAAAATGAAATGGAAGTTTTGAAGAAAGGCGTGGAAGCTAAGACGGATGGTTTGAAGAAAGGCATGGAAGCTGGCATGGAAGCTAAGATGGATGACATTAAAGACAACATGGAAAACATGAAAGACAACATGGAAAACATGAAGAATGATCTAAATGAACACATGGAAGGTTTGACAAAGTTGATACAAGAAATGTTTCCTAATGCCGAAAATATAGTAGAGTAAACTAATGATGAGAACAAAATAAATGTTAATCGTGATTTCATAAACTCTAATGTTGGATGGAAGAACCACCATATTCCAAAGATGGATATGAGGAAGTTTGATGGCAAGGATATCGTAACATGGATACTACAGATGGAGCAATATTTTGATCTCAATAATGTGAAAAACACACAAAAGGTATGCATTGCAACTTTACATTTAGAAAAAAATAGATTTGCATGGTATAGATGGCTTTGCTCCCATAAAAAAATTGTCACTTGGTCAAATTTTATGGAGGAAATGATAGCACATTATGAGGATACAAAAAGCAACACCTTCTTTAACCAATTGATAAATATCAAACAAAAGGGTTCAGTGGTGGAGCACATTGAGGACTTCCAAAAATTGAATATAAGGGTAATTGATATTCCAGAGGAACACTGGATTGATGTCTTCATAGGGACTTTAAAGGATAACATCCAACATGAAGTTCGTGTTTGGGAACCTGATTCATTGGAAAAGACATTTAGGTTGGCAAGAAAACTTGAATGTAAAATTATGGCGACAAGGAAGCCTACCACTCACATATATAAAGATGGAAGTGTTGCTACTCTTAGACTTCCACAACCTACAAGGTTGACACCACAAAAATTGGAAGAAAAAAAAGCAAAAGGGCTTTGCTACAGTTGTGATAGAAAATACACTAAAGGTCATAAGTGTGCTGAGATGAAACTATTTTACATAGATTGTGAAGAGGAAGAAGAAAATGAACAAGAATCTTCAAAAGAAGAGGATATACACCAGGAACCAACCCTAGAAGAGGAATAAATGAGTCCGACCATATCAATTAATGCATTAGCAGGAATTACCACTCCTCAAACTCTCAATATAGAAGGACATATCAAGAAGAAATAGGTAATAGTGTTGATTGATTCGGGTAGTACCCATAATTTTATTCATTGTAAGGTAGCCAAGGAATTGAATTATTTCCTATACCCCGCACCAGAATGTCAAGTGATGGTTGCAAATGGAGGAACTATAAATTGCTCTGGAAAATGCCATAATATCAAGCTAACCATGGGGGAATATGTATTGAATAGTGCAATGCTTTCCATTCCAATGGGAGGTGTTGATGTTTTATTAGGAGTACAATGGTTACAATCTTTGGGGACAGTAGCTTTTAATTTTCAATAGCTTTTCTTGAATTTTTTTTTTTCAGAAGGAAAGGAAGTCGATTTACGGGGTATCGTAGGGAAGCCGGGAAAGATAATAAGCTCTAATGTCATGACAAAGCTTATGAAGAAAGAAAAATGAGGCGTAATTGCACAATTATGCTCACTAGAAGTTCCAACATCAAAATCATCTATTTCTAGAGATCTCAAAAAAGTCTTGGAAAATCATTCCAAGGTGTTTGAAACTCCCAAAGGACTCCCACCTATTCGTGATCATGATCATGCTATTCATATGATTCTAGGAATTGTTCCTACAAAAATGAGGCCTTAAATATATCCTTATGTCCAAAAGAGTGAAATTGAACGTATGATTGTAGAAATGTTAGAGGCTGGTATAATTCAACCTACTCAAAGCTCTTTCTCTGCTCCACTAGTATTGGTGCACAAGAAGGATGGATCATGGCGCATGTGTTTGGATTATAGGGAGCTCAATAAGCTCACCATTAAAGATAAATTTCCCATTCCTATGATTGATGAATTATTGGATAAATTACGTGGAGAAATTTATTTTACCAAGTTGGATCTTTGTTCAGGATATCATCAAATTAGAATGAAGATTGAAGATATTCCGAAAACAACATTTCGAACTCATGAGGGTCATTATGAATTTTTGGTCATGCCTCTTGGCCTTACCAATGCACCTTCTACATTTCAAGGGTTGATGAATTCCATTTTCAAACCCTTCCTTAGAAAATTTGTGCTAGTATATTTTGATGATATACTAATCTACAGCAGGTCTTGGAAGGATCATGTTGAACATGTTGACAGGGTGCTCAAACTATTGCAGGAGAAACAATTATATGCAAAAACATCCAAATGTTTCTTTGGAGTACAAGAGGTGGAATATCCGGGTCATATTGTATCTCACGAGGGTGTTAAGGTAGACCCTAACAAAATTAAATCCATTAAGGAATGGAAAGTCCCCACAACCATAAAGCAGTTGTGAGGATTTCTTGGGTTAACAGGGTATTATCGCAAGTTTGTTAAGAATTATGGGAGAATAGCAGCACCTCTAAGAACATTATTGAAGAAAGATGCATTTTCATGGACTCCTGAAGCAATTAAGGCCTTTGAACATCTTAAAGAGGCAATGTGCCTAGCACCAGTCTTAGCTACGCCAGACTTCACAAAAACCTTTATTGTGGAATGTGATGCCTCAGGAAATGGAATTGGTATTGTTTTAATGCAAGAAGGAAGACCCATTGCTTTTGAAAGTCGTCCAATCAAAGGAAAGTATTTACAGAAACCTATTTATGAGAAGGAAATGTTAGCAATACTGCATGCACTAAAGAAATGGAGAACTTAACTAATGGGAAGACACTTCAAGGTAAAAACTGATCATGATAGTCTTAAACACTTTTTGGAACAAAGACTATCTTCAGAAGAGCAGCAAAAATGGGTCACAAAGATGTTGGGTTATGACTTTGAAATAATTTACAAAAAAGGGAAGCTAAATGTTGTTGCAGATGCACTCTCAAGAAAGAATGAAGAGGTGGAAGCATTGCTTTGTGCCATTTATATTATCCAACCAGATTGGAAACCGAAGCAAGAGATGAATGGAAGAAGGACGAAGAAGTGTGGACACTCATTCAAACTTTGCAGCAAGATCCTAGTACATCTGATACATTTAGTTGGAAAAATGATTCCTTATGGTACAAAGATCACTTATATCTTTGTAAGAATTCCCAACTAAAACAAAAGATTATTTTGGAATTGCACACTTCTCCTTTAGGAGGACACTCAGGATTTTTAAAAACTTACCACAGGTTGAAGAAAGAATTTTTTTGGGATGGCCTTAAATCTGATATTCAAAAGTTTGTGGCAGAATGTTTGGTTTTCCAGCAGAATAAAGTTGAGACAATTAAGACCCCGGGTCTTCTACAACCTTTATCCATTCCAAGCCAATGTTGGGAGGAGATTTCAATGGATTTTATCATAGGTTTACCTAAGTCCGAAGGAAAGAGTGTCATCATGGTGGTAGTTGATAGACTTACCAAGTATGCACACTTTTGTGCATTATCTCATCCAATTAAAGCAAGTACAGTTGCTACTACATTTATGGACACAATTTAAAAGCTACATGGAAACCCAAGGGTTATTGTGAGCGACAGAGATCCCATTTTTACTGGAAATTTTTGGACGGAGTTATTTTCTTGTTTGGGTACTCAATTAGCTCATAGCTCATCTTATCATCCTCAATCTGATGGTCAAACTGAGATAGTAAATAAATGTTTGGAAGGATATCTTCATTGTTTTTTATCTGATAAACAAACACAATGGGTCAAGTGGTTACCTCTCGCTGAATGGTGGTATAACACTTCCTTCCATACTGCAGCAAAAATGACCCCATTTATGGCACTTTATGGATATCATCCACCGTCCATCACATCATATTTAAGAGAAAATTCTAAGGTTCAAGCAGTGTAATATCACATCGAGCATCAACAAGAAGTTCTCCAACTCTTAAAGGATAACCTAAATTTGGTACAAATAGAATGAAACAACAGGCAGATCAACATCGCAGTGAGAGAAGTTTTGATGTAGGAGACTAGGTATTTTTATGGCTACAACCATACAAACAAATGTCCCTCAAGCAAGCTAAGAAGGATAATGAATTATCACCAAAGTATTATGGTACCTACAAGGTGTTGCAAAAGATTGGTACTATGGCATACAAATTGGAGCTTCCTGCTTCTTCGCGAGTGCATCCAATTTTCCATGTTTCATGCTTAAAGAAGGTTATAGGTGAAAATATTCCAATTCAAACAATATTTCCAGAACTTGATGAGGAAGGAAAAATCATATTGGAACCTGAAGCGGTCACGAAAACAAGAACTTGAAAACTATGAAATCGATCAATTTCAGAGTATCTCATCAAGTGGAAGAACTTGTCCACTGAAGATTCTACATGGGGGGATGAGAATTTTATCCAGAGGCACCCAGAGCTACTCAAGCGTTGAGGACAACACTTTTTTGAAGGAGAGGGGCATGTTAGGTCCCTATATTACTAGTTTAGTCCCTTATTGTTATTAGTGTAGCCCCCTTATTGTTATTGTTGTACCCCTGTAACCCCAATATTGTTATTATTGTGCCCTTGCATTATTATTGTTAGGTCGGCTAGGATTATATTGTGGCCCTATGGATTCCTATATATAGAAGGAGGTTTTGGTCATTTGTATCATCCAAGAATTATTTATTTATGTAATGTATTGGAGGTTGCCCCCTCGAATTGGCTGATTTCTAAGGCATTGATCTCTCTTTTCTTCTATTTTTGGAGCTGGTTTCATTACACATACCAAGCATCAGAAACATATCATTGTACAAGTATACCTTGTTTCTCACAAGGGCATGCCACATTTATGTTAAGCAAGCATTATAACAAGCATCACAACGTCATTTGTGCATACATCAATGACATCAAAGACCTATCTTGTTTCTCTTTTTCTACTCCTTTGCATCACATCTTTGTCTTGCATTCTCATTCCCATTGCATTGCCTTGTACCTCTTCAACATTGATCTTTGCTACATAATGCATCTCACATAAACATAGTGCATCAAGCTATAACAAGCATCAACATCATGAAGCATAAACATGCATAAATCTATACTATCTTGCTTCTCATACCTCCTCAAACACATATGGTGGCCACACTTTTTTCAACCACCACAAACATCAAACATACCTTGTTGAACCACAAGCATCAAGCATCAAACATACCTTGTTGTACCACAAGCATCAAGCATCAAACATACCGTGTTGCTACTCCTTTATCTTACACCCAAACATACCTTTCTATTGCCCCTTTGCCATCAATGACAACAATGCCTACAATCCCCCCCTTTGGCATTGATTGCAACATTTTGATCCTCCCCCTTTTGCCTTGAAAATAATTTCTCCTCAACTTACCTCCCCCCTTGAAATCAGTGGGAAGGGGTTTACTTTAATCTATAATTCTTATACACTGTGGAGGCTAAATATTGATCATTGTGTGCAATACATCCTTCCTTATTGTTCTTAACTATTGGTTTTATAGATTCTTCTATGCAAACATGAAATACTTATTTATGTTACTTAAGTTATGTTGAAAAAATGAAATATGAGACTTCGAACACTGCATTTTGAGCCTAGATGTAACAAGTTCTATTTCCTTGAGCTAAACTAAAGTTTGAGCATCACTAAAAGTTGCATTCCTTTGTTTTAATTCCTTCTTCAAAGACCTAATTTCTTCAATAGCTTGGTTTAAAGAGGATTTCTCTCTATGTAACTCTTTTTTTAGTTCATCCATAATACATCTCTCATTAGCCAGATGATCTTCCAACTTCTTGCGATAAGTCTCTACAATCATCAGTTTTCCCCTCTCTTTTCCAACTTCTAGTTGAGGATGTGTCAAACTTGTCACATGTCGTTGAATTTTATTTTTTTGTTTCATAAGCTTCGTGCATTGTGATTCAATTTGGGCTTTTTGAGCCTGAAGTCTCTACCGAGAAGATTTAAGGGATTTATCTTATGTTCCTTCCCTCTCCTTTTCTTCTCAGTTTCCACTAGTTCACTCTCCCTCTCTTTCAATATTTTGTGAAGCTCCCTGATTTCAGACTCTTGCTTACCAATGACTTCATCAACTTGACCTATTAACTCATCTCTTCACTTAAGATAAAAAACAATCTTCACAATTTCTTCATATTTTTTCTCTAATTCTTTCTTCAATCTGCCCAATTCTTCTTTTTTCTTTTGTCAATGCATATCAAACATTCCAAATTTCTCTCTTTTTTTCATCAAGCCTTTTTGTTTGTATAAATACTCCTTCCAAGGCAACTCTGGTAGGATCTTTGAACCATTATTGTTTGTGTTATTTCCAATGACAATGTCATTCACATTTCTCCTTTTTATTATTTTTTATCTAGTACTAACTCAATTTGTAGAGAACATCCCCTTATTGGTCCAAATGCTTTGAGAGAAATTCCTTCACTCCTTTTGGTTGCTTCCCTTTTTGGGTACCAATGTGCATATTGATTCTTCAACAATAGATTCAATTTCAATGCCAATGTATAGTCCTAATTACTATGTATCAAATGCATTTTTTCATATGGATGTCCCTCATTTGGATGTGCATCTTTAGACATTGTGAATATAAATATTGAGCACATTTGAATGAAGAAGATATTGTCATCTTAATTCTTCACAAAGATTCTCCTCTATTCAAATATGTACTTATTATGTCACTTGGTTGGAATCTATAAGATGTTGTAATGTTGCAAATGAGATTTATTATGCCAATCTTGGAACATATACTTTAACTTTCCTAATGAGTACATTTTCCAGATGGTGCTCATTGTTCTTCATATATGGATTTCTTTAACCCACTCTTTATAAGACATTCTAGGGGCTACTCTCCCCCTAAGATACAACTGCTCTAACATATAAATTTACAATATTCTTCTTTTCCTTCAAGAGCAGCTCCCCCTAAGGCTATGATGACTTTATTTTGTCATTGAAGTCACAAGCTGCTCCTTTTTCTTCCTCTTCCACACCTTAGTGGATTGCCTTATGTTGTATGTATATACTTAATTAATGTTTGGTTTGCTTGGAGTTTCTTCCATATTTTGTCTAGAGCTCTTTAGGGTATATGGAAGTTTGCAGCCTTTGGTCATGTGGCCAATGTTTTGCACAAATAACACCTTTTCTGGCCAAGAAATGGAGCAAATGTTGTCTGCCTTCTTGAGTAATTTCTACTCTTGTTTACATACATTTTGCATTCAACTGCTTTATGTCCAAATCCATTGGAAAAATAACAATAACTATATAAATGATTTGTGTACCTAGTAGATGATTGCCTTCTCTATTTGCTTGCTTCAGGGAACCTTATTGTTTGTTGCACCTTTTGTGGATTAGTCTTGATTTTCTTTCTCTTACAATTTGTTGTTGCATGTCCAGGGTCATTGTAGGAAAAACACTTTATATCTTTCAAGGGTGCAAATAATCTCCTTTGATATCATCCAAATGCACTCAACTAATTATCAGTAGCAATTGACCTTCTTACAAATAATCCTTTCTTCACCTCATTCTTTCCATTTTGGTTTTTTTGATTGCCTTGGTTTGTTTCCTTCTTAATAATGTCTCGTGTCCCTTCTTCTACTGGTCTTTTTGATGTTGTTTTATCCTCTTTAATGGTTTCCTTTTTTGTGTTATTCATGGAGACAATCTTGTCTTCTAGCATTTTACACATGTTGTTCTTTTCTTCTAACTCACTTCTTGTTGAAGCAATCTCAACTTATAATCTCTCATATTGTTCTTCTCTCTCCTTTAGTCGACTGTTGATCACTTCTTCAAATTTCATTGCTTCTTCTAATTTTTTCCTTAAACTAATAATTTCTTCCTTGTACTCATGCTCTCCCATCACATATATGCACCAGTTTCTTGAGATATTTGCTCTTGTTCCTCAATCTTTCTATTTCAGCCAAGTCTAAGTCAAGCTTGGATTTTTATTCAACTAACTTTTCTTCATGATAATCAGGTGCATTTACATTAGCAGAACTGGTCTCATTTGATTGAACACTTTTTTTTTGACAAGGCTTTTTCTTCCTTCTCTTTTTCTTCTCCTATTAGATAGTGTTGCTACTAGTGTCTCCTTCATGCATGAGTTGCAACCTTTCCCAAATTTCGTTTGCAAAATTTAAATCTATCACTATCTTAGTATCCTTATTGTGAAAATTATTATACATTACACATTTTTTGTAGAAATTAGCTGAATAAATCACTTATTCAATGAAGATTAACCCGATCATACATCAATTTCGAATTGCATGCATAACACATAACCTTCTTCTACAATTAATTGTCACATGCGGAAATAACAGAAGCAATCTCACATCAAATCAATCACACATTAACTCGGTATGTATGGGGAAAGCCTATAGCTGAAAACCCCGCAGCTATTGTGTATATTATAATGGAGAAATCATGTAACCAAACAAGTACAATACTCCTCACAAGTACTCGAGTCTGCTATCTCCGGAAAATTTGCCAAAACTAGCTTGGTTTTGAACAAGTCACAGGTTCAAAACTCATCCACTAAGTGCCTGCCTCTATTACGCAATCAAGGCTGGTCTAAGGAGAGATCCAAGGTTCGAATCTCCTTGGCTTGACAGCGCAATCCTCATGGGCAATTTCTCCAAGTGTGGTGCAAATCTCATGCACAACTAATGTCACAACTGATAGCTATCTCAACCCTTTCATCTACCTCTTTCACTGGTCTCCACTGAACTGTCCATGCGCTGTAGTGAACTGATGTGTTCTTGAGTTGAATAATGAGTTAATAATTAGTAGATTAAATAATAGCTAATTCACACAGCATCATCTCTAGTGTATTAGCAGGTTAAACTAAATACAACTAGTTCAACTGAACAACGAGAACACCACCTCCATTAACTCTCTGACCCGACTCCACCAAACTGCCATGGTCTAACTGAAGTCAACCATGCAAGATGCCATCAAACCCTAGGAACCAAGTGATTCCTTGTGTCAGTTGCATGAGCCACCTCCATGACTCAAACTGAAGTGCGCCAAGAGAGTAAACTGCTGTTTATAGTCAAAATATTATTAAGGGTAAATAATATTTGACTTCCATATTTTTAGGAGAGGCAGTCTAAAAATAGCCTTTGACCTCTTTGACCTAAAAATAGAGTCCCATCTATTTTTACCAACATGACACATACTCCAAGAATCTCATACATGCAATCCCTGAACCATGCTCCATATGTCTAAAAATAGACATAGTCTAAAAATAGACTTTTCGACAAAAATCACATGTGTGGTCCCCACCTAGTTTAGGTGATCACTTTCCAACTAGGATCGGGAAAGATGTTTCAGGAGGCCTCCTTCACTGTTTCTTGTTGCCATTTTCAACACTCCCTCTCAACAAGAAAGGACTGTCATTGCATGCGACATGCAACTCCATGCATTCGCCCTGCAACCTTCACAAGCGCCATGCAACTCCATGCATGCGACATGCAACTCCATGCATTCGCCCTGCAACCTTCACAAGCGCCATGCAACTCCATGCATCTGCTCTGCAACTCTTCTGAAACTGAATAGGCTCCAAACAACTCAATCAGTCTTGATGCATCTAGCATCTATCATCAAAGTCTTCGACTTCTGCTGGTACCAACTGCACATGTCATCAGGAACTACTGCGCTATTGAACTCTTGCACCCATGCACTCTTGCACTTGCTGTCAACTCTGATCCGCGCTCCAGTATCCGACACTGTCACTTTGATCTGCCTGCATCACTCCAACTGAGCTTGCTACTGCTGCGCTATGGGCACCTCGTAGCCAGGTTCAAATCATGAGTTCCACACCATCTCATGAATCTGCCCAGAAATCTCCTCATGGGATTACTCATGCATGTCGCCCCACCTCATACCTGGTGGTATAGCTGCATGCACTCCCTCTGCCCGTCTGGCACGAAATTTCTCTGCATGAGTGGTCTCTTCCACTCCATGATCCTCTTGTGGTTGCTCCACATCCCGAGGTTCACTTTCACCTGCATGCAAAACCCGCTCCCTCTCAAGCTTCAATTGCATGTCTTCCTCCCGCTTCCCAACAATAGGAAGCTCCGTAGACATCCCATCTACTTCAAGTCTGTAGAGATTCTTTGCTCGAATCCCAACCTTCTTGACTTGTCCCGTTGCCTTGTGCCGAAGGAAAAATTTCCCTTCTCTAAAGACAACTTCATACCCTTTATCCTCTAACATTGCAACTGAGATCAAATTCTTTGTTAGACCTGGTACATGCAATACATCTTGTTGAAGAATGAGTTTACCTGACTCCCTCTGAAAGGTTATGGTACCAATGCCGGTCGCATTGTATCGTCCACCGTCGCCCAACTCAACATGCATCTGGAGACCTTTCTCCACCAAGTCACTGAAAAGATTTGCATCTCCCGTCATGTGAAAGGAAGCGCCACTATCAATATACCACCCCGATCCCAATGCACTAGACAACATGCATGCGATCAATGAGAAGTCCAGCTCAAATTGCGAGGCAAGAACCTCACCAGCTGCAGATCCAGCAGCCTGCTTGTTCTTCTTCTTCTTGGGGCAATTCGTGGCGTAATGTCCATTATCGTGACAGTGAAAACACTTCACTTTGGACATGTCACGCTCTTTACCATCCGCACCGGATTGAGAAGCCTTCTCCTTTCCCTTCCCCTTCCTTGCTTTGGAAGCCAAAGCACAGTCTTCTTCATCAGCTCCCTTTGACGAAGAACCATCTCTGGTATTTCGCCGGATCTCCTCTTGCACGAGATCAGACCACAGTCTTTCCCATCCCGGCAACTTTTCCCGACCATTGAAACTATCTTGATATGCATGCCAACTCTTCGGCAAACCAAGAAGCGCCAAACTCACCAGATCCTCATCCTCCACCGGCACACCAACACTTCCCAGCTCATCCCGACATTGGGTGAACCTCGTGAGGTACTTCGGCATACTTTCCCCCTTCTCACACTTGATGTTCCTGAGTCTATCTTTGAGCGCCAACTTCCTCTGATCGCTCTTGCTTTGGTACAGATCCGTCAAGGCTTTCCACATCAAATATGGAGAAGCCTTCCCGTGCAAACTGTATACAATGTGATCCTTTACACCCTCCAACAGGATCCTTCGACATTTTGCTTGTTTCTTTCGCCAAGCTTCCACAACAACAGCATCAGTAGAAGTAGGCTTTGGAATCTCTTTCTCCACGAATTCCAACAGCCCATTGTCATCCAATACAGCCTCCATGTGGTCCTTCCATGCAACATAATTCGAACTGCCTTCCAAGGCATATTCTAATCGCAATCCGTTGAAAGACATTTTCGCCGCGGCACTAAGAACACAAATCTGCAAATTCGAATTTCACCACCAGCTGATAACTCAGTCGCTTCCGATCTACACTTGAGAGCTAATTATTTCCAAACTAGAGATTGACTGCATGGGCATTCACCAGATCTTTCACCTTACAAAGAAGGATGAATATTCCGGAGGCTACCTGGCCCGCATGCAGGCTCTGTCCGAGGAAATAATAAACAATCACCGTAATAGATCTCGACGATTAATTTAGCTTTGATACCATGTAGAAATTAGCTGAATAAATCACTTATTCAATGAAGATTAACCCGATCATACATCAATTTCGAATTTCATGCATAACACATAACCTTCTTCTACAATTAATTGTCACATGCGGAAAGAATAGAAGCGATAGCACATCAAATCATCACACACATTAACACAGTATGTATGGGGAAATCTTATAGCTGAAAACCCCGCAGCTATAGTATATTATAAATGGAGAGAACATGCAGCAAATACATAGTACAAACTCCTCACAAGTACTCAGTACTATCTCCCAAAGCTACGCAAAAACTAGCTTGGTTTTGAACAAGTCACAGGTTCAAAACACACCCACTACTTCTCTGCTTCTATTGCGCAATCAAGGTTGGTCTAAATAGAGATTCAGGTTCGAATCTCACTGGCTCCAACTGCGCAATTTTCATTGGTAATTTCCTCCAAGTGTGGTGCAAATCTCATGCACAACTGATGTCGCAACTGATAACTAACTCAACCCTTTCATCTACCTCTTTCACTTGTCGCCACTGAACTGTCCATGCACCGAGTTAAAATGATGTGTTCTTTAGTTGAATAATGAGTTAATAATCTTTGAATTAAATAATATTTAATTCACACAACTCATCTCTAGTGTATTAGCCAGTTAAACTAAATACAACTAGTTCAACTAGTTAACCAGAACACCACTTCCATTAACTGTCGCATCAACTCCACCGAACTTCGCCACTTGAGCTCTAACTGAAGTTCAATATGCAAGATGCCATCAAACCCTAGGAACCACGTGATTCCTCTCAAGCGATGTACGAGCCACCTCCATGACTCTAAATCGAAGTGCTCCAAGAGAGTAAACTGAAGTTTAGAGTCCAAATATTATTAAGGGTAAATAATATTTGACTTCCCTATTTTTAGGAGAGGCAGTCTAAAAATAGCCTTCGACCTCTTTGACCTAAAAATAGAGTCTCATCTATTTTTACCAACATGACACATACTCCAAGAATCTCATACATGCAATCCCTGAACCATGCTCCATATGTCTAAAAATAGACATAGTCTAAAAATAGATTTTTTCGACAACAATCACATGTGTGGTCCCCACCTAGTTTAGGTGATCACTTTCCAACTAGGATCAGGAAAGATGTTTCAGGAGGCCTCCTTCACTGTTTCTTGTTGCCATTTTCAACATTTTTCTTAAGAATTCCATTATTGTTCTTTCTTAGAGGGGGGAGTCTTTACAATATCCTTCACATATTAGCTTCAAAACAATAGGTCCATAAGCTATCAATTATGCCTTTACCTTCTCTTTCCATTCTTTGAAAGTTTGTTTTACATAACACAAGTATACTTTGATAGTCCATGACTCGACTATGTATACCTTCCAATTGTTAGGCTACTACAGAAGGAAAATGAAAGCTCCTACTCCCTTATTACATATAATTTTATGTAGGCTCCAACCTACAGGAGGCTGCTACCTTGATTCCTCTGCAAGCTTCAACTTACAAGGAAGCTCAAACTCCCACAAGTTTTTTGCAGGTAACAACCCATAGGAGGCTCCTACCTCAACAAGCTCCAACATGTTATTTATCAAGCTACAACTTGAAAGGAGACTACAAGCCCCTGATAAAAACAAGAAACAATGTGTTGGTTTACTTGGTATACAACTCTACATACCTTTATCTCTATCTCCGCCTCTTATCCTCTTCAAATAAGCTTAAGATCAACTTCATATGTGTCAAGTAACTCACGGAAAATGATTTAATCAACTCTCACATACTCGCTAACTCTCTAACCATTTCAACCTTCCAACCTCATACATTTTATAAACAAGCTTTGATGGTTGTTAGTTGTCCAAACATGAATATGAAATGACAAGTCTTGTCTCTTCTCATCCTAAATGTGTCTCTTCAATTCTAAAATTGTTTCAACTCTTGAATATTAAAATAGATAAAATTAATTTCAACATATTCAAATAACATGCATTAATATTCTTCTGCAACACATTTTCCATTTCCATAGCCTTGCATCATGCCTTTGCCTTTACTCGTGTCATGATTTTGTCTTTGCTTGTATCATGCCTTTGTCTTTGCCTTTCATCACAGCAATCTCCTCAAACAAACTAATCTTCAAATCAACCCTACACATAAAATATATGCAAGCATTTATATCACAACATCTCCAATGCATTCACTCTCCAATGACATATCTTTGTTCTCTATAACTTTCCAGCTAAACATACCACACATACCAAACAACACAAACATATCATACCAAGCATTAACAACATATCATTGTACAAGTATACCTTGTTGCTCACAAAGGTAGATAGCATTTCAGTTAGTCAAGCATTACAACAAGCATCACAACATCAACTATGCATACATTGAAGACATCAAAGACCTATCTCGATGCTCCTTTGTTTCTCCTTTGCATCACATCTTTGTCTTGCATTCTCATTCTCAATGTCTTACTTTATACCTCTTCAAAAATAATCTTTGCTACATAATTCATGTCACAGAACCATAATGCATCAAGCTATAACACACATCAACATCATCAAGAATCAACATGGATACCTCTGTTCTATCTTGATGCTCCTACCTCCTCGCACACATATGGTTTCCACACTTCTATCAAACACCACAAGCATCAAGCATCACAAAAATCAAACATACCTTGTTGTTGCTCCTTTATCTTGCACCCAAACATACCTTGTTGTTGTTCCTTTGCCATCAATGACAACCATGCCTACACAATATGCATCTTATAACAAAGTATTTAATGTTGTATATGTTAGGATACATATCTTCCAATTTAGAGATATGTTAGATTAGACGATATGGTCTTTAAAAAGATTCGGTGATATATATCCAAGCATATATAACATTATATGTTGTGTTGTTGTGTGCATATTGATAACCTTCATTTTTAATATGTGATATTTATTTATAAGATACCATAAATTATTATTTATTTTGAAAATTTATTATATATTTAATAAACATATTAGTATAACTCAAAGGTGTATGTATGCTTTTTGGATCTCTTTTTCCAATCATGGTTGTTTTTGTTGTTGGAAAATGTAACTAGGTTTGGTCTTCATAATTATTACTATACTTATGTCATTGTATATTTCTTGTAAAAGAAAAATACTAAAAATAACTATTATTTTTCAAGCATGGGTTCCATGCTCAAGTCAAGTTGTTATTTAGGTCAAGCATGTTCTTCATGCTTCTAGGGTTTATTGAGTCAATTTTTTATTTTTATTTTTATTTTATTTATTTATTTATTTTTTTCACGAGTCATTCTATTATACTCAAGTCAAGTCCCATTTGGAATTTCAAAATAAAGTGGAAAAATAAGTTTCTTTGAGTAAAAAATATCAATTTTGTCCCCACAAAACCAAGTCGTCCCTGCCTAGACAAGTCAATACTAGAAGGGACCTATTCGACCTCTTGGATGTGCATAAATAGATGACAATTCAACCCGATTTGGAGACAAGCAATCTAGTTCAATTTATTTGCCAAGAAGTGAGATAAATCCAACAAAAAACAAAAGAAGAATAACCGAAGTGAAAGGAGAGAGAGCGAGGGTCAAAAGAGAGAGAATTTTCCCTATAATCTGCCACACGGGCGAAAATTTCAAGATTTGTAGGAGCCGAAAATTGCAGACCTAATTGCAAAGGCTGAAATTCTGTTAAAGGGGCCAGAAATTAGAAGTTTGGTTAGATTTTGAAGGATTTGACTATTGTTGACTTGAGTTGACTTTGAATTGTTGGAAGAGATTGAAAGGAGGGCTAACTTGGGTCATGTGGGAGGTCTTGGTCTTGGATTTTGGGACTTTGATTTCTCACTTTGATATGATTCTATAAGAAGATAAGAGTTGACTAGGTTTTTCCCCTTGGAGGGGTTTTTCCCTGGATTGGAGCCTACATCTCGTGTTCATTGTCTTTTTGTGATCTTCATGGTTTATGGTTTTGGTAATTGTTTTATGAAAAGAACATAATAAAAGTAATAATAACTCATCACATCTTCACAAGAAATTATCAAGTAAAGAGAAATCACCCTAATTGTTTCCCTATTGAGTTCTCAACATGGTATCAAAACTAAGGTGAAGAGAAGGCAACTTGAAGATCACTCTTGTTGGCATAAGTGGAATACATTCACCCGAGATACATTGAAGGACATAAGGAAGGATATAAATAAGGGCTATAAACTCATATTAAAGGAAGACTACTACATCAACTATCTCTCTCATTGACTTCTCTTGATTAATCATCATCATTTTGAAGAAGATCATCATCATCTCTCTCTTGAAATTTTTTTGATCATCACTTATTTTGGAGGGAATCTATATAGAAGTCATCACTCACGAAGCATTAAGAATCCTGGGAACATTATCTACACTCTTAAAGACAACATTGTTTATATTTGAAGCAACTTGAAGACACCATTGTCCCGTCCATCCTATGAGTCATCATACAAGGATGGCTTTGAAGAACTCTTGGGAACATACAAATATTTGGAAGAATCAAGAAGACATCATCATTAAGCAAGTCATTCTTTTGACAAGTAAGTACTATATTATTATTTATGTCTCAATCTTCAAATCAAATGACTTCATTTTGTAAGGAAGGAAATAAGCTTGATGGGTCAACAAACTTTCAAGCATGGAAGAAGAGAATAGATTTGGTACTCATAGAAAATAAAGTCATGGGCCATGTTCTAGGAAAGGTTATAGAACTAGAGAAGGAAAATAATCAAGAATGGGCCAAGTACAACAAAGGAGAAGTTAGGGCTCAAATTATTCTTATTGAATCCATAAAGTATCATCTCATCCCCTTTGTTGCATATTCAAGAACATCTAAAGAAATATATGGCAAGTTTGTAAAACTATATTTTGTTAGTACGACAAGTCATAAAATATCTTTGAGAAATATAATTTACAAAAAAGGTTATCAAAGGATAAAGACTTGGCCTCATATCTTATAAAGGTCTCACAATTGAAGGATCAACTATAAGGGCTTGGAGAAGTGGTTTCTAATTCTGAATTAACTAATTGAATACTAAATGCTTTATATTCATAATGGAGTAGATTTGTGGCAAGCATATATTATAGGAAGGACACTCTAAAATTTGTTGAGTTGTGATCTTTGTGTATTCTAGAAGATATACGATTGAAAGCAAAAGATGACACCAAACCCAATGAAAATTATCATGCATTTGTTTGTAAATTGAAGAAGAATAATGGAAATCTTGGAATATTTGAACCTCTCCAAAGGAATAATAATAACAACAACAATCAATCACATGGAAGACAAAATATGTCCAAAGTGTTGATAAATCGGAAGGCTTGCAAAGTGGATTAGATTTCTTTTTCTTTGATAACAACTTGTGAAATTTGTTGCTTCTGATTAATTGAATTACATTCTTCTTCATCAAACAATTATCAAATTTATAAAACATGAAGATCACAAGAAAAATAATGAACACAAGATATAGGCTCCAAGTCAGGGCAAAACCCCTTCAAGGGGAAAACCCAGAAAAATTCTCTTCTTATAGCATCAGATCACAGTGAGATATCCAAGACCCATGATCACAAAGACTCCAACCTTCTAGATTCCAAGTCAAACCCTCCTTCTACACAAAAAATCCATCAACAACAAGACACCAACAATATTTACAACATCATAAATGAACCTTCAGTAAAATATGTATCAAGGAGAACTTTCACAAATTCGAGCTTAAGAGAAACCCTTCTTCACTTGTCAACTTTAGACTTTGGCCTTCCTTCTTCTATGATATTTTAGAACCAATCAATGCGGAATTATGTGTCCAAAATGTGCTCCAACTTCCTTTTATTTATACTTGTCCATAGGGGTTCGAATAAACATGCCTTTTGGGGCAGGGCCAACTTGACAGGTAGGTCGACTTGGTATCTAGAGGCTGTTTTGACCCAAATTACAATTAGAAAAATTATTTTTCCTTTTTCTTTGCAATAGGTCAAAATAGGACTTTGACTGTTTGAATCAATAAATCCTAGAAGCATGAAGAACATACTTATCTAAAGTAATAATTTGATTTGAGCATGAAACTTGTGTTTGAAAAATAAATTGATTTCTTTTTCTTTCTTTTTTATTTTACATAAAATATACAAATACATAATGACAATGACAATTATGAAGACCGAACCTTGTTATGATTTTCAACACTCCCTCTTAACTAGGGAGGTGTTCACAATTATACAACAAGGTACAAGGAAGCTCTCAAATTGAAATATTCTCATAAGAAGAGTCATATTGAAAATCCATCTTCATTATCATGACCAACATTGTTAACATAGCAAGGCCTCGACTAACAAGCTCTATCTTTCCACTAGATTAGAGCACAATTTTGGGGAGGCAATGACTATAAACACCATCATCACTGTCTCAAAAGGCACATACCCCATCTAGATGTTCACCAAGTATGTCCTTAGGACTATACTTATCTTGGATTTTTCAATCCTCAAAGAATATCGGTCCCCTTGGACCATTCTTATCTTGGATACCATGTCGAATCCTCAAAGAGTGTCAGTCACAGATGCTTATCCAATCCTTCATTCTCCTTAACAGTTCCTTCAACAAGACTTATGGTTGTTAGTCCCGGTCTAGTGCATGATACTTGGAGGATGCAATGTCTCTCATCGCTCCCTCTCAATTAGGGAGGTATTCCTTGATTCCTTTTAATAGGGAGGCTTCAACCATAAGCTTTCTTTGTTTCATACATCAACCACATGTTCTGTTGTTGAGATATTTAAGTAGTGGTTGAAAGGCTCTTTCTTCTTACATCTTCACATCGTTCCTGAACTTCGACCTTATTAGATGTTGTAGAGACAAACTTCTTCATAATATCTCTTCATGAGAAGGTCCTCACCATCAACCTTACTTATCACTTTCCATCAACAATCAATTTTAGTATCTTTATCATTAAAAGTATCTTGTCGAACCAATTAATGTATAATTTTATTGAAGCTTCTATCTATCATGGAAAGTGAAATTCTTCTATATCAACATCAAATCCATCATTACCAACCAACTATCTCATATCTGTTACTGCTTTTGCCTTTGTACATATTTATACCATATGATCTTTCAGTGCGTGTTCATCCACTCCATATGTTTGGATGATGATGGCCTTCTTGTCAAGATGTCATATTATGCTTCTTTCTCCCTCTGAGGTCAACATTTTCTTCTTTCCATCTAATCGTATTCTTTGATGCATACATTATACTGCTCCTTCCTTCACAATATTTATGTTATGCCATGTCTCTTCAAGTATTTCATCTGCTTGGCCAAGTTTTAGATAGAATTTGCCTTGACCTGTAACCTTGGTTAGAAGACTTAAGAAAAAATAACGAGACAAAATATAGTATTAGTAATAATCAAGATGTTAAATACGTATCTTTGGAGGAAGGTTGACTCCCTCTTAATCTTGGACCCCTTTTTAGCAAAGCTTGTCTTCACATCATCAAGATAGAATACCTGCCATTTTAAAGAACTAGGTTCCTTTCCTTTCATAGTGGAAACAATCACTTAGGTTTTATATTTCTAGGGTTTATTCTTTTATTCCATACTTGGACAAGGTTTACAAACCCTAGATAGGAAGACCTATCATTTACAAATTGTAGAGTTCTACAATCACACAAGAGAGTTAGTTACAAAACCCTAGATTTCCAAAGTCTTCCACATATGTTATGATATGTATTAAAAATACTATACAAACCCTAGAAACTTCATAGTCATCAAGAATTATCAACCAACTATTGAAAAATGTTGCAAAGGATATCATTAGATTACAATACCTAGTTTTTATATGCAACACAATCTCTCTTAGATAGTAACTCAAAAGCATATACTTTTGAACTTATTTCATATCAGGTTTCAGACCTTTTCAAAGCTATTATGCCAGAACTTCGGGTACTTACTACATGACTTCGGACGCTTCTGGAACAGATCTATAGAAAGTTTGCACTTTAGTATGTCAAGAGTCTTTGTATTGCTGTAATGTATTATTGTAATGTCAAGGAGAGATCTTCGAATTGTATTATAGAGTTTTATTATCTTCAGATCTTCTTCGCATGATTGTCATGTTTTACAGAATCTTTCATATAAGCTCACATCATTTGTATCTTTCGAACATGATGTAATAGCTTGGTGAAGTTTGGGGAGCTTGTGGTCAATAGAAACTTCGCATATTTCCTTACTTCATAGTTGACCACGAAGAAAGAATCATATTTCATAAGTGAGGTGACTTTCTTATCACAGTTAGATATATCTTGTATTGCAATCTCAACTCGGAGTTCGCATTAAGCCATAAAATGATGCCACCATTTTGATACAAGGATTGCAACTATTCAATATAGTAAGAGCGTTGCCACTCATTGAATAGGTAACGATATAGTCATCACAGAGGTACACAAAGAGTGAGCCACAACTGAAGTCAATGAGCCATTTTGAGGGTGAGAGCGAGTCATTGTAAATTGAATCATGGTATTATTTGTGAGCCAAGAGATTAATTATACCACCACATCAAATCACATGAATATATATCCAGAGAATGTACGTGATCCATTTCAGGATGTGTGTGACTCAAGTGCGAGATCTCTGTAATGAGCCTATCCCATGCTTGAAAAATAAATTTTATTTTATTTTTATTTTTATTTTTACATAAAATATATAAATACATAATGGCAATGCAATTATGAAGAGTGAACCTAGTTACAATTTTCAATACAAAGTAAAATGCTTTGGATGCAATGAATATGGACATTTTAAAAGGGATTATCCCAAGGATTCTCGAAACAGGAAGAACAATAAGATGTAGGAAAGGAGTGGAGCTCACATAGTTGAAGAAAATGAAGAACGCGAAAAGAAGTCAAAAAATGAAGATCATAAGGATCTCTATTATTGAAGAATAATGAAGATCATAAGGATCTCTATTATTGAAGAACTCTACCACTATCAGGTTTACTTATAGTTTGTTGTCTCTTTTATTAGAAGATGGATGTTAGAGTAGCACATGCAGTTACATTTTTAGAAAATTCTTGGATTTTGCAAATTATGGCATCATAGAAGGAAGCATATAACATCGAAAGGATTATAATTTACAAAATCATTGCATCTCACTGGTATTAATCATCTAATAGGGCAAGGATAGAATAATTTGGACCATCTAGCACTTCACAGTTCATGCAACAATTACTTGGCATCATGTTGTTAAAAGAACAATCTTCTAGCAGGAAAGTATCACAAGGATTGTCTACAAAAACAAAACCATAATTATGAGAAGGTTATTCAATATAAGGAAGAATCATTGTGACATGAACAAAATATATTTCTACTAGAAGATTGTGGAAGCCAGCATCGAAGAAGCTTGTAGGTATGAATATAGTCGAGTTGCAACTTAAGGGTATAATTGAAGCATTTCTCATATTGAGAAACGAGTCTCATCATAGACATTATCTTCAAGGAAAGAAGCAGTTTGCTCAAGAAGGGAGTAAACTAGATGGCTATATGAGTGGAAGAGGTATGCATGCATTTAGAAAAGGGTTCTCCATTAGAAATTAGATTCATGTCTTCATAAAGTATTTTAGGAAGAGCATGCCTTGGTTAGGCAAGACTCTTCCATATGGTTACTAGATACATAGAAGCATGATAGATGAGCATGGTATTGATCAACATCCAATATGTTCTCTTGAAGAACATAAGAAAATATAGTAATGATAACTTTAGATGGAGCTATGAAGACTTTGATGGTTATACTATTGGAGCCTATCGATTAGTTCGTTTTATAAACACATTGATTGATTTTTGAAAGCTGAAGAGCATGGATAATTTTTTTAATATAAAGATAAACCATGCAAAGGGATGTTGACCTCAGATGGAGCAAAAAACAGAAGATGCTATCATGATCTAGTAACTCCAATATTGATTATTTGTTTGAGATATGATTTGGCTACTGGGAAGAAGATATTGTAGAAATATAGAATGGAAAGATAACAATTGAATATACAGTTGTTTGGTTTAAAGTCAATTCAAAGAGCAAATGGATTGAGTGGACAACACTGGTGTTGGCTTAGAAGATTATATGGCAAAGGAAAAAGAGGTAGCAAGTCATGAGATATCATGTTGGTCATGTTGGATTTAATGATGAAGAAGTTCACTTTCCTGATGGACAAAAGAAGCCATGATTAGGTCTACTTTGTTTGGTTTGACTAGATACTTTTTATGACAAAGATATTATAAAGGATGGTTGATGGAAAGTGATATAAAAGGTGATTGGAAAGAACCCTGTCATGAAGATAAATTGAAAAAGAGTTTGGCTCCATAACATCCAGGAAGGTCGAAGCTCGGGTATGATGTGATGTGTTGCGAGATAGGAGCCATGACAACAACTACTAAGATCTCCACATAAGAACAAGTAGTTGATGAATAAGACAAAATAAATCTTATGGTTGTGTCTCCCTAGTTGAGAGGGAGCAAGGATATACTCCCTAGTCGAGAGGGAATGAGAATTAAATCTTTGATTGAGAGGGAGTGATGTGGGACACCATATTCTCCATGTGACATGCACTAGACTAGGACTAATAATTGTAAGTCTAGTGAATGCACTGGTAGGGAGAATGGAGGATTGGATAAGCATATAGGGGCTGATACTCCCTGAGGATTGGGAATCCAATATAGGAAGTAGTCCCATGGACTGATACTCTTTGAGGATCTAACAGAGTATCCAAGATAAGAGTAGTTGAAGAGGATCGATATTCTTTGAACATTGGGAATCCAAGATAAGAATAGTCCTAGAAGGACATACCTGATGAACATTTGGATGGGGTATGTGACTTGAGATGCCGTTGTGGTTGATCCAGGTGGATATTGGTTGCCACCCGCCTATTCCACCTGGACCCCCACCATTATTTCTTTCAGTTTTTCAGTTTCTTTAATTGTAGCACAATTTACTATTTTTGGCAGTATTTCGGGTCGTGAACTTTCAGAGTCATTTTGAGGAGCTAAACCACATTTTTTTGGAAAATGGGAAAACATTAGCCTTTGGCTAATGTTTTTAGTTGAAATTTATAGTCCTCAGATAGATATTTCTAACGAGGTTTTTTGTGCGTCAAACGAAGATCGTATTCCAAAGTTATCACTCTGGGAAGTTGATGTAGGAATTTACCCCAACAGAGCCCACAATTTTGGTGATTCATCTCCTTGGGTTAGGTTTTTGGATGTTTAGGGTTTTTCATTGTTTGTCAATAATAAATAGGCCTTTGAGTGTCATTGTAACACAGTTCAGAGGCATGTAGCCGCCACCTCTCTTCTCATAGATAAGCTACCATTGCCCCAGCTAGTTTATTTCCATTATGTTTGTAAGCATATTTCAGTTCTTTGATATTAATGAAATGAAGTGTTATTTCTGCTGCATCTCTATATTTATGGTTATATCTGTATTTTTTTGTGTTCCTATGTAAGTTCAGATCAATGGTTGTGTCCATATGTACGCCTCCCAACATTGTGCTCTAATCTAGTGGAGAGTTAGAGCTTGCTAGTCACGACCTTATTATATTACAATTTGACAATGTTGATCACGACGTTGATGCTTGATGATGGCTTACCAATCTAACTCTTCTTATGAGAATATTTCAATTTGGGAGTATCCTTGTACCGGTTGTGTAATTATGAATACCTCCCTAGTTAAGAGGGAGTGTTGGAAAATGTAACTAGGTTCGGTCTTCATAATTATTATTGTACTTATGTCACTATGTATTTCTTGTAAAAGCAAAAGAAGAAAAATAATTATTATTTTTCAAGCACGGGTTTCATGCTCAAGTCTAATTGTTATTTAAGTCAATCACGTTCTTCGTTCTTCTAGGGTTTATTTAGTCAAAATAATATTTGTCATGAGTCATTCTATTATACTTAAATCAAGTCCCATTTGGACTTTTTAAAGAAAGTGGAAAAATAATTTTATTTGAGTCTGAAATGTCAATTTTGTCCCCACAAGACCGAGTTGGCCCTGCCTGGACAAGTCAACCCTAGAAGGGACCCATTCGACCTCTTAGATGGGTACAAATAGAGGATAGTTCAACCTCATTTGGAGACAAATAAGCAAGTTCGATTTCTATGCCAAGAAGTCAATGAAATCCAACGAAAAACAAAAGAAGAAGAGTCGAAGTAAAAGGAGAGAGAGCGAGGGTCAAAAGAGAGAATCTACCACATGTCCAAAAATTTCAGGATTTGTAGGCATAAAAAATTGCAGACCTAATTGTAGAGGCCAAAATTTTGTTGTAGGGGCTGAAAATCAAAAGTTTAGTTAGATTTGGAAGGCTTTGACTATTGTTGACTTGAGTAGACTTTGACTTGATTGAAGAGCTTGAGAGGAGGGATGACTTGGGTCTTGTGGGAGGTCTTGGTCTTGGATTGCTTACTTTGATATGATTCTATAAGAAGAAAATATTTGGTTGGATTTTTCCCCTTGGAGGGGTTTTGCTGTGACTTGGAGTCTACATCTTGTGTTCATTGTCTTTTTGTGATCTTCATGGTTTATGGTTTTGGTAATTGTTTGATGAAAAGAACATAATAAAAGTATCAATAAGGCAAGACATCTTCACAAGCAATTATTAAGTAAAAATCAATCACCCTAATTGTTGCCCTATTGATTTCTCAACTTTTGTGATGTCTGATTTAATATTGATTTAATAAAGATGTAATCTAACTATTTGATGTTTTTTTTTTTAGTGAAAAACATAGGATACATCAGGTGAATTTGTATTTTTTGTTTTTTAAAATGTGCTTTTTAAATTCATAAATGTATTCAATGCCTTGAAAAAACCTTAAAACACTTGGATTATGAATATTACACAACTTAAAATTAAAATTCAATCCTTGTCAAAATTTTGACAAAATCAACAAGAAAATATATTAAAAAAACCAAAACATCAAATAATTAAAGTGCATTGTTTAATAAATTATAGTGACCTGTTTAAAAAATCATAACATAATGATAGGATATCACAATATAACACAGGTTAAGTAGTCTAAGAAATGCAGGAGTAATGTCATTGATGGCCTTATAGCACTCCATTTAATGATGTTATTACCTTGACCATCTTAAAAATTACCATCGAGTATGATTTGTCCATGCACCAAAAATATGATAAGTGGGGCACTGCCTCAAATGATGAAGAACTAATTGTCTCCAAAGCCATAAAATCTTCCTCCCTTGACATCTTCATCCAGATTCACCTTATTCCTCTTACGCTTTAAGCCCCTAAAATTTATGGCCAACACAAAATTCATAAACCTAACATTCCCCCTAGGCCTGCTGTTAGTGCCATTGGGCCCCCACCCATGCCCTTGGGCATTATTTAGCCAAAAAATTTTGAACCTTTGTCGGCACTACCCCTTCATTGATCAATGAATTTGCTGATTTCATTCTCAAAACTAACAATTTTCATATTGATGACCAAGACAATTTGTCAATTTTGATGTTGTTTCCTTATTCACTAAAATACCTATCCCAAAAGTAGTTGGCCTGATTCTAAACTGGTTGAGTATAAAAACCTTAACCTAGGCTAGATTTCTCTCTCACCCACATTTTTTTATTTACCATTTATAAAAAAATAGAGGGTATTGTTATCCTTGGTTGTTGTTAACATCTACATGGAACATTTTTAAACCTTACCCTTAAACTCTTGGCACTAAAAAATGAAAATTTGGTTCCAGTTTGCAGATGACACTTTCTTTATGTGGAAACATGACCTTCCTGTTCTCAACTTTTTTCTAGCCCATCTTAACAACATTTCCTTTGATATTGAGTTCACCATGGAAATATAATCAACCAATTCCTTTCCATTACTAGATGTCCTTGTCACCCGCCTTCTCAAAGGCTATTTAACCTACCAATTTCATAAAACAAAGGCCCATATTGACCGTTATATTCATGCCAAGTCCCATCACCACCCTTCCCAAAACGAGTCTATCCTAAAAAAACTTATCTTAATGGATCTTTAGATATCCGCTCCTTAGTTCCTAAGCAAAGACAAAACACGCCTAACCCAAGCCTTCATAATCAATGGTTACTCCTCCTCTCAAATCAATAAAGCCTATAGTAAGGCCATTAATCCTAAATTCGAAGAGTCTCTCCCTTCATCCCCCATTGCCCTTATTACTTTTCCACACATTGGAGGTACTATTGACCTTATTTAAAAAATAATAGCCAAGAAAAACAT
Source organism: Pinus albicaulis (assembly GCA_034641835.2). Classification (NCBI taxonomy): domain Eukaryota; kingdom Viridiplantae; phylum Streptophyta; class Pinopsida; order Pinales; family Pinaceae; genus Pinus; species Pinus albicaulis. The sequence continues at coordinate 429,946,211 of CM076578.1, forward strand.
ACAAATTATCTTTAAACCACATAAAAATGTTAAACACTTATTTTGATCATTCAAAGACAAATCTCACCCAATGCAAGGTTTAGGGGTTTACCAGATTCTTGGTTCCTGTGGAAATTCCCACATCAGTCAAACTGGTCCCTCCTTCAAGGCCCGCCTTAAAGAACACATTGCTGGCACTAACCATAATCACCTCTCAAAGTAAGCCATTGTTGAGCACTCTTTCAAATCCAAGCACCTTATTTGATTCAATCAAACCAAAATTATAGCTTCTACCCTTTATCATAACACTCGAATCATTTGCAAAGCTCTTGAAATCGAAAAGAAACCAATCAATTTCAACATCAAATATGGTTACAAGCTAAGCTCGTTATTCATCAATTAACTAATATATTTCGTCCTCTCTCCTTTCTTCTTTGTTCACTTTTATCTTTTTAATATATTTCTCTCTTCTATTTCCTTTCATATTTCCTTCCACTGCCCCTTCTTTAACTTAATTTTTAAATTGTTATAAATATTAATTTTATAAAAAAAAATTCCCAATATTTATTTGTCTAGTTTTTTACCCCCTTTCCAATTTGTTTACCCTCCTCCTTCTCACACCATATTCTTATTAACCCCAACCTTCTTTCCAAATTGTTTGATCCTAATTATCAATACTATTTAATTCAAAATAAATTCAATTTAATTTTAATATATATATATATTTTTAGCAATCATATTTAATTTAATTACGCTGAAAGAGTTTTCTTTGCGGGATTTTGATGTCCAAACACTGTTCATTTTCAGGGTGGGAAGATGCGAGCTGGGAAGGAGGAGAACAAATCCCCAACAAGGTAGGAACGACCAAGATTTCATTGATTCATGTTTACATGTAAATCAATTTCGGCGACCCTTGATCAATTGCAGGGCAGAGGCTGCTTTCATCTTCAGATGCGAAAGATAACAACGTAATATCGCACACATAACCAGAGTGGGCACTGTTCCTTTACCCTTACTCTTTTAGACAGATGAATACCAACTACATCGAAATTGACTTTGCGGAAAAATCCATGCAAACGACCGTTACGGACGACGGTCATGTTGCAGAGAATTTTCTTAATCAAGAAAAAATACAGGGAATAATAGGGTTTGATATGGAATGGAAGCTCAATTTTCAAAAAGGTTCAGACCACAAGACTGCATTGCTTTAGCTCTGCACTGAAAATGGCTGCCTGATTATTTAGATGTTGTTTTTGGATTTTATTCCACAATCCCTGGTTAGGTTTTTGAAGGACCCAAGAGTTAAATTAGTATGTATGGGTATTGGGCATGATGTGACTAAGCTTAGGAGCTTAGGAGCTTAGGAATGATCACAGTTTGGAATGAGGAGGTCAAATCGAGCTGGGTGCATTTGCAGCGGAAAAGATTGAAAGGCATGAGCTTAAGCAAGGCGGGCTCAAGCGTTTGGATATTGAGGTCCTGGGCTTAATCCTTTCAAAGCAATTTTTTTTTTCTACAAGCAATTAGGCATGTCGTATGATTAGAGAGGCGCATATAAGGTATGATTGCATCGATGCCTACGTTTCTTTTGCGATCGGTAAGAAACTCTTGGAGCCCGTAAACTGATATTGTCTTTTAGGGTGTATTCAGAAAGGGATCATAGTTGTTGCCTATGGATTTTTCCTCTGATTAAATGGCCCTGGGCAAGGAAATACATGGATTGGGTTTGTAATTTCAATGGCTTTTGGTTTTTGATGTATGCCTTTTTATTTAATATAAGTCTGATTAAGTGGGATTTAGTAATATATTACATTGGTGAATCCGCCATGGAATACTGTGCAAGAATAGGTTTGTTGCAATGCCATTTTCGCGTTGAACTGATTGATTGATGAATGGGTGAATCATTTAACTTCCCCTCGATCAAATGGTATGTCAGACCTGTTTCAAATTGATTACAAAGTATTTGAAAATAATGAAATTTATTGGGAAATATGGAATTTGGCGTTAAAAATAAAAAATGGGAAAGAACATTTCGAGGTTGAAGAATTTGCTATGCCGTTTTGGTGTTGTTCTAAAATCTCGACGTTTGAAGTGAACACTTCGTCCATTTTCAGGGACAAAATGCTTAACTGAAAATGGATGAAGTGTTCACTCGAAACGTTGAGATTTTCAAACAAAATACACATGTTTCGAAAAGTTCTCAACAACAGAAATATTGTTAACATACAATAAAAACGGTTGAAAGTATTGTTAGCATACAATAGGAACTTTTCTCGGTCTTACTCCTCTACCCGAGAAACACGAACCAACCCAGAGTCAACTTAAAAGTAATGCAATTACCTTCACAATATGTCCTGGAATTCTAACGATCTTTTTTATTCCTCTCCGAGCTCAACTTATGACGCTCTAAAACCATAAAATATTTTGTAAGGGCCTTTAAGGGAGTAAATGGGAGAAGAATTCATACCACGGGTAGTTGTTTGGGGGCTTTCAATATACCTTGAAAAATGACTAAATGGCTTAACACCATTATGAAACTTAATTCCAACAACTATTCTATAACTCTTTACACACTTAACAAAACAAAACTATATATATATATATATATATATATATATATATATATATATATATATATATATATATATATATATATATATATATATATATATATATATATATATATATATATATTGAAATGAGGACTCCACATACAATTAAATCAGCTAAAGTTGTTTGGAAAGTTCACTCTCGGGGCAATTCAACTAAGAGATGTGGTTCTGAAGTCACATTCCACATGTCCCGTGAAGAAAATCAACAATCAATCATTTACGTAGATATCTTCCATAAGATTATGGTCTCGCATTGGAATGATATAATTACAATATTGTTACCATGCTATACTTACAATATATTAACAATTGAAGAGAGCAGAAACGCACAACAATTCACACACAAATAATTATTTTCCATATTGCAATAATTAGATACATCAAATATATAGGTGAACTCATACTAATCTTAGAGAGAGAAGTTGAGAGATTCTCTCAACTTCCTCAACAAACCCAATCCATGATCAATCTAAAGTAAGCATGATCCTAACTAAATCTAATACCCTCCCTTAATGCTTATTTTACAAAACATATAATTAATCACAATTACAACACTTTAAACTTTTTGTGTCTTTGTCTGATCTGGTCTTCATTAACATCTGTACCCACTCTGAGATCTCATAGGAAACACTCTTTTCTCCACCATTTTCGAGCTACCATTCAACCCATTTAAAATACATTGTTTCTGACCAGCAATAATGAACTGTTGCAAGATCAACAGTATTGACAACTCGGCTCGTCGGGGCTTCCGCGATAGAGCTGAAAAGTGATGAACCATCCTATGGACCAATCACCATCTGATTTCGCTTTCGGCTCTCCATCAGTGGCTAGGAAAATGGTCTGAATACTGAATGTATTCAAGAGCTAATCTGACAACTTGACCTGCTAACCTGTAACTGATGCTCCTTGGCCCGTAGCACAACAAGATCAGCATATAACAAATTCACACAATCAAATTAGTCAATTGTTCTCTCGTCCCTGTAGGACGTCAAGAACGACTAAATTTAAATAATGCCAATTTGTTCAATAATTGGTTCTCTAATACACAAATTCCACAATAAAGAAAATAAGCTTAAATTCCACACTATATTCCCACACAAAAACCAAAAATTTCTTCCTCTGCGTTACACGACGGAAACGGAAACAGTGGCTCTGCCCTATCACGACACCTTCTCCTCGTATCGTCTTCATCCTCGCCAGCAAAATTTTAATTGCTTGCCCAAATTAAAATATAATGCCATGGCTATTTGTTCAGAGAATATGAATTTAATGCCATAAATTCAAGCAACGTCACATGAAAGAGTTATTGAGCTGTGGACTAGATCGAACGGAGACAACTGCTTGAACGCTCTCTCCAATTTATACTTCTCCGGGATTTGAAATTCTACAAAAAATTATTTAGCATAAAAAGTGGGATCTGATTCTCCAGCTTGAGAATGTCACACTTTATATGGACGCTGTGCTCATTCTGATTACTGCTTGACACGAAATACATGAGAAAAAAACGAATCCAACACCATCATGAGAGCAAAACCGTCAGAGTTCAGTAATTGACAAGTTATAGAAGCTATGAAATTGAGGCAGCATGTTTTCAACCACTTTGAACATCTTCTCCAATTCGTCGCCATAAACGCCGAGAATACCCAAGACTGCAGCCGCAGACTTTGAGTTTGAGCTTAAACGACGCTTCCTTGGTCGAGTACATCCGCTCATCCAACTGAGAAAGTACTGAGAATATTTGGGTTCTGAATCCTTTGATCGATACCCAGCAAATGCTTCAGCACACGGCAAGGGGCTACCTTGTTTTCTGGTATCGTGAGAGAGCACATGTTTCTTTTCTAACCTGCTTTCCTCTGCGTCCCAAAAGATAAACTTATTTTCTGTCAACAACAATGATATTGACATCATCGGTGTATTTCGCGAGCGGTTGGCTTGTATCAATTTTGCGAGCGGTTATTCAACAATCTGAACACCATAACGCTGTCTTTATACGCCGTCTGGATGAGGCTCTGTGCGGCCCACTGAAACATTGATTAAAATTTAAATCGTATCCTTCAAGCAACAACCCTGTAACTTTCATGCATCCGTCCTAGATTAATGCCACGCTTCTGTTGTGCCTCTGCTAAGCTAAATGACACAGATTTTACCATGCAGATAGCGCCTACTCTGACAGTAAAAATTTTACACACTCTGCCTTTTGGTGTTTTAAAAATTATGAGAGATTGGATCAAACAAATACGAATATACAGCGTCTGCAAACATCACGTGGAATTCGGTTTCAATACTGGAATCAATACTAGAATTGATTCTAATGCATTAACGCTGCCACACACTTCACATACAAACAGAAATAAATAAAAAACAGACATTCACTTTCACACCTATGTACAGACCAACAATTACACAGACTCTCACATCTTTCTGGGCACTCCCGTCAGGGATTAAGCCCAGCCAGGCTCTGATACCATATTAACAATTGAAGAGAGCAGAAACGCACAACAATTCACACACAAATAATTATTTTCCATATTGCAATAATTAGATACATCAAATATATAGGTGAACTCATACTAATCTTAGAGAGAGAAGTTGAGAGATTCTCTCAACTTCCTCAACAAACCCAATCCATGATCAATCTAAAGTAAGCATGATCCTAACTAAATCTAATACAATATTGTTGCCTGATTGGCGTGGAAATTTGTATGATTTTCTACAAGTTCTTCTTCGAAATTATGTTATAACGAAAACTACATAAAAAATTTAAAATTTAAGACACAAAATTGTTAAATATAAGTGTACACAACGATTTCCTTGATATGTGTGTACAATGTTTCTACAACCATCCTATCAAACATTTTAAAACAAAAACATAGGAAAGAGTAATGTATTCTTACCATAATAAACAAAATGTTGAACCTTGTACAACGAAAACCAAGTTCTCACACTTTGCCTTCATAACGCTCTGCTCAATAACCTCAAAACCACTCTAAAAAAAAATTTTCAAATAGTTTTCTTAGGCGCAAGCTTTTGGGTTTCAAACTCCATCAATTGAATTATGAAAGCCCATGCAACAACACAATAGGAAGCTTGATAATCAAAACCAAAAAGATTCCTATACAATATAAAATGTTGAGTTCAGAAATGTACTAAAAAGAACTTGTCTAAGGCTTGGAATAATAGGTAGACTACAATGTGACCACTTTGGAGAATTCAGAGACATAAAAGACTAGCTGAGTGACAAAACCGTAATAATGAATACTGAGCAAGAATTTGTACCATAAATAGCCCTTGAATGTGACACTAAGCTAACAATTGGTGACAAGATATAACAATGGAATAATTGATTGAGAGTACCAGCATAGATCCATCTTATCCCCGGATCTATCAAGCGCCCAGAGAGATCAACCTCTTTTCATAGTAAAAGAGGTTTATACCTCAAGAGTTTTGATCCCTCTTGATACTTGATAGATTAAGAGTTAAGATGGATATATGCTCGTATTAATATTAATCTTTTAATATATTAATATTAGATGTTTTTTACATGACATGATAACAAAATTAATATTTTCAAATATTATTTATGTCATTAAATATTTTAATATATCCATACCATATGTTTTTTCCTTTTAAAAAATCATTTTACAAATATTTAATCAAATGAAATATTTGTAAGAGAATTTCTCGGATTATCCACAATGTAATAAGAATCATGTCGACGTTTCGAATCCCAGCGAGGATTTATCTTCAAGACTAATTTTTGAATGAAAGATTAAAAGAAGAACCAAATCAGTGATAAATACGGGAGAACAAACAAAAGAAAAAACAGACTAAAACCTAAATTAATTGATTTAATTATTTTTATTTTTCAATTATTTTGTTTTATTTATAATTATTTTAATTCTTATTAATAAAGATTATTACTTTAAAATTATTAGCAATAAATGTTATTCACCATTAATAAATAAATGTTACTTTCAATAAAAATAATTTTAGTATTTAATTTTAATAATAATTTAATAATAGTTATTAAATTTCCTATAAGGGATTAATTTATTAATAAGCGATAATTATTAATAAATAATAATAATAATAATAATAATAATAATAATAATAATAATAATTAATGTTATTTTCATTAATAATGAATTTTAATCTTTTAATTTTAAGTATTGAAGTTTTAATAGGATTTATGGGTTAATAATCACAAATTTAATTTTAATTAAATTAAAATTATTTTAATAATAATTATTGAATTTCCTACGAGGGTTATTTTATTAATAAATGTTAATTAATTTTTTTTTGACATAATCGGTTGCTGTATTGAATTCAAAAAAGGTAAAAAGGGAGTCTGAGCTCCAGAATTACAGAGTATTGAATTTGAAGCGCAGAGGAGGAGGGAACGTTAGTGAGCCCCAGTTCCTGTTTGTTCCGCTTATGTTTGACTATAGAGAAAACTAATCCGGTATAGATTCGGACAAATTGAAAAAGCAGGAGACTACATTTGTGAAGCATGATTAAACAAAATGATCATCAGAACCTGTGAACCTGCAGAAGAGCGCCATCAAGAGCCTGATGGTTCTGAATTTGTTGGTCTGAGATAGGATCAGTTGCTGCTGAAAGCGGATACCTGATTGCCAGCGAATACTTGGAGTTTATGACTGCAGTAATCACAATAGACAAACGGAGCAGAGCGTTCTTTATCATCGAAGAAAACAGAAGGATTCGGCGTTGTTTTTGCTGATAATGCCCTGAGGTTTAGAGCAGGCTCTGTTGGCACAAGCGTCGGCCTCCTTGTTGAGGGAACGGAGGACGTGGATGAACCGAACTTCCTGCATTCGCTGAGTGAGTTCGTGACATCGGTTTAGGATTTGCTGAAGAGGTAGGTTGGCTGCTGTGCGCTTATGAACCAGAAGGCTGATGATGATTGCCGAGTCACTGATCACAGTAGCTGTGCGAATGCCAAGAGTCTGAAGTTGAATAAGTCCTTGATAAAGGGCAAGCGCTTCAGCTTTATTATTGGATGTGGAACCAAGACCCCACTCGTAAGCCATTGCGATGTCACCATTGGCATTACGAATGATACCGCCCGCCCCTGCTTTGCCAGGGTTTGATTTGGATGCCCCATCGAAAAACAAGTAGTAGGTGTTGCAACTTTTTAGCCAGTGAGAAAACTCCGTGTCTTTCATTCAGATTTTCCAATTGCTTGTAGGATTATTAGTTTTGCTGGTGTCGAGTCTGTGTGGCCTATTGCAGAGGTCACGGTTGCTCTGGTCGAGCAAGCTCCCTATGTAGTTCCACTCTTTGACAACAAGCCCCACCACATCGATGTTTTGCTGGCAATTGGCAGCTACTGTTTCCATAGCGAGACCTCTCGCCTTGTTATGTAATCTCCTGATGTCAGTTTCCTTGTCTTTGAAGATTATTTGATTGCGAGCGAGCCAAATACGCCACAACATGGTATATGGAAGAGCGTTCCAGGCTCTTCTAGTCACATGATTATTCTTACGCTGCCAGGGGTAATTCGTTTTCCAAGAATGCAAGAGCTCAGCGACTGTGCTATGTTGGCTCCAGGGGAGTTGATCCTGCTGGAAGGCTTCTTTCCAACAGGCAGTGGCAAAGGAACAACTTATAAAGAGATGCTGGATAGTCTCCTCAGCTGCGGCACAGTTTGGGCAGCGAGAAGGACCTGAGACACCACGAATTTTAAGGTTATCAGAAGTTAGAACTTTCCCTTTTAAAAGTACCCAGATGAAGAACTTGATTTTGGGGAGGGTCTCAGATTTCCAAACAATTTTCCAGTGATGCCATTTAGACATCGGGTGATCTCTGTTGCAGATATGTTGATAGGCAGCCTTGACAGTGTGGCTGGTGCATGTAGGGTCCCAGCAAAAGCAGTCCTCCTCGTTTTGTTTTGTGGGAGCGATGCCGTGAAGATGAGCCTGTAGAGTGTCCAGACTAAGACGAAACTCTTCAGGGGCGTCCGGAAGTTGCCATCCTGTCCAGAGATGAGTGTGGAGATCCCATTTGGAAATCTGGGCCAAATTGTGGATCCATTTGTTGGCCAGATAAGAAAGAATCTGCTGGGTTCCAGGCCAATTGCTAATTGGAGGATGGCCCAAAATTTTATCAGCTCCTAATCTTGTATTGTTTCCCCCCTTGGGAACCTTAGAAATATTTGCAGCGAGAATGGGAATTGCTTTTTTGCATAGTGCCCAGATTTTAGTACAAGCTTGGATGGGCATATCATGATCTAAGAGGAGCTGCCTCGGAAAATTCAAATATTTGACTTCCAGCACTCGCTTCCACCAAGTAGAATCTCCGTTAATGAACCTCCAGACAATCTTGCCACCGAAGGCCAAGTTTAGAAGCTGTGGAGATCTTATCCCCAGCCCACCATGTTCATAGGGTTGGGTGACCTGTTTCCAGTTGATGAGATTATATTTCCTTCGTTCAGTCTTTCCCCCTTGCCAGAGAAAGTGGCGGAGGATGGCTTCCACTTTATGGTGGAAGCTCATAGGAGCTTGCATCAACAAGAATTGATGCAGGGGAAGTGAGGATAGACCAGATTTCAGGAGGACAAGGCGCCAAGCTGGGTTAAGCCAGAGAGAGCCCCATTGCTGCACTTTCCGATTCATTTTGTCAATGATAGTATCCCAGATTTCAGCTTTCAAAGAACCCAGACTTACTGGCATGCCCAGGTATGAGAAGTGCCTCCAATATAATTTACAGGGGACCCCAAAAATGCTGGCAATGCTCTGAAGTGAATGGGCTGTTGCGTTCCATCCATAGATGCAGCTCTTGAGGTGATTGATCATGCCTCCGGAGAAATTCATAAATCTGTCTAAGAGTGTTTTGAAGCGGCGAGCTATAATGTTGGAGGCACCTCCCATTAACAAGGTGTCATCAGCAAACTGAGAATGGTTTATGTTTTTGACTCCATTCCAAAATTTAATGCCAGTGATGAGGCCGGTGCGGCGTTTATGGTCAAGGGCCCGGCTGAAGGATTCGACCATCAGAATAAAAAGGTAGGGGGAGAGAGGGCAACCTTGACGTAAACCTCGTGAAGATTGGAAGGAGGGTCCTGGCCTGCCATTGATAAGGGGGGAGATCCAAGGACCCGAGATGCACACGTGAACAAGATCGATGAAGGGAGGAGAAAACCCCATCTTCTTAAGGACAGCAAGAAGGAAAGAGTGTCTTACCCGATCGAAGGCGTTGGCTAAGTCCAATTTCAGAATGAACCCTTTTTATTTTCTCATTTGACTGGAGTGAATAGCCTCTTGTACCAGCAGAATGGAGTCAGAAATTTGTCTATTTGCGAGAAAGCCTCCTTGGTTCTCAGAGATGAGGGAGGGAAGAATGGGTTTGAGGCGAGTAGCTATGATTTTGGACAAGATTTTGTAAGAGGAGTTGCAAAGAGAAATGGGCCGGAAACGAGAAAAGGTTGAGGGTCGGTTTTCTTTAGGGAGGAGGGCACGCTGAGTAGCATTGGTGAAGCCTCCAATTTTATTCTTGCGCTGGATCCATTTTATCATCTTGACAAGATCTTTTTTGATGGTCCCCCAGTGTGAACGATAAAAATTAATGGGGAAGCCATCAGGGCCAGGAGCCTTGTCTGGCTGGAGAGCCCAAATGGCTTTTTGAATTTCATCCTCATCAATGTCCTTGGTAAGCTCTACATTAACTTCTGCACTAATTTCTGAAGGTAGGTATTGCAGCAGATTTGAGTAATCTTCAACCTCTTTGGTTTCAGTTAGGAGCGTATTGAAGTGCTTTGAGGCTGCCTTTTTTATTGCTTCTTGAGAGGTGTGAATTTGGCCTTCATCGTCAATGATGGAGGTGACATTGTTTCTGATTTTTCTAGCAGTGGTCTGTTTTTGAAAGAAGGAGGAATTTTTGTCCCCTCCTTGCAGCCACAACTGACGAGATTTGAGCCTCCATTTCTGCTCCTCCATACGATTGGCACGGTAGAGCTGAAAATAAAGATCGCTTTCTCTTGCTTTGTGGTCCAGGGATAAACCATGTTCCTCTATGGTGTTATGGATCTGTTCCAGTTTATATTTGATCTCAGCTTTGACTTTCTCCGACTCTTTATAGTGGTTTCTGGCCCATTCCTTTAGAGCGCTTTTGGTCCTTTTTAATTTGCTTTCCCAGATAAAGCTTGGCGATCCTTCAATATGCTGACACCAAGTTTGCCTAAAAATTTGGTCTACAGCAGGCAGGTTGTTCCACAGCGAACTGTACTTGAAGGGAATGGGGCCTAGTGGACTGTGGGTTTCAAGAGTTAACGTTGTGGGATAGTGATCAGAAGCATCAAAGGGTAGAATAACAGAGAAAGCCGTGGAGAAGGAGGAGATGAGTGAGATATTCACCAGAAACCTGTCCAGCCGCTCCATAATATTTGCCTTGCCCAATCTGCGGTTATTCCATGTGTACCTTCTGTTTTTGGGGGCGACATCAATAAGATCATGGTCCTGCATAATAGTTTCCAGCTGCGATCTATAAGGATCGTGAATAAAGCAACCCCCTTTCTTTTCGTTGGCGTGGAGTATGAGATTAAGATCTCCTCCAAGAACAATGCTGCTGCAATCTTCATTATCAATGTCGATTTGGAGAGAATTCCAACACAATGCCTTATCCCTGTAATGGTTTGGAGCATATACATTGTAGATGATGATTTTTTGGTTACTCATGAGATTCTCTTGAGTGACTTTGATCCAAAATTGGTTGATAGTATTTGAATGGCGCTTCCAAGCAGCATGGCTCCAAAGAGTAGCGATCCCCCCTGAAGCTCCTCTTGATTCACTAATGCTTCCTTCGTAATGCTTGAGGCGATCAATAATCCCTCTCATTTCTTGGTATCCCTGCTTTGTTTCTTGTAACATTAATATTCCTGGCTTTTCCTGAGTTATCAGATCATTCAGAGCTGAAATCTTGGAGGGGTGCCCTAAACCCCTACTGTTCCAAGATAAAACTTTCATCATTGGGTGAGAGGGGTACGGAGAGTTGCTCGCCCTCCCTTGTTTTTGGTTTCCACATCCTTTCTGTTTTGCCCCAAAATGTAGGTTTCAATAGGGTTTTGAGTGCCCATGGCTATATCTTTTTGGGCATTTTCTTCTCTTTGCTGTTTAGTTGATCTCCTGCCAGGACCATGCTTCTTGTGAGAATCCAGATTGGCCCCATGTTCTTTGACAGAACTTCTGGTAGATCTAGGTGAGGGAGGGTCATGAGGGAAGGAAGGGGAGAGGTTTGTGGGGGAGGAAGGAGCGAGAGTGCCGTCCAGAGATGGAGGCAGGGTGATGGGGGGGTCATCATCGAGGGAAATGGAGTTGAAAGGGTTAAAGGACTCCAAGGGGTTGGTATGCTCCAAGGATTTCTTAGGGGGAGAGGGCAGAGGAGTCGACGAGGAAGAATGATTAGGTTTGAAGGGAGCAGATTTGGGAGGAGCAACAGCAAGCGAAGCGGCAGAGGTCTTTTTCCTTTTTACAGTTTCCCATTGTTTCTCAGGCTGAATAGAATCATCAATAGCAATTTTAGTGCATCGGTTGGCAAAATGACCGTACTCGTGACATACCTTGCATTTGAATGGGATTTGCTCGTAGTCCAACTGCTGAATGTGTGTCCAGTCATCCACCTTCAGCTTGATTGCCTCTGGGAGACCCTTGCCTAGATCTACTTCCACACATATGCGCGCACATGCTTGCATATTATCCTTGGGCTCGCTCCTGTCAATGTACTTCCCCACAGCGTTGCCGATGGCGCGAACCGAGTCATCTCCCTAGCAATGGAGCGGGAGATGCAGAAGCCGGACCTAGACAGGGACAACACTCGGGATATCTAGCTCGGGGTCGAAGTCTGGCGTCCATTTGTTCAAATACAGCCCTCTGGAATCCATAAAATAGGGCCCATTTCTGAAGATTAAGTCCTTATCAGCTTTGGTTTCGAAATGAAAAGTGTAGTAACCTTTCCCGCAGAAACGAATGGAAATTTTGCCACTGACTTTATCAGCCCAGTTTTTCTCGATCCAACGTTGAACAGATTTAGGAGAAGGCCATAAACCTGTGAATTGCCCTATGAGACCCCTCTCAGCGAGGGAAAGGGCAGCCATTCTTGGCAAGGCTGGAGGCATAATGACCTCTTGCAAGCCATCGAGCTTCTTGACGAACTTAGAGAGAGAAGGACGAGGGCGCTGAAGTGGAAGAGATTTGACAAGGGCGGAGAACGCAGATTGTGCATCGTTTCCCAGCGAAGGACCGTCCTGAGAAGCCATAGTCGGCCAGAGACAAGATCAAAAGCAGAAATCCATAGATCCCAACACAGACAATGAGGAGGGGCCGAGGAGGGCCCCGCGGAGCAGGACCAACGAGCCACGCAGCTACAAAACACCGCACAGAGGCTACAGGCCTTGAGGCGGGGGCTGTCAAGCAGAAAAGGAAGGAACCCACCAAGGCCGAGGCCGAAAGCCAGGCCGGCAGCACCAGGAAAACCAGCAAAGGCAGCTAGGTTGCGGCAGCGCTCCTACACTCCTTCCTTGAGCGAAAATTATAATTTTATATAAATGTTAATTATTAATTAATAATAATAATAATAATTATTAGTAGTAGTTATTGCTATTTTATTAATAATAATTACTATTTAACAAAGTCATTAATAATGATTATTAACATTATTTTCATTAATAATGAATTTTAATATTTTAATTTTAATTATTAAAGTTTATGTGTTAATAATAACAAATTTAATTTTAATTAAATTAAAATTATTTTAATAATAGTAATAGTGAAATAAATGTATATAGGGCTAAGTTATTTAATTATTAATTAATTTGATTAATTTAAGAAATATATTTGATTAATTATTAATTTAATTTAGTAAATTAATTATAATTATGCAAATATTATATTATGAAATCCTAATGATGACAGGGAAAGAAAAATATATATAAGATACTATATCTGGAATGAGTTGGAAGAACCAATATGCTTAATCAGAGAAAGCCAACTCCCACTCATTTCGCTCTCTCCATCTCTGTTGAGATTATGAGGATGCTTAATGATCTCAAGAGCTTCTCTGATCTTCCTTTTCTGACAGTCATCCCTTGCGATAATCCTTGCACTTTCTATGTAGACATGATGCTTAGTTTCGAGGAGTGATCAGCAAGGGGCGAGGTACGCGATCTCCCATTCTTAATATCAACTCCATGCTCTTTTAATCTCTTTTGCAAGCTGCACCCAATTTCCCCAATACAACTCTTCCCACACAAACAATCAATATTATAAACACCTTTAAGCTACTTGTGATTGATATTATCCTTAATTGACCACATTCTTTGTCTTATAGTTCCTGAGGTAGTAAATTGCGCGAAATTGTCTTTCTTTCTTGAAACCTTAGCGATTTTATTTGTGACACCTTGAATGTATGGTAGGAAAACTCCACCACATGACGCTTGAGGTTCTTGTTGTTCTTTGGAAATAACCACACCCTTAGCTCTTTTTACGACCTTCTTAATATCCCTCTCCTTGTATCCAATCCCTTTAAATAAAGAGGTCAAGTGCTCGATTTCATCTTTAAGGTGTTTGTTGTTTGATATTCTGAGGGCCCTAACAACAAGAGTATTTAGGACACCAAATTTTTGAGCTGGGTGATGGTATGAATCAACATGAAGATGACTATCTATGTGAGTTTTCTTTCTAAATACCTGATTCTCTGATGTTCCATCCTCTTTCTTGGTAACAAGGACATCCAAAAACAAAATTCTCTTGTTTTCTTCAACTTCCATAGTAAACTTAATTTCTGTTAAGATCGAGTTTAGGTGATTGAAAAATCTCTCAAGGTTCTCCTTTCCATGAGTCCACTTTTTGTTGGTGTCGTCAACAAACCTCTTCCACCAAGCTGGTTTTAAGGGACAAGAATCAAGCTGGTTGGGTATTAATCTCCTATTAAAAGATTTTGGAGCAGTATTTTCTATTCTTTATGTTGATTTATATTGCAGTTTGTTTGTTTGGCTTTTTTTAATTTTTAATTTTTTAAATTAATTAATTAATTAATTTGATCTATATGGTTATTTTCATTTTTGTTTTAGGTCTACATATTTTTATTTATTAATTTTCTACATATTTTTATTTATTATTTATTTTTAATTATTTTATTAAGATGTGACATACTTAAACATCACCTACATACTAGGTTGTAAAATGCGCCTCTCGGCGCAATCAATGTGGAAGAGGCATTAATATTGAAGATGAAAGCGCATGTGTCATCTTTAACATTATTATTTAATTATTTAATTTCCATCTTCCACGTTATCATACAAAAATAATTTCTCTATCAAATTTTCTTAGCAAATAAAAAAAATTAAGTGCACCATTATGAAAATTGTGTTGACCATCATATAAGGTATATTTAGGGCCTCAACCTAGTTATTTCTGCAAGCAATCATTGAATTCTACATTGACCATTTCTCGTTTATCGAAGCTTTAAAAGAACTCTTCTATGGTCTAGGTTCTAATGAAACTGAGAAATTTCGTATTCGTATTTCGGTTTCTTTTGAAAATGATGAATTTTGTGTTTTACCTTTTGGTTTCGGAAGAAAATGATGAATTATGTGTTATATTTTTTATGCTATTTGACAGACGTTTGTTAATGAAATCAACCTCTAGTCAAAATGATACACTCTGTATTATGTTTTTCTTTTAAATAGAATTTGAGTTGCTAATGATATTTTCACATGTTTTCTTATGCAAACTCTTGGAAAAACATTTTGTGCAAAAATTGAGCTTTGTTTATGGGCGACTAGCTACTTAATTATCATTTTATACTATTTCAGGTTAAGTGTTGTTATAGTCTCTTTACTGTTGTTTTTAGTTCAAATTCCGAGAAAAAATGGGCGATTCTTGGTTTATTTTCATTTTTAGTCAACTTCTTTAATTTATTATTATTTATGTTTTCCATTAATATAATTAAAAACCAATTATAGTTTCTTCTTAATAATTAGACCCTAATTTGCTGATCAGTACAATTATTGTTAGCATGTAAAATCACAGTATGGGCTTCTCAATGCTTCATGTAATTTCACTAGTCAATGGTCTCAAACAAATTATGAGATCACTAGATGTGACGCGTATTTTAAATTTGATGACATATTTTCGTAACACAATTGGATTCATTGGGCATGTAAACAAATTGCTTTTGTCATTTGGACCTATTGCATTTATTTTCTGGAGGAATTCTCCAATTAATTTTGTTTTTTCTAATAAAAAATTTCTTTTCAAACCATTCTGCTTGCTATTCAAAAAAAATAAAAAATATTTAAGTAAACGAGTCACATTTCACTGCATAAAAGACATTTATGAAAAAATAGCAATTTCTAATTCTTCCTAACACTTATATTAATTGAAATTTGATATTAAACTATCAATGTAATAATATTCATTTCAATAATATATTATTGTTACAACATTACTGTCCTGTAAACTTACTCCAATTATTATTATTATTATTATTTTTCAATGTAATTTTCATTAAAAAAAACTGGTGATGGTTGGTAGGTTGGATTTCCAAATCTCTAGAGGTCGACACTCTTCAATATTTTAACTAAGCTCTCTATACATGTGGAAAATTTCCTCTTTTGCACAATTGAACCCAACGAAGCTCGAGTGAATGTTCCCAACGAACTTTTTTATTCGCTTTATAAACTCTATAAGCCCAATAGTGAGGTCCATAATTTAATTTAAATATATAGATGCCTTGTATTTTAACTAGTTGCTACTAGTTTGGTGAATTTTCATTTTATTTTCTATAAATTGTCTTCACTTACTTGCTAAATCTGAACATTTTTTTTATCAAGGGATAATTTCAAGATTTTTCCTTTTTCAAAATTTTTGTAGATATATTAGTTAATTGAATGTTTTTGGCCTCTCTTTATTTTCAGGTTGTTTGGATATCATGGAGTATGATACCTACAACTTCTAGTTGGCCAGTTTAGAGAATTCCCTCCTCAATAATAATGATCTCCTAATATTTCTTTTTGTTCTCCATTCAAAATGCATACACCAAAAACCATGTGAAACTCGAAACATATTTAAAATTAAATTAAAATATTACATTATTCTTTATTGATAGTAAAACAAGCATTTGTTAAACTTTTGCAGACCTGAGTGTGTGCTCAAAATTATGGTGCATGTTATGATATGTGGTGAGTATTTCCTTTTAATGCATTTATTTTTAATCATATTTTTAATGGTGATACACTGGTGGGCATGTAAGAATTCATTGCAAAGAATACATTTAATCATTTTACATTGGATCTACAACATATTTTAGAAATTTGCATGAGAGATTAAGGAAGAATAGTGCATTTGTGCAGTGTAGCCATGATAACTATGCAGCTAAAACTATTGATAATTTTTT
Source organism: Pinus albicaulis (assembly GCA_034641835.2). Classification (NCBI taxonomy): domain Eukaryota; kingdom Viridiplantae; phylum Streptophyta; class Pinopsida; order Pinales; family Pinaceae; genus Pinus; species Pinus albicaulis. The sequence goes on from CM076578.1 coordinate 429,963,211, forward strand.
TGTTCCAAAAACACTTTTTAAATACAATGCCATGATAACTATGTAGCGAAAACTATTGATAATTATTTTTGTTCCAAAAACACTTTTTAAATACACTTGCACTGTCAAACATTTAACACGTCAATTTTACTATTTTTTACTAAGCGACATAGACAAGCTACTATGTAGCCCTTGTTTTGATATAGACATGGACAAGCTACTATGTAGCCCTTGTTTTGATAGAGAAGAAGATAATTTGTTTGAATTTTGATAAAAAGTTTAAATAAAATATTAATATTAAGTAATAAATAAATTGATTAATATTATATAATAACAAATAAAACAAATTGTTATTTAAATATGTATAAGAATAACTTAATAAAATTAATTTACTATTTCTATAAAGTAAACACTTTTAATATTTCTACAATTAACTAAATTGTTAAAAAACTTATATATATATATATATGTTTCAATTTTTTATTTTATTTTTAATAAAAAAATATTTTTTAATAAAAATATAAATTTTACCAAATTTGAATTTAATTTTATATAGATGATAGATGTTGCAAATTAATGTAAAAATAAAAATTCCTCATTTAACTATAATGTAAGAATTGTTAAAATAATATCATAATAAAAATGTATTGAAAAATGTGTTATAAAATTATATTTTTATATATCAAACTATATTTGGATTTTTTGTCTAACTTTTTTTGAAGTCTTTAGCATTTTTAGGATCTTCAACTAGAGTGAGATCCTCAAAATTATTAATGGCAAAGCTTTATACTTTTCTCTTAGCTCGAAAAAATAAAATAATGTCAATTATAAAAATGTTTCAGATTACACATTAAAATATTTTGTTCAATTAAGTAAAACAGATGGTAGATTGAGGTATGAAAGCTTACAACTTCCTTTGTCCATGTCTTGCATATATTTCCCAAGAAAAGTGTGTCACTGTCCTAGCTGGGTGAGACCCCACAAACTTTACCTTTAACGTGTAACACAAATATAGCACAATTTTTACATACTTGAGAAACTTAAATTAAGGCTAAGGATCACATTGCACATAAATTCTTGTCAAACAATCAAAGAAGCACATGTGGATTCTTGAGTTCTGTGAAAGCACACTTAACTTGATATTGCAATAGAGCCTAGAAATTTTCATCTACATCTTGCACATCAGGGGGTAGGAGGGTCCAATACTGGACATCATTTCAACACAACCAACACTTCATTTTTTCCCCTTGTGTTTATGTTCTTGGCTTCTTGAGCTTTCAACGTTTTGCACTTCTCGGTGCAATTGCTAGTTTATTTTATTTTATTTTTTTTACAATTTAAATTTATTCCTTTATAATTTTGACTTTTACTCTATTTGATAATGGTCATATATTTTATTATTTTAATGTTTTCTATTTTCAATATTATCCTATTTTTCTCCTTGACTTTGATCAATTTTTATTTTCATATTCTTGAGAGCTAAATCCCATCTTTCCTTTAAAATATTTTTATTTCCATATTTTTACTAGCTAAATCTCATCTTTCCTTTATATTTTCTCCATTAAAATTTGTTTAGCATATCATCAAAGCTTTTTGTCCCTAATAATAGTTGAAGTGTCCACTCGAAACATTATATATAATAATCATTGATACAATTTTATTCCAAAAAGTTTCTAACGAAATAAAAATACTTTTATTGAGATAAATGTTCCTACCATTTAAGTTATTAACATTGAACTCACCACTAGTGAACTAACATAGAATGCTCCTAACATTTAAGTTGTTAACTTTAAATTACATGACATGTGTAAGTAATAAGAAGTATATGGTTTTGTATTATAACATTTATTGGAGCCATTTAACTAGTATTAGAATCTAGTCAATATTGTGTTCATATAAGAATGTTGGGGTTTCGGGATATGTGTTGTGCGAGTTTAATGATGTCCGACGTTTCGAGTGGTTTCACCACCCATCACCGGGGACTCACTTAAAGTATGATGGATCTGAAAAGAATGTTGGGGTATTTATAAAGAAAGAATAAGCTAGTGACCATTAATATGAATGTTTTCCTTAAAAAAAATCGTAACTTTATTCAAACTGGAAACAAGGACAAAGTTACCTTTTGTAGATCCCCAAAGGATTCAATTAGTATCAGTCTTTTGAATGAAACACCATCAAAAGGATGATAGCTAAAAATAAAAGAAAACGAGAAATACAATTTTTGGGGTTATGAATGATAAAAACAATTTATTTTCCCCTTTCCCTTTTTCCTTTCCACCTTTCTCCAAACCTCATGGTTGGAGGTGGTTGTAACTATTACCAAGTGATTATCTGCCACCTGTGGAGGAGCTTTTTTGTTCTAATCCGAGATTTCATATACATGTGATTGCTTCCTCCCCCCTACATTTTTTTATAAATGCACTTCCTCAATCATTTTTTTAGAGATACTGGTCTCCTTTGAAGTCGTTCCCCTTTGGATGTCTTATTTTGGACCATTATTAATTTATTTGCCTTCATTGGCTTGAGTCCATTCTTATGGAATCTGATTATCTTCATCTAGCTCTTCATCTTCCTCTTTTTTATTATATGGAGACTTCCAACCCCTCTGCTTTAGACCCCATTGATTTTTATTTTTTGGAGTATTTTTTGGCTTGAGGGCAGGAATCTTGCAGATGCCCTATTTGGAAACAATGTTGACATCTGAAAGCCTGTTTCTCATAATTGAGAACCTGATACCATTCAAAATTTTCATGTTTTAGCAAGACACGATATGAAATACCCTTATTGAGGTCCACCTCAACACATATTTTTGCAAAAGTGAAGATGCCCTTTGATGTTCTATCCATGTATGTTGTTTTGAACTTGCCAAGGATATTTCCAACAAAATCCAATATTGGAAGATGCCAGAAGGGAAGAGCGAGGTTTGGTAACCTGATCTAAAATAGCATCGTTGTTACAACCATATTTATTGCGTCAAAACTTGGAAACCAGGGTATTACAAAGAACCCAACTCTGCCCCAGAACCATGAGCCTTCATTAAGAACTTTGTCCCTTTCTTGCCATGTCTCAAGGTGTAATATGAAAAACCCCTTTGAACATAAATAAATATCACACTTCTTTGTATAGGAAGAGTACACCCAAGCAAATAAGTCTCCCAGATTCGTCCATAAAGCATTAAATCAACAAATTAAAGTCGTGTTTTGTAGATCAGTGAAATCAATTTTCAAATCTACCAATTTGAAATCTAACACTATAATCCTGTCAATTTGCCCCACTATGTAGGGAATATGCAAATAATAAGGTTGTTCAGTTGAAGTGACATTATTTCCCTTGAGTGCGTCCTTAAATGAAGTGGGTCCATTAATTTTCCTAATATTTGCATGAGTGTTTCTATGGAAAAAATAGCCTCCCACTCCTATAATTTCACCTCGCAGTCTCATGTTTATGATAATGGTTGAGTTACTGGTGATGCTGTATTCCTACAAACAAATATCGACTTGTAAAAGCTTCCCTTCATAAATCAAATTATGAAAATTTTTCGGATATCCCAAACTATTTTGAATTTTCTTTTTCAACTTCCAAATTGGATCTGCATCCTGAACTTCAAAGAGAGATGTTTTTCCACTTGGAGACTTTGAAAAAAAATTAAAAACTTTTGTGGAAGTTGTTCTATCACTTGATTTATCACGAAGTGTACCAGATCTAAATTACCATACTGTTCCATAGCCCGATCTGTAGGAAAAATAGGGTTTGGTGACCATGTGGAAGAGATAAGCGCATAACCCTGTCGACAAACAAACTGGTGGAGTAGCAGTGAGCCACGACTTGTTGGATCAACATCAATACATACCTCATAACTGACTCTGAGAAAAAAACCATGGTGGTGCGTTGAAACCAAAGGTCCTTCAAGCTTTCACACATATATGAGAATTGAAGGATCAGATCTACTGCTAATATGGTCAGAAATCCCTTATTAAGACTTAGCACATGCGATTCGACGATCGGAAAAATGAAAGACTATAGTAGTGAGACCCAAATAATCCATTCCTATGATATGAGATCACAACAACAAAATCGTCTGTGAGGAAAAATCCAGGACTATGAGGCAGCCTCCCAGCCTCAAATGAAAAATCAGAAACTTTAAATTTCCCTTCTTTAATGCGTAGGAGATTTCGATCTCCAAAAATGAAGACTCCATTTACAAAAGAATCGAACTGAAGCTTGACGATAGTGGTCAAATAAGGATTGTAGAGAGAAACACTAGCCATTTCACTCTCCCTCCGATAGAGAAATATGTTTCAACGTTTTTTGGGGTTAATTTGAATGTTTTTTTTTGAATTACGGTTCACGGTCATTGAGTGGCCCCTACATATGTGGGTAATAATCAAGGTAGATCCACCCAAAGGGATCTACCCACTGGATTATCTGGTCGAGCCTAACCCCAAGGGCATTGAGGAGATTGACCTCGTGACCTTCCAATTGACAAAGTACTTGGCAATAGGAACTCGACCAACTGAGCTATCCCTTGGGGCTAGATTAATTTGAATGTTAAAATCACTGTTAAAAATTATATTTAGGAAATAAAATATGTTTATTAAAAATTTTAAATCACAATTTAAAATAAAATAAGATATATTTATTTATTATAAAAAATTGACCAAATTTAAAATAAAACAATATTTATTTATTATAAAAAATTGACCAAATTTAAAATAAAACAAGTGTAATATGCAGCGTTGCTTCTTAGTACCTGCCTCTTGATGCAAAAAGTAATTGATAACATTGATTGAATGCTTGCACAAATTCATAAATCTAATAGTGAAACACATTTGAGTACAACGAAGGGAAGTGACAAAAGTAATTAATGGATTAGATAACCTTGGAGCAAAATAGAGATAGGTGAATAGATAATTTTGGATGAAACATTAGTCCGAACATCATAGTTTGTTATAAAATTTAACACTTTATTGAAATGTGTTTGTGTACATTTTATTCCATTTTTAGCTTGTGGGACCAAATAAGGAGGAGAATTTACAATGTCTAGTATTTTTATATTAAACAATATATATATATATTAAAAAAAGAAGCTAATTATTGTAATAAACTATTGATTTAACTTTAAGTTTATACTCATCTTAATTGAGTGACAAATGAATAATCAGTGGTAAAATTTCTATGTCCAAAAATATTTTTTATATGAAGTATTTTGCGTAGTCTTAATCATGTGAGAAAGAATTCATATGTAATAAAATATGTAATATAAATAAATACAATGTCTAATATATTAAAGTAATTAATTAGTTACACATGCATGGTATTATCCATTCATTATACCTTAGCCAGGCATGGTATTACACATTCATTATACCTATTGCAAGCATGGTATTACACATTCATTATACCTCCCATTACACATCGTGTATTAATTATTCTTTCCCTGCGTCCTTCGAAGCCACCCACCTGATTTCCCACCTGAAATGTTCTGTCATGGCCTATTTTATTATGGCTAGACGGGAAAGGTGAAGGGGCTGGGAGAACGACGACAGGGGAGTCTTTTGAAAAAAAAAAAAAAGTTTAACATTGAGAATTCAATTTATTTTTTTATTTTTTATTTTGTAATTTTATTATTATTTATTTATTTGTATGGTGATTGGTTATGTCTTATTATGAACTATTTAGTAACTTCCATTTCTATTAGTTACTAATTTTTTGTTTTTATTTTTATTTATTTTTGATTTAACTTTCTTATTTTTATTTATTTTTCTTTTTTCTATTATTTCTATTCTTACTACTTATAATTTTTCTCCATATTTTCAATTTAAGGTGACTTATATTAAAAACATATTTTAATAAATTTAATTATAAAAATATATATATTGATAAAAAATAAAAACACACATACACATATGTAATAAACATATATATTAAAGTGTATATATGTTAATATAAAAAATATTAGTTAATTATATTCTTAACTTTTAGTGATGACATTCAACTATACAATATTTATTAGTTGTTTTATTTTTATTTTTATTGTTTTTTAATTTAATTTAATTAAATTTAAGCTAAGAGCAGGTACTAGCTACTACGTAACCCTAGTATTATATATATATATATATATTGCATCATGATTTAAAAGTGAATTATTAAATTATATAATATAGGCAAGGTTTATTGAGGAAAATGACTGAACCAAGTCTATTCAATAATAAAAATTAATGTTATATGCACCTTTGTTGCTTTTGTTTTTAAATCTCCCAGTTTCCATGGATAGTAAAAGTGCTAAATGTAATGACAATTTTTTTTATCTTTTTTAAAATAAAATATTAATTATGGAGATCGACTAAAATGTTGCATTGCAAAATATTAATAATATTAAAAATATTGTTACTTCTAAGTTTAAAGAGAAAATGTGGTGTGAGAAAGATTTAGAGGCTAAAAGAAAATTAGATACTATAAGGAGGTCATCAACCCTACTCTAGAAGATCAAAAGTATCTCTGTGTTTTAACTAGCTCAAAGAAAAAAATTAATATAGCCAAGATAAGAACTAACTCTCATGAGCTCCATAGTGAAACAAGTCATTGGGCAGTTCCTAAAACACAATGGGTGGAAAGGATCTGCCATATATGTGAGAATATGAACATTGAGGATGAAATTCACTTCCTTTTAGAGTGCCCTGCGTACACCCACATCAGATCTCAGTTTCATAATCTGTGTTGCAATACCGACCTTCCTAGCCTTTTAACATGTCAAAATTATAGTGAGCTTGGGACGCTTCTCTCCAAGCTCTTTGAGCATAGGAGTACTATTTTAAGACAAACTAAATAATTCATTTCTTTAGGTCCGATAGACCAAAGTTTGGTCTTAGTGGACGTTAACCATCATCATCATCATCAATATATGAGGACATTAGAAGATTAGAAGTTTTTTTCTTATTTTTGTTTTTTTAAACAATTTTAATTTTGAAAATTTAATTCTAAACCACTTAAAATTAGTCATCCACCAATTAAAATTTGAAAATTCAATTTTTAAAAATAAAAAAAATAATTTTCAACTTTAATTTTTTTTTTAATATTTAATTTTAACAAAACTTTAATAAACTTTGGAAATAGCTTCTAAAAATTTGTAAATTAATTAAGAGTCAAAGCATTTTGACCCAAACTTCATTATAATAAGATACATTTCTTTATAAAACAATTGACCATAATTTAAAATATTTGATCACAATTAAAATAAAATAAAATAAAAATAAGATATATTTATTAAATATTTAACCACAATTTAAAATGAATTAAAAGAAATGATTAGAATATAAATAATAGGGATTTGACTACAATTTAAAATAAATTAATATATTTAAAAGATTTAACCACAATAAAATAAAATAATAGATTAAATATTTGAATTTGAGCTTCTGTGATCCATAGTGATTTTCCAAATATCTTTCGGTTATAATCACATGAGACAAAAATTTGGGGAAGCCTTTCGAACCAACCAATGTGGTTCATCTTCAATAGGAGACAGGGGTTAAATTTGACGGGTCCCGGGGTTACTAGGATTAATCCCTCTTGTGGACAAGAGCGATCTCCTTTAGTACTCCAACGAGTAATTAGAAACAAAGATCCATTGAATATCTCTTTCTCTAGATTATTTTTATTTTAGATTATTACAACCATGAAAATAAAGAGGACATGCTCCTACCTTTCAATCTAGATACCTGATGTAGTCCTTTGTCTTTCGCTCCAAAGTAGTTCTTCAATGATGAGTAGAACCTGTAATCACAGACAAGACAAACGATCAAAGCATCTGCAGTATATAATAATCATAAATACTAATCCAACTCAGTGATCAATGAATCTAAGTATTGAAATCATTCCCATGAATTCAGAAACAAGAGAATGAGAAAAAGAGATCCATATGTATTATCATAAATTAGAAAGAACAATCTTACAACCGGATGCCTTGATGTTATATAGATTTCTCCTGTGTGTCTGAGAAATCATTTTCCTTCAATCTGATAAGCCTTCCTCTCTTGAATGACCAACATGAAGTCATGGGCACAAAGATGTGATCTTCAATGTGTCAACAAAAACTCACTAGCATAGAAATATGAACTCTATGAACTCTCTTTAGCTTAGAAACTATACAAATAAGTCTCTATTCACATTGGTATCTACCCTTCAACCTGAAACTTGAGCTCAATTTATAGAGAGATTGAGGTAGTTTCAGATCCATTAAGAGAGGGATGGATTCCTCCCATGAAGGGATTTGAGTTCCTTGGACCAAGGGATAAGCTCCATGAGTGGAGGGATAAAGCTTGAATTGGTGCGACTCTAGAGGCTTCTAGTTGGGAGAATATTTGACCAACTATGCTCCTAGAAGTTACTTTTTATTTTTACTTGCTTTTCACGGGGGTGCGTAGGTTTTAGTGGTGAACGGAGTGGTGATTGTCACGGCTAATGGAAGAAGAATCTGCGTATGCACAGGAAAAGGATATAAAAACTGCGCAAGTAATCTTTTAAGGGTTTTACAGAGATTTTCTCCAATTTCTAAGACTTGATTCGGGAAAATGAGTGTTTTTGACCTCTAAGGGAACATGATATGAATGGTGATAGACCCATATGAATAGTAAAATTTCATGGTGACAAAATGACGTGTAACAGATTGCCACCTAAAGTGCGACGTCTGAGAAATTTTTTCTGAAGAGTGAAGCTTTATTATTATGAGGATTGGATTGGAGACACCAGTTGAAAACCTGTAAAAAAATTCAATGCAAATATATATCATCGCTGAGGTAGGCATTCCCATACTCATAGATAAACTAACTAAATGTTCTGGTACAGGTATGATTTCAGTATTACATCAAAAGTAGATACAATATGGGCACAACCATCTATCATAAGAAGTCTACTATACTATGAATATAAAACTCCTCGCAACCTAGATGGTGGAAACTAGATCCAGGGTCTTGATTTCTGCTTCTCGACTTAGTACGAATCTATCCATGCAATTGAATGTGTCAAAGTCAAACATGGTAGAAAACACTTGATTACTGGTCAATAATGAGAATCGTTAACAAGTGTGAGAGAAAACCATCAATAATGACAATGGCTCTCAAAGCACTTCAACAAAATCTATGAAGTGTGAATGAATGATTTGCAGTCAAAAAATCATAGAATCATTCAATCGAAGTTCAATGATGAGAACCTATCGTCGAAGGCGAGAAACCTGCCATTAAGGCATGCAGATTCCAAGGTACTGATATGATTCTAAATCAACTTTCTAGATAATGAGTTGATGTCGATAGAAAGTGATTCGTCACAGGAAAGCCTACAACACGAAACCATTAGATCAAGTTTTGAAGAAATGTTTTGCAAGGACTAACTCAAGGATGGTCAACGCGAATGGAGACAAATGTTTGCAATGAATGGTAAATTGAACTTTCTCGTGAACATATAACAACACAATAAATGGATTGGAAACATTTGACCTAAAGATAATACCCAGAAACCGGCTGAATTTTCAACGTGGTTTGATTAATTTTAAGACAAAGGATTTCCCAACCCAAGTACAAGTGTGACAAAGTGTCGTGTTCAAGAGCGACACACTGCTTTCTAAAACAAGGACAATGAATGGATTCTTTTTCTCACTTTTTCCCCCACCATTACTGGAAAGTACCTCTTTATTTTTGTCAAGCTTGAGGAGGATAACATTTGCTTGTTGTGTAAGCTCATCCTTCGGATGAGTCCATATTAGTATTAAAAACAAACCCTAAGAAGGAGTGGCTCGGTCCTGTTGTGATTGATAGGTCTTGTACTGTTTAATTTTAACGAGTCCAATATAGGATTAACTCAGTGTTTTTTAGTTTTAGGGAGTCAAAAGAAGAACATAAGTAAACTCCATGATGTTCTTTTTCTTAAATTTAGTCTCTCAAGCCCAAAAAAGGATAAAATAATGCCGAAGATAACTCTATTGACCATGCTTAGTCAACGTATACCTTTTTCGTAAATAGTCCAATTCAGTCCAGAAAAGGGGTAAGCTTATACTAAATGGACGAATGTTCATTTATTTTAACGAGTTCGAATAGTCAAGTGCTAAACGATCTTTTCATGTTTAGAGAGTTTGAAAAGGGCTTAAAAGAGGACTCTAGGGTTTCGCTTTTTCATATTTTTATAGAGCCCGAAAAAGCGATAAAAGTATACTCAATGTCAAAATGATTCTTTTCACAAAATGTCCCGTTTCCTGCACAAAAACTCAACAAATTATGAACATCTACTCTCAAAAGGGAAAAACATTTTAATTTGACTTCTAAAATAAAAATAAATAAAATAATATTATTTTATTCATTTAAAACTACAAAAAGAATTTTAAACAAGTCATTTTCACCTTTTGGTTTTCAGAGTAGAGCAGAAAGAGTTTTTGCCCAAAATCTTCCGGAGCTGATATTAGGTGAACTGACCAACGATTTCGAGAACCGTCTGTACTAGGTAATCCACATCATCATTATCTTTGTTTTCATCCATTTAGTTTTTGATTTTAAGTTTTTAGGGCATTTTTTATAGGGAAACCATGTTTTAAAATCCACCCTCAGGGCTGCGCCGGTTTTCGTGGAGAAAACCACGCACCCCGATGGTTTTTCAATAGAAAAATCATCTGGTCTCCACGGGTTTTGTGTAGAACGCAAGTGAAAAAATGCATTGTGTACACACAACACCTGCGCAAGCGCCGTGGGATTTTTAAAAACATGTTCCTCTCCATAAAAATGGCTCAAAATTCTCCCAACTTTTTTCTAATGATTAAATTGACGGTTTGTAGGTTGAAAATTATGTTGAAATGACGAGAAAGAGAGCATGAAATTGTAGACAATGGAGGCATGGATGATCTAGAAATAATGCGCTCATAAAAAAAATGTGGCTTGTATAAGTTATGGGCTATTCAAGGTATGAAAGCTCATGTTGTGCTGATGGCCTGGTTAGTGAATGCATGGGATGTCCTAGATTAATGTTTCATTATCAGAGACCATAGGCTTGTGATCGAGCCGAAGGACATATGTTTCCTCACTAGATTGCCTCGTAGAGGGAGGGACATTTCCTTATTTGGGACCAGACCAAGAGGTCTTCCCACTGCTTATTACATGGCTCAATACTGTAGTCGATATTCAGAGTTAAAGGACGATCACATTGATATTTAAACTATTGTGTGACTGGACCTCAAGATAATTGCATTCACGGTTACCATTTTGTGTGGGAGTGTAGCTCCGCATGTGGCTACCAAAGCAGAAATGAAGACCGCAGTTGAATGTTCTGGAGGAACAATTTTAAACTGGAGTGAAGGAGTGTTGGCTTACATGAAGGGCTAACTCATGAGAGCTAAGAATGGGAAGTTGAAAAAATTCGGGTATGGGGCCATTCTCGTATCTTTTGCTTTAGAGAGGATCCCACTCCTTGCACCTCAACAGTCTCCGGTGGATCCCATAGGACCTCGGGAACCACGCATGTTGCGTTGGGTAGCATTGATGGCTCACCATGGTGGTGATGGTGGTGATTTGGTTCGCTTTACTCAGTTTTTTATATGGCTTAGGAACGAGATATTCATGATCGAATATTTTCCTTATGTAGGGATGGATTTTAGAGGTGATCCCAACACAGCTCTTCCACAAGGGGCATAGTGGGATGCGACAGGTAAGAAAATAATTTTTAAGTTTTTATGTTATCTAATTTTTATTTGATTTTTTTATCATTCAATACTCACAAAATTTTAAATGCAGATGTCGGTCCAACACAACCAACAACGCTTCGTCGCTTTGATAGGCGAGAGGCACAACCTATAGCAGACCCACCACAAAATGATGCATCATAGATCCTTGGAGAGATGGAGCACAACGTAGAGAGGTTAAATATTGATGTTCCAGAGACAGGGACAAATGATATACCTCTCAGGCTTCAAAGACATGTGACTGGTGTCCCAAGCCCGTTCAGGAGATTTCTACGCAGGGTGGCACATGCCATAGTTTGCTATCATGATCATCATCATGGATAGTTGATGGTCGATTTAGATTGACATTTTGGCTTTTTGTATCGGTATCTTTTAGATCATAAGGTGTTTGATACCTATGATCACAAATGATGTAATAATTTTTGACACAAAACTATTTAACCTAATGATATTACTAACTTCGTTCTCTGAATATCTTGTTCAACATGGATTGAATGTTGTTTTGTTTTACTTTTTAATGTTGCAGATGTCTATTTAAAACTCGATTAGCTAATGCATTAGCCAATGTGTTTAAATTTCTTGAAATGTGTTGATGTTGGATATAATCAATTTTTTTTTCCAAGAGACAAACCCTCAAAAACATTCTTAACAAAGCTGGATTTATGTTTGCATAAACGTCATTTAAATGTAATACAATGAGTTTCAAATCTAACCTAACGATCGAATGTCGAATACCAAATGTGATGGCATCAAATAATAACTCAATGATTGCACTATATTGTACAATATTGTTCGTTGTTTGACCAATGAATATCCCATGAATAGAGACTAACTCATCGGTGGGTGAATAGATAATTTAAGCCGCAGAAGAGATGTTTTGTGTACTACGATAGGCACCGTCAAAAAAACCAATGTAAGTTTGAAGGAATATTGGAATCTGCAATATCAAGAGTAATAAAGATAAGCAACGAAAGTAGAAAAAGTTGTAAAACAAAAATAACTAATCCTAAGGCACACTTGTCTAATCTAAGGCACACTGTTCTAAAATTGTCACTAATGTACAAGGAGGATCTTCACACGAAAATTCATGCATAATATCTTTTGAGATAAGTACCATTTCTGGGTTTATCTAAAGAGACGCCATCATAATCAATTAATTCATAGTCTCCTTTTGCAAGCACACACTTAACAATATAGGGACCATGCCACATTGGTTCGAATTTACCAACACCTAGCTTTTCGTGAGCTTGATCATATATTAGAACTAGGCCACCTTCTGAATATATGCGAGGGTTAACACTTTGATCATACTGAGCTTTAACATGTTTTTATGAGCTTCGACAGCTAATGCAGCAATGCGACGAGTCTCATCTAACTGTGCTAGGTATAGAAAACGTTTCTCCTCTTTAGAGGTAGATGGTAATAATTCAATGGCTAATTTGAGTGACATTATTTCACATTCAATGGGTAACAAAACTTCTAAACCATAAAATTTTTGAAAAGGAATGAATCCTATAGAAGTTTTTGCAGAGGTACAGTATGTAGAAATTTGCTGAATAATGATCAATTATCCACCGAGACTATCTTGATCACATATCAATTCGAATTCATATGCAACACATAATCTCTTCCACTCAGATCATCACACATGCGGAAATAAAACAAGCGATATCACATCAAATCATCATACACATTAACACAGTATGTATGGGGAAATCTTATAGCTGAAAACCCCGCAGCTATTGTGTATATTATAATGGAGAAAAACATGTAGCAAACTCAGTACAATACTCCTCACAAGTACTCAGTACTATCTCATGAAGTTACACACAAACTAGCTTGGTTTTGAACAAGTCACAGGTTCAAAACACATCCACTAATTGCCTGCCTCTATTGCGCAATCAAGGCTTGTCTAAATAGAGATCCAAGGTTCAAATCTCCTTGGCTTGAAAGCGCAATCATCATGGGCAATTTCCTCCAAGTGTGGTGCAAATCTCATGCACAACTGATGTCACAACTGATAGCTATCTCAACCCTTTCATCTACCTCTTTCACTGGTCTCCACTGAACTGTCCATGCACTGTAGTGAACTGATGTGTTCTTGAGTTGAATAATGAGTTACTAATTAATGAATTAAATAATTTTTAATTCACTCCACTCATTACTAGTTGATTAGCTAGTTAAACTAATCTCAACTAGTTCAACTAAGTTAAACCGAACACAACTCCACTATCTGTCTCATCAACTCCACCAAACTTCTGCCACTGAAGTCCTAACTGAAGTCAACCATGCATGAGCTCACCAAACCCTTAGGAATAGCGTAATTCCTCTGTCGGATGCATGAGCCACTTCTGTAGCTCGAACTGAAGTGCTCCAAGAGAGTAAACTGAAGTTTAGAGTCCAAATATTATTAAGGGTAAATAATATTTGACTTCCCTATTTTAAGGAGAGGTAGTCTAAAAATAGACTTCGACCTATAGGTCCAAAAAATAGAGGTCCATCTATTTTTACCAACATGACCAATACTCCAAGGAATAACATACTGCAATCCCCGGACCATGCTCCATATGTCTAAAAATAAACATAGTCTAAAAATAGACTTTGCGCCAGAATTTGCCTGCGGGCCCACTTAGTGAAGGTGACTTCATTTCACTAAGCTCCATCATCTTGCTGCATTTTAAACACAGTATGCCCATAATGTCGAAAAAATCATGGCATGCCAGTTAGATTTATGAGTTCCAACAATCCGTTTAATCATGGTGGTTAAAACCTTATTGACAGCCTTAACTTGACCATTAGCCTATGGGTAATATGGTGTAGAATTATCATGGCATAGGCCAATTTGATCAAAAAGTTCGGTCATCATAATATTTCGAAAATGGCTTCCATGGTCCATAATGATAGCTTGAGGGACATCGAACCGAGCAATCACATGATTTAATATGAAAATTGCTGTAGTTTTTCCATCAACCGCAAATGTAGGCATCACCTCAGCCCATTTGGTAAAGTAATCTACAATGAGAATAATATACCCATGCCCCCCGTTTGAGTGAGGGTTACATATGATGAAATCGATGCCCCATTTGGCGAAAGGAATGACAACAATGATTGGGTGAAGAGGGGATGGAGGTGCACACATATTTCGATAAAAAATCTGGTAATTGTGACATTTTCTAACTGCAAGAATACAATATTTGAATAAATACGACCAAAAATAACCAGCACGCAACATATTTTGGGCTGTGGAAAACCCAGACATATGACCACCACAAGCTCTAGAATGGAAATCATTCAAAACCCTTTCGGCCTCCTCATGAGTTATACAACGTCGAACCACAAAATCGGCACCACGACGATAAAGAGTGTTGCCAACAATATTTTATTGCTAAAATTGGTATTGAATTATTAGTCGATCTGATTGTCAAAGCTCTGGGCGAAAGGTTTGGGTCTAGAGATATATAATGATATCCCCAAACCGGGGATCTAAAGTACTGATTAGAAACAAATATTCATCAACAAGAGAATTTTCTGCAACCGTTTCAGACTCAATATTGGGAAAATCACACATAAGTTCGACAAATACCAGTGATTTCTTAGACTTGGATTTCTCGAACTCCAAATCAAACTCTTGCAGGACAATGATCCATTTGGAGTATTTTCCCTTGAGCAATTGCTTCGTCAAAATATACATCATCAGGTTGCAATTAGATATCACTGTGGTTTTGCATAATAATATGTAATGACGAAAACATTGGACAACTTGAACAACTGCCAAGGCCAATTTCTCCACATGTGAATACTTTATTTATGTCGGGCTGAGATTCCCACTTATGTTATAGATCACAGGCTCATTGTTAGATTCATCCTCTTGAATTAAAACCATTCAAATCGTGGAATTGGATGCAACAAAGTACAAAAATCAGTCCCGGTGGTAATTGAGCGAATTCAATAACAGTGCATGGGTCAACACGTTTTTAAGTGCATAAAAATATTTATCGTCAATATCGTCCCAAATGAATGGAACATCTTGTTTCAACAACCAAATAAAACCTTTTGTTAATTCTACATAGTTTGGGATAAAATGACGTAAAAAGTTTACTTTCCCCGCAAACTTTGAAGTTGGTGAAGAGTGGAAGGAGGAGGTAGATTAATGATAGCCTCAAGCTTCGATGGATCGACACGAATGCCCTCTTTTGAAACGATGAAACAAAGTAAATGTCTTGATTATACACAAAAAATAAATTTGTTTGGATTCAAACGAATGTTGTAATGCCTACATCTCATAAAGATAGCACGTAAGTGCGTAGGATGATCTTGTCTGCGTAAAGAATGGGAAGGTAAGTCATCCGGGTAAGGCTACACAATATGTTTGATATCGTGAAATGCATAAGACACAGGTCTTTGAAAAGTTGCACCAACATTTTTCAGTCCAAAAGGTAATTTACAATATGAAAACATGCCCCAAAAACATATAAATGTTGTTTTAGGTTGATCAGCAGGGAGTATGTTAATTTGTTTGTCACCAGACAAACCATCCATAAACGAGAATATTTCGTTTCCGGCACAATCATCAACAATTTGATTGATATAGGGAGTGGGATAATTTTCTTTGGGACAAGCTTTGTTAATATCCCGATAATCAACACATACTCTGATAGTCCCTTGTTTTTTGTTATGAGAACTATATTATATACCCAATTCATCAAAGGAATAGGATAAATAAATCCTGCTTGTAGTAATTTTTCAACTTCAGCTTTGATTACAACAAATTTCCATGGATGTATTGGACATAATCTCTGTCTAATAGGCTTAGCATCTGGGTATGTCTTAATATCATGAATAACAATCGTAGGATAAATACCTAGCATTTCTTCGTAAGACTAGGCAATAATATCTGAGAATTATTGAAATAGGGCTTTGTAAGTTTTGATCTCTTCAATCAAACAATAAGCACTTATATGAATGTTCTCAATTATTCCAGGTTTAATCGATATGTCAATAGGAATTGTTGTAGAAATATTTCCCAGATTTTTCTCAGAATCTGAATGTATAATCGATGTGGGATTTTGAGGTTCCTTGATATAATCAATTATAAAGATAGATGGAAAATAATTTTCAAGTTTATCAAGGCCAGGAAAAAAATAAGATCGATGATGTATATCGTCCCATGGAAATTCATCCGATGACAAGATTTCTCGAATATTTTCATCAGTTGCAAATACATGTTGAAAAGGATTTGGAAACGATGTCAAAGTTGAGCTTGATATAGAAGATGATTCTTCACTGACCACATTAGTTTGATCAATATAAGTTGATGTAGTGTCAGAATACGACTATAATGCTACACATGTCGATTCAAAAGGACATAAAGGCATATTGCCATCATAAGAGTCCAATTCTTATTCTAAAGGCACATTCCATGTGTCATCAAATGACATTGTGCTTGATGTGATCATATTGATATTGGAAATAGTTCGCGATACGTTGGGAGAAGGCATAGCAAACGTTCCCATGAGCTCGAAATCCTTAAATAGCCCTACGCCGACATATTTATAAGGGATAATCGTTTTTCCGACATGTTGGATACTATCTGTAGAAGTAGGGTCTGAAGCGAAGTAAGACAACTAATCGATTTTAACAATCTTTCCTTTATGAGGAAATATTATCATCCGAAAGATTGATGAAACAATAACAGTCATAACATAGGAATAACTGCAACCCAGAAGAAGGTTGTAATCAAGAGGGGCATCAACAACTTCCACCTCTAGGGTTACGATTTTTCCTTCTACTTCTATAGGATGATCCTGGAGTATTTCGAATGGGCGAAAAACTCTTCCATCAAAGGCTTTAAGGATGGTTGGTGATTGGTTTTTTTTTTTCTAAATAAAACTAATTCTATTATGTTTAAAGATTACTGTTACAAAACTACCGCGGTGTCATCTGAGGAAGCCTGAGCACTGTGCTTAAAAAACATTCTAAACAGAGAGAGTCTGGACTGCCCGATATGGGAAACCAGTCCTTTAGAAAGCATATTGGCCGCCCTAGGATGGGAAACCGGCCTGCATTTTATACATGGAGTTTTGACTGAATGAAAAAAATTAAGAGTAACACTCAGCTTGTTCAGCTGTACGTTGTGACAAAGAAACAAAAAATTCCAACATAATTTGGACAAAAATACCCGATAGAGCTGTGAGCTGAGCATATCACTGATCCTGAGTAGGCGACGGAGGCTCTTCCACCACCCTGCAAGCATATTCATCTTCAGAATTCTTCATGTCACCTTTGAGGGCGCCTTCCTGGTCCGAGTCTCCAACCATCTTGCGCGAAGTGCCTTCTACGTGGAGGGCATCGTTGACAGTCTGAGCCGTGATTTTGGGAGGACTGGAGGTCGAGGGAGGCATCGGGGAATCTTTAGGGGAGGGACAGGGGAAGGGAGCCTCTTCTTTGAGCGTCACTGTAATGTAGGCAGTAACAATTGGATTTTCATGAAGGTATTCAAAACTAAATTCGGCACGCTGGGACGATTGGTGGATGGGCAAGTGGGCAGGCCTGTGGGAGGCGGGTGGTAATGGAGCATTGGAGGGGTCAGTAGATGGGAGGGGGGAAGGTTGAACCAAAGGAATGGAGTCCCCATGACATCTTCGTCTGCCACCATGATACATGCCCGGAGTCTCTTCAGCAGAAGAGGAACCAAAGACGGAACTGGAGGGAGGTCGTTGTCGAGAGATGCGCCCTCTACTTGAGCCACGTCAGCTTCGCATTCTATGACGAATGCGCAGCATGGAGGCGGAGCCTTGCAGAGAGAAAATGCAGTGTGAGGGGTAGGCCGGAGTTCCAAAAACGCAATGATGCGAAATGTCGCAGAAGCAATCTGTCGTTTGAGCGTCAAGAGGGGAGGTGTTGCTCCAAAAATCCACCTTGCGAGCCTGGAACGACAGAAGATGCTATGAGAGAAGTGAATCCCAGGCAGCGGTTCAAAACAGGCGAGGAGAGTAAAGCGACGCCCTGTATGAGTTCGAATGCTGGTTTCTGCATCGCCTTGAGGGCATGCACTTTTTAAAGGAGATAGAGAGGCAGCGCTGCTACCACTATTAACCGAACAATCTGGAATGAAAGCCATGACCGAATGAAGACCCATAGCGAGATGAGAGCGCTCCTGCACATAGTTGATTACACTGCGAGCTGGCTTATTAATGAGTGCATAAATGTGCGTACTGGAGACCACATGGCCCTCCCACACGAGCTCCTTCGGGAGGCGCGGAGGTGCCAAGGTCCCATCATTCATCGCTGGCACCCGCATCCGGGCTATCCTTGTGCACCAACAAGGTGCAGTTTTGAAGTTTTTTTGGGTCATGAATAACATTGAGGGGGCCGTGGATGAGGGTATTGGTGCTTTCTGCTCCCATATTGGCTAGAAGATCTGCGAACTTATTTCCTTCTCTTTTAACATGAGTAAACAAGATTTCTCTGTTGTTGTGCAGCCAGGAGCTTTTCTTCTCAATCCTGGCAGCCAAACGCTAGCTGTTTGCTATCTTTGCTGTGTTGGTTCCCCAGAGGAGCTGATTAACCATATTAATGAGTATCTGAGAATCCCCTTCAATGATGATAGGAGAAAATCTGTAGTGCTTTATGAGGTTGAGCCCTTGCCAGAGCCCTTCTAACTCAGCTGAGTTGTTAGTGTCCCAGCCAAGTGAACCATAGTAAATGGCCTGCACTTCTCCTTCTGAGTTTCTAAAAACGCCTCCAAATCCTGCTTGCCCGGGGTTTCCTCTAGAAGCACCGTCAAAATTTAATTTGTACATTCCAGAGGGAGGGGGAGAACATTTCAGGGGAACTGCAGGGACAGTTCTGTTTCCAAGAGTTGGAGTCTGCTCAATTTTGAGATTCCAGTTTTTCCAAATGGAGATTTCAGTAGGCTACTTTGGAAAATCCTCCTCATGCCAAGAGTGAAGAGCAAGGGATTCCTGAAGATTAATGCAAATGGTGTCCCAAATGGTATCTAAAGGTGAAGTTTGATTTTTGAAAATGCGTTTATTTCTTTCTTTCCACAGCGACCAGAAGAGCACCCCAGGAATGAGCTGCTAGAGGGCATTGAGGAGGGGGGAGGAGTAGGGACGCTTGGGCCAGTTCCGAAGGATGATAGTTATGTCTCCAGAGGGTTTATTTCTTTGGCTACGAAAACTGACTTTCTCCCATAACGTATTGGCTAGAGAGCAGGACATCATAAGATGCTGAATATCCTCATTGTGTTGATTGCAATTGGGACATTTGGATGGTCCTATGAAGCCTTTTTTGACTAAATTATCCCATGTGAGGATTCTTTTATGACTGAGGAGCCATAGGAAAGTAGAAATTTTCGGCCATATGTTTGGTGCCCAAAACAAAATCCAAAGAGGATCTCGAGGTAGTTGGTGATTGGTTGATCGTTGGAGAACCTAGAGTTTTCCAACAAGCTAATTACATTATACACGTAGATGCTCCCTCATCAATTACAATGTGAAAAACTCGTCTTGATTTGAATAATACTGGAATTTGAAAAGCCATTTGATGTGGGAGTCTAGGCACAAAATTTTCGAGATCAAAGACCATTAGGTTCGAGTCTTGACGATCAATAGCTCCTATTGTTTATAATAGTAATTTCCTCTGAGCTGGATAGGATTGCAGCACCTTGAGGGCCGACATTGCTGAAGGGGATATGGCCAAATCTCCAACAATTTTGTAATTCTCAGTGGCTCTCGCATGTGGATTGAAAGACGATTTTCGAAGTACACCTTTGGAAGGGGGTTTAATCACTAAATCATGGTTAGGTTTCTCGATTGGCAATGGTTCAGAAGCTGAAGGAGTTGTTGGTGGTGTTTGAATAGATGATTCAGTCTCTTTACCAGTTACATGACTCCTAGATCCATAGTCTTGAGATCGTGTTGCAACCATGACCTGAGACATCATAAAAATATCTGTTGATGAATTGGAAGAAGATCCGATCATTTTTCTATTTTGATATGGAAAATTATCTTTCAAGACAACCGGTGTGCATGAACCTTTGACAAATTTGGATACCTCGGCCCAATGTGGACACTCTTTAGTGTAGTGATCCTCATCATAGATAAGACAAGGATAACAAGGTTTCCGTTTTTCGTCTGATGGTTCGGTTTTTTCAACTTTCTCTTTGGGAGAAGTGTTTTGTTTATTTTTACCCTTCCCTTTATTCTTATTACCAGATTTAGCTTTAGTTGTGGATGAGTCTACAACGTGAATTTTGACAGAAGTTTCACGAGAAGAGTCTCCTTTAGGTGAATATGGTAGAGTTATAACTGGAGAAGTAGATTTAGAAGACTTATTTTTACTCTTTGTAGTATTAATTGTACCAATTACACCATTTGCAGAGTGAGAACCAAAAGGAGTTGTAGTAAGTTGACCTGGGTGTGGTAAATCAAGAATTTTTTCATAGAGTACCAGAATTTGTGTATACAAGGTCTAAGTAATACCCTTGAAAGTAATGATTTAATAAATCATTCTGACAACGCCTCCCTTAGCTACATCTTCAGTGATCTTTGGAAGTAATGATTTAATAAATCATTCTGCCAAAATTTGGTCTGGAATAAAAACTTTCACTAAATGTCGTCTACATCACCATTCGTATATGTGATCTAAAATGTATGTAGACGTAATTTGTTTTAATGAAGTTAAAAATTTCGTGCCATTGCCATAACGGACTGGAAACTAGATGTGAGTTAGGAAGGCTATTGCTAAAGCATTGAAATTATTGAAAGAATTGCGTGGTAACTCGATGTACCACTTTGCAGCTAAACCGATCAATGTTCTCTGAAAAGTCTCAGTTGAATGGAATCATCGATTAAGGAGTTGGATACGCACCAAAGATGATAAATCATCACATTATTTGAGGGGTTTTCTCCTAATTTTCCATCAAACTTGGGTATATCACTGAGAAACTTAGTTGGCATTGTTGGCCAAAACGGAAGATAATAAATTGGATCATTTGTCAGCCGAGACAAATCTGGTAAGTCTAAAGTTGCAATGAATGGTAACCAATGGTCAGGGTCTTATTGTGCAAATTGATAACCTTGAGGAATAATACTAGTACCCAGAGGAGGATATCCAAGATAGCCTGGAATTGCTTGAGCAGATGGGATTGGAATACCTCTGGGGTATCCAGGGTTAGCCATACCAAATTGAGGTTGAGCTAGTATTGGATATGTATAACAAGGGTATGGTTTATTCTGGTAGAATGGATTTTGTCCCATTTTTCCATATTGAAATTTCCCTTGAAATGGTTGAATCTGTACAAAATGACCTGTAAAAGGTTAGATTGTTTGAACTGTGGTTGCACTAGGTTGTCCTACAAAGGTTTGAATAGTAGACTAAACTGTAGGTCCACTTTTATGAGCAACAAATTGAGGGATTTCCTGTGTAATAGTTGATGCAGGTGTTTGAAGGGTTGTAGGAACATGGGTTCGAGAAACTTTAGGGATAGGTGTCCTCGGTTGTTGAACATAAGTTTGCGCAAAAAAATGGATAAGAGTACTTGGAGTACTTGGACCAGTGTGCTGACTACAAGGTACAAATACCTGAGGGGTAATTTAAAGTGCAGTCTGAACAGGTTGTTGGAATTGGGTATAACCAAATTTTTCAGCTGGCTGAGCAGGTTGATTATAAGGTACTTGTAAAGTAGGTTACAAAGATTGTTGATTCAATAATGGATTCCACACAGTATTAAAGCCTGGGTAAGGAGCTCCCATCAAAGGTTGCGATGCATAAAGTTGACCATAACCAATTTGAGGTATTGGAACATAATTTTGATAATTACCTTGATAAGTTCCAGTAAAAGGTTGACCTCCTTGAAAGGATAGTTTCTCTTGATAAAACCGTTGCCCTTGAATATGTATCTGCCCTTGAAGAGGCTGCTGTCCTTCAAGAGGTTACTGCCCTTACAGAAATTGTTGTCCTCGAGGAGTTTGCTGCCGCCCAGGTGCTATATAGCTACCTTGAGAGCTAGCTTGAGGAATATTTCCGGAAACATATAGGCATGTTCAATTGTCAAAGATTCGATGGTAGATTCATAAAGCCTAGTTGATTGTGTAAGATTTTCAGAAGAGGGAGATGCTCCTGAGAAAGTGCTAGAGAGCGATTATTACGCGATAGGAACTAATTGACCTCCATATAAAAATGTTTTCGGTGATGAAGAAAACATTGATGACTCAGTAGACATGCTTGATGAAGCCATGTAACTACCTCTGGGTATAGAGTAAAAAGGAATGCGGCGTGGCGAATAATTGAAACCAGAGTGATGAAGAAAGTCGGTAATTTTTTGTTACCAAGGATCCGGTCTAAAAGGAACGTAAGGGTAAATCGGTTTGTTATACCTTAGATCTAAGTATTCTTGACGCGAAGGAATTGTGATCTCTTCTTCCGTGTCAGTAATCTCTTCAATACTAATTAGGCCAAGAGGAAGATTCTCAGTAATAAGAAGTTCCACTCGAGGTGAACGAGGATGAACAAAAGTTCAGGCTATGCAATCTGAAGGTGACTCAGACGAAGTAGATTTAGGTTTAGGTTCAGATATTTCGGGCTCAGTGAATTGATTATCTAACAATTCACCGGTAAAAGATTCAACTGTGATTACTTCAGAAATTTATGGTTGTTCTTGATTTCTTTCTATTGTCTGATGTTGATTAACTTCGAAATCGAGGTGTATTACTATAGATGTTTCTCCTTGTTCAGTAGACCCAGTTCATGACTGTTGAACTCTTTCAGATTTAATCTTGTCCAATTGGCTGGATGTATATTTAGGGTGTTTCCCTTGCATTCTACATGAGTGTCTCGGTAATTCAGGCACGAATAATTTTTAACACATCAAATAAAAAAATATTTCAACAAAATACACCTAATGTCGCTAAGAAAAAAGAAATTTTAACACATGCCTACAAAATCTAAGAAACAAACCACACACAAAAAATACGTTGCCACAAAAAAAACACTATTTGGTGATGAAATCCAACATCGCAGAAGTTAATGTGGAAAACTAGCGATTGGAACAGTTATCCTGACAACCTACTTAATGCAATAGTCTGGTGCAAGTACCTCCACTCTGCCATCTCGAAGTGAAGAGTACCCTCCGGAAAGTCCAAGTGTGTCTAGCCAACGTCTATTCCAGGTACAATGGGAACTTCTTATTACACATAATTTTGTCACCGTCCCCACATTCCCTATTCCGAATACTGGAGGACGATCATTGTGACCCCTGTGTAATGTCACACATAATAATGAATGTCATTGCATCCCTTAACATTCCGGAAACAAAATATCTTTGGACCATTCCTGAAGTAGACCCTAAAAAACATGTACTTTTGGGTCGACACTGTGGTGTAGTTATGTCCTCGCACCCGTGTCCAGATTTGCACTAGCCCTCGCGCCGTGGTCTCTCTGTCTCTGAAGGACCCTCGCGCCGAGATACTTTTGGAAGGTTTTTTAATATGGAAATGAAGCTTCTAAGATATAACAACTTCGTGAGCGGAGTCATGGATGTTTGTTCGACTGGATGTGGTCAAGTTTCTCCCTTTGGCCTTCTAGTTCCTACAAAATTACAACTTCCCAAAGGGATAGACATTTCCTCCACCATAAGTGGATCCCAAAGCTCTTCCTCCACTGCTATAAATTATTCTTCATCCCATTGATTCTGCTAGCTAGAATAGACCAAGAGATGGTGTGCAGAAGATAGCAAAGGATAGTCCATAGTTGTGAGAAAGAGTTTGAGCCTTTCGCCTCTTTGAGTCAAATTGACGAATGAATGCTTTGTCAAGGCGCAGATTGTAAACTCCCTTTTATATATTAATATGACATGACTGATTTCTAGTTCCATATTTGTCTATGTTAATATTCGAAGTTTCTGACTCTTCTTGACTAGTTAGATAGTTATAAATGAATATGTATGCTCGTATGATTTTAATGTTTGTTTGATATTTGTGCAGGTGTGTGAACATCGCTACCAACAGATCGTAAGGCTTGAAGAACAAAGATAGAGGGATCATTGCAACGTACTACGTCAAGAGCATTGGATTGAGCTGGTAGGACATCTATTCCAATCCACGTTTCATTTATGAACTAGGAATTTAGAAACCAACATGTTCCCTTGTTGCTAGACCCACCCTAGGGCTAGAGGGATCGCCTCTGTCCGCAGAGGGGATTTTCCTGCACAATAAGTTTGCGACTCTGCTGGGGATGTCAATGCCCGTTGTCTCTTATTATTCATTTTGAATTTTTGATTGTCTGTCCAAATTTGGCCAAATTGTTGTTTCTTTGTTGTTTTTGGCTTGTTTGACTGCTTCTAGCCATTTAGTCTTTTTTTTAAAGTGATAAACTTGGTTTTGCTCAACAAGCCCTTTGTTTTTTCCTTTCTTTCCTTGCTCGGTGCTGCTGATTGTCTAATAGTCGTGCCCATCTGCGCGAGTTGTCAGTAATATAGGCGTGATTTTGCCTGATTGGTGCCGAATATTGCTGAACATCTACGCCGATTCCTGTAAGATTGATTTTGGGCCTTTTGCACTGAGTTTCTAGTGTGTCTTATCCTTTAGGTTGGTTTTTTCTGCTTGGGTTGATCCATCTAGCTCTTATTTCCTGAATTGTCTGTCTCATTCATTTCAGTTTTGTTATCTCTCATTCGAACAATGTGGCTTATCCATCCTAGGGTGTCTAAGTGTTTCAAACCATTTTCTTGGTCGCATGTTCATTGGGTGTCTGATCTGTTTATGAGTTAGTTTGGTCGTTCATTTTCAACCTTTTGTGTGGTTACTTGGCCTTTTTAGTTGATTGTATGTGAAGTAGGGTTGTAAAGCTTTCATTCTGTGTCCGTTTGATTCTCCCTCCATCGCCCAAGCATAGATCCCATTGCTTTTTGAGTCGACTAAAAGCCCTTTATTTTTCGTGAGGAAATGCATGCCTAGTTTTGAGTGCCCGTTTATGTTTGCTTGGAGTTGATCTCTTCATTTTTTTGACAATCTCGTTTAAATCTACTCAAAGTTAGTATTTGTTTTTTTTAGTGTAGTATTTCTTCATTGATTATCACTTATACAAAAAAAAACAAAATTTGCATTCTTCCTTGTCTTTTGGAAATGAAAAGTACTCTTTTGCATTATTAATTTCCATTTTTTCATCGGAAAGTGAAAGACAAAAGAAAAATTTCCCCTTTCTGCTTTGGCTATGCTATTGGAATAGGTAAAAGTGTCATTCTTGCATTTTCTTGACTGCTACTTTGTTGTGAACCTCTATCCTTCACTTAGTTAGCTTTTCATCAAAATGAAATGGCATTCTTTCTCTAATATAGTTACACATTAGAGATTTGAGGTAAAATTCGGTAGGGCCTTGAAACTGAAACCTAAGTTCAAGATAAATCATAAAATTAACTCAATCAACCTAAGGAAGCATTGAAAATTAATGCTCACACTTAGAGGTCTAGGCTAGTGACGTGTTCCGGTGTCATTAAACGTAGCATCTGTCACTCACAATATTGCATTAGACAACGCTAGTATGGACTTGTGCTCCCCTTATCATCGCGTTTATAAAGGGAGACACTTTTAGGTTGCAATTCTTTATCCATAGGAAGCCGAGTCTGCTTCCTTGTAACCGTGATACACCAAACACAACATTCGGGGAGACTACCTACACGTACGTTAAGTCCTTGGTAAATTTATTTTCCAAGGTGTATATTGCAGTTCATGGGAGCTTGGTACACCCTTTTGCCTAGAGTTCCCGAGTATTCATTTTGATATTTCTGTGACTCTTTAATTTGAAAATATGATTGAGCACTTGCCCTTTCTAGCTCATTCAAACCTGAAGTGACTAGAGTCACCTTTTGTCCTTTTCTTGACTCTTAAAACATGAAAAGGCAGAGTCTTGTTTCAATGTTTGTTTCGGGAAATGTTACCCTAAAGGTCTTGGGTTGATGAACCTCCAAAGATCAGGGGCATGTCATTACAAGAAGGACTAACTTAACCAACTTTTATGCTAATAAATAGAATCTATAGGTTGCACACCTTACCTGGATATCCCTCGGTTGAAGTAGATCCCGTGGGGTGCAAACCCCCTGCAACACTTTGTGCTCCGTAATCTGTAAATCAGCAAAGAACAAACACAAAATCCTAGTTGTACAACATATATACGTTCTAGATGTTAGTGAAAAGCATGCATAATCCCATAAAAACAATATTAAATGAACAATTTACGATCATTACACATTATAAAAGATTATTGACACGTAAACATTAGGAACAAGATGGTACTTCTGTTATTAATGACATGTAAAGTAAATAAACATGGATAGATCACCTGAAATCTTCCATAGCCTTCGAGCATACCATCCTCTGGATTTGTCTAGCCCTAGCCTCTCAATATTTCTTCCAAGAATAGTGCACAATGGATGTCACACAGGGTGGTGAGCATCTCATGGAAACAAGGGTTTCCTGCAAATATCCGGGAAGTGCAGGAGGCACGGGAATATATAAAACTTGGATAGGGCTCCAACAGTGTATAATATCTATATTTCTCTCTCTCTTCCTCTCTTAGGCCATTCCCTTGAGGGGATTTTATACTCCCTCAAATTAGTTTTTACAGTTCGAAACAGTTAGGCCACGGGCTGGGGTGGTTAAGTTACTAGAACAACCGTAAACCCCGCCTCTAAAATAAGGAAAATATATGTATTTTTAATGTTAAAAATGGCACACACAATTCTCTATGTATGAGCTCGCGTATATACGCGGAAAATTCTGGGCAGAGTCGCGTATGGGTTTTAAGATACTTTTTTTTGAGAGACATGTCCAAGTCTGAACAGAAGGGTTTCCCAAGGAAAATGCATAAGTCATAAAGTATATGATGGTGATAAATGATGATATAACATATGCCCCCTAATATATGAGGTCAGAAGGGGTACATGATGGCCGAAATGTATTATGTGCATAGAAAGAACCTTGCGAGGACTAGAGAGGACTTCACTAGATTTTAGCCTGCCAAAAAACCAGTGAGAGAGATCAGAAAGATAGCTCATGTCTGAGGCAGACATACCCATGCTTAGTGAAAGAAAATCATGTCCGCATATGAATTATAGAGCAGATCCAATATGTATACAAGTATAGCTGAAGTGTAAAGTACATAGTGAATCATCTGATCACTGCCCGGAAGTACAAGTCAAAATCAAGTCCAAGTATCACATATAGAAGACTGATCAATGATGCTGCAACAAATATCTAATCACAAAAGTCACAACTGAATCTCCAAGTACCAAATCATAAGTGGTGGAGAAAATGGTACAAGACGCAACTCGAGAACCAACATATAGGATGATGCTGTGATGAAACTGCAACATATAAGGGTGGATGGTCTCACTGGCAGAAAACTAAAGGAGCAGTCAAAGTGAACCAAAGCACGCTGATGAAAACCCGAGGTCTTCACCGATCACCATGGCACAATTCTACACATGGAAATAAATGAGCTGAAGTCGACCATGTGAGAAATTGTTTGATTACCGGTCATTGATGTATACCGTTAACAAATGCGAGACAACCCACCGATAATGATAATGAGTGTCAAGGTGCCCCAGTACAATCTAGCAAGTGCGAATGAATGAGTTGAACTTGAACACTTGAAAGAATCTACCAATCAGGAGGCAATGATGTATCCTCACTATCGATAACGAAGAGTTTTCCACTAATGAGTGCAAACCCTA
This sequence comes from Pinus albicaulis, assembly GCA_034641835.2. Taxonomy (NCBI): domain Eukaryota; kingdom Viridiplantae; phylum Streptophyta; class Pinopsida; order Pinales; family Pinaceae; genus Pinus; species Pinus albicaulis. The sequence continues at coordinate 429,991,638 of CM076578.1, forward strand.
ATGTACTGACAAAAGGACTGTAGACCTTATTCCCAGAGAAATGACTCGGATTCGATGGGAAAAGATCTGCTGGAAGGAAGGCATTAAGGCATCCCACATCAGTCCAGCGCGAGTGTAACTCGTAGGCCAAGATTTGGAAGGAATCAGACGAGGTAGAGTGAAGTAACCAACCTGAAGTACGTTTCTGACATGCATATGATGAAGATAGCGCACGACAGAAGCCCTCTGAACCAACCAGTAATGAAAGCTGACAAAGAGGCAAGATATCCACCGATAGGGTCAAATGGAAATCAAGGTACTACACAAATCCCAGGAGTGATAATGTCAGCTGACATCGAACACAAGGGAAACCACTCAGTCAAAGACCCATGATGATGATCAAATGCTGAGTACAAGGTCACTTATCAATGATGTAAATAGGGCCCGGGTGTAGCTCTATGTTTACTCTCAGAGCAATATGTCGTAGTCGATAAGAGACAAACCCGCCAACAAGAAGTCAATGGAGACCTTCTCAAACCAACACGAGCAAAGGACCAAATATCTGATGTGATAGGGCAAGATACTGACAAGACCAAGAGGGCCGACTGAAAAATGAGTCAAGAGACATCGTAGAAAGGCCGACTCAGGTTAACTTCCCTTGAACAAAAGCATGACTCATGTTTGACTATGGAAACAAATGATAACTTTGTATAAGTTTGTCATGCAGGAGGCATAAACAAACCCTCCATATGATTGGAAGAGATAACCAACTAGGGGAGTATTGACTCATGAAACAAGGTTATGGCTTCTCCTAATTCAAGACCAAAAACCATCCCAAATGGAGAAAATACTTAGATTTTTTGTGCTTTTTTCAAGGGCGACATAACTGACACTGTAGCTGCCATCAAATATGGAAGTAATATCCCGTTCCCACCCTTTTTCAAAAAATATATATATTTTTTGTCTTTTTCATGTTCAAAGCCTGAAAAAGAATAAAAGAATGCTATAGTACAATGGATAGAATGAGTGTTGTGACACATATGCACTAGTTCCTAGGATAGGAACAACCCTATGCTCAATGCAAGGTGGCGAAAACTAGTAAGTGACACTCAAAGGAATGTTCCATCCATGGGTAAAAGGTGTCAAGTTGCATAATCTAAGTGATTGCATGGTTAACTTGTACAGAAAGACATGGTCTAAAGATGGCTTAAACACGAGTCCATATAAAACCGGCTAAAGGCCAAGATAAACAAGTAGTGAATACGCAATGCAGTAATACAACTCAACAACATAAGGGATTCTCTAGGGTAATGGATAGAAAAATGATAGCGAAGAGGAAGAAGAATGAAGCTTCAATGCATAAGACATGGCAGGACTAAAGAAGACTCCCAAGCCTATAAGAATTGCAGCATGGGCGACAAATGCTAGCGAAGAACTAACTAGGAAGCCCATGTAAAGGAAGGCTCTACCACCAAGTCATGATTAAAAAATCGGCAAGTGAAATGGGTTAAGTACTCATGACATGATGGGATTGACGCTATGGCAAGTGATCAGAATGGAGGCCAGTATGCAAAATGCAGTGGAAAGTAGATTCCCTAACCTATATGCCAGTTCAAAATCAGATACCTGCCATGACAGATCAACGGTCATGGATCCGAAGAAAAACTAGGAAAATCTCCAATTCAGCAACATGCACCTAAAAAAATACCTTTCCTAACACTTACAAGCCAAATGGTTATATAGCCTTAGTCAAATTCAAAAAATAAGAACATTGAAAATTTGCAATTTTTTTTCAAATTCTGGGCATAAATACACCATTTGACTTACATTTGGATCATTTTCACATTGTAGAAGTGGAGAAGGAGCTTTTGGAAAAAATTCCTCTTCTCAAATACAGAGCAATCAGCCATCAAATCACACCAAATCAGTCAAGTAAGCTCTAAATGCATCATTTTCATCAATTTTGTTTCTGTTTAAGGAAAATTTTTTGAAATTTGACTGTAGAAAAGAAATTTTTTGATGAAACCCTCGGCGCATACACGGGTTTGTGTGGACGGACCTGCATATCATACGCAACTTTGTACAAGCGAGGTCGCGTATGCGCAGAGCGAAAATTTAAAACTTGAATCTAATCAACCATTTAATGATTTTTCTCAGGATGTCCATCAGCTGGAGAGAGCGTGAACATAATGTAATTGACAATGAAGTGATGGAAGACCAAACTTCACTAGATATTCTCCAAAATTGTGGATTTCTCAAGTTTTTCAAAATTCCCAATATGAAAAGCAATGTACGTTTGCTTCAAATGTTGGTTGATCATTGGGAGCCGAAATAAGTCTGTTTTATAATTGATCAGATGCCACTACGCATAGAAGTGGAAGATATATACTTCATGACTAGACCCTCTTGAAGAGGAGACCCAATAGACTTGCACAAAAATCCTGTTGTAGGGCTTACTGTAGATGATTATGTCTAAGTCTATTGCGTAGAGGATGCACAAAAGGTGGGAACTCAAATTCCTATCAGAGATCTGAAGGATTTATACATGAAGATCCTTCTCTTTACCATTGGCAGAGTAGCAAGATCTTCCTCTCTGCATTAGGCTTCACGGACACAAATGAGCATAGCAGTAGAATGCTTGATTCATCTCTTTGATTGGTGCACAACCTTGCTGAGCAATATGAAAAAATAGTTAACTTCAATCTGGAAAGCAAAGACCAAACATTTCAGATATGGTACAATTTTGCTGACATTATTCTTTGAGAGGGTCCCAGGGCTTCGACCCAAGATCATATCAACTATCAGTAGCCCGAGAGATCCAAGAACAGCCTGATGGGCAGATCTGATGAAGAGATTAGGAAGGAGTGAAGTTACTCGGACCACTTGGGATGATGAGTTCTTCCTATGGTGGGAGGAACAAGTCATTGCAGTGGAAGATTATCCCTATGTTGGGATGGACTTTCGTGCAGATCCAGATCTAGTCCTGCCACCCAGTGCAACATGGGGCGCAATCGGTGAGATTGCATTTTTTATTTTTGATTTTTTCAAAGTATGAAAATGAAAAAATGTTTTTGATTGGACTAAAATGACTTAAAAAATTATGATGATCATGATGCAGACATGGGACCAGTCAGGCCTGAGGGGTACCCCAGGCACAAGCGCAACAGAGGTGAGGCAGATGCTGAAGACCCCGGTAGGACACTCCATGCAGTACAAAGGAACTTGGAGAGCTTGACTCGCCAGGTGCCTATGGCCGCTATAGAGGACCTACTAGAGGCTATCCAGAGATAGGTGGTAGGAGTACCACGAGACTGGGTGCGGTTATTCCGCCATGTAGCGACTGCCATTGTGTTCTATAGGAACACAAATGTTGGGCAGGGACTTCAGGAGTAGATTTATATATATGATCGGATGACTGTAATATTTTTTGATGATAGACATGATTGGGCATAAGCCCTAATTTTGTAGGACATTATGGTCCAAATTTTGTATATTTTTGAGCACTCTGACACTATATATATATATATATATATATATATATAGACACACACACACACACACACACACACACACAACGATTTATATGATGTGATGACTCAAATATATGAAAATGTATGATGTATTTGATGTATTTTTTAAAGTATTGAATGATTAATATGCCAATCAATTGCTTTATTAGCCAATAATTCTGCCATCCAATTGTCAGCTCAAGGAATATGAATGAATGTTATAAATTGGAACGATCTTTGTAACAAACATACCCTAAAAAACAACCGATGTAAAAATGGGTCTCGGACCTGATATGTGTTGTTCAACTACGAAACCACCAACTGCGAATCCAAGAAAACAACTAATGAATCAACACCCAAGGATATTGCCTTCGAGAGTAGATTAATCACTGTAGTGTATTCTGATACGTTGTTCAAAGCAGGACCAATGCAGACGCCTCTTGAAACTAACAATTGACCAGATGGATAATGGAGTACCCAAGCCGCGGAAGCTAAGTTCTGGGTATGTCTATTAGCACCATTGGCGAAACCAAAGTGACTCATGTCATCCAAGATTACCTGCCAAAGAAGATCAAATTCATCAAAACCACACCAAAAATAGGAAAACCATATATGTACAAAAACAAAATATATACAACAAAGCAAGATGCTAGGCTAAAGCCTAGGCATAATACTTTTTCAAATAGAGCCCATTTCTGGGCTCCGCCAACTTATTTCCATCAAAATCAATCAAGGCATAAGCTCCTTCCTTTAGGACCTTTTTAACGATGAAGGGGCCATACCACATGGATTTAAACTTACCTGCCCCCAAGGAATCCTTCTCTTGGGCATAAACCAAGACAAGGTCACATTCAGAGAAAAACCTAGGTTTGACCGCCTTATCGTACTAAAACTTTACCCGTTTCTTATGTGCCTCATTCATCATAGCTACATCTCGACGCTACTCATCAAGATATTCTAGATCAAGGAGGCATTCTTGAAGACTATAATTGTCAGGAAGAAGCTCAACAACTAAATTAAGAGAGGGAATTTCACACTCAATAGGAAATATAGATTCCAACCCATAAGCCAGTTGAAACGGAGTAAAACCGGTTGCAGTTTTGACTGACATCCGGTATGCCCAAAGTGCAGGGTACAACATAAAACACCAATTGGATATGGATTTATCAATCGTCCGTTGAAGAATTTTCTTCAAGGATTTGTTCACGGATTTAACTTGCCCATTGGCCTGAGGATAATAAGGAGAATAATGCTCCTGCCGAAAACCTAATTTCAAAACCAATTAAGCCATCATGCTGTTCTGAAAGTGACTGCCATGATTAGTGACAATCTCTTTGGGAATACCAAAGTGAGAAATGACTTGCTTGAAGAGGAAAAGAGCTGCTGTCTCACCATCATTCCCAAAAGTAGGAATAGCCTCAACCCACTTTGTGCAGTAGTCTACGACTACTATAATGTACTTGTGACCTTTAGCTGAAGGTGGGTTACAAGTAGTAGAATAAATACCACACTTTGTAAAGGGTCCGACAGTAACGATAGGAAAGAGCGGAGCTGGACGAGCTCACATATTTTGAGTATAAACCTGACACATATGACACCTTTTGACCGATTCCATATAATCTTTGAAAATCGAAGGCCAAAAGTATCCTACACACAAGATTTTTTGGGCTGTAGCAAGCCCAGATAAATGACCACCACAAGCTCCACTGTGGCAATCATTCAGCACAACCTCAGCTTCTTCGAGAGTTAAGCAACATCTAAGGGTCGAATCGACCTCGCGATGATATAAAGTGTCACCAATAATCAAATAAGTTTTTGCTAAGTGACGTAACTTTCGACGCTCATCTTTCGAAAAAGTCGAGGGAAACTTCACAGTCTGGAGATAAACTATGAGATCCCCATACCAAATATTCGGTGAAGAAATGAGAAAAAGATGTTCATCAGGAAATGATTCGTCATAAAAAATATCTTCTCCATAAGGCAACTCATAAATAAATTCCACAAAAACTAATGATTTCTTGGGCTTGGCAGACATAAAATCAAGATCAAATTCCTGCAAAATCACAATCCATCGATTGTATTTTCCCCCAATCACTCGCCTACTGAGAACAAACTAAAATGGATTGAATGCTGCCCAAACATAAGTTTTGTGAAGAAGAATGTAATGTCTTAGCCACTGAATAGCATGCACAGCTGCAAAATCAAGCTTCTCTATTGAAGAATACTGGAGTTTAGGTCCTACCAAACCTCGACTAAGGTAGTATATAACATGCTCAGAAAGAGCATCATCCTCTTGAACTAGAACCATACCAATGGTAGATTCTGCTGCCGCCAGATACAATAGGAAATCCCTGTTATAATCCGTTGGACTCAGTAAAGGAGCAGAGGTCAATGATTTTTTCATAGCATCGAATGAGTGTTTAACAAAGTCATCCCAAAAAAATGGAACTCCTTTCATTAATAATATCATAAATCCTTTCATAATATCGACGTAATTTATGATAAATCTCTGTACAAAATTAGCTTTTCCTTGCAGATTTTGAAGTTGACGAATTGAAGATGGGGGAGGTAACAGAAGTATTGCCTCAACCTTAAAGGGATCTACCCGAATCCCTTTTGTAGACACAATGAATCCCAACAACCGATCGGATGTGACAGAAAAAACACACTTTTTCGGGTTCAACCAGTTTTTATAATGCCGACATCGTTCAAAAACTTGATGGAGGTGAGAAGGATGATCAATTATTTTGCGAGGAGCAGCTAAATCATCCAAATATTCCTCGATAATATGTTTGATGTCATGGAAGGCATAAGACATGGTCCACTGAACAGTAGCTCCAGCATTTTTGAGGCCAAAAGGCATTTTCTTGTAAGAAAAGGTACCCCAGGGACAAATAAATGTATTCTTTTGTTGATCTTCAGGATGGATAGTAATTTGATTATATCCAGAGAAATCATCCATGAAGGAGAAAATCTCATTCCCCACACACTCATCGATAATATGATCTATAAATGGTGTGGGGTAGTTATCTTTAGGACATGCTTTATTTAGGTCCCTGAAATCGATGCAAACTTGAATTGTTCCTTGTTTCTTGTCCACAGGAACTGGATTTGAAATCCACTCAGTCAAAGGAACTGGGTAAATGAACCCTGCCTTTAGCAGCTTCTCCACCTCATATTTGATAGCTGCGGCCTTCCTAGGGTTGACTCGATGAAGCTTTTGCCTGATAGGCTTAACATTTTCGTATACCTTGATCTCATGTTGGAAAATAAATGGATCTATACTAGGCATTTCCTCATAAGACCAGGCAAACACATCATGAAACTCTCAAAAGAGATCAGTGTAAGTCTGGATCTCTTTAGGGGAACACTCGGCTCCAATGAAGACATTCTCTATGATGTTGGAATCTCTGGAAATGTTCATGGGGATAGTAGGAGAAATCACAACCATGTTCCCTTCAGAAAAAACCTGTGTTGGTGCTAAAGGGTTCAAGAATGGGTGAACAGGACCAGAACACCGAGGGCTAGGAAAATTTGATTCAACTTTGCGCAAGTCCGGGACAAAATAAGATCGATGATGCAAATCATCCCATGGTCTCTCTACACCAGTCATTGCTTCAAGGATGGCCTCTTCAAATGGAAGAGTGGTATCAAGGAAATCCTGGGCCGAAGATGAACTGAGAGTCCAAGCCGGAGCCACATCTCCATCCAATTCCTCTGGTGAAAGAGAAACTGGAATGGAATCTGCAGAGTCAACAATAGAACTATAAGCAATCTCAGTTGCAGACATAGGAAATTCCATTCCACCCTATCTTCTTATAATGTGGATGTAGGAGAAGGTAAGGTCTAGGGGTCCCAAAAATAATAATTTCTAAAGAACGCTCTTCGAATAGGAGCCCTGGTGGATGAAATAGCATTGATATGAACCGAAGGAGGTGGAAGATTAAAAGTACCCATCAAGAAAGTGTACATTCTAACCCCCTGATTCTCAACAGGTGGCTTAGTATCCTTCACCAAAGATATGGTTGAGTTAGAAGATGCATTCGGATCTAGAGGAGAACAATCCAGTTGGTAAACTGTGACAATTATCCCTTTGTGAGGGAAACAAACAATATGAAATAATGAGGATGCTATGGCATCCATCTCATAGATCTAGTTCCGCCCCAACAGAAGGTTATAGTCTAAGCTTGCATTGACTATCTTAACTTCGATATTAACAGTCTTGCCCCCAACACAGATGGAAAAAGTTGGAACAACACCATGCGGCCTGTGGGAATGACCATCAAACGCAGTCAGAAGAGTGGCTGAAGGAACAACTTCGGGAGATCTAATCCCTTCCAGCATGAAAGAGACATTACACACATGGAAGCACCCTCATCCAAGACCGTTCGGAAGATATTAAATTTCTGATAAGTCAATTTGATATGGAAGGCCATATGATGAGGAAGTCTCTTTTTAAAATTCGACATGTCAGATGTGATCATAAGAGAATTCTTTGGATCAACAACCCCAATAGAAGTGAGAAAAGCACTCCGCTGAGCTAGACAAGACTGGAGCACCTCTAACGCAGACATGGAACAAGGAATTTGAGCCAGATCTTCTACAATCAAGTAGTTCTTGGTAGCCTTGGCATTAGGATTGATCGTCGAATGTTTTGAGGATGTTTTTGGCATTTTAGGTATAGGCTCAAAAGTAGGCCTCGTAATATTAAGTGGCTCAGTACTATCAGGAGATGAATGCTCCTGCCGAAAACTTAATTTCAAAACTAATTCAACCATTATGCTGTTCTAAAAGTGACTGCCATAATCAGTGACAATCTCTTTGGGAATACCAAAGTGAGAAATGACTTTCTTGAAGAGGAAAAGAGCTGCTATCTCATCGTCATTCCCAAAAGTAGGCATAGCCTCAACCAATTTCGTGAAATAGTCTACAACTACTATAATGTACTTGTGACCTTTAGCCGAAGGCAGGTTACAAGTAGTAAAATCAGTAACCCACTTTGTAAAGGGTCTGACAGTAACGACAGGAAAGAGCGAAGCTGGATGAATGCACATCTTTTGAGTATAAACTTGACGTGGATGACACCTTTTGACCAATTCCATACAATCTTTGAAAATCGAAGGCAAAAACACTACAAGGAAAAGACCCTCTAGTAGACGTTTTTGAACAACCCCACAGAAAAATACCCCATACATCCGTTTCTAGCAGAGGTTACTAGAGGAGGTTGGCGGGCGGAGGGTTTTGCGGATGGTTTCCTCTCGGTGTGCTTATCATTACATGTCGCCCCGGTGCACTCGAACCGAGAAAGCACCGGTGCGGACCAAAACATTGGCACACCGGACACCGTGCACTCCGTCCACACCTGCTTGGTGCGTCTTATTATTCTATAGCACCGGTGCGTCACAGATATTTCGTGCCGGTGCATTATAACGCCAAAACCGAAAGCACCCTTTGTGGTAGAAAGAAACCGCACTAGTCCATCATAATACATCACGCCAAAACACAAACCGACCGGTGCATTTGTAAGAAATAGAACTAGTGCACCTATAAAGTGGCTCAGTACTATCAGGAGATGAATGCTCCTGCCGAAAACTTAATTTCAAAACTAATTCAACCATTATGCTGTTCTAAAAGTGACTGCCATAATCAGTGACAATCTCTTTGGGAATACCAAAGTGAGAAATGACTTTCTTGAAGAGGAAAAGAGCTGCTATCTCATCGTCATTCCCAAAAGTAGGCATAGCCTCAACCAATTTCGTGAAATAGTCTACAACTACTATAATGTACTTGTGACCTTTAGCCGAAGGCAGGTTACAAGTAGTAAAATCAGTAACCCACTTTGTAAAGGGTCTGACAGTAACGACAGGAAAGAGCGAAGCTGGATGAATGCACATCTTTTGAGTATAAACTTGACGTGGATGACACCTTTTGACCAATTCCATACAATCTTTGAAAATCGAAGGCAAAAACACTACAAGGAAAAGACCCTCTAGTAGACGTTTTTGAACAACCCCACAGAAAAATACCCCATACATCCGTTTCTAGCAGAGGTTACTAGAGGAGGTTGGCGGGCGGAGGGTTTTGCGGATGGTTTCCTCTCGGTGTGCTTATCATTACATGTCGCCCCGGTGCACTCGAACCGAGAAAGCACCGGTGCGGACCAAAACATTGGCACACCGGACACTGTGCACTCCGTCCACACCTGCTTGGTGCGTCTTATTATTCTATAGCACCGGTGCGTCACAGATATTTCGTGCCGGTGCATTATAACGCCAAAACCGAAAGCACCCTTTGTGGTAGAAAGAAACCGCACTAGTCCATCATAATACATCACGCCAAAACACAAACCGACCGGTGCATTTGTAAGAAATAGAACTAGTGCACCTATAAACAACGCGCATCGGTAAAAGGTTATATAAAAAAAAAAATTTGTGGCAAAATAACTCGAAATTTTCAGTTTTACAGTGCTTTTGAGCTCTCAATTACCGGTGCGCGCCCTACCATAAAACGCACCGGTGCACACGAGACATTGGCACACCGGACAGCTTGCGTGACGTACACACACATCCAGGGTCTCCTATTACTGTAAAGCATCGGTGCTTCACTACTCTTCCACGCCGGGTCATCATAAAACACTGCGCAAAAATAGAAACACACTGGTGCGTTCTTATCCAAGAGCACCGGTGCGCCGATAAACTACACGCACCAGAATATCATTACATAAACAAAATTTTAAGGCCAAAAAACCGGTGCTTTACGACTATTCCGCATCGATGCTTTATGGATTTTCCGCCCCGGTGCATCATCAAAATTTCGCGCCGAAACTGAAACATCCTAGTGAGATGTTAGGGAACCACCTCGGTGCATTATAAACAACACACCAAATTTGACATAGCCCGGTGCGGTTGTAGGTAAGCATACCGGTGCGCCTATAAAACCCCGCGCATCGGAACAGGGTTAAATAAAAAAAAATTACGGCCAAAAAACTTCAGTTTTCACTTTCCTCAGTGCTCGAGAGCTCTCAAGCACCGCTGCCATTTCCCTTTGTCTGAGTCGCCCTGACATCGATGCTCTCATTGCACCCATTGCATGCAATGCTGCTCTGCATTGGCCACCAATCTCCAGCTTGCATTTTGAAAAACGACAGGCAAATTTTCTTTTGCAAAGTTTACAGCCAATATGCCTCCTCGACGGTGAAATATACAGGTTTTTTTTCTAGTTTTTCCATAATTAAGCCTTTTAGCGGATTAGAAATTGAAATAACCTTAAAAATAACCATTTAAAAAAAAAAAAAAAAATTTGTCGTGCGGTGTGCCAGGTCTGTTTGGATCGCACCGGATAGAGGTGCTGCCTGTAAAATTTATAGTCTACATCTCCACCGGTGCTAATGGTATCCACACTGTTTTCGGGCCAGTACCGAAAGGCACCTCGAATAATTTTAAAATAAAAAAATAAAATAAAAGGCAGTGCGCTCATTTATCCAGGCGCACCGTTGACCATGGGAATCATAGTGTGGCGCGTTGACGGAATTATCCACCCCAGTGTATGTCAGCGCACCACATTCTAGATTCCGAGAGGGTCAACGGTGCAATCGGGTAAAAGACCGCACCGTCAGCTATGGAATTGTCATGAAGTCGGTGCGCTGACACGACTATACGCGTCGGGGCGTATATTTCAGTCAACGCACCGCTATTTTGAACTTTGATAAAGTTAACTGTGCTTGAAAAATAGATAGTTGCACTGAGGCCGGTGCGTTGTATTTCATTAGGGGCACCGGGACCGGTGCTCTACATTATTAAGACACACCGCGACTGGTGCGTGACTGTTTTATGGCGCACTGACTTGTCTGTTTGTTTTTTTTTCAATATATATATATATATATATATATATATATATATATACACATGTCTGTTTTAATAATTTTTTTTATTTAATATGGCAATGATTCAGAGAGAAGAGGAGGAACAACAACAACAACAGGATGAACAATATGACATGATTCGCCAATGGGAGGCCGGAGAGAGGGAGAGAGATGCATACCCTTGCCCTATTACTGTAGATACCCAGGAGATTCTTAGGCAGGTAGGCCTCCTCAAGTTATATGAGGAGGCGACTTCCCTAAAGGCGCACAGTGTGTTTTTGAGATATCTTATCCACAGGTGGAATGCCCATCGACAGGCTTTTCAGGTTGGTCTTGACTAGTGGTACACACCCACTGAGGAGGATATTTATTTTATTAGAGGACTATCGAGGAGAGGGGTGCATTTTCCCTCATTCCCAGACGTGCCAGCTGGTTGTGTAGCAGGGATTCAATTAGTTTACTCCCAGAGATACATTGGAGCACATGTACTGTCTCCTTCAGAGTTCAGGTACCTAGAGGTCAGTTAAGTATAGGTGCTTTTGGTATACAGGATGTTCAGTGCCTCTCCCTTATCATTTCTACCATTTCGCACAACACCAGTGACGGGGAACGCATTAGTTGCTTGCTTTTATATTATGTTGATTCTTTAGTACAACAGCCATGACTTGTCACGTGGTCTGCCATTTTTTTGCGGCAGTTTTGTATGGCCTTAGATAGATGTCATGCTCATGCACAAGAGAGGGTCAACTTCCCTTTTTCTTCAGAGTTGTTTTTTTTATTTTTTTAGAGGTTTCCAGAGATGAAACCTAGATTTGTTCGACAGCCTCGTAGGCTGATGTTTGAGGCCCAGATGCACATGTGGGGGTAGATGATGCCCAAGAGGGGAGACACTTTGTTTCAAGCCAAGATATCACATGATTCACTGGACTTACTAGCCAGTGTTGACGAGCTGCATCCCTTTATTTTGGTCCCATGTCCTTATGTTAGCTTAGATTGGCGAGGGTGTCCCAACATCCTCTTCATAGCTGATGAGATGCCAGATGATAGAGGTAATATTATTGTTTTATTTATATTTATTCTAACATGTTCTTAATTAACTTGTTTTTATTAAATTGTGTAATGAAATTGTCTAATTATTGTTGTGTACTTGTATATATTTTGCAGACATTGGCTCTTTTGATGGCGAGGAGATGTCGAGTCCACCACATGATCCAGGTGTGGATCCTGATGATGACGATGAGGATATGGCTGATGCCGAGCATGATCATGATGAGGATGAGGCCGGTGCAATAGAGAGACATGCTCTCGCTCATCATGGTGCACCGGTGCCGCCTTTTGCTAGGCGTGGTCGACCTGAGACCAGATATAGGATGGAGTTGGCCAACCAACTCTGTGCATTGATTGTTGATGCGGGCATCAGGCCCGCTCATTACAGAGACATACAGGTCAATGATAGGTTGTTATGAATGTGGAGAGGCATGCTGCGTGACATGTACAACCTGATGCGGCATGTCGTAGGAGCTACGACAGCTATTACGCGATTGAGGAGGACTTTCCGTAGCTATAGGCATAGTCAAGCCGCGGCATGTGATGGACAGTCCATGAGCAGCGACTCACATGCATCTCATGATCGTTCACCTTGCGGCGCACCTGATGAGCATGACGCTCCACTGGTAACATCTGACAATCATCATGGAGATGAGGCTAGGCCATCGGCCACGTCCAGTCAACAGCTTGCAGCTACATCCATCAGTACTAGTCATGATCATGAGCAGGCTCGACCACGACCGTCGAGGTTGCACTATTGACTGAGCAGGCCTCCACTACTACTGCTCATATTGATGTTGTATTACCACCAGCGGATGCATCCATCAATACTAGTGATCATGATCATGAGCAGGCTCGACCATCGACTGTCGAGGCTGCACCCAACTTTACTAAGCATGCATCCACTTGTAGTACTACTATTGATGTTGTTATACTACCACCAGTGTCTAATCCATGACATTTATATTACAGTTGTATATTTTTAACATTATTCAATTATATATATATATATATATATATATATATATATATATATATATATATGGTCCATGTGTTTTATGTTCATGTTGCAGTTGTACTTAATTTTCATGTTGGTGATCATCATGATGTGGCGCATATTGTTAGGTCATGTTAGATATGTTCATTTAATGTTTAGCTTGCAGATAGGTGTGTATATGTGATAGCATGAGTTATTTGACATATTGAGATGTATATTTGATGTTTGTGTTGTGATGATCTTAATATATAATGTTAATTTGATGTTTGAATGTGTTTATTAGTCGAATATGATGTTTGTACAATGGTTATCATGACCGTGATGATGTTTATTAATTAATTTAATATTAAATGACCATGATATTTATTAAATATTATGTCGTGATTGTAATTGTAATTTAAATTTTAATTGTATGTAAAATTGTATTTGTATTTGTACTTATAGTGATTTAAACTGTAATTGTATGTAAAATATTTATTAATATAAAATTTTAATTGTAATTGTAATATTAATTTATTTTGAAATGATTGTATTGTATATATGGAAAATTGCAAAATTGTAATTGTATGTAAAATTGTAAAATTGTAATTGTATTTGTAATTGTAATTTTAATTGAATTGTATGTAAAATATTTATAAAATTGTAATTGTAATTGTAAATGTAATTCTATGTAAAATTGTAAATGTAATTGTATATAAAATTCTAAAATTGTAATTGTATTTGTAATTGAATTGTATGTAAAATATTTGTAAAATTGTAATTGTAATTGTAAATGTAATTCTATGTAAAATTGTAAATGTAATTGTATGTAAAATTAAAATTGTAATTGTAATTCTAATCGTAACTCGTGTATGTGAAATTAATGTAAAATTATAATTGTAATTATTGTACTTTTAATTGTAATTGTATGTAAAATATTTGTAAAATTTTAATTCTATTAACGTGAAAATTTTAATTGTATTAATGTGAAATGATTTTATTAAAATATTTAAATTTGTAAATTTGCAAATAATTGTAAAATAACAAATATAGAATAATAGGAATTTTTGTAACATAATAAAGTTTAGAAAATAATGAAAATAAATTCATGTGCTTTATAATTATCATTATTTTATTATGATCTTATATAAAAAAAAGAAGAACTTTATATAGTCTGGTGCGCTTATCATCCTAACACGCACCGGTGCGTCATATAAATAAGACGCACTAGTGTGTCACAACTCTTCCGCACCGGTAACGAATAAACGCAAATAAAAAAAAAAGTAACTCTATTTTCTTTAAGTGAAAAAAAAAAAAAACAGCAATTTGAAAAATGGACAACAAAATATTTTCGAAAATCTAATTTCATAAAATAATTCTTTAAATACTAAACACTTTTCATTATTTCACTATTTTTGATAAAATTTTCAGCCAGATATTTGCAGGAGATAACCTAGAGCAAGAGAGTAGGAGGACACTGTGGAGCAGCGAAATATGTTCAAACAGAAGTAGTCAGACAATCAGAAACCAAACCTCGGGAGATTCAAACCCTGTATCATAAAATTTGAAACCATCTCGTGATTAAATTTGATTATATTTTTTACTTTTTTTCTGCAGTTTTTCCATTTTTACCCTAAACCCTTCAATTTTTTGTTTTTTCCATTTCTTCTCCCTGTTTCTGTGAGTTCAGAATTAGGGTTTTTCATTTTAGATTGACGTCCAACCCACGGGACGACTTGCATAGTCGGATCCCAATCCATTCGGCCATTGCGTGAATTTTTAAAAAAAGGATTTTTCTTTATCGGTGCGCCCTGCGTACTATACTGCACCGGTGCTCTGTATTATACAGCGCACCGCGAAAGCATTGTAGTAAAAAAAAATGAAAACATTTTTTCTAAATCCGTGCGCCAAATCTGAAATAGGGCACTGATGCTCCATTTAACTAGGAAAGCACCATACAATGTATTACACCGTTTTTGCGGTGCATTTATAATACCCCAGGCACCGTTAGGCCTATTACACTGCTTTATGCGGTGTGTTTACAATACCCAATGCACCGTACGGTGTATTATACTATTTTGCAGTGCATTGTTAATATCCCCACGCATCGGCGGCGGTGTGGACCTCGTGAAAGGCGCACTGGTACCTTGGGATTTATTTTCTACCTGAAAAGTTGAGAATTTATTTATAAATATATTAATGAATGATATGGTACAGGTTTCAGATTGATAAAGAAATTTCTAACAAGAGATCAAGTAACAAAAATACTGTTAACACATCAAGAAAAGCAGAAAAGACAAGTTCTTTGTAAATTCTTTATAAAAAATATTATTTTTGAGTTATATGTAAGTTTAACTAATATGTATTGTTTACCGTGTATCATTCAGAGCCACAAAATGATGAAGCTCGATATGATTATTTTTGATCTAGGACCAGAAGAACGTAAAATTTTGATGGAAAAATTGCAAAAGGATGAATCAGGTGAATGAAAAAATGCTATCAATACAATATGAGTTTCTTTTTTTAATTATCATTAATAATATAATTAAAATTATTAGATAACATGTGTCAAACAATCTACTAATTCACATCTGTTTAATGTTGTACAGGGACCAACAACTCAGAAAAGGAATGTTGTTCTAAGAAAAGAAAAAAAAAACAGAACATGCAAATGAAAATCAATTGCTCCTTAGCTCATCTGGAGTGGTGCTGGAAGTTAACGAAAGGGGAAAAACTTTTACAAAAGTTTGAGGGATCTAGTGGAACAAATGTATAGATGTTTTGTCCAACAACAACAACATGCTTCAAATGTAATATGTAATCATTGAATTTTTCGATCATTAGGTACAATAAATAAACAATTTAGCATTAAATATTAATTTTCAAGAATTTTCTTGCAGAAAAGAAAAGAAAATGGAACCCATTCAGCACATAAAATATGATGACAAGGAAGAAAATGGTTGATCTTTAAGTTTGTGAGTAATTGTTACTTCCTTATAACAACTTAACTAGATTTTAATTTTGTATTTTTTAAGTTGTTTTACAAAAATCATTATTGGATGTCTTCAAATAGGTGCTAACATACAAAGAAGAACCATCAGACAAATTGATTGAAATTGGGTTAAATATGGGTTGTGAGTATATGTTGGCATATCGGAATTTAATTGTGAAATTTGTAAGCATCTATTGATCTTGTTTTACTTAGCTCCGTCTATAATTAATAGAACAAAAACATCTTTTATATTAAATATATGATTTGTTATGGGGTATAAAACTTGCAGGAAACAAAGTATGGAATTGCGCCAACAGATGAAATTTTGAAAGATGGCATGGTACATGGTTTTGAAAGAATGTGTATAATTTATGAGTCAATTGTTGCTATGGTACGCAATTTTTCTTTTCGATTTAAATTGATGTATATTATTTAATATTGCAATTTTCATTATTCTCACCAATGTATATACACACATTTCAGTTTATTTTTATGTTTGTAGATGGAAGGTGAAGAAGAAGAAAACAATCAACGCCATGAACAAAACATTCTTGAAAATAACCCAAGTCATGGAAGTAGCTTTAGCAGTGACAACAGTTCAAGCGAAGAATAATGATCACTATGTTTGGATATCAAAGCAAGGCGTTTTATTTTTTGAAATATATATGTCTGTGAAATCAGACATTTTGTTTAATGTAATGGACATAGTGTCCCAATTGAAAGACAAAGGGATACCAATAACTTTCCCATTTTGTATGATAAAGGTTGTCTTATATATATAAAATCATAAAATATGTTTTAATTTATTCTATTGCGTTCTCCATTGTCGCTATTGCGTTCTCCATTGTCGTTCTTAAATGCACTAATAAAAATTTAATTCATATGAATATTGTTATAAGATATATATGTGTCGACTTTTTATGAATAATGAATTTTATAAAACCATAATAATTATGATATTATATAACAAATTAATCCAAATATCACATTCAAATGCATTAATAAAATGTAATTAATATGAATATTGTTATAAGATGTGTCAACTTTTGATGAATAATGAATTTAAAACAGTCACAATAATTGGACTCTCACAGGTCGATGTTTCTAAAAAATACAACATGAAAACCAATGTGTGTCAGTAACTGTACATCGGTGCGTTTATGTGTATATACGTACCGGTGCCATTATACGATCTATGGGCACCACACAAATACCGATACCAGTTATCAATATCAGTGCGTTTGTGTGATACTGCGCACCAGGGCGTTTACGTATCTATAAGCACCGGTGCATTTTTACGATCTATGGGCACCGCACGAATACCGATACCAATTATAAATCTCAGTGCCTTTCTGTGATACGACGCATTAGTGCGTTGATACGATCTATGGGCACCGCATAAATCCCAAGACCAATTAGAATGGACTCGTGCATTGTATGACCAACACTAAGCCCGATGCGGTTTTACACGTAAACGTCTCGGTGTGTTGGACTGACGTAGCCCCGGGGCGCCATCGGCATGTACGCACCAGTGCGTTAAAGGCAAAGTAGCGCACCGATGAAAAAACATCCGTAATAACCTCTGACCGCCCATTTTTTTTTAGTTGTGTTGAATTTCCGTTAAAAGCTCTGCCAAAATCTCCATAACCATAAACAGACGCTGTAGCAAATGTTTTTTTGACAATTTTGGCCAAGTTTATAACACTGAAAACCTCCTTTATAACCTCCGCTAGAGGGTCTTTTCCTTGTAGTGAAAGTATTATGCACGCAAGATTTTTTGGGCTGTAGCAAGCCCAGATAAATAACCACCACAAGTTCCACTGTGGCAATCATTTAGCACAACCTCAGTTTTTTCGAGAGTTAAGAGCGTCTAAGGATAGAATCGACCCCGCGACGATATAAAGTGTCACCAATAATCAAATAAATTTTGGCTAAGTGACATAACTTTCGACGCTCATCTTCCGAAAAAGTCGAGGGGAACTTCGCAGTCTGGAGATAAACTATGAGATCTTCATACCAAGGATCCTGTGAAGAAATGAGAAAAATATGTTCATCAGGAAATGATTCGTCATAAACAATCTCTTCTCCACAGGGCAGCTCAAAAATAAATTCCGCAAAAACTAATGATTTCTTGGACTTGGCAGACATAAAATCAACATCAAATTCCTGCAAAATCACAATCCATCGATTGTATTTGCCCCCAATCACTCGCCTACTGAGAACAAAACTGAAATGGATTGACTACTGCCAAAACATAAGTTTTGAGAAGAAGAATGTAATGTATGAGCCGCTGAACAACATGCACAGTAGAAAAATCAAGCTTCTCTATCAGAGAATACTGGAGTTCAGGTCCTACGAAGCCTCGACTAAGGTAGTATATACCATGTTCAGAAAAAGCATCGTCCTCTTGAACCAGAACCATACCAATGGTAGATTCTGCCGCCACGAGATACAAGAGGAAATCCTTGCTATAATTAGGTGGACTCAGTAAAGGAGAAGAGGTCAATGCTTTTTTCAAAGCATCAAATGAGCATTGAGAAAAGCCATCTAAAAAAAATGGAACTCCTTTCTTTAATAATCTCATAAATCCTTTCATAATCTCGGCATAATTTACATTAAATCTCTGTAGAAAATTAGCTTTTCCTTGCAGACTTTGAAGTTGACGAATTGAAGACGGGGGAGGCAACTGAAGTATTGCCTCAACCTTGAAGGGAGCTACCCGAATCACTTATGTAGACACAATGAATCCCAAAAACTGACCGGATGTGACAGAAAAAACACTTGTTCGGGTTCAACCTGATTTTATAATGCCGACATTGTTCAAAAACTTGACGGAGGTGAGAAGGATGATCAATTATCTTGCGATAACGAGCAGCTAAATCATCCAAATATGCCTCGATAATATGTTTGATGTCATAAAAGGCATAAGACATGGCCCACTGAAAATTAGTTCCAACATTTTTTAGGCCAAAAGACATTTTCTTGTAAGAAAAGTTACCCCAGGGAAAAATAACTGTAGTCTTATGCTGATCTTCAGGATGGATAATAATTTGATTATATCTAGAGAAACCATCCATGAAGGAGAAAATCTCATTCCCCACAAACTCATCGACAATTTGATTTATAAATGGTTTGGGGTAGTTATCTTTAGGACATGCTTTATTTAGGTCCCTGAAATCGATGCAAACTCGAATTGTTCCATGTTTCTGGTCCACAGGAACTAGATTTGAAACCCACTAGTCAAAGGAATTGGGTAAATGAACCCTGCCTTTAACAACTTCTCCACCTCAGCTTTGATAGCTGCGGCTTTCCTACGGTTGACCGGACGAAGCTTTTTCCTGATAGGCTTAGCATTTTCGTATACCTTGATCTCATGCTAGACAATAGATGGATCTATACTAGGCATTTCCTCATAAGACCAGGAAAACACATCACGAAACTCTCGAAAGAGATCAGTGTAAGTCATAATCTCTTCAGGGGAACACTTGACTCCAATGAAGACATTCTCTATGATGTTGGGGTCTCTGGAAATGTTCACCGGGATAGTAGGAGAAATCACAACCATGTTCCCTTCAGAAAAAACATGTGCTGGTGCTAAAGGGTTCAGGACTAGGTGAACAGGACCAAAACACTTAGGGCTAGGAAAAATTGATTCAAATTTGCGCAACTCCAAGAGAAAATAAGACCAATGATGCAAATCATCCCACAGTCTCTCTACACCAGTCATTGTTTCAAGGATGGCCTCTTCATATGGAAGAGTGGTATCAAGGAAATCTTGAGACGAAGATGAACTGAGAGTCCAAGCCGGAGCCACATATCCATCCAATTCCTCCGGTGAAAGAGAAACTGGAATGGAATCTGTAGAGTCAACGATAGAACTATAAGAGATCTCAGCTGAAGACATAGGAAATTCCATTCCACCCACTTTAACTTCTTCTAATTTGGAGGTAGGAGAAGGTAAGTTCCAGGGGTCCGAAAAATAATGATTTTCGAAGAGTTATCTTCAAATAGGAGCTCTAGAGGATGAAATAGCATTGATATGAACCGAAGGAGGTGGAAGATCAAAAGTACCCATCAAGGAAGTGTACATTCCAATCCCCAGATTCTCAACAGGTGGCTTGGTATCCTTCACCAAAGGAATGGTTGAGTCAGAAGATGCATTCGGATCTACAGGAGGACAATCCAGTTGGTCAATTGTGACAATTATCCCTTCGTGAGGGAAACAAACAATACAAAATAATGAGGATGCTATGGAATCCATCTCATAGATCCAGTTCCGCCCCAACAGAAGGTTATAGTCTAAGTTTGCATCGACTATCTCAACTTCGATATTAACAGTCTTTCCCCAAACATAGATGGGTAAAGCTGGAACAATACCATAAGGCCTGTGAGAATGACCATCAAACACAATAATAAGAGTGGCTGAAGGAATAGCTGCGGGAGATCCAATGCTCTTCCAACATGAAAGAGACATTACACACGTGGAAGCACCCTCTTCCATGACCGTTCGAAAGATATTAAATTTCTGATAATTCGATATGATATGGAAGGCCATATAATGAGGAAGTCTCTTCTTAAAATTCAACATATCAAATGTGATCATAAGAGAATTCTTTGGATCAACAACCCCAATAGCAGTGAGAAAAGCACTCTGCTGAGACAGACAAGACTAGAGCACCTCTAACGCAGACATGGCATAAGGAATTTGAACCAGATCTTCTACAATCGAGTAGTTATGGGCAACCTTGGCATTAGGATTGATCGTCGAACGTTTTGAGGATGTTTTCAGCATCCAAGATATAGGCTCAACAGTAGGCCTCGTAATATTAAGTGGCTCAGTACTATCAGGAACACCCTTAGCTTCCGAAGACTCAACTTCTCCATAGTCACGAGATCTCGTAGTGATATCTATGTGAGAACTCATCATGTATATGTTTGATGTATTTTCCCCTTCCTGGCTGCATGTAGAGGAAGCCCCAGTATTTGGATTCGTGCAAGAAAATAATTGCTGCCCTTGGGGAAAAGGGTTTGTTAGCATAGCCTGGGAACTAGAAGAACCCTGTTGAGCTAACAAGCGCTGTGCATCTTGAATTTTAGGGCAAAGGTGCATAATATGATCTCTAGTGCACAATTTTCACGGAAATTTCACTTTCTTTTTATTATCCTTTTTACTCTCTCCAACATGATCGTTGGATTTGTTTGCATTCCCCTTCCCATCCTTGTCATTTTTCTTGTTATTCTGTTTCTTCTTCTTCCCATCGGATTTTTGATTTCCTTTGGGGTTGGAAGTTTGGACAACATTAATTTCCAAGGACTGGGAAGGAGTTGACACTAAAGGCACAACCTGACCTGAAGAAGTAGATTGTATAGAAAACTACTGCAATTGACTTAGCAGGTTAGCCGTACTACTATCAATCGAACCGATAAGACCATCACCATGAGGACCAGGTTTAGTTTTGGCGGAGTCTAATTTGGAGTGAGGAGCATCCGACAAAATTTTATTGAGGACTCCAGACTGAGAATAAATCAGTTCTAACTGCTGAGCCCTAAAAATAGCCTGCTCTTTAGAAAATACCCCTGAAAGGGATACATCCTTAGAAATTCCTGGCTGTAAATATTTCAAAGACCACTCAAGAAGGAATTCCTTCAATATTTGGGCCTTAAAGAGCCTCTTCCTTCTTCGCCATTCCTAAATATGGTCTGAAATGTGAGTTGCCTTGTCTTGCTGAAAATTGGCCAGGAGGTTAGTCCTGGCGTCATAACGGATAGGTAACTGAAAATGATTTAAGAACATGGTAGGAAACTCTCCAAAAGTAGCAAAACTTCCCCCAGTTAACGCAATGCACCATTTGGCAGCATTTGCAGTTAAGGTTCTTTGAAATAATCTCAACCTAATTGAATCGTCGATCAAGGAGTTTGAGGAACACCATAAATGGAAAGTGGTGATATGATCCGCTGGATCCTCGCGAGTCTTCCCTTAAAACTATGGAATGTCTGAGGGGAGCTTGGTGGGGATTGGAGGCCAACCTGAACTATACCGAATAGGATCGTTAGTCAATTTCGATAGATCTGGGAAGTTTAACATTGCCGGAAATGGTAAGAGAGGAGGAGCCTGGGAATTCCATCCCCCATAGGAAGGATTCCCCACATTTTGAAAAGAATAACCTGGATTTTTTGAGGCACCAAGAAAATGTTGTTCATAGAGAATGCTGGGCCATAAGAAAATCCTTGTGACCCAACATCCGGAGAAGGACCCCCCCTCCCTAACATAGAGTTACTATACACAGGACCATTCCCTCCAATTGAGGTAGTGAATGAAGAGGAAACCCCTTGGTAAGGGTTCCAAGCATTCGCAAATGGAGAAAAATCATAAGTAGTAATCTATGGAGGAAAAGGAGCATTCCCTTGCTGACCAACGAGAAAAAGAATCCCTGCTCCTAACGTTGTAAAAACAAGGTTCCATCCTAAAAAGACATTAGAACTTTGACCTCCTGAAAAAGGATTGAAACCTTGAGTCTGAGAGGTAAAAGGTAAAGATCCTAAGGAAGGGGTTGAATGAGGGATATGCCCACTCCCAAAGGGGAAAACTTGAAATGAATCTGATCCACTAGCCATAGAAGGAATGGGTGTGGAAACAGTTGAAGCAGCAGAAAAGGAGAAAGAAGGAATTCCACTAGTGGGAATTCCATAAGAAAAGGGACCAGATTGAGAAGCATGTGCTTGGGTGTTTCCAGAGCCAAACACAGTAGCACTAGAAGTGATTGTCGATATAGAAATAATGCCCCCTCCTTCAACTGAAAGAGGAGTCTAAAAACTTGCAATGTTCACAGCCAAAATTGTGTTCCCAGTCGTGGCCATCGAAAGAAAGGGATATGATGGAAAGGGACTAGCCGATCTCTGAAAATCGGGCCCGATGTATTGAATAACGTGAGGATAACTAGAAGGAAGAGGAGATGGAAGAGAATCAGTAGGCTGGGGGATTTCCTCTATTTCTACTTATTTTGTTGGAAACAAAACTCTAGAGATGAGTGGAGCACTCCTCTCTATACTGACACCGACACCAAAACCACCCATAGAAACAACAAGCCCTGACAAAGGACCTCTCTCCGCTGCATTCGAAACCATCGAGTGAAAATCACCCTCCGAATTACTCCTACCCCTTCTTGAAGAAGGCTCAGCACTCGTGGGAGATAACCCACGAAGCCTCCTCGACCGACGAGGAGATCGGTCAACCACATTAAGAGATTAATTTTAGACTCAAAAAATATATGAAGCTAAGCAATGTAGGAGCAAAGATCATACTCTAAAAAGTTCCTAAGATACATCCAGAAGAGTAACTCTCAGGTATTTCCGCTCTGGGTGATTACGACCGAACACGAAAATACAAGAAAGTGAAATAATAGGACCTTATGAAAATAGTCTGGGGTAGTTACGCCCCAGGCCTACTAGCGAAGGTAACATAACCAATTACGCTGACCTCCTAACAACAACCTATATCGATGCAAGTCCCTAAGCTTCGCAAGGGTACCCTCCAGAAGTACTGATGGAAGTGATGCAACGTCTGTCTCAGGTACCATGGGTATTCCCCCCTGCGGTCACCTGTGTGGTCCCTAGGATAGGAAACTAAGGGCACCAATCCATATCAACATCTGGGCGGAACGGTCTTAGGTCAAGATTAAGAAAATAGGAGAGGGGCTATCTTTCTTCTCTTCCTACACTATCCCTTGTGCTTGACTCTCTCGAGGAGAGCTTTCCCGGTCCACTTAACATTGTTGGATTTCACTCATTAATAAAATTTCTATGTTTAGAAATTTGAGCGGCCTTGGAGAGTTAACTCTCCACTCACCTAATCCAAGGCCTTACAACCTAGCTAGTTGGTGTATGATTAATGAAAATGATACAAAAACTTCTAGTTCTTTTAATTATATCGCTTGTTTTAAATTGGATGTTACTTAAGTCAAGGGTGCACGAAAGTGAAACTGATGGTGTTTTATGACGCAAAAGAAATAAATGAACCTAGTTACATGCAAATTCAACAATTTCCTTTCGATGAATAGTGATCTCTACATGGGTTCTACGAAACTAATCAACAAAAACTTTGTTTTTTTTCTTTTCATGCACTCACACTTCACACGATCCAGAAAGTTACGAAAAATACTAAAATTCTCAAATGCACTTAATGAAAACTACCAATGACATGAAAATCCTAAGATGCTAATTATAAAGAAGCAAAAAAGAGTCCCTAGCAAGACAATGGTTCGATCACTAATTGACAGAAAAACAAGGCTAGTTCCATACAGAACTCCTATGCATAAAAATGCCAAAATGCACTTGATACCAAAGAGAGAAATCAAGAGAAGACTTTTGGGCTTTTAACTTATAATGGAAGAAAAGAGATTTCAAGAAGACAAGCGAAAACTACCCAAGAACCATAATCAAGCAAGATGAGTCTCAACAAAGGCTTCAAAGTGCTCAAGCCAACTGTGGTACTTTCGAAGCGAGACTTAAATGAGAAAAAAGAACCAAGAAAATCAATCAATTGATTCAGGACAGTAGCACCATCTTGCAACGAACAAAAACTCAAAAAACCAAAAAGAGATTCTTCAAGGTTCGCAACAAGACAAGTCTAGGAAATCAAGAAAACCAAAATAGACCAAAGAGGCAAAAACCACAAGTGAAGCAATGCATAGGGCCAAGAAGAGAAAACAAGCGGAGGCTCACTATTCTGATAGGTAAGAACAACGAAGAACTTTAGGAAAATCTCTCGGTGCTTCAGCCGCAATTGCAAATACACAAAACAAGGAAATTCACCAAATGGCTAGGTTTTCACAAAAAAAACAAAAGAGAAATGGATATGAAATCACCATAAACACAGTCCAGAGACCTTAAATACACCACAGAAATGGTTCAATTCAGACAGAAAATACTACAAAGGCTGAAAACTCAAAATTTCAAGTTTTTCCAGCCATACGTGGTTTTTCAGCGTGCAACTAGCGTGTATACGCGACTGTAACCAAGGAAACTCATGTATACACGGGTCCCTTTGGAAAGTACAGGAGGTATATGTGACTGTGTAGAGACTAAGCTGCATATGGAAATAAAGATGAGGAAAAGTAAAAAAGTCAAGCCTAATCAAGGGACCAGGTCTTCTCTCTGACTAAAAAAAGACTTACTAGACTGTAAAAAGTGATAAATCCTGTCAGGAACCTACAAGACAGATAAAACAACCCAAACGGGAAATCACAAGAATGTGATCCCCAACAAAGTTGCCATTTCTGTTTCGGGAAATGTTACCCTAAAGGTCTTGGGTTGATGAACCTTCACATATTAGGGGCATGTCATTACAAGAAGGAATCACTTAAACAACTTTTATGCTAAAAACTAAAATATACAGGTTGTAGACCTTACCCAGATATCCCTCGGTTGAAGTAGATCCCGTGGGGTGCAAACCCCCTGCAACACTTTGTGCTCCGTAATCTGTAAATCAATAAAGAACGAACAAAAAATCCTAGTTGTATAACACATATATGTTCTAGATGTTAGTGAAAAGCATGCATAATCTCATAAAAACAATACTAAATGAACAATTTACGATCATTACACATGTATAAAATATTATTGACACATAAACATCATGAACAAGATGGTACTTCTGTTATTAATGACATGTACAATAAATAAACATGGAGAGATCACCTGAAATCTGGCACGAACTTCGAGGATATCATCCTATGGATTCGTCCATCCCTAGCTTCTCAATATTTCTTCCAAGAATAGTGCAAAATGGATGTCACATAGGGTAGTGAGCATCTCAAGGAAACAAGGGTTTCCTGAAAATATCTGGGAAGTGCAGGAGGCACGGGAATATATCAGACTTTGATAGGGCTCCAACATCGTATAATATCTATATTTCTCTCTCTCTTCCTCTCTTAGGCCATTCCCTTGAGGGGATTTTATACTCCCTCAAATTAGTTTTTGCAATTGGGAATAGTTAGGCCATGGGCTGGGGTGGTTAATTTACTGGAACAACCGTAAACCCGCCTCTAAAATAGGGAATATATATATATGTTAAAAATGGCATACATGATTCTCTATGTATGGACTCTCATATATACGCGGAAAACTCTGGGCAAAGTCGTGTATGGGTTTTAAGATACTATTATTTGAGAGATATGTCCAAGTCGGAAGGGAAGGGTTGCCCAAGGCCAATGCATAAGTCATCAAGTATATGATGGTGATAAATGATGCTATAAAAATGTTATAGAATTAATTGCCCATGATTACATCACATTCCCATTAAGCTATTTCTTGGACGGATCATGAGAAATTCCTTAATGATTGTTGTAAAAGCCTCGAATTAATTATCTCTTATCTCTTCTTCTTCTCAGACAAAGTCACCATGGTGGAACCACCTGTTTCATCCTCCTCTTCATTACCTCTTGGTGAAGAGTCTCTCCCCTGAGTCTCTTCTGAGACACCCCTGTCTGTTGAGACCCAAGGCCTCAAACGTGCCTTCATCCCGAGCATTCAACCTCTTGCCACTCGGTCTCCCCCTGAGGATCCGTTTGATATCAATTGGAAGCGCCGTATCATTTTTTCTTTATAAGAGAGGATTCCCCTCAATGCTTGGACCCAACTGTGACGAAATTGTCACATGATTTTCCATCCACCGCTCGATAACTTTTCCCTGACAGCATGTCTTCGTCTGACATGGATGCCTCGAGTCCTATTTGTAGTGAAGATACTCTCATATCTACTGGGGAATATCAATTCCATCCTAAAAAATTTCCTTATGAGACGACTCAACCTTCCTCTCAGCCACTCCCGGTTGGTGACCGCACTTTGGGACAATTGATTTCTGGTGCTTCATATTTGTACTGGAACCCATTATGGTCAAGTACTGCGGCTCCTTCGTCAGGGTCGTTTATGTCGGGTCCATCTTCTTCGATTACCATTGTTCAGATAGCTATCACAGCTGTCCCAACCCCACCCACTGTTTGTGTGGCTTCCTCTGCACCATCCATTAGTGTGGTTACATCATTTCCGTCAGTTACTCTTGTTAGAAGAATGAATCCCAATGCTTCTGCGATGTCTGCTAGACCAATTGTGAGTGGATCACAACCTCGCGTATCGGGGGTCAATCAACCTATTGGTAGTACACTTATCCCTTCTAATCCTATTATGAGAGGTTTTCCGTACGACCAATATATGATTTCTATTCAACATCAAAACTACTTCTTTTAGGGTTCTCAGCAGGTTCAGGCTTCGATCAATCCACCACATCGCTATGATGATTTCGGGAACCACGTATATTACCATGGGCCTATCTAGCAAGGTCCATTATATGTTCAAAAAAATCAACCTCAGAATCAGTTGACGTACCAACAGGAACAACCCTATGGCTCGCAAGGACAACCCTATCATCTACAGGGAAAGCCTTTGGCCCAACAGGGACAACCCTATGGTCATCCAGGTCAACCCCACGTTCAGCAAAGAGCACCTTATGTCCCTCAGGGGAAAACCTATCCACCTCAGGGACAACCTTTTGTACAACAGAACTAGCCTTACGTTCAGCAAGGCCCACCTATTGTAAAACAATGTCAACCCTCTGTCACCCAGCAAGGTCAACCTGGTCTTCAGGGGCAGCCTGGCTCATCTCAACCATCAGGCCAACCTATTTTTCAGGGAAAAGCTGGTCAACCTTAGCATCTGGGCCAAACTGGACCCTAGGGATAACCTTTTCAGCCTCAGGACCAACCTTTAATTCCTCAAGGCCAACTGTTGGTTTCCCAAGGTCAACCTTTGATGGCACAAGGTCCACCCCAAGGCACTACTTTCATCCCACAACAGAATCCATGCGTTGCTCAAACTGGACCTCAATGGTTTAATCAGAACCAATACCCTAGTCCCCAGCTAAGATATGGGCATAATTTCCAAAGTTATACCCCCTATGGAAAAAATCCTCCGGGACACAACATATGGGCTCAAAATTTCTCCTGACCTGGTTGGAACCCTAACACAGGTTTATAGGGATCTTCCAGAAAACTTGTAAAGGGAGATGACTTGGTAGACAAAGTGTGGTTCAAGGGTCTGTATTCCATACTTGGAAAGTACACAAGGGTCATTGTATGGGTCCTCTAGGATCAAGGAACGGGGAGTACAAGGATTGTGACAAATTTATGTGTAGCAGATGCCCCCTAAATTATGAAGTTTTAACATGAGTGAGGGGTGAAATTCTTTACAAGTACGTGCAAGGAACCAGACGCTGCCGTCGGGAGACCTACAAATAAAGCATATATACATATACATAACTAAAATCTCCAATGAAAATACATGAATCAAGGTATGGACGCAGCGATCCGTAAAAGATACCATGGTATGGTTGCAACCATCCATCTGAGAAGGATCACATATAGATTCATGGTATGGTTGTGTTGAAGCCCCAAAAATCGGGTCTACAACAAGGGGGATACCCACCCGGTCCGGACCTTGGTTAGCAGCTCCTTTTCCTTTTGGTGTAGTGGGTCCGACTGGGGATGATGGGACCAGTTTCCAAATATGTGTGTGTGTGTTGAGAATAGATATTTCCTTTCTAAAAAGGTTCCTAAGTGAAATGCTTTTATTCTATTTCTAATCTAATCATATGCAAATTGTATTCTAATTTAAATAGAAATATCTAATTCTAAACTAAACCCAGGATGTAATCTTGTTTATGTGATCTAAAGTGATTTCGAATAACAACCGATAATAAAGATCATTCAACTGTTATAAGAAAAGAATTCAATAAAGATAAACCAATTCATATAAAAAGTTAGATGAAACAGTTGTGAAAAACATATCGCATAATAAGCTATTCATACATTAAGCATAAATAAATATCTATCACCGTACAAAAGTGCCAAATGATAACTTAAGCATTCAAGCATTAATATATAAATAACTGAACATAAATATCACTTTAACACAAAAGCAGAAATAGTTAAGAGATAAAAGTACCATTTATAACTGGTTCTACTCATGAGCTAGAAGCAATAATGACTTATCTCTTCTTAATCCAACATATACTAAGAGTACAGAAGTGCAACATCAGTAGCAGATATTAAACGCAGATATCAATAAATCTCGTTCCATTCATTCATCAAAACCTCCTCTGAGGGTGCAGAAGTGCATGTTCTGAGGACAAGTTTTTGACAAATTTCAGGACCCTTCTCTTAATGCATGAGAAGGGTTTAAATACTACTAACTAAATCTAATTATAGTTTATTACAAAAATTTAGGATTCGGTTTAAATGACCATCCTTTTTCTAGGCAAAAAATAAGTAAAACTAACACTAAATTTAAAACTAAAATTAACAACTAACTACTTATGAATCTGATCTTTGAATTTGCAAGCATCCAACATTGATTTGAGAAGAGGAGGCTGGCCGACTTCAGATTTTATTTGTCCTGAAAAAACAGAATCAGTAAGTGTTGGCGCGATCTTCTCAGCAGAATTAATGATGCAATTAAGAGCACTGCATTGACTGTGTGGTTTTACTAGACATGTCCAGTAAGAATCCCAATTTATTTTTGTCAATCCTTGAATTGATTTTACCTTTTCTTCAGCTTTTTGTTTCCACTCTGTTTGCAATTGCTGTGCTTGTGGTAGGTATCCTGGAATAGTTTCTAAAATCAAATTAACTTTGTGCAAATTTTCATTTACACAATCAGTAATGTTGCTTGCTGCTATAGCTGCTTCCTCTGTTGCTTTTAGGTCTTGCTGCTATACGGTGCAAGAATGAACAAGCCAACTCTGTAAGAGATGCTTCAGAAGAATTACTTGAGCCTGCAGTAGCCGTAACCTCCATTACTCTGGGGTTTTCTTCTTCAAGCAAATTATGCATACCCTCCCAAGTGGTGATACCAGCATCTTTGTTGCAGGCAGTGTCTGTGTATAAGGATGCCATCTCTTTACTTTCAGAACTCAGAGCTTTCTCTTTCTTTCCCGTAATACTCTGAATATCTCTTTGTATAGTCCTCTGTTCTTCACGCCTGCAATTTTACGAATTAAGTGAGAATAATGATATGAGAAAGGTGACGGGATAGTTTTAAATGCTGAAGGCGTATGAAATATATTACTTTAACGTGAAATAACCCTTCAATCAAAACAAAATCCTTTTCATTAATAAATGACAATCAATTCATTAACTTCACATAAAAGCGTATAACGGGCCTCGATTTATGGAAAGATTTTCTTCGTACAACGAGCTTTAAGAATCTGCAATAATGCGATCTGCGATTTTCTTTGCAATATCGCAAAATCGCAATATCCGCAAATCGAAATCATCGCAAAATCGAAATCATCGCAAAATCGCAATCATCGCAAAATCACAATCATCGCAAAATCACAATCATGTAACATCGTGAAATCGCAATATCGCAATATTGCGAAATCGAAATATCGTAAAATATAAGATATTACAAACGTACATTAACATTCTTTCTGCGATATGCGATTTTCGATCACTGTTATCGCACATTAATGATTTGAAGCATAAGATATGAAATGCGATAAATATTTTAATGCATAGTTTTGGATCGCGCTATCGTAATTTAGAAAATTATGCTTGCAAAAGATATCTTTTACTCACTTGCAATGGATGCAATATTTCTTCAAAGAAAGATTTTATTCTAATCTATCATAAACTTAAGTTTATTAAAAGATTTTCCAAGAAATTTTCTCAAGTTAATGATAGTAAGTTTTATTGAAAAAGAAAACAAGCACTAATTAATTTTTTGGATATTTAAACTAAGGGTCCCCACTTATTTAGTATGATTACTAATACTAAATAAGAAGGGGGTTGTTGTTGGCCACAACAGGTTGTAGCCATCCATCTGAAAGAAACATGTATCTAATCATGGAAAAATCATATCACCTCACAACTTGGACTATAGAGAATAAAATCCAATGTCTTGCGCTCCGTCACGACCCGATCAAGTACAATTTCAAGCATGTGAATAAATGAGCTGAAGTCGAACATTCTAGAAAATCGCCTGATTACCAGTCTACGATGTAAACTATTAACAGGCGCATGAGAAACCACCAATGATGACAATGGTCCTCAAGGTACTGCGAGTACAATCCACGAAATGTGAACAATGAGCTGGAGTCGAACATTCACGAGATCACCCGATTGAAGGCCAATGATGAGAACCTATCGTTGAATGCGAAGAACTTGCCATTAGGGCATGCAAGCCCTAAGGTACCAGAAAGGAGTCTCTAGATTGACTTTCTGGATAATGAGCTGAAGTCGACAGGAAGCGATGCGTCGAAGGAGGGTCATAATGAATCCCACATCATCGACACGAAACAAAGAATTTTATATGAGTGTTAATTAAGACTGAAATAGAGGATCAGGGAATGTACAAATTGCAGAAGGATTTTCTCTTGAACATATTGGCGACACGAATCTAGAATTTGGCAGCATTTGACTCAAATAGGATTAGAGGTCATGTTGAAAAAATTGGTAATATAATGAGAGACAAACGGATTTCCCAAACCCATGGAGGTAAAGTGACAGAGTGAAGATATCCCAACCCAACACGAATTGCAGATAAGTGTCATGTTCAAGAGTGACATACTGCCGACACAACTGACGAATAAATTCCATTTTCCCCCACCATTTTTGGCGAGTACCTCTTTATTTTTACACAATCTTGAAGAGGATAGCATATGATTTTCATATAAGTTTGTCCTTCGGACAAATCCATCCTAGTGCATTTTATGAGCCCTAGGAAGGAGGAACTCGATAACTTCATGGTGACGGATCCAATGTTGTAAAAGTTTAACGAGCCCGACAAAGGTGAAACTCGATGTCTTTTCCTGTCTAGAGAGTTTGAAAAGAAGTGGAAAAGAAAACTCCAACAAGTCCCTTTTCGTAGATAGTCCCTCATATCCGAAAAGGTAGAAAACAAAATATGAGAGAACCTCTTAACGTAATTGGCTAAGGTATTCCTTTTTCGTAAATAGTTTATCCCAGCCTGAAAAAGGGGTAAACATATACTAGGTAAATGACGTTTCACAATATTTAACGAGTTCAAAACGATAAGATTCTCGACAATATTTTCAATTTTTAAGAGTCAGAAAGGAGTTGAAAGTTGACTCCACCTGGAGGAACGAGTGGTATTAAGGGTAGCAACTGGTTCCGGTTATGTTGGAACTACTAAGAACAAGTAAAGGTCAAGAGGCTAGCTAACAAGACCACTCATTGCAGCTATTCCTCAGGAATGGGTAAAACAATCAAGTGAGGGAATAAGATCGGCCAAGTAGATGGTAACGATGGAATGAGAAAACCAAGGCTCATCTGGAAAAATAGGCTGAAAAAATGGCAATCACGAGAGGTAAAATAAGAATAGTTTCATTTTTACACAAGCTTGAAATCAGGAAACTTTTCTTGAAGTTGGTTTCATTTTTACGCAAGCTTGAAACAAAGATAAACTATGCTTAGAACCGGTTTCATTTTTACACAAGCTTGAAACAGAATTGAGTCACCATGCTGGGGGCATGCAAAATTATTTCAAGCATAGTTTGTTTCCATTTCAAGCTTGTGTAAAAATGATACCGGTTCTAAGCATAGTTTATCTTTGTTTCAAGCTTGCTTAAAAATGAAACTAACTTCAAGCAGAGTTTCCTGATTTCAAGCTTGTGTAAAAATGAAACCATTCTTATTTTACCTCTCGTGATTGCCATTTTATCAGCCTATTTTTCTAGATGAGCCTTGGTTTTCTCATTCCATCGTTATGATCTGCTCAACCGATCTTATGCCCTCAGTTGAAAGTTGACTCCACCTGGAGGAACAAGTGGTATTAAGGGTAGAAACTCGTTTCAATGATGGTGGAACTGCTCAGAACAAGTAAAGGTCAAGAGGCTGGCTAACAGGACCACTCATTGCAACTATTCCTCAGGAATGGGTAAAACAATCAAGTGAGGGCATAAGATCGGCCGAGTAGATGGTAACGATGGAATGAGAAAACCAAGGCTCATCAGGAAAAATAGGTTGATAAAATGGAAATTACGAGAGGTAAAATAAGAATGGTTTCATTTTTACACAAGCTTGAAGAAACTCTGCTTGAAGTTGGTTTCATTTTTATGCAAGCTTGAAACAAAGATAAACTATGTTTAGAACTGGTTTCATTTTTACAAAATCTTGAAATGGAAACAAAATATGCTTGAAATAAGTTTGCATGCCCCCAGCATGGTGACTCAATTCTAGGGACATGCCCCCCAGCTTCATGGAATTCACCGGAGTAGACTGCTGGTTATGAAGAGGTGGATGTAATGAAGGTTCAATTACGAGATCAGGAAAAATACTCGACTTGGATTTTACGAGATCTAATCAAAGACTCGAATTAAAAAGGGAACTTGTTTCATTTTTTAATGAGGTTGACACGATAAAAGAACTATCCTCAAAACCTAATTCATTTTTTAACGAGGTTGACATAGTAAACGAACTGTTCTCATGACACCTTGTTTCATTTTTTAAGGAGCTTGACACAAGAAAATGAACTATGCTCTGAAGAGCTTGTTTAATTTTTTAAGGATATTGACATAAGAAAACGAACTATGCTTTGATGATCTTGTTTCATTTTTTAAGGAACTTGACACAAGAATAAAAACTATGCTTCGATGAAATTGTTTCATTTTTTAAGGAGCTTGACACAAGAAAACGAACTATGCTCCGATGAAATGATCATGACGAATAAGAAGTCATGGCTTCCAAGATTTTCTCATCTGACGGGAGAAAAACACTCTGGAAATTAGGATCCAATGCCCCCAGTACATTGTGTACAAGTTGATTGTAAATTATCAGTGGATGTGGACATGGAACAAGTGGCCACATAATTTACCTATGGTAGGGAAGATATCACCGGTAGGTAAGGACCAGGAAGGGATGACAGTAGACCAGATGTCACATTAGGACCAAAGAATAAAATCTGATCAATGGTCATGATCCGACCTTCATGTGGAAAACATATCACAGGAAAGAGGGAAGAGACAAGCACGCCCATGGCATAAGCATAGTCGCGCCCCAGGAGTAAATTAAAATCCAAGGGGCTTTGGACAACCATCACGTCTATATAGATGGTTTTCCATCCTAAAGTAATAGGAAAATTTAGAAGGATCCCTAATGGTTGACTTGTTCCTCTGTTAAAAGCCAAAATATTCTGAGTAATAGGCACAAGCTACAAATAACCCAAAGCTTGCCATGTATTTGAGGATAGAATACTAACTGAGGTGCCTTCATCTATGATCATGCCTGGTACGACCGTATTGCAAGCCTGTACAGTGACCTCAAGGGGCACGTAAGAAGGAAGATGGTATCTCGTAAATCAACTCCAAACAAAGGAAGCAACCAAATGACATGTAGGGGGTGCCATAGGAATAAGAGGATTATCCCCCTGCATTACGAGAGCGAAAAGACCATCCTCCTGGGCTCTGAAAATGAGAGCAGGAGGATTAATTTCTTGAACTGTGGCAATGAGAGTTATAGGATCACCCTCCTGGATCATGGAAACAAGAGGATCGCCCTCTGATCCCGGGGGATCAGAGGAAATAAAAGAACCTGACTGGGACGAGACCCAATCTCGATGGAAAAGACCTGATGGACTATAGGTGGAACTAGTTCGTCCTTCTTCTCAACCAATGATTGGTCAGAAATGGACTCGGGAGATTGAATTTCAGAGAGAGTGGAATTGACCGAAGATGGATCTAGATCAATGACTTGACCAACTATCAGAAGACTCGAAGAAAACTTCCAGTAACCAATGGGAAGACAAAACTCAGAAGTTGAAAGGGTATCCAATAATTTAGAAGCTTCATCCATATAAGGACAAAGGTGAATGGGATGGTTCCCTTCACACAATGTACAAGGAAATTTAATCTTACGCTGTTTCTTACGAGTTTCATTATCTTTAGCTGAAGGCTCATCATCAACATGATGTCCAGAGGTTGATGATGAAGGATGAATCGGGCCAACAGACCACACTTCTAGCACCTTGGGAATACCAAGGAAATCACAAAGAAGGTGGTCACCCTCACATAGCTTGCAAGGGAATTCAACTCTACGAGATAGAGTAGGAGGTTTCTCAATATTAGCTGCATGGGTAGCAATAGTTGCTGATTTTCCCCCTAGCTTATTATCCTTCTTCTTCTTCTTAGCCACCCGATTACTAGAATCTAGACTTTCACCAGGCAAAGAGGAAGAGAAAGGTGAAGAAATAGGAAAAGAAGGTGAGGGGTCAACCTTAGGGTCAACATGGGGTTGACATGGTTCAGGCGGAGGAGAAATCGGTTGAGAGACAGTCGGTATATTCGAAACCACAGGGGTTGAAAACAACCAAACCAGAAGACCAATGGTTAATCCTGGGAGGGAAAATGTTGCCATATACGAGGCACCAACATTCCCGAATGAAGGAAAACGACCGAGATTCCCATCTCAGAGGATTCCTTGGTTGATGGACACTGGAAACATCGCCATTGGATTCAACCCTAAAGAATCACTAAGGAATGTAGCTTTAACCAAGAATATTTCATGGGTTGTCAATTTTAAGACACCGAAACAAAACTTTGCCTTTTCATGTTTTAAGAGTCGAGAAAAGGACAAAAGATGACTGTAGTCCCTTTTAGTTTGAACGAGATTGAAAGGACAAGGGCTTGATGATATTTGGAAATTTAAAGAGTCAGTAAAGATAAAAAAATGACTACTCAGGATATTCTAGGCATAAAGGGTGACCAGGTAATCGTGAACTGCAATATACACCTTGGTGATGTTAAGTCCCTATATTAATAGTGTAGCCCCTTATTATGTTAGTGTAGGCCCCCTTATTGTTATTATTGTACCCCTGTAACCCCCATATTGTTATTATTGTGCCCTTAAATTATTATTGTTAGGTCGGCTAGGATTACATTGTGGCCCCACTAGGATTATATTGTGGCCCCATGGACTCCTATATATAGAAGGAGGTTTTGTTCATTTGTATCATCCAAGAATTGTTCATTTATGTAATGTATTGGAGGTTTCCCCTTCGAAGTGGCTCATTTCTAAGGCGTTGATATCTCTTTTCTTCTCTTTTTGGAGCTGGTTACACAACATTTGGTATCAGAGCTTTGGATTCTAGGGTTTCGCTGCTCCAAACAGGTCATCGTGGAATTTGCGCTATAAATTTTTTTCTACGAAGCTTCAAAAGCTGAAATTTTTAGCGTGCGAAGCTGAAATCTTGAGGAAGTTTGTATAAAAATTTCAGAGTTTGGTTCGCAATATTTTCGGAGATATGATCTGTGGAAGTTAGGTATTTTTTCAGGCTCCTAAACAGGTTATCGTGGAATTTTCGCTATAAATTTTTTTGTACGAAGGTTCAGAGTCTGAAATTCATATGGTGTGAAGCTGAAATCCTGAGGAAATTCATAAAAAAATTTCAGAGCTTTTTTCGCAATATTTTGGGAGATATTATCTGTGGAAGGTAGTGCTTTTTCAGGCTCCTGAATTTCATCTCAAAGAGGTGATCGTGGGAAAAGTTCAATAACTCTCTCTATGGGCATCGGATTGGAGTGTCGTAAAAATTGGTTGCAAGTACACAGACTGTAGTTTCTTGGATATCAATTTCAGAGACAAAGGACGAAACAGTGACACGTGGCAAGTCGTACAAGTTCGCTCTACTGAACCAGTCCAAAATTAGGTCATTGTGGGAGATTGGACACAACTTTGTCTTGGAGAATCCAAATCAGGTCAGACCTGTGGCATTTGAAAGAAGCTTCAGAGGGCTACTATAGGGATGAATTTAAGATATCGAATATTTTCAATTACAGAGATAATTCAATTTCAATATCGAGCTCCTTAAAGCAAGTAAAAGGTGTGTAGTTTTCCGAATTGCATAAGTCTTGTTTGAAGAATCAATTTGAATTGATTCCAAGGGCCTATTGAGCATATATTTCAGTATTGGGTTCTGAAATTCCTCCTAAAAAGAATTCAACACCCATTAAGCCCTCAGAAATCTATACTATGACGCATGAAGAGGAAGAATTGCAGGATGAGATATCAAAATTACGGTACCAAGTGCAACAAGTTTCGATCTTACGAAGAGCAATTGAAGATGAAATAGATGGTTTAAAAGCAGAAATGGAGGCTAAGTTGGATGGTTTGAAGAATCAAATAATAGAAAATATGGATGATAAATTAGTGGAAGATCACATCAAGCATCAACAACAAGTTCTCCAACTCTCAAAGAATAACCCAACTTTGGTGCAGAATCTAATGAAACAATCGGAAAATCAACATGACATCAAAAGAAGTTATGAAGCAGTCATAGAAACAAGAAATCGACAAGTACGATCAATTTCAGAGTATCTCAGCAAGTCGAATAACTTTCCTGTAGAAGATGTCACATGGGAGGATGAGAATTTTATACAGAAGCATCAAGAAATAATCAAGCGTTGAGGACAACACTTGTTTGAAGGAGAGGGGCATGTTAAGTCCCTATATTAATAGTATAGCCCCTTATTATGTTAGTGTAGGCCCCCTTATTTTTATTATTGTACCCCTGTAACCCCCATATTGTTATTATTGTGCCCTTAAATTATTATTGTTAGGTCGGCTAGGATTACATTGTGGCCCACTAGGATTACATTATGGCCTCATGGACTCCTATATATAGAAAGGAGGTTTTGTAAATTGTATCATCCAAGAATTGTTCATTTATGTAATGTATTGGAGGTTTCCCCCTCGAAGTGGCTTATTTCTAAGGCGTTCATATCTCTTTTCTTCTATTTTTGGAGCTGGTTACTCAACAGGTGATCAAATGAAAGATAAATGACCAAGGACTTAACGTACATGCAGACAGTCTCCCTGAATGCTATGTTCGGTGTATCATGGTTACAGGACAACAGACTCGGCTTGATATGGATAAAGGATTGCAACCTATGAGGGTCTCCCTTTATATACTTGACAGTATGGGGAGCACAAGTTTGTACTAGCGCTGTATAATGCTAAATGGTGAGCGACAACTGCTAGGTTTAACGTGTGTGCATTAATTTTCAATGCTTCCTTAGATTGGTTAAATAAATTGTAACGATTTATCTTGAATTATATCCCGGTTTCAAGGCCCTACCAAATGTTATCTAAATATTTTAAAATGCAGCCAAATGAGAAAATAACCATTCATTTCGATTCGATGAATGCTATCTAGTTAAGGGAAGAGTCTCAAACAATGATGTAACAAACATTAATATTGCAAATGAAACTTTTTCCCAACTAGATGACTTTCCTATCCAAAAGTAATCTAAAACATTAAAAGATGTGAATTATGCAATGTAATCTATGAAAAATTCTCTTTTTGAAAACTATGCAATTGTAATCTATGCACAATTTGTTTTTTCTTTTGAATGAATAAGAATGCACTCAATGCATTTTTCAATGAAATGAGAATCTACTTAATGCATGCTTTTAATGAAAGAGAATGCACTCAAAGAGACTTTTAGTTTTCAACCATTAAACAATGTAATCTAAGTTCAATGATAAATTTCAAACATGACTTTTCAATGCAATTTGATCTAATGCATTTTAACGAAAAGGAAACTTTGAGACGAAAACTAAATGAATGCAAAATTCCTTAATGCAAAAAGGATGCATCAAACATTAAGAATACAATCGTGTTTTGAACACTTTGAAACGAAATTACTCAAAAGGCTATAAGACACATGAGTTCAAGCACGAAGAGTACTTCCAAAGTGTGGGCTCAAAACAAGGCATTCATTCCCTTTTACATCAAGGAATCATACAAAGAAGACTTTTCAGCTGAACAATGAGCAATGTAATCTGTGCTCACAAGCGAACAAGCGGACCAAATGAACTCGGACAGACACTTGAGACTCGATCACTCAATCAACCAAAAAGAAAAAGGTAATCAAGTAGAGATGGCTCACCAAGCAAGGAGACTAGTTCAATCAGCAGGGTGATGTCACGCGAAGCATGCAACCAGGAAATTGATGCACAATCATAGAAAACCTAGGGCGGTAAGATGCACATCCCAATAGAAAGGACAAAAAAAGAACCAAAAACCAAGCCAGCGAGCCTATCAAACCAACTAGAGTGAAGGGGAGAACATGTAAATCATACAGAGAAAAGGACCGGAAGGGCAAGACACACTAGTTAAAGACTTAGGGAAAAACCTTAATTTTTCACACACATTGGAATTGATGCGACTTTTGGGGCTGAAACTAGTGGCAACAGCCTGATGGAAACTTTATAACTGAAAACTAGCGCCAATTGGTGTGAATTTTAGAAAAATAAAAGCGCCATTTCCTAAAAAAGAAAAAAAACAAAGAATTTCTCCTAACCAAGACTAGACTCACCACTTCAAGAAAAAACTAAAAGATTGTAATTGATGAGAAACATATGAACAAATAGGGAAATGGTTGTTCAACTAAACTCGTCGAATGAGTAAGACCTCAAAGAGTGACAAACTCAAAGGAAACTCCTCAGCGGAGTCACCAATTTTTTGTCCAGGTAAATCCCCTCTACGGACAGAGGCGATCCCTCTAGTCCTAGGGTGGGTCTAGCAACTACAGGAACATAATAACATCCACCGTCCTAGATTGTAAATGAAATTGAGAGCATGGAATATGACCTACCTTGTTTTGATGCTATATTATCGTCTTACGTCGAAGTTTCTTGATCCGTCGCTCTTCTCAAGCTCGATAAATGCTGCTGCCAACGCCTGATTACCTGTACAAACAATCAAGAAACCACGACAAGTGTAAAATCACAAAAAACATAAAATAATTAAAACCTATCTAACTGATCAAGGAATGCTAGAAATCTCATTATAAATGTAAACAAGAGTGGAAGATAAACATCAATTGCATTTTATTATGATAAATAAAAGGGGAGTTTACAACCAAGCCTTGATGTTGAGTCTCTCCTTTAGCAGGTCTGTATCCATGCACGTTTGCAACACCCTCACACACAAAGGTCCAAGATCTCACTATGTTCCTAACACACAAAAACAATCACACTCTGATCTATTCTCTCGAAGCTATAATTGCTTCTCCTTTCTAGCTAACTCAACAACTAACTCTAACTCTCTAACTAAGGCAGCAGAGGTGAAAGATTTCTCCTTATATAACAATGGAGGGGGAGGATATGAGCCCTCAAATAATGGGAAAATATCTTATCCTTTGGAGTAGTTCCTATTTCTTGGGAACAAGAAGCCCAAAGGGGAATTCCTCAGCCATATCCTCAAAACAAACTTCTAGATCGCTGCCTTGCGAAGCTTCTAGTCGTGGAAACTTCATTTCTATTTTTAAAAACTTTCCAAAAGAGGATCAACGTGAGTCCGACATTAAGATAG
The DNA here is from genome assembly GCA_034641835.2 of Pinus albicaulis. Taxonomy (NCBI): domain Eukaryota; kingdom Viridiplantae; phylum Streptophyta; class Pinopsida; order Pinales; family Pinaceae; genus Pinus; species Pinus albicaulis. The sequence continues at coordinate 430,032,386 of CM076578.1, forward strand.
AGCACTGATCGACGTGGGTCCCAGTGAAAATATCTGCTATCGGCACGGGTCAGACACTGAGACAAAGCGCCGAACTTGAAAACCAGGTTTTTATAGGGATCTTCCAGAAAAGTTGTAAAGGGAGATGAATTGGTAGACAAAGTGTGGTTCAGGGATATGTATTCCATGCATGGAAAGTACACAAGGGTCACTGTATGGGTCCTCCAGAATCAAGGAACGAGGAGTACGAGGACAGTGACAAATTCCTGTGTAACACCCATGTGGAATGGACCCTACATCGTTAAACATGTTTTGTAAAAAGGGGCCTATGAGCTTATCAATTATGAAGGTGTTGAAGCCTAGAAAATCTCTGCTTCAAACATCGGGGATAACCACCCGGTCGGGACCTTAGGACAGCTCCTTTTCCATTTGGTATGGTGGCTCCGACTGGATTTAAAGGACCAGTTTCCTTGTAACTAAGTGGATTGGATTGGATGGGTGGAAACGGGACTAAACTAACTGAAATAAAACTATCTATTTTAAGCTAAATACTGATAATGAAATCCTAATACTAACCCGGGTAATAACATGTGAATACAACTTAAGATTGTTTCAATCCAACAATAACCATGAAAATGTATTATTAATCAAATTGAAATGTACAGAAACAAATAAAGATAACTCTGTTTAAGAAATTAAACAGAGTTATATTAGCATATTGCATTCATCATTGTATACCATTTACATGTAATTATGAAAAATAACGTTTCAATTATACTCAGAAATGATATATAAAAGGAAGCGTTGTTAAAGAAAATATACATATAAATGATAGCAATTTTAAAACGAATATCATAAAACAAAAGAGATCAACAGTAAACAGATAGAAATACCTTGCTCATCTTGATGACTTCAAATGTAATCTGATACTCTATCCAGTAATTATAATGCAAAACCAAATTCCAAGGTACAGAAATGCAACACTTCAAAGATAATTTCGCATGAAAATCACCAGATGTGATCCTTTTCAAAAAATATATATAAGACAATGGAGTACATAAATGAAATCTCCAAGTCCAAAAAATATTAAGATCCAGGACCCCTCTCTAAATGCATGAGAGGGGTTTAAATACTACTTAACTAACTCTAAAATAGTTTATTACAAAAAATAAGGATTCGGTTCAATGACCGTCCTTTTCCTAGGCTAAAATACAGTGAAATTAAAACTAAATCTATCTAACTATGAACTTGATCTTTGATCTTGCAGGCATCTAGCATAATTTTAAGAAGATGCGGTTGACCGACTTGTGAATTCAACTGTCCTAAGAAGACAGAGTCGGCAAGCGTAGGAGCAATCTTCTCTGTAGCATTGATAATACAATTGAGTGCACTGTGCTAACTGTGTGGCTTTACCAAGTACATCCAGTATGAGTCCCAATTTAATCTTGTCAGCCCTTGGATGGATTTTTCTCTTTCTTCTACCTTTTGTCTCCATTCTGCTTGCAATTGATTTTCCTGTGGGAGATAACCTGGAACAGTTTCAGAAATCAAGTTAGATTTGTGTAAATTGTCATTTACACAATCAGTGAGAGTGTTTGCCGCTGTAGATGCCTCCTCTGCTGCCCTTTCTGCCCTTCTGATTTGTGCATCCCAATTATTAAACAATATTTCTTTTTTATTCTCGTTAATGATGGGTGCACCAGCTTTTCTGCCTTCTTCTGTCTTTTCATTAATCAAATCATAATCATTTCGTAAATCTACGACATGACCTGTGATTTTATCACTTTCCTGGCATAAAGAATTCCATTGCAATATCTTTTGGCAGAAAACTTCTTCTTGTTGCAGTAGTTGATTGTTCAAAGAGATGGTTTCTGAAATGAATTCAGGAAGCTTAGGATCCTCCTTATGTTGTTCTTGAATTTCTTGAAGTTGTTGTTGCAACTCTTCAAGTTTTAATTGTGCTTCCTTATTGGCCTGTACCTGTTGCAATTGCTGTTGCAGAGCCTTTACCTGTTCTTCTTTTTCATCCAACAAAAGCTATATCTCAACTGTTTTATCAATGGTTGCAGAAGCATATGCTCCTGTTATTTGAGATAACTTAGTGAGATTACGAGTAGGCTCTATGGAAGGACCTTTCCATAAAACGTCTACTTGTCCTGGTTCAGTAGCAATTGCACTTTCTATTTTTCTCTTTTTCCTTTTTCTTTTAACTACTGCTTTGTATTTTGGGCTATAAAATACATCCAGAGGAGGGATGTCCTCTACATTAAGTACGATTTCAGAGGAGGGTGTGATTGGTATGTGTTCTGTTGCTGCGGCTTTGCTGCTTGTTCCTGCGTTCAAAACTTTGATTGTTTGGACAGGGGTCTGTACATTCTGTCCTTCTATATTAATCAATTGATTAAAGGTTTCCCATTCTTTATCTAACTCAATGGTGACTGGCTGTTGTTGTACATTGGGTGGAGGAGGATTTGTTTGTTGAGAAGTCAAAATTTGCTGTTGAGTAAGCTCTTTAGATTGTGTAGAATCTTTAATGGATTCTTCCATTTTATCTTCCTTTTCTTTAGACTTATTGGAGTGTTCAGAATCTCTGTCAGATTTTGATTTGGATTTACCTGTACTTGAACTGCCGTTAAGACTAACACTAGGAGTTTTCTCCCTTGCAGGCTCTAAGCGTAGATTATCCAAAGGAATAGGAATTAGTCTCCTTTCTCTGTAAAGTTTGAATTCCTGGAAGTCTGGTGGGGATAGCTGTGCTCGGGCTGAATTCAAAACTTCTTTGAATGAATTTCTTGCTTGGAACATATCATCAAAAAGATCCGGCTCCGCGACAAATTCCTTTACTTTGATTGCATTGGTAAAATTCTTAACAATATCATTTTGGTCATATAACCTTCTTGAGAATTTGAACAACTGTAGGCATGTAATGTTTCCTATCTCTTGAAATGCATGACCAATATCAAACAGTGTAAATGTTCCACATTTTACGAGAAATTGTGGCCAAATGCCCTTTTTCTTCTCTTTTAAATCTTTTGTTATGCCTCCCTGGCCACAGGTCTGATAAGCAATTTCCCGAGCTACAAGTCTATCAGGAACATATAGGGGTAACACATGGGGAGAAGCATAACTTCCAAAAACCCTAATATAGGTGAACAATTCTTCTCCAAACCATCTCGCGACGGGGAGAATATCAACCTCTATTTCTGAGGATAACCTTGGGGCATCCTTATTATACAATGTTCTGTACAATGGCAGCATTATTCCATGACAAATTTGGTAAAAATGGGGGACAAACTTAGACTCCCAGAGTTCTTTATGATACACATGAATGGGCAAAGGATCGTGGATAGTCCATTTCCAGCCCATCACAGGGAATTTAGAGACATAGCAGATGGCGTCCATGACATAAGCAGATAAATAAAAAGGCGGATAAACCCACTGGGAAACATTTCGTTTAGACCGGTAATGAAAAATAGCAGTGGTGAGATTATTAGATAGGATTTTGGCCCAATCTACAATTGTAGAATTAACAACCGCATTCAACAAAGGAAGCCATTCGGGTAAGATCATATTTATGTCAGGCTTTCCAAAAATCCTACATAACATGGCAGCAATAAAACAATAAGGAGAGGTAAGTGAACCCGTGCTGTACATACCTTGTTTGTTCTTCTTCAATGGTTCACTTCTTTTGGTCCACTCCTTTGTGCATTCTGCCAAATTTGAGTGTTCTTTGGCAAAATCTTCCATAAATTGCTTGTTGAAAGTTGCCTGAGGTTCTGGAAGCTTATACATTAATCTCAGATCTTATATGGTGAATGACCCAATTAGCTCTTCAGATGGAGTTCTGAATTGTCTGTCTGAAATATCTGTGCTATCCAGCACCCATCTCACCATGTCTGTATATGGGAGAATCCTTGGCCTTGCTGCTATTCTATGCAGGAATGAGCAAGCCAAGTCTCTAAGGGTTGCTTCAGACGTATCCTTTGAACCTGCTGTAGCTGCAACTTTTATCACCACAGGGTTTTCATCTTCTAACAGTTTATACATTCCCTCCCAAGTGGATATACCGGCGTCCTTGTTACAGGCGGTGTCTGCGTATAGCGAAGCCATTTCTTTGTTCTCAGAACTTGAGCTCTTCTCCTTCTTACCCATATTGTTTAGCGGAAGCTTTGTATAGTGGTCTGCTCCTTCGTGCCTGCGTTTTACGAATAAATGAGAGTAATGATATAAGAAAGGTGATGAGACTGTTTTGAATGTGAAAGCGAATGAGATATAATATTTTAATTATGAAATGACTTTCAATCTAAACACAATCTCATTTCCCATTAATAATCAATCCAATCATTTAATATAGTCATTAAAGCGCATAACGAATTTGACACATGGGAAGATTGCCTCGGGATAGCACGCCTGCATGAATCTGCGACATTGCGATCTGCGATTTGCTACGCAATATCGCAATATCGCAATGTCGCAATATCGCATTATGAAGTCATCACAGTTATAAACAACAGCGCAAAAACGGGAATTGCGCAATAGCGCAAAGCGCATATCGCAAAAATCACAAAAGCGCATATCGCAAAAATCACAAAAGCGCATATCGCGAAATCGTATGATCGCATTTTTGAAAAGAGCGCATAACGCAAAATCGCAAAAGTGCATATTTGAAAAGAGCGCAAAAGATATTCATTAACCAATTCTATTTTCTGTGCTATGCGATCTGCGACCAATGCGTTTTATCAAAGGTATATATTATTTATGGATGCGTTATCTTGTTCAAAGAGTAGTTTTATTAAGATCTATCATAAACTTAAGATTTTCACAATATTCTTTTAAAGGGATTTTTGTAGGTTTATGATAGAAAGTTTTATTTTCTAAGGAAAACAAATCCTAATTGATTTTTGGATTTAACTAAGGGTCCCCATTTATTTAGTATTATTACTAATACTAAAGTAAAAAAAAGGGGGTTGTTGGTGGTCACAACAATTGGCGATTCACTGGAAGAAACAGTTATCTCTGAAAAAATAAAATGAACATTTTATCTTTAGTAAGTAAAGATTTTTAAAGATGATGAAAACTATCTTAGAATAATTCAACATAAAATGTAACTATGAAAGGAAAATAAAAATCATTTCATAATTTCTTTCTAGTTCCTCAAGAAAAATAAAAACATTTTGGGTTATCTCAAGCTTTGATTGGTGTTAATAATAAAGTAAGTGGATCTCTCCAAGTTTTGATTTTATAATATACTCTATTGCCATAAGTATTGCCTCTGCTGCCAGCAAACGTTTATAGTCTCGACAGGGTTACCTTTAAACCATTAGCCATTCATTGTCCCATCCAACTAAAATTATGAATTTTTAAAAGATAAATTCATAAGACCTATTATCTCATGTTTTTGTCTTTTATTTTTTTATTTATTTTAAGAGCCATTGTTCTGGTTTGGTGGCCAGTTGATAACAATGCCATTCACTAGTTATAATTAAACTGAACAAGCTGGCTCGTGATGAGACCCCTTGTCTTATATTTATAAGCCATTACCTTGTTTTGGTATGCAGTTTGGTAATGTCAGTTTTATTACTCCTTATGAACATAGTAAGTCGGCTCATAATGAGACCTCTTATCTCTTAAAATTTTCATATAATTTCTTAGAACTACATTCTAAAAAATCAAAACTTAAATGGATGGGGTGAAATAGTTTTGTCCTTAAGAACCAATGGATGACAATTTTTTAGAGTTTTTTGAGTTCCAAAACTTTGAAAAAATATTTACTTTTACAGATAACCTTTCTCTGCTTGATAAACTTCTGATGATTTACATTTTCTTCAAGTTTTCAAAAGATCATGTAAATGATTGAAATAATCTTTTCAAAGTTTTAACATCTTATTTTAAACTACTCAAAAACTGTAATCATTACTTTAAAAATTCTTATTTACATAAAATAAATATTTATAATATTTTTCCGAAGAAATTTTCTTAACTAGTAAACAGTCAATCAGGGGCTCATAAACAACCTTTATTTGTGCAAACAAAAACAATCAAAATCTGCAGAAAGAAATATGTACAGTTTAAGAAGGGGTTACCTCCTTAGGAAAAGAATTTCTTTAAGATAAGCTCGTTTACAGGAAGAGATTCTCTCTTACCTGTTAGATCTTGGAGTATGAATGTATTTGAGCCTATCTTCTCAACGATCTGAAATGGTCCAAGCCACATTTTCTGAAATTTGGTATGTTTACCTTTTTCTTCGTGTGCTTTATCCCATTTCAAAACGAGATCACCAATTGATAAAAATTTTGAGCCGGTAGAACTTGCATCAAAAGAAGATTTTACAAGCTGTTGATGTTTTTCATGAGTAATTTTTTCTTTATCCCTATCTTCTTCTAGTTTAAGGATTTGATCATACCTCAATTGAATGGATGATGAAGGATTTTCTTCAATAAACTGCACTAGGGCTAATGATGGAAGAGTTAAATTTGATGGTATCACAACTTCTTTTCCATAAACCAGATTGAAAGGTGAAGTCCCTATCGAAGCTTTCTCAGTGATACGATCAGCCCATAACGCAAAGATTAAAGATTTGTGCCAATTCTTTTGATTTTGATCAACGGTCCTTTTAATGATTTTGATAAGGTTTTTATTAGTGGATTCGGCCAAACCATTACCTTGTGGATAATAATTTGCTGAATATTTTAATTTAAAACCTCTTTTGACTGCAAATTCAATTAAACTATTTCCAGAGAAGTAAGATGCATTATCAAAAATAAGAGCTTGAGGTACACCAAACCTGGTTATGATGAATTGATCTATGAAATCAATAATTGTATCAGAATTGGCTACCTTCAATGGGATTGCCTCTACCCATTTTGTAAAGTAATCAGTTGCAGTAAGGATGTACTTGTGCTGTTTGGAAGAATGAGGTACTATTTCACCAATAATGTCAAGCCCCCATTGTTCGAATGGTTGCTCAATAGTTACTGGTTGCAAAGGAAAGGCTGGTTTCCTTTGTCTTCCACTTGCAGTTTGACAGATTTGACACTTCCTTACGTAATCATGCGTATCTTTAAAAAGGGTAGGCCAGTAATAACCAGCACGAATTATTTTGTGAGCTATGGTATCACCTCCAAAATGACCCCCTGCTGGTCCATCATGTAGTTCCTGCAAAACCTTTTCAGCTTCAGTCTTTTCAAGACATCTTAATAAAATTGAATCATAATTTTTCCTAAATAACACATTATCAATGATCTCATATCTATCAGCCTTTAATCTTAAAGCGCGTTTCCTCTTATAACTGAGGTTAGAAGGAGCATACCCATTCTTCAAGTAATAGATGAGATCAACATACTGAGAATCAACATCTGTAACACTTATTTCACTTACTTGAATATCTTGATTTGAATCTTGATCTTCTGGTATGTTATGAGCCCCTGCCAATAATCTGCAAAAACCTTGTCCTCTAACAATCTTAGCTGGTTTAATATCAACATCATATTCTTGCAAGGCTGTTACCCAGTTAGCTCTCTTTTCTCCCATTTCTCTCTGAATTAATAACTGCCTCACTACAGAGAATGAGACAACGATTTTTGTATGTGTTTTCAAGAGAAAAGGTATAAAATGTTTGATTGATTTAAACACAGCAAAGGCTTGTTTTTCAACATCGGAATAATTAAGCTCAGCTCCTTGCAGATTTGAGCTAAAGAAAGAAATAGGTGCTTCGATTTCTTGATCATTGAGTTGTGTTAAAACGACTGCATAAGATGTTTCAGTGGCCAGAGTATACAAAATAAAATCTTTAGAAAAATCCGGGGTATTCAATGTTGGTGCATTAATGATCGCTTGTTTGATTGAATCAAAAGCTTCTTTTTCTTTATGCGTCCATTTGAATATTGAATTCTTCTTGATCATATTTTGCATAGGTAAAACAATTAAAGAAAAATCGGGAATAAATCTTTTAACAAAATTGATCTGTCCAAGAAATGATTGCATGGATTTTTTGTTATGTGGTAAAGAAATATCAGAAATTTCTTTCACTCTATCTGGATCAATATATATACCATCTTTTGACACAAAAAATCCTAAGAGCTTTCCTTCATCTAAAGCAAAGAAAGATTTCTTCGGATTTAAGGAAATACCAAACCTTCTACATCTTTCAAATATTTGTTTTAAGTCATGTATATGATTGGCTCTCTTTTCTGAAAATACTATTATGTCATCAAGATAAACAACAACTGATTTATTGATCAGACCTTTGAATGCTATGTCCATGGTTCTTTGAAAAGTTGCTCCTGAATTTATTAGACCAAAAGGCATTTTCTGATAAGCGTAAGTTCCCCATTTTGTTCTGAAAGTTGTCTTCAATCTGTCATTTGGGTGAACTAAAACTTGATTATAGCCCGAAAACCCATCGAGAAAAGACATAAGTTCAGAACCAGCCACCTTTTGAAGTATCTGTTCCATGGTTGGCAATGGGAAATTATCTTTTAAACATTCCTTGTTTAAATTTCTGAAATCAATACAGATTCTTATATCACCATTCTTCTTCCTTACAGGTACCATATTGGAAACCCAATTAGAGTGCCTGACTGGAAAAATAATTTTGGCTTTCAAGAGTTTATTGAGTTCAGATTTGATTTGACTTTCGAGATTTGGATGGATCTTTCTCAATTTCTGTTGAACAGGTTTAATATCAGGAAGCATTGGAATCGTGTGTTGAATCACTGAAGTATCATACGTTTTTAGATCATCGTAATTCCAAGCAAACACATTTTTATACTTGTTCAGCAGTTTAATGAATGCATTCCTTTCCTCTGGTGTTAAATTGAGTCCTAAATTAGCGTTTTGAGGTTTAGAATCAGAACCAAGATTTACTAATTCAAACTTCAAAGTGGAACTTTGAAGTTTTGAATTAACAACTTTCTTGAATCTGTCTCTAATGTCATATAAATCCTCTAATTTAACAACATATTTTGGAATGGGGTTTTCATTACCTTTTGAAGCAATTTGTAAATCATGATCTTCTTCGTCAATGATTTGCTCATCGTATGATTTCTCTGAAGTCATAAAATTTAGAATATCTTGATCATGATAGAAAACTCTCCAATTTGTAACATTATCTGGGACAGATGGACGAAAAATCAATTCTACAGAAAACCTATCAGGACTGCAATCTTCAGCAGGTAGGAGTTTAGATGCAACATTAGCTAACAAGTCAGTTGATGTATTCTGATTCCTAGGAATAGGAGAAATATTGAATGCTAAAAAATGAGTGGTGAGATCTTGCACTAGGGTTTGATAGTGTTTAAGATGTCCTGAAAGGCAATGAATAGTATTCCTAACTTGTTTAATTACAATTTCGGAATCACCAAAAACTTTCAAGTATTTAACATCTAACCCTATAGCTTTATAAAGTCCTTGAATTAAGGCTTCATATTCTGCGGTATTGTTAGTGCACTCAAATTCTAATCTGCATGACAGCATAGTTTTATCTCCATTTGGATCAATCAATATGCATCCAGCTCCAGCGCCATCACTAGACTTTGATCCATCGAAATATAATGACCAAAATAAAGATTTATCTATTGGATTATCTATAATTACATCTGAAATATTTACAATTCTGGAAGAATCAGACTGTGAAAAATTCTCTATCTGAGAAACAAAAGTATTTACAGAAAAAGGTGACTAAGGAGCTTTGAAATTTCCAAGAAATGATTCAGCAGAATAACCTCCAAGAATATTGTTGTTGAATGCCACAGGTTCATTAGGCTGTTCAAATTCAGTGACAGTGTGTGTCATATGTTTTTCTCGTTCAATTTTGATTTGATTTGGTTTCCCTTTGTAGGGAAGCCACATGTGTGAATAATCAGTCGAGATGTAACCATTAAGTTTTGCAGACCAGTCCCTGCTCAGGATTAATCCATAGAATTCAGGAATATCGGCAATCAAAATATCAATTCTTTGGACAATCCTAGGATCTGAAGCTAATCTGATTGTAACTGAATTGATTTCTCCTACCACTTGAACTTTGGATCGATCCAACTGAACGATATGAACTGCTGATTTCTGTGGTTCAATATTCAATTTAGCACAGACAGAAGTAGGCATTATATTGGAGGAAGCTCCAGAATCAATCAAACAATTGTGCAGATTTTTATTATACATCTCATAAGTCAAAAGAAAAGGAGGAGTTTGAGAATTTGACTTTTCCCCAATGAGTACAGTATCAGTAGCATCTACCTTATCTGGTGGCTTACCAGTTCCTCTTGCTTCTTTTGCAACTATACCGCTTGGTACAGGAGCAATTAGTGTAGCATTAAGTTCCTTTAATAACAACTTTTGCTGGTGTTTTAATTTGCCGAGTTCATGTAAGGAAATGTTGGCTTTGATCTTTTTCATGTCTTCGACAATGTTGTATTCCATGGGTTCTGATACTACTAAAGTCTTTGCTGTTGATGTGAGAGGATTAGGAGAAGATGGCTGATTTTGAGTAGGTAATGGAGAAGTTTTATTCACAGTGGGTTTGTCTTTGGTACTTGGAGTTGCAATTTTCTTTTTTGGAACTGTTTGTACTAGTTTTGCTGTAGATTTACTCCTAGTACTTACAGGCATAGCTTCTTCACTATCAGAATTAGGGAGAATGAAATCCCACATTCCATTTAATTCAGCTATTTCCTCATTTTCGTCCTCTTGATCTGATGTTATAGATGTGTCTTCTTCTTCTTCTTCTTCTTCTGATTCTGCATTTGAAATTGCATTAGGGGGTTTAGATTCAACTTGGTTCCTTCTGAAATTCCGGAATGGTTTCTTGGTAGAAGTTTCAGCTACTTGTTTTTTTATTTCGACTATTTCATTTGACATGGTTTTAAGAACTTTCTGTAAACCTTCCATGTCATATGGATCTTTGGCCTTTTTCTTTGAATCACCTCTAAAGCTGACCTTCTTTGATTTCCTTTCTTCAAGAGAATTTTTCTTTTCCAGAGAGGTAATACGTTTTTCCACTGCAATAGCTTCTTTCATACTTTCAGTTAATGTAGGCTTTGCAGCTCTGTCTACGAAAATCGCTATGTTTGAAGGTAAGGCAGTTATGTACCATTCAATTCTAACTTGTTCACTTGGCTTGGAATCGGTAGGAATTTTATTCAAGAGCTTATTGAATCGGGAGTTAAACTCCTTAATTGGTTCCTTGGGTTCAATTTTCAAATTTGAGAGATCATTGAGTAAAGTTGCAATTGATCGGTCATCTCCAAATTTGGTTAAAAAATGATCTGCAAAAATGTCCCAACTTGTTATAGATCCTGATGGTAATGAAAAATACCATGATCCTGCTGTTCCTTGAAGGGTATAAGGAAATAGTCTAACTACAACATCCTCCCGTGTGACTCCATTCAAATTAATAGCCAACATAAAGTTATTGATATGTTCTTCAGCTGGAATGTTAAGATCTGGGCTAAACTTTGGAAGCCATTTTCTAGGATTGTCTGGTAAATCATGTAAAGGTGCAGCCATGTTGACTGCTCCTGGAGTAGACCATGGTCTCTGTGCCATTGTTGGGATGACTATTGGAGGGATAGAAGAAACTGGTGATGTTTGAATAAAAGTTGTTGGAATGGATGATGTTGAGACTGATGAGGATTGAGGAGAAGATGTTTGTGGAGATGATATGGAAACAACCGTACTTTGTTGAGAAGGGATTTCGGAAACAGGTATTTGGATATTAGAGGTTGAACTTGCTGATTCCGATTGAGTTTTTCTTGTCTTGACTCTACTAGGTAAAGGGAATTCTTTGGGAGAAATACCAAGTTTTTCACTTTGAAGCCTAGTAAGAGGTTTGGAAGAAACAAATTTTGAAGTTACACTACCTTCAGATATTTCAGACTCTTCAAGAGATAATGAGAATCCTTTCAATTTATGAATTAAATCTTGAACTTCAGGAGACTCAGGATGTTGATCGTCTGAATGTTTAAAGATTTTGGTAGTGGGTGTCTGAATATTTTCTGCAATTTTTTCTCTAGGATTTTGAATTTCAGAAGAAATTGAAGAAGTTAATGAGGGTGTTTTGCTCTCGGAATGGCTTGTGGATAGAGATTTACTTGCCATTCATAGCTCAGGCCCTCCTTCTAGCACCAAAAATGTTGAAGCCTAGAAAATCTCTGCTTCAAACATCGGGGATAACCACCCGGTCGGGACCTTAGGACAGCTCCTTTTCCGTTTGGTATGGTGGCTCCGACTGGATTTAAAGGACCAGTTTCCTTGTAACTAAGTGGATTGGATTGGTTGGGTGGAAACGGGACTAAACTAACTGAAATAAAACTATCTAATTTAAGCTAAATACTGATAATAGAATCCTAATACTAACTCGAGTAATAATATGTGAATACAACTTAAGATTGTTTCAATCCAACAATAACCATGAAAATGTATTATTAATCAAATTGAAATGTGTAGAAACAAATAAAGATAACTCTGTTTAAGAAATTAAACAGAGTTATATTAGCATATTGCATTCATCATTGTATACCATCTATATGTAATTATAAAAAATAACGTTTCAATTATACTCAGAAATGATATATAAAAGGAAGCGTTATGAAAACAAATACATATAAATGATAGCAACTTAAAGACGAATATCATAGAACAAAAGAAATCAACAGCAAACAGATAGAAATACCTTGCTCATCTTGATGACTTCCAAATGCAATCTGATACTCTATCCAGCAATTATAATGCAAAATCGAATTCCAAAGGTACAGAAATGCAACACTTCAAAGATAATTTCGCATAAAAATCACCAGATGTGATCCTTTTTCAAAAATATATAAGACAATGGAGTATAGAAATGCAATCTCCAAGTCCAAAAATATTAAGATCCAGGACCCTTCTCTAAATGCATGAGAGGGGTTTAAATACTACTTAACTAACTCTAAAAATAGTTTATTACAAAAAATAAGGATTCGGTTCAATGACCGTCCTTTTCCTAGGCTAAAATACAGTGAAATTAAAACTAAATCTATCTAACTATGAACTTGATCTTTGCTCTTGCAGGCATCTAGCATAGTTTTGAGAAGATGCGGTTGACCGACTTCAGAATTCAGCTGTCCTGAAAAGACAGAGTCGGCAAGCGTAGGAGAAATCTTCTTTGTAGCATTGATGATACAATTGAGTGCGGTGTGCTGATTGTGTGGCTTCACCAAATACATCCAGTATGAGTCCCAATTCAATCTTGTCAGCGTTTGGATGGATTTTGCTATTTCTTCTGCCTTTTGCCTCCATTCTGCTTGCAATTGATTTGCCTGTGGGAGATAACCTGGAACAGTTTCAGAAATCAAGTTAGATTTGTGTAAATTGTCATTTACACAATCAGTGAGAGTGTTTGCCGCTGTAGATGCCTCCTCTGCTGCCCTTTCTGCCCTTCTGATTTGTGCATCCAAATTATTAAATAGTATTTCTTTTTGGTTTTCGTTAATGATGGGTGCACCAGCTTTTCTGCCTTCTTCTGTCTTTTGCCATGCTAGATAATCATTGATCTTTTCATTAATCAAATCATAATCATTTCGTAAATCTACGACATGTTTTGTGATTTTATCGCTTTCTTGGCACAAAGAATTCCATTGCAATATTTTTTGGCAGAAAACTTCCTCTTGTTGCAGTAGTTGATTGTTTAAAGAGATGGTTTCTGAAATGAATTCTGGAAGCTTAGGATCATCCTTATGCTGTTCTTGGATTTCTTGAAGTTTTTGTTGTAACTCTTCAAGTTTTAATTGTGCTTCCTGATTGGCCTGTACCTGTTGCAATTGTTGTTGCAGAGCCTTTATCTGTTCTTCTTTTTCATCCAACAAAAGTCGTATCTCAACTGCTTTATCAATTGTTGCAGAAGCATAAGCTCCTGTTATTTGAGATAACTTAGTGAGATTATGAGTAGGCTCTGTGGCAGGATCTTTCCACAAAACGTCTACTTGTTCTGGTTCAGTAGCAATTGCACTTTCTATTTTTCTCTTTTTCCTTTGTCTCTTAACTACTGCTTTGTATTTTGGGCTATAAAATACATCTAGAGGAGGAATTTCCTCTACATTAAGTACGATTTCAGAGGAGGGTGTGATTGGTATGTGCTCTGTTACTGCGGCTTTGCTGCTTGTTCCTGCGTTCAAAACTTTGGTTATCTGGACAGGGGTCTGTACATTCTGTCCTTCTATATTAATCAATTGATTAAAGGTTTCCCATTCTTTATCTAACTCAATGGTGACTGGCTGTTGCTGTTCATTGGGTGGAGGAGGATTTGTCTGTTGAGGAGTCAAAATTTGCTGCTGAGCAATTTCTTTTGATTGTGCAAAATATTTAATGGATTCTTCCATTCTATCTTCCTTTTCTTTAGATTTATTGGAGAGTTCAGAATCTCTGTCATATTTTGATTTGGATTTACTTGTACTTGAACTGCCGTTAAGACTAACACTAGGAGTTTTCTCCCTTGCAGGCTCTAAGCGTAGATTATCCAAAGGAATAGGAATTAGTCTCCTTTCTCTGTAAAGTTTGAATTCCTGGAAGTCTGGTGGGGATAGCTGTGCTCGGGCTGAATTCAAAACTTCTTTGAATGAATTTCTTGCTTGGAACATATCATCAAAAAGATCCGGCTCCATGATAAATTCCTTTACTTTGATTGCATTGGTAAAATTATTAACAATATCATTTTGGTCATATAACCTTCTTGAGAATTTGAACAGCTGTAGGCATGTAATGTTGCCTATCTCTTGAAATGCATGACCAATATCAAACAGTGTAAATGTTCAACATTTTACGGGAAATTGTGGCCAAATGCCCTTTTTCTTCTCTTTTAAATCTTTTGTTATGCCTCCCTGGCCACAGGTCTGATAAGCAATTTCTCGAGCTACAAGTCTATCAGGAACATATAGGGGTAACACATGTGGAGAAGCATAACTTCCAAAAAGCCTAATATAGGTGAACAATTCTTCTCCAAACCATCTTGCGACGGGGAGAATATCAACCTCTGTTTCTGAGGATTACCTTGGGGCATCCTTGTTATACAACGTTCTGTGCAATGGCAGCATGATTCCATGACAAATTTGGTAGAAATGGGGAACAAATTTAGATTCCCACAGTTCTTTATGGTACACATGAATGGGCAAAGGGTCTTGGATAGTCCATTTCCAGCCCATTACAGGGAATTTAGAGACATAGCAGATGGCGTCCATGACATAAGCAGATAAATAAAAAGGCGGGTAAACCCGCTGGGAAACATTTCGTTTGGACCGATATTGAAAAATAGCAGTGGTCATAGTATCAGATAGGATTTTGGCCCAGTCTACAATTGTAGAATTAACGGCCGCATTCAACAAAGGAAGCCATTCGGGCAAAATCATATTTATGTCAGGCTTTCCAAAAAGCCTGCATAACATGGCAGCAGTAAAACAATAAGGAGAAGTAAGCGAACCCGTGCTGTACATACCTTGTTTGTTCTTCTTCAATGGTTCACTTCTTTTAGTCCACTCCTTTGTGCAATCTGCCAAATTCGCGTGTTCTTTGGAAAAATCTTCCATGAATTTGCTATTGAAAGTCGCCCGAGGTTTTGGCAGCTTATACATTAATCTCACATCTTCTATGGTGAATGACCCAATTAGCTCTTCAGACTGAGTCTTGAATTTCCTGTCTGAGATATCTGTGCTATCCAGCACCCATCTCACCATGTATGTATATGGGAGAATCCTTGGCCTTGCTGCAATTCTGTGCAGGAATGAGCAAGCCAAGTCTCTAAGGGTTGCTTCAGACGTATCCTTTGAACCTGCTGTAGCTGCAACTTTCAACACCACAGGGTTTTCATCCTCTAATAGATTATACATTCCTTCCCAAGTGGATATACCCGCATCTTTGTTACAGGCGGTGTCTGCGTATAGCGAAGCCATTTCTTTGTTCTCAGAACTTGAGCTCTTCTCCTTCTTACCCATATTGTATATCGGAAGCTTTGTATAGTGATCCGCTCCTTCGTGCCTGCGTTTTACGAATAAATGAGAGTAATGATAATAGAAAGGTGACGAGACTGTTTTGAATATGAACGCGGATGAAATATAATATTTAAATTATGAAATGACTTTCAATCTAAACACAATCTCTTTTCACATTAATAATCACTCCAATCATTTAATATAGTCATTAAAGCGCATAACGAATTTGACACATGGGAAGATTGCCTCGGGATAGCGCGCCTGCATGAATCTGCGACATTGCGATCTGCGATTTGCTGCGCAATATCGCAATATCGCAATGTCGCAATATCGCATTATGAAGTCATCACAGTTATAAACAACAGCGCAAAAACGGGAATTGCGCAATAGTGCAAAGCGCATATCGCAAAAATCACAAAAGCGCATATCGCAAAAATCACAAAAGCGCATATCGCGAAATCGTATGATCGCATTTTTGAAAAGAGCGCATAACGCAAAATCGCAAAAGTGCATATTTGAAAAGAGCGCAAAAGATATTCATTAACCAATTCTGTTTTCTGTGCTATGCGATTTGCGACCAATACATTTTATCAAAGGTATATATTATTTATGGATGCGTTATCTTGTTCAAAGAGTAGTTTTATTAAGATCTATCATAAACTTAAGATTTTCAGAATATTCTTTTAAAGGGATTTTTGTAGGTTTATGATAGAAAGTTTTATTTTCTAAGGAAAACAAATCCTAATTGATTTTTGGATTTAACTAAGGGTCCCCATTTATTTAGTATTATTACTAATACTAAAGTAAAAAAAAGGGGGTTGTTGGTGGTCACAACAGAAGGCAATCCTCTGGATCAACGCCAAAACAGGTTGTATCTCAAAAAATATTATGCATGCGTTTTCTCGTGCATTTCTTCTGTACATAAGTGTGTTTTCTCATTTCTGTACATTTTTGGCTTGGTGTGCTTTGCGAGCAATTTTCCTTGCTTATTATGTCTTTTCTTACTGTGCAGATGTCTGTCACTCCTTATGTCGGTTTCGCTGACATTGCCTCCCGCTGTACTTGGAAGCTATCCTCCACGGCTTGGGTAATTTATGATCCTAATGTTGAGTTAGTAGATCTTCAAATAATTTTTCTAGGATGTACAACTAACAATGCCACTAAATACAGTGCCGTTATCAAAATTCTAACTAAAGCTATTTCCTTCAACATTCGTGAATCAATTGTAAACCTAGACTCTTAGCTTGTTGTTCTCCAGCTCAATGGGTGTTATTCTGCTAGAAACCCTCAGATTTGAAGGATGTATTTACATGTTCATTTGTTAGAAAGTAATTTTGATTATATTACATATCAGCATATTCCCAGAAGAATGAATACGTTAACTGATGTAGTAGCTAATATTGTATTAGATAGACATTTGCAGAATTTGTAAAAGAAATCATCATTACATAGTAAGATTTAGACAGGAAAATAAGCATATATATATATATATATATATATATATATATATATATTGATTGTTTGCATCGAATTGTACATCATAATTCAAAAAATATGTATGTGTTTCGGTTACATCCCGAGACACCATGTCTCTCGAAAAATGTAGAAATGAAACCTAGGAGTCTAATCAGCATGGTGCTCATGATAGCACATCACTGCCCGTACGACATGTCTTAGCAATCGATGAATGCAGTTAGAAACCCCTGCAGTGTGCCGTTGGTAAGGACAAGGAATGTCCTAAAATCTCACGTATTCTAGGATCCTGCTTGTGAGTCCCTCGAGGTTGTGTGCAATTTCCTCCTCGTCATCACCTCCCTCGCCATGAGGGGTCACTTCGAACTCTCTTGGGACCATCCAAGTTATCAGAGACATCTCCGTGGGTCTCTCTGGTCAACATATGCAACACATGAGAAAATATCATAACACATATATATTAAAACCAAAAAAATCTTAATATTCATAAAAGTCCAAAAAATGAGTTTTTACCTCTATCCTCATCCCAGTTGTCCCCCTCCGGAAGTGGAAGATCCAGATCACCCCTGAAATCAATACCGGTATATGGTGAGTCCTCCACCATAATGAGTTGCCGGCTCAACCAATCAAAGAACTTTGGTCTCCACGACATATGCTGCCCACCCCGTGATTGAGGCATCAACTCAGCCCAACAGACCATTCGTGGCTCTCATGATGGTGACCTAGGTACAAATTCATCTTGACGCTGGAATATTGGTAAATGTTCTAGGATGAACGGTATACAGAGGAACCATACCCAAACTACTTCAGCTTACCATTTTTATACTTGGTCAGCTGACGTTTCATGTTGATTGTCACCGCTTCTGCCCAATTGAAGATTGCCAGAGACATGCAATCTATGTCTAATTGGAGCTAAGTCTTTGTGGCTTTATTGGGAGCCTGAGATCTGACAACTCGAGTAATGGTATGCAACACTACCCTCAAAGGTAACTCGGGCACTGTCTGGATGTCTAGTTTACCACTCTTGTGTGCTTTCCTTGCTCCAGGACAAGCTCTCTGTATCAACATGCCCATGCTCTCTCCAAGAATCTGAGTACCTGTCATTCATGCTTTCTCTCCCCTCCACGAAAATGCTATCAAGAAGTAGATATCAGAGACTATCTCCAATTCCTAATAAAGGATGATGAATTTCTCTTGCTAAATGTACCATACACTGATCTAGTATTGCGGCAGATCTAATTGAGCTCTCAGATATCGGGTCATGAAAAACTCAAGGAGACCACATTTCCTTAGAGCATCTAAGCATGGATTGTTCTCTAGGGCCTGTGTATCTTCTGCCCCACGCTCCCTCTATTTTCATTCTATTTCCATTGCAAACTGACGATTCTTCCTGCAAAACAACATACAAGATTATATAATCCATATGGTTAAAAATTGAATCGATTTTGGCAAGCAGTTTTGGAGAATATTGTGAAAAACTTATGCACAACGCTCGACGCAGTTGTTTTTGAAACAACGATGCTGAGTAACGCTTTTCCTATATAAAAATTGCAGAGGTCGACGTGGTTCCGTGCCGAGAACCGGCGCCGACCGCCGCGGGTATGAGTTTTTAAAACCCTTCCACAAACTGTTTCAAAACATGAAAACATATAAAAAATGGATGAAATTATAGGGGAAGTTCATGGATCTTACTTGGAAGAAGTGGATTCGTCAATGGCCTCATGGATTTCCTGCATTCAGCTCCCCAAATTCACAGTGAAAATCGATGAAGGTGCTCACAAGAAGGTGAAAAGGTAAAACTAAATTGTTTTTTACTATTGAGTTATTTTATAACCTTTTCTAACCCTAATTAGGTCTTTAGACACATTTTCAATTATGTTTTATTAATTTTTTTTCTTGAAAATGGGTTTTACATGTGTTTCCTGTGCAGCAACAGGTCCTAAAACTAGCAACGATGAGGAAACAAGTTGTATTTTAATACTTTTTTCGGACTCGGTAAAAACACGAAAAATTCACCCCTTGGAGGTATCTTTCAACTCTTTTTTGGCTCTCATAATATGAAAATATTGCCGAACTCTCATCGTTTTGAACTCGCTAAAGGCTGCGAAATGTCATCGGCCCAGTATATGTTTACCTCTTTTTCGGGCTGGGACAAATTATTTACAAAAAAGGAATACCTTAGTAGAACATGGCTAAGAGGTTCTCTTAGATATTGTTTTCTAACTTTTCGGATCTGAGAGATGACCTACGAAAAGGGACCTTTTAGAGTTTTATTTTCTGCCTCTTTTCAAACTCTCTAAACATGAAAAGAATCTGATTTTTCCCTTTGTCAGACTTGTTAAATCTAAATGAAATTAGAACTGTCGCCATGACGTTACTGAGTTTCTACTTCCTAGGGCTCGTAAAATGTACTAGTATGGATTTGTTCGAAGGAAAAAATTACATGACAAGCATATGCTATCCCCTTCAAGCTTGTTTCCTAAAATAATTGGGGTACTCGCTAGAAATGGTGGGGGAAAATGGAAGTAGTTGTTGGTCGTGTCGGCAGTATGTTGCTCTTGAACATGACACTTTTCTGCAGTTCATGTCAGGTTGGGGACATCCCGCATTTGTCATTTTTTTTCCATGGGTTTGGGTTATCCGTTTTGACCTCTCATCTGCTCTTTGCCTCGTCACCATGACCTTAGATCCCTGGATGTCAAATACTGCCAGATTCTAAAGTCTTGTCAGCAATATGTTCAAGAGAATTCCCTTTTGCAGTTTTTAACCCCTAATCCTCTATTAAGTCTTGATTCACTATCATCTTATCCGTTTGTCTCATGTCGATGATGTGGGAAACATTATGGCCCTCCTTTGACCGATCACTTCATGTCGAATTCAGCTCATTATCTAGGAAGCTAATCTAGAGACTCCCTTATGGTACCTTAGAGCTTGCATGCCTCAATTGCAAGTTCTTCGCATTCAATGACAGGTTCTCATCATTTGCCTTTGATCAGGTGATTTTGCAGATGTTCGACTTCAGTTCATTTTTCATATTCCGTGGATTGTACTAGTAGTACCTTGAGAACCATTGCCATTATTGGTGGTTTCTCTCGCACCTATTAACAAATTCCATCATGGGATGGTAATTAGGTGATTTTCTTGCATGTTCAAGTTTAGCTCATTCATTCACATGCCTAAATTTGTACTTGTTCGGGTCGGGACAGAGTGCAAGACCCTGGGTTTTGTCTGATGAAATCCAGGCTGCAGGACGACTTGATTTGTCATGACTGTATACACGACTCTAATAACTGGATGGACGTAACCATACCTGAGTCTATTTATGATCCTTCTCACTGGATGGCTATTTCCATACCATGGATCTTAGTACATGTTCTATATAATGGATGGCTGCGCCCATTCCTTGTACTCATGTATTAGAGATATCAATCGTACTTGATCTTTTAGATCCTCCGACGGTAGCGTTTTGGTTCAGGCATGTTCTCATAAAGCATTTCACCCCTCACTCTCTCTCAGACTTCATGCTTTAGGGGGCATCTGTTACACAACATTTTGTCACTGTCCCTGCATTCCCTATTCCGAATACTGGAGGACCATCATAGTGACCCCTGTGTACTGTGACACATCATAATGAATGTAATTGAATCCCTTAACATGCTAGGAAAAAAATATCTGTGGACTATTGCTAAAGTAGACCCTCAAAAACATGTACTTTTGGGTCAGCGTTGTGGTGTAGTTATGTCCTCGCACCCATGGCCAGATTTGCACTAGCCCTCATGCTGTGGTCTCTCTGCCTCTGATGGAACCTCGTGCCGAGCTACTTTTGGAAGGTTTTTTAATATGGAAATGAAGCTTCTAAGATCTAACAACTTCGTGAGTAGAGTCATGGATGTTTGTTCGACTGGATGTGGTCGAGTTTCTCCCTTTGGCCTTCTAGTTCCTACAAAAATGAAACTTCCCAAAGGGATAGAACTTTACTCCACCACACCATAAGTGGATCCCAAAGCTCTTCCTCCAATCCTACAAATTCCTCCTCATCCCATTGATTCTACTAGCTAGAATAGACCAAGAGTTGGTGTGCTGAAGATAGCACATGATAGTCCATAGTTGTGAGAGAGAGTTTGAGCCTTTCGCCTCTTTGAGTCAAATCAATGAATGAATGCCTTGGAGATGTTCCCGACTGAACCCGTCAAAGGATGTCTACAATGTCAAGGCACAGGTTGTAAAATCCTTTTTATACATTAATATGACATGACTAATTTCTAGTTCCATATTTGTCTATGTTAATATTCAAAGTTTCTAACTCTCCTTGACTAGTTAGATAGTCGTAAATGAATATGTATTCTCATATGATTTTAATGTTTGAGTGATCTTTGTGTAGGTGTGTGAATATCGCTACCAATGGAGCACAAGGCTTGAAGAAAAAAGATGGAGGCATCAGTGCAACGTACTACGTCAAGAGCGGTGGATTGAGGTAGGACATCTATTCTAATCTGCATTTCATTTATGAACTTGGAATTTAGAAACCAGCCGGTTCCCTTGTTGCTAGACCCACCCTAGGGTTAGAGGGGTCACCTCTGTCCACAGAGGGGATTTTCCTGGACAACACTTCCCTCCACCATCACCTTGGGAAAAATCCTAATGATTATGGTCACTATGGTCACCAACTGAGACAAATGCACATGGGGGAACAATATATGATCCGATATACACGCAAGGGTAGAGTATCAAGCTCAATCCCCTTGAAATCTTCTTGACATGGTGAATCCGAGGTTTTATAACAAGTGACCCCAGGCTCCTTGAAAATGGTTAATCCTAGGTTTACCATTTGTATTACGTGCATGTCTTCTATCTTCAAAAATGAGGTAGGGATGATTACCTCACTGGATTCGACATGACCTCGTGCTTGAATATTTTAAGAAGAGGTTACTAGAGTAAAAATGCAACAATTGGATTTCCATACTGAAATATTCTACTTGTTTGTTTTGAATGCTTTGGAATGTTTATTACAACCTATTCCAAAACACTAGCCTAAGCTAAATTGGCAGAATGAGCCCTAGAAAATGTAAAATTGTCTAGATTGATTTTATTAAGCGCTGTATTGATTTGGCTGCTATTTAACGCAAAGGGTATGGAGTTGAAACTTGATGATGTTGTGACCTGACACAAAATACTCTAAATGCATCAATATGAAAAATGCAACTATTTATTTTTGATGAATTATATTTAGGAGAAATTTGAGAGATTTTTTGAATTTAAAACCACAAACTTCCTCGCAATTTAAACAAAATTCCTTTATGAAAAGAAAACAATTTAATTAAGAACAAAATTTCCAAATATGATCAATTTATCTTTGTGAATAAAATTCCATTGATTACAAGATCAGAAACTACAATTTCGACAAACAAACAAATCTCAAAACAAAGCAATTTCTTAAAAACCCTAAAGGTATATTCAAATCAAATTTCTAATTATGAATTCTAACTAGGATACCTATGAATGTTTTGTAAATGATTTCTCTTAGTTGTAATGAGACTAAGAATGTTTCCACTTATCCCAAAAGAAATTAAATCACGAAAGAGTACTCTGTAACAAATCAGGCTTTAGTGATCTAGAAGATTTTCCATTTTGCAAATGAATAAAAACAAATATTCACAAAAATCAAGGTTGGCTATAATCCTGATAGCTCAAGGAGACAAAATCATAAAACTAGTGATCTGAGGTGAGAAAATGTATATTCCATAAAGAGAAACAGTAAACCATGGAAAACCCTAACTTATAAAATGCAAAAAGGATGATTAATCACATAAGACTCAAAATTGTTGAGGAGGAGTTCTCACACAGGTTCTGACAACTGGAGTAAATTAGGTTGAACTTCAAGAATTTATTTATCTGGCTCTAAAAGAGAGAATTAATTTTTTTTCAAAATTTCTCAGGGGGTGTACAACCTCTCAATTAACAATAGTGTGCATGCGCATTGGAATGAACTGAAAAGTCGCGCAGGTCGCCACTTTTTTTACCACAGAAAACTGCGTAGGCAGAGAAAAAGTTGGAAGAAATACATTTTAGGTTTTCTTTCTCAGACATTCTAAAAGTCATATACCCAACCACACTCAGAGAAGTAAAAATCAGAAAGCTGTAATTTCAAACTGAACATAACCAATGAAAACTAAACTTGTCTTCTCCATTATGGTCACCAATTTCTTACCAGGATTAATCCCTCTTGCGGACAAGAGTGATCTCCCTAGTACTCCAACGAGTAACTAGAAATAAAGATCCATTGAATATCTCTTTCTTTAGATTATTTGTATTTTAGATTATCACAACCATGAAAATAAAGAGGACATGCTCCTACCTTTCAATCCAGATGTCGGATGTAGTCCTTTGTCTTTTACTCCAAAGTAGTTCTTCAATGATTAGTAGAAACTGTAATCACAGAAAAGACAAACGATCAAAGCATCTGCAGTATTTAATAATCATAAATACTAATCCAGCTTTAGTGATCAAGGAGTCTCAGTATTGAAATAATTCCCATGAATTCAAAAACAAGACAATAAGAAAAAGAGATCCATATGTATAATCATAAATTAGAAAGAGCAATCTTACAATCAGACACCTTGATGTTGTACAAATTCCTCCCGTGTGTTTGAGCAATCTTTTTCCTTCAGTATAATAAGCCTTCCTCTCTAGAATGACCATCATGAATTCATGGGCACAAAGATGTGATATTCAATGAGTCAACAATTTTTGAAGTCCAATAAGGAATTGCAACACCTACACTAGTGTGGGACCAACAGGTCTTAGCAGCACCTACATTGGTGTGGGATAAATTTAGTGCAATGTCTATTTTAATTTTCCCTTAATTAAGATGGACAATAGAATGTAATATTATCTCATAATCAATTGTAATAGTTAACTCAGTGTGATAAACTCACTTAGCTCATTAATTTCGAGTTGAGGGTAGTTGGTGAGGCATGCAGAGTAATTCTAG
The DNA here is from genome assembly GCA_034641835.2 of Pinus albicaulis. NCBI lineage: Eukaryota > Viridiplantae > Streptophyta > Pinopsida > Pinales > Pinaceae > Pinus > Pinus albicaulis. Next base: position 430,056,779 of record CM076578.1, read on the forward strand.
TTGTAATAGAGTTCCAAGTGCAGTTGGTGCATTAGTTTAATGCATGTGTAATCAGTTAACTCAGTTAAGTGAGTTGAAGTCAGTTGTGCTAGTTGTAACTGTTTGTTGAACTAGTGAGAGATCAAGTGAATTAAATATTATTTAATTCACAATCAATGGTATAACATGAAACTGATGATTTACTATTATTAGCCACATGCATGTCAGTTCCAGTGGAGACCCAGTTGAGATCTAGGTGAAAGGGATGTGAACTATCAGTTGTAGGATTATTGGGTTGCACCCATGCAACCAAACACTCATTGGATTACCCATGATCCTTGCGCAGTTTATGAAGGCCAAAATTCCTAAAGAATAGGGATTGCATTCATCAGGAATAGTACAAGCAAGGCACACTATTTAGAGGCTAAGAATTGGCTAAGTGTTGGTCATTTTTGTCTAGGACAGTGTGAGGAAATTAGCTAAGTACAAGAGGCTCTTGTGAGAAGAGTTGTATCATAATTGTTTCATGTATCCTTGCTGAATATACAGTAGAAGATAGTGTAGTTTTGAGCAGCAATATTTCCCTGGGAAATTATCTATGTTGTGGTTTGATTGATTCTTCTTTGCTTCATGTGATTGGCGATTGTGTTTAAATTTCCGCAATTGATTTGTAGAAGAAATTCAGTATATAGATTTAGTACAATGTTAGATCGGAATGAATCCATGATATACATATTGTTTTTATAATTTATACATGTTATCAGAGCACAAGAAATCACAATAGTGGGGGAGGAGCTGAGTTTGTGACTGAATATAATTCAAATTTGCAGAAGACATTCTTGGTGCTACAGGTGATTAAGGATGTAAATGGATTTCAATGACTTGAGATTGGAGTATGCACTCGAGGGAAGCTCTAACTACATTGATTGGAAAGACAGGATGAAGGCAATAATCGAAGACAATGTCTTGAAGGAATTCATTGACAATGATGTTCCCAAACCTACTGTGACATATGCTGCAAATCTTGAAGCATGGAAAAAGAAAAAGGCAAAGGCGAGGAGGATCTTACTGGAGGGACTACGAGACCACATTGTCTCAAGTCTTCTTGGAAAAGCCACACCATATGCAACGTGGAAAGCTTTGACAGATCAATTTCAGAGCAGCAGTGACCATAGGAAATTGGCACTGAAAGATAAACTCAGGATGATCAATATGGAGAAAGGTGACTCCATGCCAAAATATTTAACAAAGTTTGTCCAATGTCAGGATGAGATGGGGAGCATTGGAATTATTGTCACTAATGGTGATTTGGTAAGCCTAGCTCTTATAGTACTTCCCAAGAGTTGGCATAGTTATTAGGACTCTATCAATGGAAGGGAAAAGATGCCAGATTGGGAATGACTTTGGTCGGATATGGTGCGAGATGAGTTCAGATGAAATACCAGAGATGGATCTTCATCTAAGAATGAAGATGAAGAATATTTTTCTTTGGATACCAAGGTGAAGAAGGGGATAGGAAAGAAATTCCATTCCAAATCCGAGTCTGGTAAAGATGGAAAGAAGCACAACATGTCCAGAGTGAAGTGTTTTCACTGTCACTAGCATGGGATTTTTTCCACTAACTATCCACAAAAGAAGAAGAACAAGAAGGCTTCAGGATCTGCATTTGGTGAGGCTTTGGCCTCGCAATTTGAGCTTGAATTATCGCTCAATTCATGCATGGTGTCAAGTGCGATGGGACTAGGGTGGTACTTGGATAGTGGTGCATATTTCCACATGACGAGAAACAAATAAATTTTCAGTAGCTTGGAGGAGAAGGACCTCCAGATGCATATCGAAATGGGTGATGATAGAAGGTATAGTGCTACCAGGATTGGTACCATTACCTTCTAGAGACAGTTAGGTAAACCCTTTCAATTAAAAGATGTAATGCATGTACCAGGCTTGACGAAAAATTTAGTTTCAGTTGCAATGTTGGAGGATAGAGGCTATGATGTTGTTTTCAGTGAAGGAAAAGTTTTCCTTCGACACAAAGCAATAGAACAAGCCAAGAATATTGGGATTCATGTGAAGAATCTCTATAGACTTGATGTAGATGCGATTTATACAGAGCTTCCAACCATGTGAGAAAGACATGAAATTGACCATTGAGAAGGAGCTTGATTTGCAGGTAGAAGAGGAACTCTTGGTTCCAAAGAATGAAACTCAAGATGTGGAGCAACCACATGCGGAGGATCATGGAGTGGAAGAAAACACTCATGTAGAGAAATCCACCAGAAATGGTAGAAGGAACACCATAGAAGCTGATAGATTAAGACTTGATGCAACAAAGAATGTAGGAGCGCCTACTTCATTGCGCAGACAGAGACAGTCTCCATACATGTTTACTGGATACATGGCTCTCATGGGAAAGTGTATTGTGACAGAACCATATTCCTTTCAGGAGGTAGTGCAACAACCAATTTGGGTTGATGCAATGGTGGAGGAGTATGACTCCATTGTCAAGAGCAGTGCATGGGAGATTGTCCTAAGACCGGCCAGTAAATCAATGGTTGGATCTAGGTGGCTCTACAAGGTAAAGAAGTTGGCGATGAGAGTGTGGAGAAGCACAAGGCTATATTTTTGGCTCGAGGATTCTCACAGATTGAGGGGATCAACTATGATGAGACTTTTGCACCAGTTGCAAGGTACCCTTCCATTAGATATATCCTTGCACTCTTAGCGCAGATGGGGTGGCACATTCTTCAGTTGGATGTGAAAACTACGTTTCTCAATGGAGTTATTGGGGAACAAGTGTACATAGAGCAGCCAAAAGGTTTCGAGATCTTTGATAGTGAGTCTCATGTGTGTCGACTCAAGAGAGAATTGTATGGGATGAAGCAAGCACCTCGTGCTTGGTACACTCAGATTGACAACTATTTCACCTGATTGGGCTTCACCAAAAGTGAAGCTGATGCAAACCTATACTAGATTGTGGTTGAGGGTAATCTCTTGATTATTGTACTTTATTTTTATGATCTACTTTTGAATGGTGATGAGCAACTGAACACTCATGCAAGGAGGACCTTGCAAGGGAGTTCGAAATGAAGGACATGGGACTCCTTCATTATTTCCTTGGTTTGGAAATATGTCAGCGTGATGGTGAAATTTTTGTTTCTCAAGGAAAGTATGCAAACAAGATACTGAGTAAGTTTCACATGGAGAATTGTAAACCAATGGACACTCCTATTCTAGAAAATTGGAGGAAAGAGGATGATACTTTTGGAGAAGTAGTGGATGCTACTATCTACAGACATTTAGTAGTTTCATTGATGTACTTGGTGAACACCAGACCATACATTTTATACGCAGTTAACCAGCTCAGTCAAGCTATGATTATGCCTACCAATCTCTTTTGGAAGGCAGGGAAGCATGTCTTGAGATACCTGAGGGGCACAAAAGAGTATGGATTATGGTACAAACAGACAGAGGGAGTGAAGCTTTAAGGCTTCACAGATGAATATTGGGTAGACAGTCCATCAGACAGAAAGAGCACATCAATAGGGATCTTCAACATAGGATCGACTACATTTTCTTGGTACAATAGGAAGCAACGATCTGTGGCACTTAGTTTAGTGGAGGCAGAGTACATGGAAACAAGTCAAGCTGCATGTGAGGCCATCTAGATGAGAAAGATCTTGGTTGGTTTGTTTGGTTCTCAGATGGATCTGACAATGATACATTATGATAACCAGAGTTACATTAAACTCTCAGTTAATCCTATGTTTCATGATAGGTCCAAGAATATAGACATCCAGTACCACCATCTCAGATTTTATGTGCAGAGGCGCATAATGTTACTTCAGTACATTCCCATGAAAGATTAGGATGCAGATATTCTGATGAAGGTGCTCACCAAGAGAAAATTTGAATACCATAGAGGCATGATCGGGGTGAAGGATAATCCATTTCTTGTTGAGAGGGAGCGTTGAAGTCCAATAAGAAATTGCAACACCTACACTAGTGTGGGACCAACAGGTCTTAGCAGTACCTACACTGGTGTGGGCTAAATTTGGTGTAGTGTCTGTTTTAATTTTCCCTTAATTAAGATGGATAATAAAATGTAATCTTATCTCGTAATCACTTGTAATAGTTAATTGATTTTGCTAAACTAAGTTATCTCATGAATTTTGAGTTGAGGGTAGTTGGTGAGGCATGGAGAGTAATTCTAGCTGTAACAAATTTCGAAGTGTAGTTGGTGCATTAATTTAATGCATGTGTAATCAGTTAACACAGTTAAGTGAGTTAAATTTAGTTGTGCTAGTTGTAGTTGTTTGTTGCACTAGTGAGAGATCAAATGAATTAAATATTATTTAATTCACAATTAGTGGTATAACATGCAACTGATGATTTACTATTATTAGCTGCATGCATGTCAGTTCTAGTGGAGACCCAATTGAGATCTAGGTGAAAGGGATGTTAACTATTAGTTGTAGGATTATTGGGTTGCACTTATGCAACCAAACACTCATTAGATTGCCCGTGATCCTTGTGCAGTTTAGGAAGGCCAAAATTCCTAAATAATAGGGATTGCATTCATCAGGAATTGCGTAAGAAAGGCAGGCTGTTTAGAGGCTGAGAATTGGCTAAGTGTTGGTCAGTTTTGTCCAGGATAGTGTGAGAAAATTAGCCGAGTACAGGAGGCTCTTGTGAGAAGAGTTATATTGTAATTGTTTCATGTATCCATGCCAAATATACAATAGAATATAGTGGGGTTTTTAGCATCAAGATTTCCTCGGGAAATTATCTATGTTGTGGTTTGATCGATTCTTCTTTTCTTCATGTGATTGGTGATTGTGTTTAAATTTCCGCAATTGATTTGTAAAAGCGATTCAATATCTAGCTTTAGTACACTTTTAGATCAGACTGAATCCATGATATACATATTGTTTGTATAATTTCTACAACAACAACTCACTAGCATAGAAAATATGAACTCTATGAACTCTCTTCAACTTAGAAACTATACAAATCAGTCTCTATTCACATTGGTATCTACCATTCAACCTGAAACTTGAGCTCAATTTATAGAGAGATTGAGGTAGTTTCAGATCCATTAAGAGAGGGATGGATTCTTCCCATGAATGGATTTGAGTTCCTTGGACCAAGGGATAAGCTTTATGAGTGGAGAGATAAAGCTTGAACTGGCGTGACTTTAGAGGCTTCCATTTGGGAGAATATTCGACCAACTAGGCTTCTAGAAGTTACTTTTTATTTTTACTTTATTTTCATGGGGGTGCACAGGTTTTAGTGGCGAACAGAGCGGTGAGCGCCGTGGCTAATGGAAGAAGCATTAGCGTATGCACAGGAAAAGGCTATAAAAACTACGCAGGTAATATTTTAAGGGTTTTACAGAGCTTTTCTCCAATTTATAAGACCTGATTTAGGAACATGAGTGTTTTTGACCTCTAAGGGAACATGATATGGATGGTGATAGACCCATATGAACATTCAAATGTCATGTTGACAAAATGACATGTAACACCTACTACCCATCATAGAATTTTTTTATGACGATCTCATTTTTAAACAACCCTTCATATCATTTTTAGTATTTCCTTTTACTAGTTTCATCTAAGTTAAAAGAAAAAAAAACACAATGTATACCTACAAATATTGAAGCGAATGTAATTAAAATTTGAAGAGATTAGGGTGAAAATGCAGTTAAAATTTGAAGAGACTAGGGTGAAAAACAACGTGCCATTGCTAAAAATAAATTTCCATAGTTTCATTTTTAATTAGATTTATTTTTTCAGAAAATATAACATTTTATAGATAAAAGAAATTTCAGATTAATCACATCATTAGGATTAGGTCCTAATCCTAATGATGTGATTAATCCGAAAGTTTTTTTATCTACATTATGGATCACAAAAGTCTTAGATCTAACATATAACATTTTAGTTTAAATTTCAATAAGATTTTTCTAAAATGATGTTTAATGTGTTGATATTATATATTTTCAATAAAGGTATTCAAATGAAAGTAAAGGCCAGTTGAACTTACTGAAGTTAAGATGAATCCTTTCCTAGAGAAGAGTCTGCTACTCATGAGGCTTAGTTAAAGGAGGAGCCTCGTCTTGCAGGAATTCCATGGAGGAGGGATAATATTCCATGAAATCGAACATTCTGAGAAAATTACTAGAAGATTTTGTTAAAAAAATGTCTACACTCCAGATATTAGAATTTTCCTGTATAAATATTGCATGAAGTCGAACATTCTGAGAAAGATTTTGTTAAAAAAATGTCTACGCTCTAGATATCAGAATTTGCCTATATAAATTATTCAAATATATTAAAATCTACTCGAACTTACCCAAGTTTAGGTGAAGTCTCCACTTGAGGAAAGTCTAGTACTCGTGACTCAGACATTATAGGGTTGGAATAATAGTCCAAGTGATTTTTAATTTGATTCATTGATCATATATTTAACCAAATAGTGATAACAGAAAAATACTAATCAAGACTTTATTAAATTAGGCGTATGCATGTTCACTCACCAAATACATATTGATAGACTTGATGAAGAAATTGGAATATAAATACTCTCACTAAGCTATAACTCACTCACATAAAGAAAACAACTATTTATATAATCATCATCTTCAAATTCACACAATCCATAATGTCAATTACCCTATTATGTTTAAATCTCTAGCTTAATGGGGAAATGAATTATTTACCACTCCTAAAAATATTTTAAAATAAAATGTATGACATTAAAAACATACCCACTTCCAAAGCCTCATCTAGGAATGTATAACATAAAAAACATACCTACTCTTGAAGCATCATCTAGGCTTACTAAATGTGACCAACATAAATCCATTTTAACTTTAGATCCACCAAGTCTAAAAAGGGTTCAAATTTATTTTCACTGAGTTAAGATGGATCTAGGTTGGTTTAATTTTACTCTTTAAACATGTTATGTTCCACATGAATACCATGGATAAATACCATGGGTTCTCATACCACGTGTCAATACCATGAAATTATTTTTATTTTAATGTCATTTTTTTATTATTTTTATTTTATTTTGATCAAGTTAAAATTGTTTTTACATAGTGTGATTTTTATTTTTAGGGATAAACAACACATTACATTACATTACGACCAACCTAGATCCATCTTAAATCTACTATCAAGAGCTCAAAGGGATCAAATCTCTAGAGATGCAAACCTCTTTAGAGTGGAAGGAGATTGAGCTCAAAGGGATCAAATCTCTAGAGATGTAAACCTCTTTAGAGTGAAAGGAGATTTGATCCATAGATTCAGAGTTAAAGATGTATATAAAGTGTTTTAATTCCCCCCTTTATATATGCTATATTCCACATGAATACCATGGGTTGTCATACCATGGGTCAATACCAAGAAGTTATGTTTATTTTAACATTATTTTTTTTATTAATTTAATTCTAGATTGACCAAATAAAATTGTTTTCACATAGAATTATTTTTAATTTCATTTTATTTTCACTCAGTTCAAAAATAAATAATTTTAATAAAAAAATAAAAATTATTATATTAAATAATATTGTATTATTTTTTAAAATACAAATATTACATTTTAAAATACTATATTCAAAATGTAGAGTACAAAAACTATCTATGGTAAATTGACTATTTTACTTTAATTTTATTTTAGTTTTAATCTTAATTTTATTTTTATTTTTATGTAATTTGACTAAGTCACTCAATTATCTGGAATGTACCAAGTAGGGTGTCAGAAGACCACATATCCCAGTACCAGCGATATATATAAATATAAAAATAAAATAAAATAATATATATATATATATATATATATATATATATATATATATATATATATATATATTAATTTTTTTTTTTGAAACTTCTGATTTTTTTATATACCGACAGTTTGAAATTTTTAAAAATTAATTACAAGTTAAACTTGACGTGTTTGTTTCAAAATAAACTGTATTTTATTGGTAAAAAGTGGAAAAATGGATAAATGGGCGTCAAATTAAACCCATAGGAGATGAAATATCAGATCAAATCATTGAGCTTAAATAGATGTAGAGAAGACCAAACTTCAGAATAAACTGTATTTTACTGGTAAAAAGTGGAAAAGTGGAAAAACTGGTAAATGGGCATCAAATTTAACCACTGATAGGAGATGAGAGATCAAATCAAGTCATTGAGCTTAAATATATGTAGAGAAGGCCAAACTAGCCATTGGAATAACAACTAATTTGACTACAAAGGAAAAAATTAATGATAAACAAATTTTTGTTATTTAATTTTTAAATTTAAATTTCCATTATGTTATAATTAAAGTTTTTAATAATTAATTTCAATATGATGATGATGATGCTGGTTAACTTCCACTGAGACCAAACTTTGGTATATCGGACCTAAATAAACGAATTATTTAGTTTGTTTTAAAATTGTACTCCTATGCTCAAAGAGCTTGGAGAGAAGCGTACCGAGCTCACTATAATTTTGACACATTAAATAGCTAGGAAGGTCGGTATTGCAACAAAGATTATGAAACTAAGATCTAATGTGGGTGTATGCAGGGCACTCTAGGAGGAAGTGATTTTCATCCTCAATGTTCATATTCTCATAGAGATGGCAGATCCTTTCCACCCATGGTGTTTTAGGAACTGCCCAACGATCCATTTCACTATGGAGCTCATGAGAGTTCATTCTTATCTTGGCTATATTAATTTTTTTCTTTGAGCTAGTTAAAACAAAGAGATACTTTTGATCTTCTAGAGTAGGGTTGATGACCTCCTTATAATATCTTAATTTTATTTTAGCCTCTAAATCTTTCTCACACCACATTTTCTCTTTAAACTTAGAGGTATAAATATTTTTAATGTTATTAATATTTTGAAATGCAACATTTTCGTCGATCTCCCAATGGTTTAACCAGGCCCTGGTATCTTTATACCAACCTCGTTTGAGCCTTAGGTGGTTTTGGCTGGAATTTAAATCTAGCTTAGGAAGTCTATGATCTCCCATGTTATTGATTTTGTGTTTGTACAACATGAGCCTAGTCATAGGGGAAAGACCCACTTCTATAAGGAGAATAGGATAGGGTGTATTGCTTTTAATATTGAGGTTATACATTATAAAATAGTTATGGATTTTTTCAATATTTCTCCAATATTCTCTAGAGATGCTGCAACAACCATACAAGATAACAAGAGTGACTAAAGTTTCAAAGAGGAGCTTCTTTTTATCCCACATCACAAGGTTTTCCGCTTTATAATTATTTTGAAGACCAAAATAATCTTTCCACCCTCCATTAATCCTTTTCTCAATGCTATAGTTCCAGTTGAGCTTGAGTTGAATATCAATTTCTAAGTATTTGTAAGAAGACACTTCCTCCAAGTTGTTATTTTCATACACAAAATTAGCATAAGTGTTCTTCTTGGATTCAATAATCATAAATTTTGTTTTGTCACTGTTAACAATCATACACATGGTAGATCATAAATCCTTAAGAAGTCTAAGTTGCTTATCAAGATCATATGGGCACCTTGCCAGAAGAACAATATCATCAACATAAAGAATAAGGATGATGACTATTCTAGCTAAGATTGTGCCAGCACAACCTGCTTCCTCTAAACAACCTTCTAGCTCGTCGATGTAAATGCCAAATAGGGTAGGGGAGAGGGGGCAACCTTATATGTTTGTGAGCTTAAAAAGATGTAGAGAAGGCCAAACTAATTGTTGGAATAAGAGCTAATTTGACTATGACGGAAAAATTAATGATAAACAAATTATTGTTATTTAATTTTTATTTTTTAAATTCCATTATGTTTTGTTTCCTCGGAAAAATCTTAATTTACATTAATAAATAGTGAAAATTACTTGTTGTATCAGCCGCATATAGCATATGCTAAATATCCGAATGGGTCAATTCAACAATCCAGTTTGTTCAAACGAAAAACTGGATATAATCCGTACAATATAAGTGTAAAAAATAATAGATCTAAATAGACAAAATATATAAATTATAAAATCTCTTTCGGTAATAATCACATGCAATTGAACACTATTGACGCCTTTCGAACCAACCAGTGTGGTTCATAATCAGGACTAGGTGAGAGATCAGATTAGGACATTAAGTTTAAATAGATGTAGAGATGGGTAAACTAGCCGAGATCCTAACGACTAGTTTGAGTTTTCATTTAAAAAAAAAAAAAAAAAATTACGGCTAGTTTCATTATATTTTTAGATTAAATGTTTAATTTATTTATTCAATTAATTATTTAACAATATAAATAAATAAATAAATATATATATATATATATATATATATATATATATATATATATTTATTTCTTATTTTATTTAGATGATTTAATTATTTAATTATTATTTTTATTTATTTATTTATATATATAATTTATAAATACTATAACGATCTAGTTTGACTTTTACGATTTTATTTATTTATTTATTCATTTAGATTTTTTAATCAATTAATAACGGCTAGTTTCATTATATTTTTAGATTAAAATATTTAATTTATTTATTCAATTAATTAATTAATTAATTAATATATATATATATATATATATATATATATATATATATATATATATATATATATATATAATTTTATATAGATGATTTATCTATCTATCTATCTATATATATCTTTAATGTGCAAAAGGAAAAAATGAAAACAATAACCAACAACCAAAAAAAAAAGGGCAGAAACAAAAGACAAACAAGAATATAAGACAGGTACCCCAACACCTGCTCATGTTCCAGCCATCATCTCTATTGAGATTAATGGGTATTTTTAGTCAATTAATTAATTGAATAAATACATTAAATATTTTAATCTAAAAATATAATGAAACTAGTCGTTATTAATTGATAAAAATAAATAAATAAATTAAAAGTCAAACTCGCTGTTAGGATAACGACTAGTTTACCCATCTCTACATCTATTTAAACTTAATGTCCTGATCTGATCTACCACACTGGATGGTTCAAAATGAGTCGATAGTGTTCCACTGCATGTGATTATTACTGAAAGATATTTTATAATTTATATGATGGATCATATAAGCTTAGATTTAAAAAAAGACAAACTATATATCAGTAAGGTCGATAAAAACTGTATATCATGGGATTTTCTATAGATTCTCCTTTAGATCGATGAAAGGCCTGTGATAATACTGATTGTACTTGTGCCCTTGATGTTCCTAGATCATCCACTGGCCGAGGTGTAAGTGCGCGGGTTCCTTGGAAAGAGTGTGAGAAGCTTGGTTCCTTTCCTTGTAAATGTGATTACATATAATATAGTCAAAATAGAGCTTCAATGCTGATATTTCCTCCAGAAGTCCTCTTGAGTGTGTGCATGTGACATTGAGATATAGAATTGAACCAATTTATGATAATTTTTGAGTTGCCAAAAATATGAATGCGTCCACAATGTTGCTCATGTGAAAATATAAGAAGTAGTTGAGGACAATTTAGTTCTGCGTAGTTATTTGTACCCCTGCCCAATCCCATTTTGAGTTTGAAGAAAAATGTCTCTGTAAGATATAGCGTTTCTCCTCCTCCACACCCTTGAGCTTGGGCTGAGCCATCAAAATATGTCGAAGGGTGTGTCTTGTCAATAATTTCAAGAATAATATTCCTCACACGATGAGAATGGCCTTCCTCTCGGATTAATTTATAGAGTCCTAGAATTTATGAACAATGGAGTTGCGAGTCACTTGAAATGTCCCAGAATATTTGCTTGTTGCAAGTAATCCATATGCCCCAATAGACCATCATAGGAATATTATGAAGCTTGTGATTATCTATAATATGCCACCAATGATGCCAGGTTAAAATTCCATTATGTTTTAATTAAAGTTTTTAATAATTTTAATAACTAATATGTTTTTTACTATATATATTTTTAATTATTATAATTTTTAATTCAAATAAATTTGTTATTATAATATTAGATTTAAAGATTTTCATATTTTAGATCAAACCGAGATTGGGAAAAAATGAGCTGTGTAGCCTCCGCTTGTGCTAGGGTTTCCATGTTTGGCTACTGCCATGGCTAGAAAGCCGCCCCTGAAGCTCTATAGCCTCCAGCAGCTTGAGAACTGGCTTGCATGGGAGAAGCAGGGCTCTTCCTCTGCCATCAAGACAAAAAAAATTTGGAGTTTATCTGTAAGAAGGCAGCATGGGACCTCTACAGTTGCAGCTACGCGCGTGATAGGAACAGGGTAGGCGCTCTCCGGACGAGCCGCACTGCGAGAGGGAAGCCGATGGCCCGAAGCTGCAATGGTGAGCACCCTCCTGTAACCATCACTTCCCAGATCTATCTGGCTACGCCAGAGGAATAGAGCCCAGGCGTGCCTTCGCCCAAGCACGAGACCTCCACTATTCACAAAAAAAAGGATTTGACAGAAGCCTGGCTCCACTACCTCCGCCTTAGGATCTAACCAGGCCCAAGCCTAGTGACGCGGCTTTTGATTCATCCTACACAGATCTCAGTTTGAAGGGTTTCAGAATGAAGTAGCCCATCAAAAGTTGCGCGAATCGGATAAGCTCCTCCTTGAAAGCTAACAAAAAGGAAAAATATGCCACTCATAGCCTTCCTTCACTCCATCTTGGACCCTTGCTCCATCACACCTCTCTAAAAAAGGCAGACATTACCCCCTCCTTCCAGATCCAAATCATACTTCTCAATGGAAAAACACAGCTCTATTGGGTGCAATCTGCAGATTGGGTGCAAATTCTAACGCATGTCCTCGAACACAAGTTGAGGATCCCTTCTGTCATGCAATGATTCCTTTACAGAGGTAAAAAACTTGAGAACACCCTTCTGCTCTCTTTTTATAACATTGCGAAAAATGCTACTCTAGTTTTACCCTTCGTTTGCGAGGAGGGTCTTCTAGGCAACCCTCCTCTGCACAAGCTTTCTCCTACAAGGATGCTGTCCATGCACATCACCCCAAGAAATTTGCAACTCCTCCTGAGGCTCCCAAGCCTTTTTTAGTGGAAAAAATGGAAGACATACCAGCGATTGAAATCTCCCACCCAAAAGTGGATGACTAGTTTCAACAATATGCAGAAAAAGCCATAGTCTGCCAATTCAACGGATTATGCCCATGCTCAACAGATATCTAGGAATGGGTTCACACTCCTTGGACCAATAACAATTGTATTTTCTTCTGCTACAAGGGTTTCTTCATGGTTCTGTTCGCTTTTGAGGAGGACTATAAAAAAGTGTTAACAAGAGGACCTTGGTTCTGGGGAAAAGTTGGGCTATTTCTCACACCATGGTTCCCAGAATTCAACCCCACCACAACTGTCATCACCAATCTTCCTATTTGGGTTAGGCTCCCAAATTTACTGGCACCTCTATGGAAATTTTCTGTCTTTCAAGGAATCAGAAATACTCTAGGCCGCTTTCTAGGAATGGATATCTCCAGGGGGGAATCAGACATATACACCTTCGGTAGAATATGCGCTGAAATAGACATCAACAAAGGCTTTCCAGATCAAATCAATCTCAAAATAGGAGGCTTCCATTGGACACAAACCCTGGACTATGAGGATACTACCTTCTGATGCTACCACTACCACCAAACATGATACATTCAGAACCCCTGCTCCTCCTTCCTGGCCCAAAAGAAGAAGAGCAACCACAAATCAATCTCCAAAATATGGAAGCCTTGTGTCCCACCTCCCATGGATGATATCAATTCCTCTAGCTCGGATGAGGAAGAGACCGAAGCAGATGCGGTGGTTGCAAAGCAAGAGAAGGACATGACCTCAACATACCCTGAAGTGCCCACTGGTCCCACTAGTGCACTAGAAACGGTCTCATGAAACCTCTTCCTCAAATTTGGATAAGGGTCCCCTCCTTTAGAATCCAATAGGATCCAAGTGATACTAGCCCAACAACCCTAGGATGGATGGGTCAGAGTTTCAAAAAAGAAAGGAAAGAAATGTCATACTGAGGAAGCAACCCAGTCAAGGTAGTTTCCAGTGTTTGTCTTGTGGCTCCTTGGCTTTTCTGCTTGTATCCCTTTCTTCTCTCTTGGCTACTCTATGGTACCGAGGTTGAATGCTATTCATTTCTGGTTCCCTGTTATCTAGCCTCTACTGTTTGTAATCCATATTGTACCATACACTCTTCTAATAGAAATAGACTAATTTACCAAAAAAAATATTATATTTAAAAATTATTCTTAACATAAATGAGAGGGAAAAAAATCTAAGGCCAAAAAGAAAAATTATTTAAATCAATTTATTATAATTAAGGTCTAAAATATATAAAAACAAATTTAAAAATCAATTAAAATAAGGAAAATAAAGAAAGAGGAAGGGAGCAGAAAGATAATTATAAGAAAAAACAACAACTAGGAATAAAGGGCAGGGATCCAACACCTGCTAATATTCCAACCATCGTCTCTATTGATATTGACATGTCTTTTTTCAATCTCTAGAGCCTCTCCTAATTTACGGTGACGAAAATGGTCAATCCTAGCAATAACCTTAGTCTCTTCAATGCAGATGTGATGGTTAGTCTTTTCAGCATGTTCAACTAAGATAGAGGAAGATATTGCTCCCCTGCCTTAACTGAACATGCCGAAAAGACTAGCCATCACATCTGCATCAAAGAGACTAAGGTTATTGCTAGGATTGACCATTTTCATCACCGTACATTAAGGGAGGCTATAGAGATTGAAAAAAGGCCTATCAATCTCAATAGAGACGGTGGTTGGAATATTAACCGGTGTTGGATCCTTGCCCTTTATTCCTAGTTGTTGTTTTTTCTTATAATTATTTTTCTGCCCCCTTCCTCTTTCTCTAATTTCCTTACTTTAATTGACTTTAAAATTTGTTTTTATATATTTTAGACCTTAATTATAATAAATTGATTTAAATAATTTTTCTTTTTGGCCTTAGATTTTTTTCCATCTTGTTTATATTAAGAATAATTTTTAAATCTAATATTATAATAACAAATCCCTTCGAATTAAAAATTATAATAATTAAAAAAAATAGTTAAAAACATATAATATATTGAAATGAGTTATTAAAAATGATTAAAAACTTTAATTATAACATAATGGAATTTTAAATTTAAAAATTAAATGACAATAAATTTTTATCATTAATATTTCCTTTGTAGTCAAACTAACTGTTATTCCAACGACTAGTTTGGCCTTCTCTACATATTTTTAAGCTCACAAACATATAATCTATTGAAATTAATTATTAAAAATGATTAAAAACTTTAATTATAACATAATGGAATTTTAAATTTAAAAATTAAATAACAATAATTTTTTTATCATTAGTTTTTCCTTCGTAGTCAAACTAGCTATTATTCCTACGACTAGTTTGGCCTTCTCTACATCTATTTAAGTTCAATGACTCGATCTGATCTTTAAGGTTCACTATAAAAACCCTAACCTTTTGATGTTTTGGGTTTGTTGTTGAAACCCTAAATTTTTAGGTTTTGATGAATTAGGGTTTATGAAAAAACCCTTGTAATAGTTAATATAAGATCTAGCTATATATGCTTTCATATGATTGAAACCCTAGCTTGGTTGAGTTGAGACCCTAGTTCAAATTGAATATATTTATGTTTGAACTTAATTTATTTTAAATAGTGGTCAAAATTGCGTTTTAGTTATATATAGATATATATTGTTTTGATCACAAATTAAAATAAAGAAAAATAAATTAATTTATTTATTACAAATTTACATTTTTAATAAAAGGTTTTGATTATAATTTTCAAAAATTAATAAAATGGAAAAGAAATTGAGAAAATGAAAAAACTAAATTTATTAGGGACTCCAAATTCACTTAATAATGTAAATTTGACTTACGAATAATATTCAAATTTATTATTTAGATTTAGGGAAGATAAATTAGTATTAGGAAAACTGATGATCATGATAATAATGTAGGGATAAAAATGAGGAAAGATAGGAAAAAAGAGGAAAAAGGAAAAGAAAGGAAGGGAGGGAAACACCCAAAGAAAAGACGAAAGAGGCGGGGGGTTAAGAAAACAAAGGATATCAAATAATGAGAGAGGAAAAGGGGGGTGGAAGGGAAGGGAAAGGTTAGGTTAGTGATTGAGCTGGTGGATAAGAGGTTTACATGAGTCACTGAGCTTGTACCCATCTTCCCTATCAAAATTATTTGGATGCTTTTCGATCTATGAGGCTTCACGAATGAGGTGGGTAAACTGGAAAGAGGCAGGGGTAAGGATTTTATTTTGGTCAAAGCTGATAAGGTGCTTAGTATTGAAGGAATTTTCTATTAGCACTGACTTTAAAACATAATTGTGGGCAGTATCAATGATGTGCTCCTTTAACCAGGCTTTAAAGGACCTACCATTTTGGCCAATGTAGGACTTGCCACATGAACATGGAATTTGGTAGAAGAACCTAACCAAATCCCTCATTAAGAATGGTTACTCTACTTCCCATTTCAATAAATCCTTTAAATATGATCGCTCTCATAACCCCCCCAAAGAACCCCTTGTTGAGAAATGTAACTAGTATTAGTCTTCATAATTGTATTTGAAGTAATGTATTTTTCAAAAGAAAGAAAATACAAATTATTATAAGAAAAAAATTATTCTATAATCATGGGTTTCATGCTTTGTTTATTTTGTTTTAGGTCAAAGCATCCATTGAGTGGTTCCAGGATTTATGTCATGAGTCATTATCCATGTCATCTTGTCCTAGACCCTTCTTGGGGTCATTGTTTCAAAGAAAGAAAATAATTTTTATGTATTTTGGTCATCTATGCCTCCTTCACCAAGTCGGTATGCCCTTCTCCTTATGTCGACCTAACAGAGGAGCTTAAAACCACTATATATAGCAATGAACTAGACCTAGTTGGGAGGAATTCAAGTGAAATTCGATCTGCAGCTTCTTAGTGAATTAGTGAATGTGAAGAGCCTAAAAATAGAAGGAAAGTTATAGCAAAAGAGAGGAGATAATTGTCTAATCAAAGGAATAAAAAAATATATGGAGCCACACATGCGAGTAACCTAAAGTATTGTAGAGCCGAAGATACATGAGTGAATAGAGTGGAATTGCAGAGGTGGAAGAAAGGGGTGTGACCTTAGCTGTGTAGAAATTATATAACTTATGTGTTATATATCAAAGATTCTCCTAATCACACACTATTTAACTTCATGCACAATACATAATCTATTCTACCATTGATCATCACATGCAGAAATTAAATCAATTGCAATGCACACATGAAACCATAAAAATTCACACACATTAACATAGTGATTTAACGGGAAAGCCTGAAGCTAAAAACCCCAACTATCTGTATATAATATATGTCATAGAGATCATGTAACAATCCTCATACAAAGCTGAACATGTCAAGCTCTCAATACAATACAATCGCTACACACTAATCAAGTCCGATCTAGCAAATCCATGCACCGATCTCTGCCACCTGCTAGCCTGCCTCTACCGTTACAATCCTCGTCTAAGAATGGCTCTAATGAATCGAATTCACCCGGATTTACACTGCAAAATCCCATTGGCATCTCTACTGAGTGTTGGATGCAAACAATGCATCACTATAGTCACACTTGCCCTTTCACCTATCTCTGCACTGGTCTCCACTGAAACTGTCCATGCACTGAATTTAACTGATGTATTCTTAAGTTGATTAATGAGTTTATAATTAGTGAATTAATTAATAATTAATTCACACCACTCTCACTAATTGTATCAATCATTAGACTAGATACAACTAGCTCAACTGTGTCTAACTGAGTTAAACTAAACACAACTCCACCAACTACTTCTACAACTCCACCAAACTCTGTCACATGAGTTCTAACTGAAGTCCTCCATGTAATATCTCCACTAAACCCTCATGAATAGCGTAATTCCTTTTGTCAGCTGCTGTGCCACATCTGTGCACTTAACCGAAGTGCTCCAAGAGAATAAGATAATGTTTAGAGTCCAAATATTATTAAGAGCTAATAATATTCGACATATCTATTTTTAGACTGGCAATATAAAAATAGATTCTACCCAATATGTCTAAAAATAGAAGTCCATCTATTTTTCCAACTTGACCAACCATCCACAAATAGCATCCTGCAACTCATAGGATATGATCGACATGTCTAAAAATAGACTTTGCACCAAAAATAGCCTACGGGCCCACTTAGTGAAGGCGACTCTTTTCACTAAGCTCATCATCTTGTTGAATCTCAACAAGCTGAATTGATTTGAGATGCTTTTCTAAACTTGATTTTGGAAGTTTGACTTGTCTTCATGAGAGGTTGGAATAGTGGATGGATGAAAGTATCTGTCTTGTTTTAAATGTCTTGGTTGTCTCATTTTATTTGGTTTTTGAAGGAGAAGAGATTTTTTGGGTTTTCTCCTTGAAGAGGGGTTTTCCCCTGGTTGAGAGCCTACACCCTGTTTCCTTGATATTCATGTTTAAGTCTTGGTAATTGCTTGGTGACAAGAAGATAAAATAAGACATAAAGAAATTAAAGAAGAGATAAAAGAAGATAACTAAATAACACAAGTAACTATCAAGATAAGAAAATATGTATGCCATTATAATTTCCCAACATGGTATCACAGTTAAGGTGAAGAAGAAGAAAAATGAAACTTAAAGATATTTTGAAGGATTTTTTTTGCAAGGAAGAAATAAATCTTGATGTCTTGGTGTATTATAGGATACAAGGAGAAATATTGAATTCAATAAAATCTAGAGACCGAACTTCTGATTCCTTCTCTAGGAGGCCAAAACCTTGTGGAGACAGAAAAATAAATTTGACAACCTCCTTACATTTTGTTGTGATTCGAGAAAGCAAAATTCTATTCAAAGTCAAAGGTTCTGCAAAGTAGACCGAAGCCTGTAACCGCATCTAAAAGGGATCAAACTAAGATTTCAGAAACTCAAAAGTAGTCTTACATAACTAGCATAAGAAGGGATATTGATAACAATAATTTGTACAAATACGCGAAATAAAAGGAAATAATATGAAGTGATTCCAATATCTAAACATGAATATAACCTTGCCTTTCTTGGATGACAACAATTAGGCTAAAACTGCTAAGAAAGAAAAGAAGGTCGAGCTTGAAAGGAGTTACAACAAATTCAGTATATAAGGAGATAATGTAATAACAATATTTTCTATATGATACGAGTTGTCACTATAATACTTGATTAATAATCCACAATATAAAAAGGAAACAAGACAATATGATCTCGATTGGAAATATATTTGAGACATTTTATGAATAAGCATCACTAGACAATGATCTCAAATCATTCATATATCGAAACTACAATGAAATATAATGTGAAAGTTTCAAAACAAATAGACTGCATCCATGGAAGAAAACATGTTTAAAGAAATCAAAGCATGCCATGAAGAAGCACTTGAATTAAGTCCTTGAACTTGATTTTTTTTTGAAGAAGATCATGACATTTTAAATGTTGCAAATGACTTATTATAATAATGGAGGACTAAGGTAAGAAATACTTGAGGTAAATACAATTGTTTTATCCATTTAATTGTCTAATCCTTATTAGATTAGGGTTTTGAAATCTTGTTTTTGGTTCTAGGGTTTGTAATTGTTGGCATTTAAGTTTTTTTAAACCTTAGTTAAGAAATCCTACACCGTTCCATTTTTAGAAACCCTAATTCTTGGATTTGTAGGTAGTCTGGGGAGAAATTGGAGACCCTAGTTTGAATAAACTTGGACTTGGAATTCAAAATCTAAAAGTTTATGTTTCGAGAGACAACATCATAAGACTTAGGATTTGGATCTAGAATCCGTAAGAATTATCCCTCTCTAAATATTCCATGAAAAACCCTAGTTTGTAATCATAATCTTGTACTTGTATATTTTTTGGTAGTACTTGTGAGTGAATGTTGCAGGTACATATAGAAATAAATATTTTGATGGTGAGAGGGAGCCCTTCCAAATGGAGCTTCTACCTTCTCACAAAAGATAAGTATTATTTTTGATTTCCTATATTTATATGTAGCTTGCTTGATTATTGTTCTGTCTCTTGTATTTTCCTTGGAAGGACTAGGCTTGCAGGTATATTATAAAGAATAAGGATTGTGACTAGATTCATAGGAAGTATTCAAAGGGATTTTTGTAATAAGCTTTGTTGCAGAGGGCACCCTTCAATAGGAAACGCTATAAGGTTTTTGAAAGAAGCAACTCAAGGTATGTATAAATTTGTAGGATGTTTTCTTCATATAAGAAAGTACGATCATTTTGTCTTTAAAAGTTTGCTTTATATTACTAAATCTTTCATGTCTAGGGTTTTGCTATAACCTTTTGGTGTTTTGGGTTTGTTGTTGAAACACTAACTTTTTAGGTTTTTATGAATTAGAGTTTATGACAAAACCCTTGTAATACTTAATATAAGATCCTAGGAATGATACCCTAGGTATATATGATTTTGTGTGATTGAAGCCCTATCTTGGTTGAGTTGTTAAAATTTTGTTGTTTGCATTTAAGGTTTAACGAAAAAACCCTAGTAGAGATTGATATAAGATTCTAGGGAATGATAATGAAACCCTAGATGTAAAATGCTTTCGCTATAATCTTAATTTGATTTATTTGTTGATATCGAAGTTTAGTTTTGATAATGGAATCTATGGTTTGTGACAAAACCCTAGTAAATATTGTTGTAGGGGTCTAGGGCTTGAAAGTGAAACCCTTGTTGATTGTAAACCTAACCAGGTTTAATTTTTGATATCCAAAAGTTTGACTTCGTATTCAAAGTTTTGATAACCCTAGATACTCCCATTGTGATGAAATGATAACCATATATTGATAAAGTTAACTTCATTCTCTTGTATATATATGCTTGGTTCTAGTTGTTGTCGAAGTTTTACAAAGTCTTCAAGATGTTGAAGATGCTTACCTAGCTCATATTTGATGATGATAATGAGCATGATGAAAAGAGGGTGTTGTAAGAATCTTGATGGAATTAAATTTTATATTGTTGATTAATATATGACCTATTTCCATGTGAATTTAGAAGGAATGATGTTATGGAAGGTTGAAGTTCTCAGATGATATGATGATGCAAAAGAAGGAGCTTGTGTAACCGATTTTTTTGGATAAAGAAAGTATCTCCCCAATTAAGAGGGGGGGCATATTGTGACATCTATAGTAAATACCTTGAAGAAAAAATAATATCAAAGAAAGGATAAAGTTCTATAGTTGTATATTCGTGATTTATGAATTTGTGAATAAGAATTGGGTGTTTTGGAAAGTGTTGAGGCCAAGTTTGGTGCTACTCAAGAGGTTGAAGAAGGAATATTCCATCGAGATGTGTTTGGATTTGTGGTTACCTAAGAAGCATATATATAGTTAAAGACCCCAGAGTTTTTTGCTAGCATATAATAACATATACATTGGGCATTTGATACTAGTTGGGGTTGTGAATCTACTAGATGTCCTAATAGTTGAGCAAGTACTTGATGTCTGGATCTGTTAGGGCCCTATATTACTAGTGTAGTCCCTTATTGTTGTTAGTGTAGCCCCCTTATTGTTATTGTTGTATCCATTTAGTCCACATATTGTTATTATTTTGCCCCATAATATCCCACTATTATTATTGTTGTGTCCTTACATTATTATTGTTAGGTCAACTAGGATTATATTGCGACCCCATGGACTCCTATATATAGAAAGAAGGTTTTATCATTTGTTTCATCCAATAATTGTTCAATTATATAATGTAAAGGAGGTTTCCCCCTCGAAGTGGCTATTTTTTAAGTCATTGATCTCTCTTTTCTTCTATTTTGTGAGATGGTTTCATAACATTTGGTATCAGAGCTTTGGATTCTAGGGTTTTGCTACTTCAAACATGACATTGTGGAATTTGTGCTATAAATTGTTTCTATGAAGGTTCAGAAGATAAAAAAAAACCCATTTGCACCAAAATCCGTAGGAACTTCGTGGACAAATTTTCGATCTTGGTTTGCAATATTTTTGAAAATATGGTATGTGGAAGTTAGGGTTTTTGCATGCTCCTGAATTTCATCTCAAAGAGGTGACATTGGGAAAATCATCATAACTCTCTCTCTGAGCATCAGATTGGAATTCTATAAAAAGTTTTTGAAAGTACACATACTTTAGTTTTCTGTGTATCGATTTCAGAGCTGAAGGAGGAAACAATGAAAATTGGCACGCTGTATAAGTTCGCTCTACTGAACCAATCCATAATTAGGTCATTGTGGGAGATTGGGCATAATTTTTCCTTGAAGAATCCAAATCAGGTCAGACCTGTAGCATTGGAAAGAAGATTCTAAGGGCTAATAAAGAATCGAAGATAAATTATTGGGGATCCAAAATCATAGAGATACATCAGATTCAATATCAAGCTCCTCAAAAATAAGAAAAAGGTGTGTATTTTTTAAAAAATTGCATAAGTCTTGTTTGAAAAATTAGTTTGAAGGGATTCCAAGGGCATATTGAAGCATAGATATTAGTATTGGGTTCTAAAATGGCCCTAAAAATAATTCAACACACATTAAGCCCTTGGAAGGCTCTACTACAATTCAAGCAGAGGAAGAAGTGCAACACGATATATCATAATTACAAGAACAAGTGCAAAAAATTTCGCTCTCACAACAAGTAACAAAAAATGAAATGGAAACTAAGATGGATGGTTTGAAGAAAGGCATGGAAGCTAAAATGGATAGTTTGAATAAAGGCATGGAAGATAAGATGGATGGTTTGAAGAATGAAATGGAAGCTAAGATGTATGGTGTGGATGAGCAGAGGCTCAATTGTATGCTAAAAATCAAAGTTCTCATAATGGCTCGAAACCTAAACAAACACGTAGTGCTTGTCATTCTGAATCTGGCGCACTTAGTTTTGCACAAAATAGACTCCGTATGCTCCTGGAAACGAGTTCTGTTCGCTTTGATAAACATGAAAAGTTAAAAAAAAATGATAGACAGGTGTCCAGTCAGCATTCCGTACTGCTGACATGGCATACTGACTAGGCAAGGTTGATTTTGGCATTTTCCTCCGGCAAATGATGAACTACCAGTGGCAACATGGTATTGGCTGAGAAATTCGAGTTATGTGGTAAATTTTTATTGGTTTGAAAGCGAGCCAATTGGGTGAGGACACATGGTGTAGCCTAGGGCTGCCACGTGCCCCCCCATGGTGTATGGTGGAGTAAAATTTTATGGTTAAGTACGAGCAGAGGCGCCAGGGTTCAACCCCACGACCTCCCACAAGACAACGCCACAATTTTCCATGAAACCACACCGTTAGTTCATAAAAGTATACCGTGCCACATATATTTAAGTTAATGCCATGTTGAATGGAGGGGGACGTGGGGGCCAACGCTGGATCCATATGAATTAGTGCACATCAACACTAAAATACTCTATTCAGATCATTTTTGGTATCAGAGCTCTTGGTCTTTAGGTTTTTTTATGCAATAACGGATCTAATTGTTTGCAAGTTTGTGTCATGCTTACAAGGTTAAAACTGAGAAGAGGATAAGGGAAGCTAGTTGAGAGCCCTGCAGTTGGATCAAGAGGAAGAAGGGAAAGGTTGCCAAAGTCTTCAACACCAGAACATCATGAAGTTGAAGTTGGGTCTTCAGTGAGCATGTCTCATGAAGGAGAACCTACCATGATAGAAGATGAGAGAGAATTCAGGAAGGAACTCTTTGATATGACTGAGATGGTTAAAGTCCTTTATCAGGAGAGGAATTTAAGGATGCAAGGAGAAAGTTCAAGGCCTCCAAGAGAGAGGATTCTCTAGGAGGAGGAGGCCATGGAGATGGTAAGAAGCCACCATCCACTCCACCATCATCCTCACCATCATCTTCACCTTCCTCATCATCATCTTCCACTACCACAACTCTTCCATTTTTTCATACACATACCTCAAAAGGAGCTGGTAAATCACCCTTAAACTTGATGTTAAATTTGAGCTTTCGATGTAGAATGGCGAAGAGAATGAAAATAATATGGTAATTGGATTCATCAATTAGAGGTTTATTGCAGAATTCAAAACCTTGAAGAAGATGACATAATGATTCAATTGGCTTCCTTGAGAATGGAGGGTTCAACACTTGTATGGTGGAAAGAAAATACACAAGAGGAGATTAATAAAAATGGTAATATCTCAATGTCTTGGTCAAATTTTATTACTGCCATTAAAAGGAAATTCTATCCTCTAGCTTACATGCAAAAAGATATTATGATTTGGAAAATTTTTAGGAAATTGAAAGGTCAAAGTGTGCAAGATTACACTCATGAATTTAGGAGAAGATATCTTATGTTAGGTGTCGATTTGCATAGCCAAGAAACTTTGCTGAAGTACATATGGTGTTTTCATAGTTACCTGAAACATACCATCCTCATGTTTAATCCCACTAGTCTAGATGAGGTGTGTGTGCAAGCTACACACCTTGAGGCAAGAGGGAAAAATGTACAAGAAGAGGGTAAAAAGAAACCATTCAAGGGTGGTGAAAAAGGAAAGGGTTTCAAGGGTAAACAAAAGAAGAATGCATCCATTAAGAAAGAAGGGGAGGAAACCACATGTACTCATTGTTCCAAATAGGGTCATGATGAAGCCCACTGTTCGAAGCTTCATCCAGGATTGAGGCCTAAGAAATTCAACAATAAGGGGAAACAAAAGACAACCGCTACCACACAAAAAGATCTTGGATTTGACTTAGGTGATGAAACTAAAATTGCAGCCATGGTCACAAAGGGAAAATAAGTCATAGCAAGTACCAGTTCATCGAGTTGTCACAATAACACTCCAAGTGAAGAAACCGGAATAGAGCTGTTTCATGTAAGAGTGATCTCAAAACATATAAAAATTGACACACTATTTGATAGTGGGTCTGAAGCGAACTTAATATCTGAAGACTTAGTCAAGAAGATGAATCTTGAAACCTTAAATCATCATAAGCCACACCCTTTGGGTTGGATAACCAAGGATACAAATTTACAGGTTACAAGAAAATGCATATTCCGGTTTGCAATTACTGCAAAATTTATTGATGAAGTTGAGTTGGATGTTGTACCACTTGACATATCAGGAATTGTTTTGGGTAGTCCAAATCTCTATAACAGGAAAGCAGTCTTCTATCACCATGAGAACAAGTATCACTTGTTCAAATATGGAGTGGAATATATTGTGAGAGATCATTGCAAAAAGCTAAACCTCTCTTTGGTTAACGCTGGGAAAATGAAGAGACTAGTAAACTCAAGAAAAAACTTTGTGCTCTTATGATCAAACAAAAGAATGATAAGGATTTTGAATATTTTGAAGGTTGTAATGATAGATTAAAATCTGATTTGTTTGATGTGGTAGGTAGACACGGCGACATGTTTCAGGAACCAAAGGGGTTACCTCCCAAGATGGGAATCCAACATGAGATACAACTGCAGCATGATGTTCCACTCCCTAACATTGGCATGTATCACATGTAGATAATGGAAAGTGTAGAAATCAAGAAGAAAATCCAAGAATTGTTGAATAAAGGTATCATTTGTCTATCTACCTCGCCATGTAGTTCATCGATTGTATTGGTTCCCAAGAAGGATGGAACATGGCGCATGTGTGTGGATTTCCATGCACTCAACAAAATCACGTTAAATAATCATTATCCACTCCCAAGGATTTATGATTTGCTTGATCAACTAAGGTATGCAAAGTATTTCACTAAGTTAGACTTAAGAAGTGTGTAGGTTATTCCCCTGTACAAAAATTATCTGCAAACGAATTCTTAAAAATAGAAAATAAACAATAGAGAGAGCATAAAACATAAAACAGCTATACACAAAGATTTTTCCCCTAGATCCCAAAACCGAGACTACCAACTTGATTTTTCATTATATTCCTTTTAGTGTTACAACACACATATATACTGACGAAGCATTCATAAACCCCAATCCTTTAACCTTGGATTAGAACATAACCGTAGTTCCCTTGATTGGATCTACAAAATACCAGGGGCCAAAAACCATCATGCCCCAAAACCTTGTGAAAACCCATGCACAAAACCATAGGCAGGTCTGCCCACCAAAAAATAAGGAATTTTTTTCTTTCCTGGGGCATTGCCCCAAACCCCGCTTAGGGGGATACCTGCCCCCTACGAAGCCCTAGATAGGGGGGGGATGCCGCCCCCCCTGTGACCCCCCTGCTATGCTCGACACAATGTACAGGGAGGGATGCTGCCCCCCCGTGACCCCCTCGCACGTGCAATTAATCGTAGAAATAATATAACACATAATCAACAAAGTGTTTATCATCAAGTTAGAATAACTGAAGAGGACATATGGAAGGCCACATTTAAAACTAAACAAGGATTGTTTGAGTGGCTTGTTATGCCTTTTGGTCTTTGCAACGCTACACCTACTTTCATGAGAGTTATGAATGATGTATTGAGACCATTTCTTGATGAGTTTGTCATTGTCTACTTAGATGATATTTTAACATATCATGCATGTGAGAAAGGTGCTTAATGTCTTGAGAAAAGAACGATTGTTTTGGAATATGTCGAAATGTGAATTTAGTTAGAATTCTTTAGTGTATTTGGGACATATTGTTGGAGGAGGTGAGCTGAAGATAGACCCCTCTAAAGTTGAGGTCATTGTGAATTGGCCTACATCCAAGTCAGTCACGGAGGTAAGAAGTTTTCTAGGAGCAACAGAATATTGGAGGAAGTTCATTGCTATTTTTTCTTCTATTACAGCTCCGTTACATCATTGAATAGTGTTAAGAAAGTCTTCTAGTGGGGAGGAAATCGGAAAAAATCATTTGATGCTTTGAAAAATAAGAGCAGTTCAGCCCCAATACTAGCACTACCGAACTTGAGACAACCCTTTGAGATTCAAACAAATGCAAGTGACTATGACATGGCCACAATCCTTTTAGAACATGGTAAGACTATTTAATTCCATTCAGAAATGTTTAATGGTGTAGTGATAAATTATCATACATATGACAAGGAGATATATGCATTGGTTCAAAGTGTGAAGAAATGGAAACATTATTTGATGGGAAAAGAAACCATCATTCACACCGATCACCAACCATTGCAATACTTGCAATAACAAACTAAATTGCAGCAGTCAAAGCACTTTCCATGGATGGGATTCTTGCAGCAATTCCACTTGGTCATCAGGTATAAGAAAGTATATACAAAAAGGTTGCTGATATGCTTTCTAGGTCTATTTTTAATGCAACTACTTTACTCAAGAATACTTCTGTTTTACATGAAATTTACATTGAACAATATGCAAATGACAATGAGTTTCAAGATGTTTATGCAAACTTGAGTTAAGGTCGCCAAGTTGAGGAATTAGATTATCATGTTCATAATAACTTGTTGTATCATTCAGGCAAGCTTTGTATTCCATAAGGTGAGAGAGTGAATGTACTAAGGGAAGCACACACTTCTCTTATTGCGGGACATTTTGGTGTAAGAAAAACAATGTCAAGTCTTCAGAGGTATTGTTATTGGCCTCGTATGCTTGAAAACGTGTCACATTTTATTAAAGGTAGTTCATTATGTGCAGTAAGTAATCCTAGTAATAGGAAGATAGGATTGTTCACACCACTTCTGGTTCCTTCACATCCATGGGAGAGTATTTCTATGGATTTTGTAGGAGGTATTCCTTTGTTGAAAAGGGGTAATGATTATTTGTATGTAGTTGTGGATAGGTTTAGAAAAATGTGTATCTTTATGCCATGTAAAAAGCAAGTTACAACTGAAAAAACAACTCATATTTTCTTTCAAAATGTTTGGGTTCATTTTGGGTTGCCTACATCTATTGTGAGTGATCGAGATTCTTGATTTGTTGGAATTTTTGGTCAAGTTTGTGGGACTTGACGAACACTAAGTTGAATAAGAGTACAACCTTTCATCTACAAATAGACGGTCAAACCAAGGTGGTCAACATAATAGTCATTCATATTCTTCGAGGATATTGTAGCAAACATCCTAAGTTGTGGGATGAACAATTGCATTACATTCAACATGCTTACAACCATGCAAAACATTCCTCTACTCAAACATCGCCATTTGAGGCATCTCTTAGATATTTGCCAAAATTTCCATTGGATTTCATATTTGGGAAATATGTAGCTATCAATGGACATAGCAACATAGATTAAGAAAATAAATTTATAGAGCAAATGCAGTTCATTCATCAAATAGTGCAAGATCAACTAGAGAAAATTCAAGGCAAGTACAAAGCAAGGCACAAAAAACATTGTGTGGATCATAAGTTTCGAGTTGGTGATGAAGTTTGGCTTCACATTAGCAAGGAAAGGCTTCAAAGAGAAGGTAAAAAGCTGAAACCAATCCATTATGGTCCTTTCAAAATTCTCGAAATGATTGATAACAATTCCTTCTAACTTGATTTGCCTTCATACATGCAAATTTATTCAGTTGTTAATGTTGAAAATTTGAGATTGTATGAGCCTCCTTTGGTTGAAGATCAAGGAGAGAATGTTCATCTACCATCTATTGAAGTTTTTTCTCCATATTTCTTTGTTGAGCTACAACAAGACACCATACTTGACAAGAGGACAAGGACATCGACAAGAGGAAGTGTCGACTATCTTCGTGTGGGGCTTAAAGGAACAAATCCTTCAAAGGAAAAATGGATTGGAATTGGAAAGGTGAGGGAAATGTACCCTCACTTGTTAAACAACTGAATATGATCTTTTGGGGTCCAAAATATTCCAGTGGGGAGGAATGATCAGGGGCTTAGTTTTATGATCAAAAATCAAAGTTCTCATAATGGCTCGAAACCTGAACGACTGCGTAGTGCTCGTCGTCATTAGGGGAATTTTGATGTCTAAAATGGGCCTCCTAAGGAAAATGTACAATCAAAATTAACTTTATGAGAACCAATCACATTTTAGGGGATGACATCATCCCTAATGGTTGAGGTGGCATTGCTTGAGTTAAAGGTACTTATTTGTCACATTCTCAATGGTGGATAAAAACTCATGGTTAACCATGGTAGTGCTCTAAGTACTTTTAAAGTCAAAGTAAAGTACTCATAATAAATGTCATTTCACACTTTTTGAATAAAAATATATTATTGTCATTTCATATTTCTTGAAAGAAACAATGCATATCAATATACATTTATTATATTATATTATATTTATACAGTATATTAATTACATGTTATTATACAATTTAAATAATATAAATTTTAATTAATAGCTTGTAATATAATTAACAGTTTATAAATTTATATTTATATTTTATTTTAAGTTATTTAAGTACAAAGGACAAATGCATTAGTTGTTCAATAATAATGACTTTTTCTTGAAAAACTCATTCTTATTTATGGTCACATCAATATTATTTTTTTATTAATTTTATTTTGGTACAACTTTTGAATTGAGTTTAACTATGGTTACATTGATTGTGGTGCAAAAAGTGAATTGAAAATTCATAAATATTATTTTATTGGTTTAGCTATTATTTTATTATTTCCTTAGGTGGCCCATTTTAGACCTCAAAATTCCCCTAATGTCTGAATCCGACACACTTTGTTTCACACAAAATGGACTCTGCATCCTCCCAGAAACGAGTTCTGTTTACTTTGCTAAACATGCAAAAAAAAAAAAATAACAGACAAGTGCCCAGTTAGCTGTCTATACTGGTGACGTGGCATGCTGACTGGGCATGTTCGATTTTGGCATTTTCCTTCGACGAATGATGAAATTCCAAGTGGTAGCATGGTATTGGTTGAGAAATTCGAGTTATGTGGTAAATTTTTATTGGTTTGAAAGCATGAAAATTGGGTGATGACACGTGGTGCAACCTAGGGCTGTTGTGTGTCGCCCTATGGTGTATGGTGGAGTAAATTTTTATGGTTAAGTATGGGCGAAGGCACTAGGGTTCGACCCTGCGACCTCCCATAAGCCAACACCACGAATTGCCATTACACCACAAAATTAGTTCTTAACCATACATCGTGCCACATATATTTAAGCTATGCTATGTTGAATGGTTGGGGACGTGGTGGCCAGCCCCTAATCCATATGACTTAGTGCGACCGAGGGGAGTTAACGGATTAGTGCAGAGTTTTAATATTAGACCATGTTTAGTTACCGTAAGCCTGTACTTAACCAACACCTAATCCACATATTAATTCAGGATTATCTTAAGTGCCAATTAAAGCTCTAAATGCGTTTAATTAGTTTAAATGCGCTTAATTATATTTAAATGGGATTAAGTTGGTAGACCTCCAATTGCGGCGGAAATTACTAGTTTAGCTCCAGTTAGCTAAATTTAGGCCTGAAATCATGGAGAAAATGTAAATGGTCATAAATTTTGGAGTTTTCGACAAATTCAGGTGAGAAAGAGGCTAGATGACCATTTTTGGGCATTCTGGACTCATTGGTGCAGGTTTCAGAAGTAGAAAAGCATTGTAAACAAGTAAATTTTCCAATTTGAGCATAATATAGAGGCCCAAGCCATGGAAGCTGGACCAAGGAGATGTAGCCCAGGAGGGGTGAACTCCTTCATCAAATACCTGTGTTGATGTGTTGTATGGTGATGTACTATAATTTATTTTCTACAATTCAACCTTTGTTTTATGTTAAATTGTCCATTAAATTTACATGAAAAACACTCACAAGACTTGATAATTTTCAAGAGAACTCGAACCCTTAAGAGCACATAAAATATTGAATTCAACATCTGAAAGAGTAATTAGCACAACAACACTAACATACTCCATTCAGATTAGTGGAAGCTAAGATGGTTGCTATATATGTCAACATGGAAGCTAATATGGATGGTTTTGAAGAAAGGCATGGAAGCTAAGATGGATGGTTTGAAGAAAGACGTGGAAGCTAAGATGGATGGTTGGAAGAATGACATGGAAGCTAAGATGGATGGTTGGAAGAATGACATGGAAGCTAAGATGGATGGTATAGAAGGAAACATGGAAGATTTGAAAAAAGACATGGAAGGTTTGAAGGAAGGTTTCGTAAAGATGCTACAAGAAAAGCTTCCTAATGGCGAAAAAGTATTAGAGTAAACTCATGATGAGAACAAAAGAAATGTTAATCATGATTTCATAGACTCCAATGTTGGATTTAAGACCCACCATATTCCAAAGATAGATATGAGGAATTTTGATGACAAGGGTTCGATAACTTGGATACTACAAATGGAGCAATACTTTGAGCTCCATAATAACCAAAACACACAAAAGTTTCACATTGCAACTTTATATTTAGAACAAAATTAGTTTGTATGGTATCGATGGCTTTTTTCTTGCAAACCACTGGGCACTTGGTCAATTTATATGGAGGAAATGATAGCACATTATGATAATACAAAGAGCAACACCTTCTTTAGCAATTTGATAAATCTAAAAAAAAAGCGTTCAATGATGGAGCACATTGAGGACTTCCAAAAATTGAATATAAGGGTAAATAATATTCCAGAGGAACATAGGATTGATGTCTTCATAGGGAATCTAAGGGATAACATCCAACATGAGGTTCGCCTTTGGGAACCTGATAAATTGGAGAAGGCATTCAGGTTGGCAAGAAAAATTGAAAGAAAAATTATGGCGACAAGGAATCCTACCACTCACAACTATAAAGATGGAAATGTTCCTACTCCTAGACTTCCACAACCTACAAGGTTGACACCAAAACAATTGGAAGAAAAAAGAGAAAAAGGATTTTGCTATAGTTGTGATAGCAAATACACTAAAGGTCATAACTGTGCTGAAAATAAATTATTTTACATAGATTGTGAAGAGGAGGAAGAAAAGGAACAAGAAACTTCAAAAGAAGAGGATATACACCAGGAACCAACTCTAGAGGAAGAATAAATGAATCCGACCATATCCTGTAATGCATTGGCAGAAATTACCACTCCTCAAACTCTTAATATAGAAGGAGATATCAAGAATAAAAATTTAATATTGCTTATCGATTCGGGTAGTACCTATAATTTTATTCCTTGTAAGGTAGCCAAGGAATTGAATTGCTTCCTATACCTAGCGCCAGAGTGTCAAGTGATGGTGACAAATGGAGGAACTATAAATTGCTCTGGAAAGTGCCATAATATCAAGCTAACCATGGGGGGATATGTATTGAATAGTCCAATGATTTCCTTTACAATGGGTGGTGTTGATGTTGTAATAGGAGTACAATGGTTACATTATTTGGGGAAAATAGATTTTAATTTTCAAGAAATTTTCTTGAATTTTTTTCGAAAGGAAAGGAAGTTGAAATACGGGGTATCACCGGGAAGCTGGGAAAAATAGTAAGCGCTAATGTCATGAAAAATATTCTGAAGAAAGAACAATGAGGTGTCATTTCGCAATTATGCTCACTAGAAGTTCCAACATCAAAATCATCTATTTCTCCATAACTCCAAAAAGTCTTGGACAAACATTCCAAGGTGTTTGAAACTCCCAAAGGACTCCCACCTATTCATGATCATGATCATGCTATTCATTTGATTCTAAGAAGTGTTCCTTCAAACATCAGGCCTTATATCTATCCTTATGTCCAAGAGAGTGAAATTGAATGTATGATTGCAGAAATTCTAGAGGTTGGTATAATTCAATCTAGTCAAAGTTCTTTTTCTACTCCAGCAGTATTGGTGCACAAGAAGGATGGATCATGGCACCCGTGTTCGAATTATAGGGATATCAATAAGCTCACTATTAAAGATAAATTTTCCATTCCTGTGATTTATGAATGGTTGGATGAATTATATGGAGCAATTTATTTCACCAAGTTGGATCTCCATTCAGGATATCAACAAATTAGAATGAAGACTAAAGACATTATGAAAGAAACATTTTGAACTCATGAGGGTCATTATGATTTTTTGGTCATGCCTTTTGGACTTAACAATGCACCTTCTACATTTCAAGGGTTGATGAATTCCATTTTCAAACCCTTCCTTAGATATACTAATATACAACAGGTCTTGGAAGGATCATGTTCAACATGTTGACAGGGTGCTAAAACTATTGCAGGAGAAACAATTATATGAAAAAACCTCTGAATTTTTCTTTGGAGTACAAGAGGTGGAATATATGGGTCATATTGTATCTCAGGAGGGTGTTAAGGTAGACCCTAACAAAATTAAAGCCATTAAGGAATGGAAAGTCCCCACAACCATGAAGCAGTTACGAGGATTTCTCGGGTTAATGAAGCAAGTTTTTTAAGAATTATGGGAGAATAGCAACACCTCTAACAACATTATTCAAGAAAGATGCATTTTCATGGATTCCTGAAGCAACTCAAGCCTTTGAACATCTTAAAGAGGCAATGTGCCAAGCACTGGTCTTAGCTACACCAGACTTGACAAAAACCTTTATTGTGGAATGTGATGCCTCAAGAAATGGATTTGGTGCTGTTTTAATGCAAGAAGGAAGACCCATTGATTTTGAAAGACACCCAATAAAAGGAAATGATTTACAAAAAGCTATTTATGAGAAGGAAATGTTGGAAATACTACATGCATTAAAGAAATTGTGATTTTACCTAATGGGAAGACACTTCAAGGTAAAAAATGATCATGATAGTCTTAAATACTTTTTGGAACAAAGACTATCTTCAGAAGAGCAAAAAAAATGGGTCACAAAGATGTTAGATTATGAATTTCAAATCATCTACAAAAAAGGGAAGCTAAATGTTGTTGCATATGCACTCTCAAGAAAGGATGAGGATGTCGAAGCATTTATTTGTGCCATTTCTATTATCCAACCCTATTGGATAACCGAAGCAAGGGAGGAATGGAAGAATGATGAAGAAGTATAGACACCCATTTAAAATTTGCAGCAAGATCCCAGTACATATAATACGTTTAGTTGGAAAAATGATTCCTTATGGTAGAACGATCACTTCTATGTTTGTAAGAATTCCCAACTAAAAAAAAAATATTCTTTTGGAATTGCACACCTCTCCCTTAGGAGGAAACTTGAGATTTAAAAAAAAATTACCATAGGGTGAAGAAATATTTTTTTGGGATGACCTTAAGTTTGATATTCAAAAGTTTGTGGCAGAATTTTCGGTTTGGCAACAAGATAAAGTTGAGAAAATTAAGACCCCGGGTCTACTACAACCTTTATCCATTCCAAATCAACGTTGGGAGGAGGTTTCAATGGATTTTAACACATGTTTACCTATGTCTGAAGGAAATAGTGTCATCATGGTGGTAGTTGATAGACTTACCAAGTATGCACACTTTTGTGCATTATCTCATCCATTTAAAGCGAGTAGAGTTGCTACTAAATTTTTGGAAACAATTCAAAAGCTACATGGAATCCCGAAGATTATTGTAAGTGATAGAGATCCCATTTTCACAAAAAAAATTTAGACGAAATTATTTTCTTGTTTGGGTACTCAATTAGCTCATAACTCATCTTATCATCCTCAATCCGATGGGAAAACTGAGATAATGAACAAATTTTTGGAAGGATATATTCGTTGCTTTGTATCTGATAAACAAACATAAGGGGTCAATTGGTTACCTATGGCTGGATGGTGGTATAACACTTAATTCCACACTGCAGAAAAAATGACCCCATTTATGATACTTTATGGATATCATCCACCATCCATCACCTCATGTTTAAGAGAAAATTATAAGGTTCAAGCAGTGGAAGATAACATCAAGCATCAACAACAAGTTCTCCAACTCTTAAAGGATAACCTAAATTTGGCTTAGAATCGAATGAAACAACAAGCATATCAACATCATAGCGAGAGAAGTTTTGATCTAGACGACTGGGTAGTTTTACGCCTACAACCATACAAAAAAATGAGCAAGATAATAAGGATAATAAATAATCACCAAAGTACTATGGTCCTTACAGGGTGTTGCAAAAGATTAGTACTATGGCATACAAATTGGAGCTTCTTGCATCTTCTCGAGTGCACCTAGTTTTCCATGTTTCATGCTTAAAGAAGGTTATAGGTGACACACTTCTGGTTCAAAAAATATTGCCAGAACTTGATGAGGAAGGAAAAATAATATTGGAACCTTAAGCAGTCACGGAAGTAAGAACTCGACATCTATGAAATCGATCAATTTCAGAGTATCTCAATAGTGGAAGAACTTACCCACTGAAGATTCCACATGGGAGGATGATAATTTTATACAAAATCATTCATAACTACTCAAGCTTTGAAGAATTTTTTTTTTTGAATGAGAGGGGCATGTTAGGGCCCTATATTACTAGTGTAGTCCCTTATTGTTTTTAGTGTAGCCCCCTTATTTTTATTGTTATACCCATGTAGTCCCCATATTGTTATTATTGTGCCCCATAATAGCCCCCTATTGTTATTTTTGTGACCTTACATTATTATTGTTAGGTCAGCTAGGATTATATTGTGACCCCATTGACTCCTATACATAGAAAGGAGGTTTTGTCACTTGTGTCATCCAAGAATTGTTCATTTATGTAATGTAAATGAGGTTCCCCCCTCGAAGTAGATGATTTTTAAGTCACTGATCTATCTTTTCTTCTATTTTGTGAGTTGGTTTCATAGCAGGATCTCTCCCTGAGAATTTTTGAATAATTAAGAAGCATACTTGGATTGATGGATATCTCTATTTTGGTTGAAGAGGGAGAGATGAGTACCATAAAGTTGCATGTATGATGGTACTCGAGAGGAAATCTTGTCTTGGTTAGTATTGAGATCTCAGTTGTTTTTTGGCCTTGATGATGTATGGATCCCGACATGGGAGGGTATCTCGGTCAAGTAGAGCTTTTTTGGTGTGTTTGACCTTGTTGAGATTACATGGATCCCTGAGGGTTGGCTTCAGGGCATAGAAGCCTAGATATTATATATATTAATACCAGGTTTTGTAGCCTGATGGTACCTATAGTGGCATGTTTCTTAGATGACACCTTAGTCCCTAAAAATGTCTTATATCCTTGTACTAGTGTCTTGGAAATGAAACTTGGATCACTAATTTGATGGATCCTTTAAAAAGTGTCATTGAAACTTGGATATTTGATGTGTTGGATAACTTGGCAGTTAGAGTATTCCTAGCATTGTGTATGTTTTTGAACTCTTCTTAGAACATTTAAAATCGAGGTCAAACTTGTACTAGTTGAACAATTATGAATATCTTCATAGTTAAGAGGGAGTGTTGAGAAATGTAACTAGTATCAGCCTTCATAATTATATTTGAATAATATTTTTTTCAACAGAAAGAAAACAAATTTTTTTATAAGAGAAAAAATATTCTATAAGCATGAGTTTCATGCTTTGTTTGTTTTGTTTTAGGTCAAAGCATTGATTGATTGCTTCTAGGATGCATGCCCTGAGTCATAGTCCTTATCATTATGATCTAGACCCTTCTTGGGCTCATTGTATAAAAAAAAAGTTTTTTTTTTTTTTTGTGTGTGTGTGTCAAATTTATGCCTAGTCCCTCTTCTACCAAGTTGAAATTCTCATTCTTCATGTTGACCTAATAAAGGAGATTCAAATCACTATATATAGCAATGAACTTGACCTAGTTTGGGAGGAAGTCAAGTGAAATTCGATCTGCAAGTTCTTAGTGAAAAAGTGAATGTGAAAAGCCTCAAAGGAGAAGGAAAGTTATAACGAAGGAGTGGAGATACTTGTATAATAAAAGGAATCAAAATATATATCTTTCTGACACACATGAGAGTAACATGAATTATTATAAAGACGAATATGGAGGAGTGAACAGACGAAAATTGCAGAGGTAGAAGAAAGGGTCGAGATCCTAGCTGACTTGATTTGAGACTCTTTTCTTGACTTGATTTTGGAAGTTTGACTTGTATTCATGAGAGGTTGGCTTGGTGGATGGATGAAAGTATTTGTCTTGGTCTAAAGGTATTGATTGTATCATTTTATTTGGTTTTCGAAAAAGGGAAGATATTTTTGGTTTTTCCACTCGAAGAGGGGTTTTTACCTAGCTGAGAGCCTACATCTCATGTCCTTGATATTCATGTTTATGTTTTGGTAAATTTTTAATGATAAGAAGATAAAAGAATAAATAAATAAATTAAATAAGAGCTAAAAGAAGATAACTAAAATCACAAGTAGCTATCAAGATAATAAAATATTTCTGCCTTTATGATTTTCCAACACCCCTTCCCCCTCCCAGGGATCTCCTTTCTCTTCCATACATAAAAGGAACCACTTATCATCTATAAATTATTACCAAAAAAACACATCAAAACTTTATTTAAACCCAAAAAAACTTAGAACAATTATTCAGGTATCCCAAGGATAGGCTTGATCCAATGCTCGGTCCTAGAGTCTACCAAATTCCATGTTCGATAAGTCCTACACTGACCAAACTAGTAGGTCCTTTATGTTAAAAGAGCACATCGTCGATACTACCCAAAATCATGTTTAAAGTTACCTCTGACTAAACATTAATTCAAGACCATGCACCCTATCAACTTTGAGCAAAATAGAATCCTTGACCCTGCCCCTTTCTAGTCTCCCTGCCTCATTTGTGAAGCCTTAGAGATCGAAAAGCACCCAAATAATTTAAATAGGGAAGATGGGTACAAGCTCAGTGTCTCATGGAAACCTGTTATCCACCACCTCAGTCACTAACCTAACCTTTCCCTTACCTTCTCTCCTCCACCCCTTTTCCTCTCTCCTTATTTTGTATTTTTGTTTGCCTAACCACCCCTTATTCCTTCCTTTCTTTGGGATTTTCCTCCCCTTCCTTTCCTTTAATTTCTTTTTCCTCTCTTTCCTCAATTTTACCCCTACATTATTATCATGGTCATCAAATTTCATAATCCTATTTTTTATTCTTTAAAGCTAAGTAATTAATTTCAATATTATACATAAGTCAAATTTACATTATTAAGTGAATCTGGAGTCACGACATAATCTAAATTATAGACGATATAACCTTTTTCACCTGAATCCAGAGATACAATTTCAAGCAAGAATGTATTTTTGTTGTTGTTTAAAATAAGTTTTTGAATGCATAAACAAATTCATAACCCTAAAAAACCCCTAGGGCACTCATATTTTACAGATTAAATAACTTAAACTCAAGTTTTTAAAATCCTTTGTTGGATTTTAGCTAAAACTAACCATAAAAAATGTTGTGAAAAAGTCCATTTCATCTATAAGTTAGACTACACCCTCAAGTCCTTAGTTAATTTAGTTTTTTCATGTTCTCAAATTCTTTCCCATTTTATTAATTTTTGAAAATTATAGTCATAAGATTTTAATTAAAAATTAATTTTTTAATAACTATATTTTTAGTAAACATGTATTTTTCTTTTTCTTTATGTTATTTTGTAGTCAAAACCTTATTAATAAATAAATCAATATATTTTTAATAAGTATATTAATTTAATTTACTCTATTTTAAATATTGGTCAAAACCTTACTATTTATATTTTAATAATTACTTTTAATTCATATTTTTTATGTAAATCAGAATCTTCTATTAACTGCAAACGTTAATACTTATTTTCCCAGGAAAAAAAAGAGAACTTTTTATCGATCAAATAATTAGTTTCATCGTATATGCCTATGCATTCCAAATGTGGTATCATCACCCTTGAGGGCCACAATGTTAACTGTCCAAGAAAATCTGCTGATAAACACAGTTTTACAAAAATCAACACTGAAAAGTGTCATTGAAAATAGCCAAAAAATAAGCCTTTTGACAGAATTATCCAAAACAACTGGGCCTCCCTGATAGGGAAAACAACCCAAATAATACCATAAAGAGTATATCATCAGCCCCATTATAAACAAAATAAAAAATTTTCCAAAAAATTATGTACATAGAACTCTAGAGGATATACTTCATGTGTCAGAGAAAAAAACATGATAAGTAAAGATAGACCCTTTTTAGTAAGGTCTAATGTCTGACACACAAACATCTTCATCAAAATTTTCCATTATGAACCAAGCATGCAGATCCTGTTATAAGCCCTCCTTAGAAAGACAGTCAGCCGCCCTGTTCTATTCCCTGTGAATATGGTTTACAATAACGAGTTCAAATGACATATTTAATAAATGTATTTCTTCAAGGATAGGAAGCAACACATAATTCTGAAATCTCTGTGCATTGCTAAAAAAATTTATGACATTCATGGAATCACCAAAGATTTGAACCGAGCCAATATCCAAGTGGATGAGGCAGTATAATAGTAGTTTTAGAGTAAAAAGTTCAAAATAGTTGTTTGTGCCACTACCAATTCCCACTGAGTCTGAAAAATAATTGTTTAGATTTGTATGAATAGACATACTAGAGCCACATCTCATTTGTTCATCCGATGCCCCATCAAAATAAGCACACAGGATTTCATGGTGTTAGGATATTTTGACACATAGGAAATAGTTAAGTATAACTTGGTCTAGCGTAGAGTTAGGTAAAGTGTATTTCTTTAATATGTACATTTGTAACTTATAATCTGACTGTCATGATATGTAGTGATCCGACGATTCACTCTCTCCTCGGTATTACCTGATCCGTAGCTTAACACCTGATTGATCCATGATCTCTATTTAAAGAGCATGGAGGGTCATTTGTTCAGTGACCGTTTATGAGAGAAGCTTATGTAAATTTTATTTCTTTATATTAATAAATTTCCCGAAGTGGTCACTTTGGCTCAGGCCGTGGACTGTTTCCCTCTTCGAGGGATTTAACCACGTCAAATACTGGTGTACAGATTTGTGATTTGTTTGTGACTGGTGACCTTGGTGTTTGATCTAAGGAACTTAGACAGCAAATTCCTACACGTTTTTTTTTTTCAATGTTGATGTTCCTAGGAAACTTGATATGACCAGATGAAGGAAGGAAAGAAAATATCGAAGCACATTCAACTGCAATTACAGAGGGGGAGGTGGAAATGTCCTGAAAGATCCCCTTATTCCGAGCCAGTTAGATGCCCTATGAGATGATTAAATGTATGTTTACGTTATTTTCATTTGTATTTTCTAGCCACCATTTTTGCCATTCCTCCCCACAGTTTACACCATTCCATGGTGAACTAATATTTGGAAGAGACTGTGTGAATTCCCAAAATTTTTTAGTGAATCAACATTCAAGAAATAAGTTATCTCAGGTTAATTCTGCATCCTTACATAGTATACACCATCTAGGCCCATGAAAATGTCTCCTCTGCAATGAGTCCCAGGAAGGCACTTTTTTCCTTAGGATATACCAGAAGAATAGTCTAGTTTTTCCAGGGAAATTCAACTTTCATATCAAATTGCACCACCATTCCTGAACACCCCACCCCCTTCCCTTCATAAAGTATTCATAACCAAATTTTGGGGAATATTGACCAGAATTTGCATGAACCCACCAGATTGTGTATGGGGAGTTTTTAATCCTGACCTTTTTACGTTTTAATACCTGAGTGTAATCTTGCCATTCCTACCTCAATTAAGGAAAAAATTGGATTCCTCAATTTATTTCAAACCATGTTTCCAAATAGAGGTATTTTCCTGATTAGCAATCTGATAGAAGAAGAAGATCCCTTTTTGGTGTAATAAATATATCAAACCTCTTAAAAGAGTATACAAATCATTGCAACCTACCCATGGATCTAGCCCAATCCTGCAATTTTACCTGTTGCCCACTTGCCAAGCCAAACCTTCTCCCACTAACTTGAATTATAACATAACAACCTTCCAAATTACTAAAGCTTTTGAGAAGGCTTTTTCGGGCAGGCGAATCCATTCTTCCATAGGTGTCGGATCAATGTATTTGTTTTTGACCAAAACCATCTAGATGTTTTCTTCATTCAAAAGTGTCCATCCCAATTTTGCTACTAGGGATATAGAAAAAAAAAATAAATTCTTTATTCCCCAACAACCCCATTCCTTCGGTATTTATATTTTATCCCATGCCACCCAAGGGATAACTGAATTTTATTTCTTTCCAGCCCATAAAAATCCACTGCAAATTCTCGTAATTTTGTTGAGAATGCCTTTTGGGACCTAAGATAGAGCAATCTAATAAACCAGAATAGCCAACAAAATAGATTTTATGAGTACCAACCTCCCTGCTCTGGATAGCCCTTTGTAGCTCCAAAGATTAATGTGCTTTTGAATTTTTGATAACAACCATAGCCAATCTTGTTTTCGGTAAGCATCCGGGTTTAGATAGAAACCCAAGTATTTTAGACTTTTCCCCAATTGGGTGATGTGAGAATGGTAGGATAGTCAAGATCCAAGCTAAATCTGGTCTTGAGATGCCTTCATATGTTATAGACGATTTCTAAACATTTATAACCATGCCTATAGCTTTCAAGAATATATCCAAGATAGTTTTAGCTGGTACAAATCCTTCCGATTCTTGTTACTGAAAAGAAATATATCATCCACAAATAGCAAATGGGATATAAAAAAAATCTGTTGCAACTTCAATACCTTTTAGCTATGCTCTTATCTTGGCTAAAATAATAAGCTGAATTAGACCTTCGGTAACTAAAAGGAACAACAAAGGAGAGAGAGGGAATCCTTGTCTAAGTCCTCTCTAACTATGAAAAAGGGTTGAGTAGCCCCATTAATTAGAACTGCAAAGGACACATTAGAAATACAACCCATGATCCAATTTACAAAATAAATTCTGAAGCCTAGATGGGTTAGCAAAAGTCTCAGGTATAACCAACTGATCTGGTCATATGATTTGGATAGATCAAATTTTACTATCAATCATTTTTTATTTGACTGCTTAATGCTATGCATAGTTTGTTGGGCCACCCTAATGGCTTCATGAATATGCCTGCCATCTAGAAAGCCAAATTGTTCTTTAGATATATTACTAGATGTTATCACCTAAAAATTTTCAAAACATCATTGTGTCAAGTTTTTTTTTGATCATGGGTCAAAATAGGGTCTGAAATTCATTTTTAGTTTGGTTAAGGGTAGGTCATAGTTTTTATAAGTTTAAAGGTCATCATTTAAGTTCAAATAAAGTCCTTCTAGGTCCATTCCATGATCAAAGATTCATATTTTTCATTTAAGGGTCATTCAATTAATTTTTGGGCTAAATTTCTTCAATTAGCTAGGAATCCACCATTTCGTAGCGCCGCTAGTTCAAAAAAGAGGAAATGCGCTATGAAAGCACTGCTACTTTCGTGGTGCAATAGGAAGCAAAAATTCTGTTTTTTGGTTTTGAGTAGTCAACTTACAAGGAGGTTTTTGAGTCAATAAAAACGCATTTAGGAAAATTGAAAGAGGTTTTTCTTCCTAACCAACCTAAATACAAAAACCTCTCTCAGTTTACTCAAATTAATTAGGAGGTGGGAAACATTGATAATTAAAATGCGCTACAAAACTGCTGTTACAAAATGTCCTGTACATGACTGTTTAGCAGTCAACTTCAAGTTCATTTTCTGGCCAAATTCAAACGTATTTTGTAAAACTGAAATAATTTTTTCTTCATCACAGCCCCTGATACAATAACCTCTCTCATTTTTCTCATATGTGTTATAAGTTGGGAGATAAATGGTTTTCTTTGAAGCCCTATTTTCAGAAACAAAGTTTTCCTGTTTTACACATTTTTGTCAAAGGCAGTTTCTGGATAGCAGAAGATGTGTTTCCAAAAACCAAGAGAGTTTTTTATTCAAGACATAATGAACTACAAAAACCTCCTTTATTTTCTCAAAATACATCATGTATTACGAGATATAGGCTTTGTCCTAAGACCTATTTTTCAGGGAAAAACAAGAAAAACCAATAGGCCAACCTATTGCAAATGAAGAAGGGGCCTCAAGAAGGCTGGAATAACTCTGTTTTTCAAGTGATATGATGAAATAAGGTTTATTTTCAGTTTTTTGCACATTCACACTTTATATTTTGGAAAAAATTGTACAAAACTGCTCACTCGGCAGATTCGTAGAGCACATAGTGCAAAATCAGTGAAAAGCGCTACGAAACTGCTGTAGCATGCTTTTTCACTCTCTCTTTTAAATTTTGGAAGGGAAAATATGTGTATGAGGATCTGAAATTGCTAGGCAAGCTGTGCTAAGTGATAATGAAGATAATTCTGAAAATAAGAAGCCAAAATTTTGAAGATAAATGGTTAAAAAGTCTACGGTACGAAAAGCGCTACAAAACTGTGCTATTTTCGTATCGCAGGTTTGTTTTTGCTATTTTGGGAGTTTTAAGTTGATTTTTCACAGCTGGCACTCATGGATGATTTTGGGCATATGTTATTTCAGTTCCTGACAGAAAATAGCTTTGAATTCATGGGTTCATGGTGGTTAAAGTGTCTCAAGAACACAAAAAATCCTAAACCTAGAAAACAGGGGATAATTTCCTAGTTTGCAGGAGATCATCATTGAGGACATTAAGTGCCGGAGCTTATCATTTGGATTCGACCTTATGGAGATATAGGTGGAAAATGATGTAATATAGCTTATATAAGGTTTTTATATGTAGAGTTAATGAGTTTGAGTCCTATTTGTATTAGGACTATTCTCTAGGTTTGCAGTTGTCATTTTGTAATAAAGATCATGTTATATGGTTAGGAAAGGTGTCAAACAGTAGGAATTCAATGTACCTAGTTGAGGATAAGGTTATCCTATGATGTAAATGATCTATAAAGGATCAAGGAGTTGAATTAGAGAGGGGTTTGACATTTGTTAGCAAAAATACTGTGTTTTATGTAAGTGACTGTTTTCAGCCTAATACATAATTTTTACTTAGACAACTCAAGATTCATAAGGAGTTCTTGTATGTTCTTGTTCTGATGGCATATTTTTAATATTCTATTGCAGTGGTGTTTTCTTATGTTACTCAAAATTCATCAATGATGCTCTGACTTCCTTCAGAGACAAACTGATTGTGTGTTTCACTATTCTACATGTTTATTCCTTGACTTGAACTCTGATATGCCTTGACTTCCATGCTAGGTAGATTATTTTGGTTTTGCTGAAACAATTATGACTCCATAAGCCCAATGTATAATTGCTAATGTGATTTACAACCATTTTATATCATTTATCTATTTTTATCCCATATAGTGTTAGCCATCTACATATTTATCAAAAACCATAAACCCTTGAGAGAGCCCTCTCAGGTTGAGGAGGCTAAGCCTCAACCAAAAGATTGGTTTGAAATAGTTGCACAAGATTGGTTTGATGAGCAACCTATCAGGTCTGAT
Source organism: Pinus albicaulis (assembly GCA_034641835.2). Classification (NCBI taxonomy): domain Eukaryota; kingdom Viridiplantae; phylum Streptophyta; class Pinopsida; order Pinales; family Pinaceae; genus Pinus; species Pinus albicaulis. The sequence goes on from CM076578.1 coordinate 430,100,929, forward strand.
TTTGTGATAACAATAGAAAAAATAGGTTTTAGTCTAGTTGCTATGATTTTTGCGATAATTTTATATTACAATTGCACAAGGAGATAGGCCTGAAATAATCATAGGTAGTGGGAGTATCAGATTTGGGAATAAGGGTCAGGAAAGTGGAATTGAAAGGATCATGGATTGTGCAATTTTTTATGGAATTTTCCACCACACTAAAAGTCACTTACCCCATCAATTCAAAAAAATGTTGGAAAAAATCCACAGTCCAGCCATCGGGCTCGAGACTCTTGTATTTTTGCATTGAATTTAGGACATGTTCAACTTCCTTGTTTGAAATAGGGGCCACTAGATGTTCATTATGCCCCTCCTCAGCATATCTGGTAAAAAATTGTGCAAATATTATCACCTCCTCTATTGTGGCACCCTCCGTGGCACCAAAAAGGGTTTTGAAGTGATTTTTACTTAGAGAGGCAAGTTAATTAAAATATTTAACCACACCACCCCCAGGCTTTTCCAGTTCCTAGATAGTGTTTGAGTTTTTCATCCGCTTTGCATAATTTCTAATTTTTTTTTTTGTATTTTCATCCCTAGCCGAGAGCCATATTGCACGACTCTTCAAACACCCTTTTTCTTCATTATCCAAAAATATTTTCCTCCTCCTAGTTTCTAGAGACTTGATCTGTTCCCTCTTTTCCTCGTTCTCATATCCATAAGTCCCCAGACATTCCATTTGTTCCAACTACTCCCCTATTTCTTGAAGATCTGATGTGTCTCTTTTAATATTCTCTTTTGACCAAATGATTGTCGCCTTTTCTAGAATTTTTAGATTGTTCATAAGAGATCGGGCATGTGAAACCATACCAAATCTATCCATTGGTCTACATATTTCATAAACCAATCTATTATAGTCCACTTCCTTTAACCAGCCCGCATTAAAATTAAAAGGGGATCCATGTTTCTTATTGGGTCTAGTCAGTTCCAGCAAAATAGGAGAGTGGTTTGATTCCCCCTTTGAGCCCACCCATTGTCTAAAACCCAGAATCTGGCTAACAAGGTCTTCATTCAGAAGAAAATGATCCCATCTATTTGCCACTAGGGAATCACCCACTCTCCTATTCCTCCAGGTAGGAGAGATTTTGATAAGGTTTGAATCAATAATACACCCATCCCTTAGCTCTTTTAATAAAAATTCTACCAATGGATCAGCTTGAGCCAAAGGCCCCCAAGATTCTGACAACCCCAGAGAGAAATTTGGATCACCACCCACCACCCATTTGGGTTCTTCATAAATGAATTTGTTAAAAGGTTATTCCAGAAAGCCACCCGCTCTAGACATGGCCCATATATGTTCATAATCGTGATGTCAATGCCTAATTCCATTGAATATACCTCAACACCAATAAGCAAATTAGATGCCCAGGAATTTTTAAGCTTTATTACACTGTCTTGTAGAAAAATAGCTAAAGCACCCGATATCCCTCTGACATCAACTATCACAAATGTCCATCCCGGGAGTATTTATTGAAGAGTAGCCATGACCAAATAACCTATCCCAGGGTCTCTTGGAGAAATATCACATCAGGGAGATAGTTAATAAAAACAACTTTTAAATCTAGTTTTTTAGGGACAATAGCTAAACCTCTACAGCTAAATGACGACACAATCATATTGAAACAATGACAGGGGTCTACGCTTCTATAAGCACCCATTTAAGGGATAATTTCTTTCTATCAAAAATTTCTATCGTGGCTTTAATTTGTTCTTTGGATATGTTAGTTTTCGGTCCCCTTATCCTCCTCAACTTATCTAGGACAGTGATTCATCCCATACCACCATAGGACTCAACTGATAATGATTTTGTTTCCAGGGGTGTTAGATTATATGGTATAGTGTTAATAGTAAGTTTCGAAATGGTTGTTATAATACTATCCATAGTCAGTGAAAGGTTTTTAACACACAGAGACTCATTTCCAATTGGCCTAGAAGGACCAGGCGACTTCATAGCATTAAAAAAAGATCAAGAGAATTTACAATAGGAGATGAGAAGCGAGGATCAACACCCTCTGTTATAGCATCATTTCTCACCTTGACATGATTCATGATTGCTTCATGGCTTTTGGGCACCCATTCCTACAGACTTGGACAAATTCACTTAAAAACAGTGTAAAATCCCCCATACGCGACTATGCTCGTGTTTTTCCGTGTGTATACGCGAGTCCAGCTAGACTTTTCCGCGTATGCCATTAAAATGATAAAAAAATATATAAAAATCCCTAATTTTGCGCTGGGTTGATGGTTACTCAGGTAGTTCAACCACCCCAGCCCGTGGCCAACTGTTTCCAACTGCTGAAACTACTTGGAGGGACTATAAAAAACCCTCATGTGTATGGCCTAAGGGGGAGAGAGAATTATTGATATTATACTCTGTTGGTATTCCCTATCCAAGTATGATTCCCCGTGCCTCCTGCAATTTCCCAATTCATTACAGGAAACCCTTGTTTCCTTGAGATACACATCCCTTTATATGTTATCTCGTATGCACCAGTTTGGAAGGAGTCTTAGCGAGGCAAGGGCTGGACGGATCCGGACGACGGTCTGCGAAGGCCTTGGAAGGATCAGGTGATCTCTCCACTTGATTACTTTTGTACGTACTATTTATACTACAGAAGTATCATGCTGTTCCCGAAATAAACGTGTTAGTGTATGCTTTTATGTATGAGAATATTTGTTATACAAGCATTCATTATGATTTATTTAATGTTTTATATGAATCTCACTGACATTTAGAGTAGACATATGCTGTACAACCTGTCCTTTGTGCTGGTTTCTTCTTGTATTTCAGGTTAAGAAGGAAGGACGGTTGCTGGGGGTTTGGACCCCACGTGGATCTACTTCAAACGTAGGACCAACGGGTAAATCTCTCATTCTTCTCTATTTAGTTTTTCTGAACATGCATGGTTGTGTGAGTCCTTCTTAAGTAGCATGCCCCTGCTCTGTGGAGGTTGTATCCCCAACCAGCACTCTAGGGTGTTAATTCCGAAAGCAGGCGCGACTGCAGGGATCACATTCTTGTAAGTTCTCTGTTGGGTTGTTTCAAACATTTATTGGTTACTTATGATTTTATCATCTTTGCAGTCCAGTTTATTTTCTTGCAGTCAGTCTGAAGTCTTGGTGTCTTTTCCAGACTTGTTCTTTTGTTTTTTTTTCATTATTTACCTTTTCATACGCTTCTTCTTTTGCACACGGTCGCGTATACACGCGAGTTTGTCTGAAGGAAACCGCGTATACTCGAGTTTCCCTTAGAACATACGCGTATGCACGCTGGTTGCACAACTGTGAAGCCGCGTATACCTAGGCAGATTTTGAATTTTTAGGATTCTGGAGTTTTTGGTCCTTTCTGGCTGTGGAGGTCTGTGTCTGCAGAGTCTTTGTACTTACTGGAGTGTGAATGAAGTGGTTTCATGTCTTTTCTCCCTTTCGTTTGAGTGGAAACTAGTCTTTTGGCAAAAGTTTTGTTTCTGGTGCTGGCACTTCTGGATTGAGTTCCAAGACCGCTTTCTGAGCATTCTTGGCTGTTCTGCTTTATCAGAACAAAGAGCTTATGCTCACTGACTCGCTCCTATCTTTGTGTTGTGCTTTGCATTGCGATTTTTGCTTCGTTTTCGATTGGTTTTCTTGAGTTCCATAGGCTAGGGTTTTGTTGCAATTTTCGAAGAACTTTTCTTGCTTATTTGGAGTTTTTTGTTGCAGCGAATTTGCACTATTTGTCTAGACTGATTGGCTGAGTTTTTGGTCTTCCGTTGCTCTTATTGGTCTTGCTACGAGTTAGCTTTATAAGGTTTGGGAGCATAGTTGAAGTTTGTGCTTGAAATTCGGTCTCGTTTTGGTTTGGATTTTGATAGTTTGTGCTTGGTCTTTTTGAGCTCTTGCTTTATAAAACTAAAAAGCCCAAAAAACATTTGTTTTGCTTTTTGTTTTTTGCATTTCAAAAACTCAAAAAACATTTGGTCTTGTTTTTGTTTTTGTTGTTGCATTTTCATTTTCGTTTGGCCATATCTTTTGGAGCTTTTGTGAAGTTTCTTGCTTCTAGTTTTCGGCTTGATTTTGAGGAGTTGTCATTTGATTTCTTCTTCTTGTTTTTGAGTGTTTTGCTGTCTTATATTAAGAGTTCTTGATTGCAAGAATTAGCTTTCTGGACAACAAAAGATGAGTTAAAACTGAAGGAGCTTTTTGGGAAATTTCACCTTGCTTTAAGAGATCTTTTGCATCTTAGGATTTACATGCTTGTAGTGATTTGCATTAGGTGCATTGAATCATTTAGTTAGCTTCTTAGTTTTTGTGAGTGTGAGTTTGCAATTCGAAAAGAAAAATACAATTTTTAGTCTCGTAGAACCTGTATAGAGATTACTTTTCATCGAAAGACAAAGAACTGCATGTGCATGTAGTTAATTTTTTATTAATTTCTTTTGCGTCAAAACACCATTGGTTTCATCTCCATATCCTTGTGACTTAATATAACAGCCCTTAAAATAAGCGATTTAATCTAAAATCAACTAGCAAGTTTTACTAAGTGTCAATCACCAACTAGGTAGGTTGTAGGGCCTTGGAATAGGTGAGTGGAGAGTTAACTCTCCAAGGCCGCTCAAACAAACATAGAAGTTGATTAATTGAAGCGAAATCCAACTCCGTGAGGTGAATTTGGGGAGCTCTCATCCGAGAGTCAGCCCAGCGAGGGGAAGTGAAAGTTGAAGAGGCAACCCCCCCCTCAGGTCATTTCATAGACCTCAAGACACGTTCACTTGACTTACGTGCAGTTGGTGTCCATAGTTGCCACTCTGGGTTCCACAGAGTGGCTGAGAGGGAATACGTGGTACCGGCGACGATCGCATCACTTTCCAGCGGTACTTGCGGGGGTGCCCTTGCGAAACTTAGGTAGTGACGAAAGTAATTTTGTCGTTGAGAGGTGGGCGTAGCGTTCCCAATCTGCCCGCTGGTTGATGCAGGCCTAATCATCCCGGGGCGCTTTCGGAAGGCCCTATACTTCGCTTTCCTGTATTTTGGTGTCCGGTCCTCATCACCCGGAGCGGAAATACTTGGAGGCTGTTTGCTTGCTGTTTCTCAGGGATTTTTATTTTAGTGAGTGCTCTTTGCTCCTAGCTTGCCTAGCTTTTTCACTTTTTTGAGTCTAATTTAATAAATCTATAAAAGTGGCTGATCAAGCGCCTCGACGTTCGAGGAGAATCCGGGGGTTATCTCCCGAGAGTGCAGAGCCTTCTTCGAGAAGGCGTAGGAGCGATTTAGCAGGTGGTTACCACCTTGTGGAGTTTGAATCTGTGGAGAGAGATCCTCCACCAAGGTCTAAAGGTTTCATAGCCGATTCTGGTGTCGGTCCCGAGAGGAGCGTTCCGCTCACCTCGCGAGTGTTGTTTCCTCAGGAAGAAGATTTTCAGATAGAAGATATACCTGAGCCTCCTGCTACAGGTCCATCTCCTCTTCCTCCTGATCATCCGTTTGTTATTCAGTACATCGGACCGGAGTCTGAGAGACCGCCGGATCTTCCATATCATTCTTATCTTCCGATGACCACGACTGGGAACACGGCTTCTACCGTGAGTGCTGCAGGCATTCAGACCCCTACTTCTATCGAGGCAGGGGGCACTATTGCTTCATCTTCGATTGCTTCTAGCACTGCTATGTTTGGCTCTGGGTTCACCCAAGCATATGCTTCTCATTCTGGTCCCTTCTGTTCAGGGATGTCCATTAGTGGAAATACCTCTTTTTCCTTTTCCGCCGGTGCAGCTGGATCTACGCCCATGTCTAACATGGCTAGTGGATCAGATTCGTTTCAGGGTTTCCCCTTTGGGACTGGGCATATTCCCAGTTCCAATCCTTCTTTAGGGTCGTTTCCGTTTACCTCCCAGACCCAGAGTTTCAACCCTTGGTCTGGGGGGCAAAGTTCGACTACTTTTATAGGATGGAATCCTGTCTTTACAACGGCTGGGGCAGGGAATCAGTTCTTCACGGGTCATCAGGGGAATGCTTCTTTCCCTTCATCGAGTGCTTATCATACTTTTTCTCCTCTGTCTAATGCGTGGAACCCCTACCAGGGGCTTTCCTCTTCAGTCAATACTTCAGCGGGGGGAACTAGTCTGGGTTTTGGTAACTCGGCGTGGGGAGGAGGTTCTTCTCCGTTTTCTACGAGTCCTTTCTGGCAGCCTGGTGCCTTATCAAATCCAGGCTATTCTTTTCAGAATGTTGGGAATCCATCCCCTCAAGGATGGAATTCTCAGGCTCCGCCTCGCTTACCATTTCTCGCAACGTTAAACTTGCCAGATTTGTCGAAGTTAACTAATGACCTGATTCGATATAGTCCGGGGTGGCCTCCGGTCCCAACCAAAATTCCTTCAGACATTCCAAAGTTTGAAGGTAAGAGTGGGGAGGATCCGGCGGACCACATTACCACTTTCCACTTATGGTGCTCTTCGAACTCCCTGATCGATGACTCGATTAGGTTGAGATTATTTCAACGCACCCTAACTGGAAATGCTGCCAAATGGTATATCGAGCTCACTGGGGGCAGTTTTGCCACATTTGGAGAACTGGCTGTCACATTTCTAAACCATTTTCAGTTGCCTGTCAGATATGAGGCTGAGACCGAACTCCTGGCTAATTTTAAGCAGGATGAGGCAACTCACATTTCTGATCACATTCAGGAATGGAGGAGAAGGAAGAGGCTTATCAAAGCTCATATTCTAGGTGAGTTCCTTCTCGAGTGGTTTTTGAAATCTCTGCAGTCAGATATTTCAAAAGATGTATCCCTATCTGGGGTATTTTCTGAGGAGCAGGCCATCTTTAGGGCCCAGTAGTTAGAATTGATCTATTCTCAGTCTGGGATGCTTTATAAGTATTTACCCAATGCTCCTCGCTCCAAATTGGATTTATCGAAACCCAAACCTGGTCCGCATGGTGACGGGCTTGTCGGATCGATCAATAGTAGTGCAGCCAGCCTGCTTTCTCAATTGCAGCAGTTGTCTTTACAATCTGCTCCTTCTGGTCAGGCTGTGCCTGCTGATTCATCACCTTCCCAGTCTTTGTCCATAAATGTTGTCCAAGCTTCAGATCCCAAAGGAAATCAACAATCCGATGGGAAGAAGAAGGGACGTAATAACAAGAAGAAGGGCAAGAATGGGAAGGGCAATGCAAATAAAACCAACGAGCGTGTTGGTGAAGGGCAAAAGGAGAAAAAGAAAGTAAAGTTTCCATGCAAGCTTTGTGCTGGAGACCATCTCACGCATCTTTGCCCGAAAATTCAGGATGCTCAACGCCTGTTATCTCAGCAGGGTTCTTCTAGTTCCCAGGCTGTGCTAACAAACCCTTTTCCCCAAGGGCAGCAATTAATTGTTGGCGCGAACCAAAATCCTAGGGCTTCCTCTGGAGGTGCCCAGGAAGGGGAAATTCCATCGAATATCTTTATGATGAGTGCTCACGTGGATGTCACTACGAGATCCCGTGATTATGGCGGAGAGGAATCTTCAAAAGCTAAGGAAGTTCCTGATGCTACTGAGCCGCTTCACATCACGAAGCCAACTGTTGAGTCTATGCCTCGGATGCCAAAAGCATCTTCTAAGCGGTCTACGATTAATCCAAACGCGAGGGTTGCCCAGAACTACTCGATTGTAGAAGATCTGGCGCAGAGTCCTTGTGCTATGTCAGCTTTAGAGGTACTCCAGTCTTGTCCGGCTCAGCGCAGTGCTTTGCTCACTGCCATTGGGGCTGTTGATTCGAAAAATTCTCTTCTGATTACATTTGATATGACTAATTTTAAGAAGAGACTTTCTCATCACATGGCTTTCCATATTAAATCGACGTATCGGAAGTGCAATATCTTTCGAACGGTTGTTGATGAGGGTGCTTCTACATGCGTGATGTCTCTCGCATGCTGGAAGACACTTGGATCTCCCAAAGCTGTTCCATCTAGCACTGTTCTTACTGCGTTCGATGGTCATTCTCACAGACCCCATGGTATTGTCTCGGCTTTGCCCATCTGTGTTGGGGGAAAAACCGTTAACATAGAGGTTGAGGTAGTAGATGCAGCCTTGGACTACAACCTTCTGTTGGGGAGAAACTGGATATATGATATGGATGCCATTGCATCTTCACTATTTCGGATAGTATGTTTCCCCCACGAAGGGAGGATAGTTACGGTGGATCAACTGGCCTGTCCTCCTGTAGACCTGGATGCGCCTCCTGACTCATCTGTCCCTAAGTTGGACAATACTAAGGCACCTATCGAGAATCTGGGAGTTGGAATGTATTCTTCCCTGATGGGATCTTTTGATCTTCCTCCTCCTAAGGTGTCTATCAATGTTATTTCATCCTCCAAGGCTCCCCTTCGAAGAGAGTTCTTTCGAACTCATTATTTTTCGGACCCTTGGACCTTACCTTCCCCAACTGCCACTTTGGAGGAAGGGCAAGTGGGTGGAATGGCATTCCCGATTTCTGCAGCTGAGATTGCATATCAGTCTGTTGTTGACACTGCAGAGTCTGATCCGGCTCCTCTTTCGCCGGAAGAGTTGGATGGTGATGTGGCTCCGGCTTGGACGCTTACTTCTTATTAATGTTTCAGGGAATTAACACCCTAGAGGTTGGTTGGGATACAACCTCCACAGAGCAGGGGCATGCTACTTAACAGAGACTCACACAACCATGCACGTTTAGAAAAACTAAATAGAGCAGAATGAGAGAGTTACCCGTAGGTCCTATGTTTGAAGTAGATCCACGTAGGGTCCAAACCCCCAGCAACCGTCCTTCCTTCTTAACCTGAAATACAAGAAGAAACCAGCACAAAGGACAGGTTGTACAGCATATATCTACTCTAAATGTTAGTGAGATTCATATAAAACATTAAATAAATCATAATGAATGCTTGTATAACAAATATTCTCATACATATAAGCATACACTAACACGTTTATTTCGAGAACAGCATGGTACTTCTGTATTATAAATAGCATGTACAAAAGTAACGAGTGGAGAGATCACCTGATCCTTCCAAGGCCTTCGCAGACCGTCATCCGGATCCGTCCAGCCCTTGCCTCGCTAAGACTCCTTCCAAACTGGTGCGTACGAGATAACATATAAAGGGATGTGTATCTCAAGGAAACAAGGGTTTCCTACAATGAACTGGGAAAGTGCAGGAGGCACGGGGAATCAGACTTGGATGGGGAATACCAACAGAGTATAATATCAATAATTCTCTCTCCCCCTTAGGCCATACACATGAGGGCTTTTTATAGTCCCTCCAAGTAGTTTCAGCAGTTGGAAACAGTTGGCCACGGGTTGGGGTGGTTGAACTACCTGAGTCACCATCAACCCAGCGCGAAATTAGGGATTTTTATATATTTTTTAATCATTTTAATGGCATACACGGAAAAGTCTAGCTGGACTCGCGTATACACGCGGAAAAACACTGGCATAGTCGCGTATGGGGGATTTTACACTGTTTTTAAGTGAATTTGTCCAAGTCTGTAGGAATGGGTGCCCAAAAGCCATGAAGCAATCATGAATCATGTCAAGGTGAGAAATGATGCTATAACACCCTCCATATTCAGTGAAAGATCAGTAGGTTCAGGAATATCCCGTGCTTGATTTAACACACCATCGGGGAGGATATCTGAAATTCACTTCCTCCCCCTCTTCCTGATTACCCTCATCAATATCTCGGTCAAACTGTTCCACATGGTCCCAAAAATCATTCATGTTCCCTCACCTTTGTCTGCGCCTTCGACTAATACCCAAAGGACAATCTCTGGCCAAAAGTCCATGTTTGTGACACCGATGGCACCAGAATGGTAAGTTTTCATAGCCAATCAATTGCATATAAGAATGCCCTTACAGATGTAAAAGGATTTTTGCAATGAAACCCTCTTTAAGGGTAAGACGAACCAAAATGCATATAATATTCCATGCTCTTGTTTCCATATAAGACATATCCGCATCTAAGAAAGTGCCCAGGATATTCCCAGTAGCCCTGGACACATCCATAGTCCAAAAGTGTGGTGGAAAAGCAGGAAGACGAACCTACATCGGGATCTCGTCGACTCTTTCCCGATTCAAATCGAACATAGGCATCCAATGTTTGAACAAAATCAGAGCAATGCCGAACCCCTAGTTTCTCTCCAAGACCCATTCTAGAGTTTCCTTATTCTTAAACCTGAGCATGAACCAACCCTCCGACAACGTTAACACTTCCACCTCCTTGTCCGGGGACTATCCCCACGAGCTCTTAATCCATTATCTTATAAAACCAGCTGAGAAAAACTTCCCTCGCACTCTGCCCACCAGAATGGTCTCTGATGCCACCATGACTTTGTCAATATGGATATCAAAGCCAAAAAAAAATTAGGACATTCCATATTTTCCTGAATCACCTTCCATTTTTTGTGCTTTTACCCAGCATGACCTCTTGTTTGGATTGAGGCATTGGATGGGAGAACCGCTGCATTAGAAGCACCATTCATTTAATTTGGGCCCAAAACCTCTCCCCCCGATGCCAATACTTTCGCAATACCTCTGAGTGATGGAAGGGTTTCCACATGTGCCCTAGCAAAACCCTCCGAGTGAAAAAACCCCTCCTATGATGATTTAATTTCACAATTATCACCCAAAAGCCCCTTTGTTACCACTAATTGCTTAGGAATTTCCTCTGTCACCGTTCCATATAAAACACTACCAAAACCCTCCTGACCCCCCAACCTTCCCCAAACACAACTTCACTAGTCTGTACTTCTTCCACAGGAGGAGGTTCAACAGAAGACCTAGAAAACAACATATTTTTGTCGAAACCCCTTGACAAGGCACTCAAGCAAGGTTTACCCATAGCCCATTTTTTACCCCAGGGTTTGTAAAACATGATTTTAGCCCCACCTTTGAACCTAATCCCACTCCATACACTATATCCTCTAAACCCCCTAATGGAAAAAAAAATATTTCCATATGAAGTGGAGTGTTTAAACTTACTTAAGGACACACATAAGTCCTGACCGGTCCTGCTTCTGATTTTTCAGCTTGTAGTTGACCCTCCAATGGTTTGATGTCAGGTCTAGGAAATGGTCCAAGAAAATCTGAGTAAGCTTCTTCCGTCGGGCCAAAACCCTCCATCGGTTCTGACGACAACTTTTCCACACTCCCCCTACCAACTGGAGACCGAGGTAGAAGTGCCACCTTTGCCAAATTATGTTTTGTTGGCTCCATCCCCCAGACTGATAGAATATAATCTGCTTCTAGCTCCAGGTCGACAAACTCACTAGGTTTAACCATTGTGATAGCCTCGTTGCAATGACCAACCTCCAAGCTTGGTAAAAACGACAGTGCACAATAAACATGCAAGTTTAAAATAGAAGCCCAAGACCGTTACCACCCGAGAAACCTCCAAACCTAGAAAAAACGACAATGAATAGTATGCAGACAAGGTGAAAGAATACTTTGAGACCATTACCACCCAAAAAAACCCCTTGGGTTCACAACATTGCAGTTCCGTGAAGCTCACCAAAATGATAATACCAATTCCCGTGGAGTTGGCTCTGTATCAAAGTTGTGAAGCTGCTAGGTTGAAGTTGTTGAAGCTACATCGAGGGTGAAGCTATGAAGCTGCTAGGTCAAATTTTCCGAAGCTACTAGGTTGAAGTTGCCGAAGCTATTAGGTTGAAGTTGCAAAAATTGTTGCTGAAGTAGAAGTTGTTGGAGAAGTTGCTCAAAGGTCGAAATTTTTTGCTGGAAGCTGTGTAAGGAAATCTCATTAAGAACTAAGTATGAATTGGTATTGGAGGGTCTTGGTCAAGGGTCATAGGTCTTGGAATTATTCAATTGAAGTTCTACAAGAAGAGAAGGATCCTGGTGGGTTTTCCTCCCAGTTGGAGAGGTATTGGCCCTGGAAGATCGCCTCAGAGGGTTTTCCTCTCAATTGGAGAGGTTATGTCCTATTGTCTCATTATTATTTATGATTCGGTAGTTTTTTGATGATAGAGAACACTAATAATAATAAAGGAAATAAGAAGTTAACAAAGTAAAGTAAAAATACATCACAAGAAGTTATCAAAGCAAGAGAAATCACCAACACTTGTTGGCCCTTATATTTCTTAACAGGGTAAACATGTGACACAAAGTTACTATGATATGATTCAACTCCCTATGTATAGTTAAGGAAGTGGAATCGACACACTAGAAACCAAAGTGACCTTTCTCAGGAGCTACAGGACCCCCAGGGGCTAACCAACCACTCAAAGTGCCCAACCCCCGAGTTAACTTATTTTTTAACTAAACTAGACCCCCAGTATCTCCCATGAGAAGCCCTCCATGCGACTGAAACCCTTTAGTTGGTCCCACAATAAGGAGTACATACAATTGCAGTATTTTGCAGGAAGTTTTGTGGCAACAACCTTGAATACTGAGCCACTTTTTAAGGGCTAGGACTCAGGTCTCTGCCCATAGCTTGATGAAATTATAAAAAATGATAAAAAATAAGAAATCAATGCCTCTAATGCAAAATTTGAACAAGGACCTGCCCTGACTCATCCTAACCATGACAAGAATTTCGTCAAACACATCATAAACATATATTGTATAGGTCATATAAACACATTTGAACATAGGGACCTCATACTTATCTGATATTTTTCAAGAAGGTATGATGCCCTCTCATAATAACTATATTATCATCTATTAGGTCATGCATTCATTAACATTTAATTTACTAACCAAAACATGATGAAAGGCATAACTCAAATCTGTCATAAAACCATGCTTATAACCAACATATAACCAGAGTAGTAACAATGATATAACATCCATTAAAACCACACAATAACAATTACATGTACTCATAAAATACAAGAGGAAAAGAGTTCTTATTAACATATGAAAAATGCAACCAAGTCAGGGACTTCCACGTACCACCCGAACATAGATTGGGGTGAACCAAATCTCTCTTTAAGCCAATCACCCCTGCACCATATTCCAAGCATGAATGTTGTATCTTATGGAATAAAACAATCAGAACAAAACCATGGCTTCCAGAGGCCAAACCACCTCAACCCTCAACTAATGATTCCAACTCTAGTCGGACATCAATAACCATCACCAGATCGGTCTCTACCAAAGATATCCAGGGCTCCAAAGCATTTTTTCCAACCCAACTTCCAGGGCTAGTAACACAAAACACATTTTCTGCCAGGCTCGAGAGTGTTTTTCCAACCAAGGATTCTAGGACTAGTAACTCAACCCAAGCTGTTACAAGGCTTCCAAAGAATTTTCCCAACCAAGGCTATAGGAACTAGTACCCACATCCATATGGAACATGAGAACCAATCATGAAAACAAATGGGAATACCCACAACACCATGGCTATCCAAATGAAAAATCATAACTAAATAACCACAACCACTTGCATGCACCATGCATTCCTAAATTACCAAGGAAATAATACATATAACTCGATACATGCAAATTAAACCCGCTATAGATGTTGATCCCGTTGTTCCCTTGTGCTTTCCTGCTTTTTATTTGCCTTCTTTCTCCAAATCCAAAGTATGCCCAAAATCCTCCAAGAGTGCTCCAAGAAGCTCTAAGTGTGCAAGAGTATGAGAGAGAGAATGAAGATATCTCCAAGCTAAAGTTGACAAAAAGCTATGAAATGATCCTCATAAGCCTTTTTATCATTGAGGCCTCTATTTTCTCCATTTTCCATTATTTTTCCTTCAATTTTCCTCACACTCAATTTTGTGATGTTTCACCTTCCTTTTCTCCTAATTTCCTTTATTTTCATAAATAAAATGTCAATTAAAGCCACTTTTCCTTTCCAACGCCTTTGCCATTACATTTTCCAATTTACTTAGCCATTTATTAATCACAAGTGATTCCCCATCACTATGTTTTTCCCAACATTCAACTTGGAATATGTGTCCAATGACCTTGGTATTATTTTTCCTTTATTAACTTTATTACATGGATTTTTAACCAAGGTTGTTACACGTAAATTAAATTTAATATTGGATTCAAGAGAGTGTGTCCCTTATTTGGTAACATTTTTGGCATATTCATTAATAAGTTAGACAAGTATTTAGAGGATGCAAGTTGTGTTAGCCCCACACTCACTGATATGGTTATAACTCTTCTCCTTTATTTTGACAATATTTTTCTTTTGTCAAGGAACCATTATGATCTTGGAAATCAACTCAGGGTCCTCAAATATTTCTACTCCAAGATGGATATGACTATATATACTGAAAAAACTAAGGTCGTGATAATTAAATCCAAAAATATTGCTTGTGATACTTTATTTATGAAAACAACCCATTGGAAGAAGTTCCTTCATATAAATATCCAATAATTGACATCCATCATAAGCTCAATTGGAATTATAGCATTGAGAAAAGGATAAAGGCAGGTTGGAAATCTTAGTATGGGCTTGAAAACAATTGTAAGTCAACAATCCTTTGGATTTGGGATAAAAATAAGCTCCTCTTTGAGAATATTGTCACTCTTGTTATTTTATATGGATGTGAAATTTGTGGTTGCAATATATCCAGAGAGTTATGGAGGAAGATTGAACAAATCCAAAAGTATTTTATAACCTGCAACCTCAAGATTAAAGGGAATACTCCCCACCTTATCCTCTTGATTGAAGCAAGTGTTTCCCCCATTGAAAGTGTGGCCATGACTAGGTATACTATGTATAAGATGAAATTATGAAACATGGATGCCAAGAGGTTTCCTAAAACTGCTTCTAACTCTAACCAAGACCCCCACCTTCGACTCAAGCAAGGGTGGCATACAGATGGTAAATATTTCATAGAACATTGAGGAAATTAGATGTAGATCATCTTGTAGAATTCAGATAATATTAAAAATATGATTACTTGTAGATTTACGAAGAAATTGTGGGGAAAGAAAGAGCTAGAGGGAAAAATAAACTACGGTATTATAAAGAGGCGAGTCAACTCCAATTTCGAAACGAGTTATCTTTAGGTGCGACTTTTTGGAAAGTTTTTCGATTTATTTTCTGATCTAATTTGTGTTGAGTTTGGTTGGGATTCATTGAAATCACAAGTTTGATGGGTGAAATTTACATAATAAAAGATCCACAGTGGTTTTTCAAGGTGTTGAATCCATATATGTAGTAAGAAAACTAGTTTAAACAACACAAATCATGATCTAACCAAAATAGTTTTCATCGGATTTCAACCAGAAATATGTTAGAAACTCCAAAAAGTCGCACTTAAAGACAAATCCATTTCGAAAACCAAACTTATCTCTCTATCTTGGCTAGTGTCAAGAAGAAAATGAAAATTGCCAATATTAGAACTAATTCGCATGAGCTTCATACTGACTCTGGGCATTTTTATATTCCGAAAACAAGATGGGATTAAAGAGTTTGTCATTTTTGCAATCCTAGGAGGGTTGAATATGAAAAACACTTTCTCTTAGGTTGTCCATATTATAGTCAGATTCAATCTATTTTTCAAAATATATGTCACAATACCAACCTTCTTAACCTTTTAACTCAACAAAACTATGATGATCTAGGAGTGCTTCTTTCACTTCTTTTTTAGCACAAAAATATAATGTTAAGGAATTATCATTATTCACTTACCTTCCTAAGATCCACTATACCTTACAAGCCTTAGTGAATCATCATCACCATCACCACCATTGTCATCATTATCGTCGTCGTCATCATCATCATCATCAATCTTCTTAACATTTTAACTTACAAAAAAATAATAATTGAGTGATTTTTAATTTTTTTGATTATAAAATTAATTTTTAAAAATAAATTAGATATTTCCTTAATAAAACTCTGAAATAAATTAAGTAATTCACGTTTTTTAAATAAACAAAATATTATTGATTTAAATTATTTTTTATTATTACCAATATATTTATTAAAATAAAAAATTATTATTAGTTCTTATAATTTAATCTATAATATTTAAATTATTTAAAATATATTTTAAATTAATTCATGCTTAAAAAATATTCCTGGCTTAAAAAGACATTTCTTGATGTGCAACTATGTGGCATTTAAAAGACATCAATACCAAAAAATATCCTCGTTAAGCTTCATAAGTCTTTATGTAAGCTTTCTGCATATCAAATGTGCTTCATGACATCCACTAACTATTCTCACTACAATGAAAAGACCCTCTAGCGAATGCTTTTGAGGAACCCCTTATAAAAATAGCCCAGAAATCAGTTTGTAGAAGAGGTCTCTAAGGGAGGTTAGCGGGTCGAGGTTTTTGAGGATGTTTTTTTTGCGGTAGGTTCCTCATCATAAACTAGACCGATGCATTTTACGCAAAACACATTGGTGTGTACTAAAAATTGGGACACCGAGACATCGTGCTCTCCGTACAAACCCGCTCGATGCGTCTAAGTACTCTAGTGCACCAGTTCTCTATGTATAAACAGGCCTAATGCGTCTCTGTAATCAAACACACCGTAATGACATGCGGTGCGCCATTAATAATACCGCTCGGTTCGTCTCAAAAACCCGCGCATCAGAACGTGGTTAAATAAAAAAAAATTACCAGCCGTAAAAACGTCATTTTTACTTCTTCAGTGCTTCAGACCTCTCAAGAACCAACATGAGTTTTTCTTGTGTGCGACGCCCTACCATCGATGCTCCCATTGCATGCATTGCTGCCGTCCATTGCCCACTGCGAGGAGTTAAAATTTTCGAAAATGGTATGAAAATTTTGTTTCTTCAATTCCTGTTAGGTCCCTATATTACTAGTTTATTCCCTTAGTTTATTAGTGTAGCCCCCTTATTGTTATTGTTGTACCCCTGTAACCCCAGTATTTTTATTATTGTGCCCTTACATTATTATTGTTAGGTCGGCTAGGATTATATTGTGGCCCCATGGACTCCTATATATAGAAGGAGGTTTTGGTCATTTGTATCGTTCAAGAATTGTTCATTTATGTAATGTATTGGAGGTTTCCCCCTCGAAGTGGCTGATTTCTAAGGTGCTGATCTCTCCTTTCTTCTATTTTTGGAGCTGGTTTCATAACATTTGGTATCATAGCTTTGGATTCAAGGGTTTCGTTGCTCCAAACAGATCATCGTGGAATTTTTACTATAATTTTTTTGCGACGAAGGTTCAGAAGCTGAAATTTTTACAGAGTGAAGTAAAAATCCTGAGGAACGTCGAGGAAAAATTTCAGATCTTGGTTCGCAATTTTTTCGGAGATATGATTTATGCAAGTTAGGGATTTTTGCAAGCTCCTGAATTTAACCTAAACAGGTCATCGTGGATGTTGGTGTCCAATTTTGAATGAATATTCAAACCCTTTCCCACATTAATTATCAATCCGGGTGCGCTTGGTTATTGGAAGGCTAACGCTCACAGTATGTGCAGATACAATAGCACAATTCTGATATCAATCGTGGATTCGATAATTTAAACAAAGCAACAATCATTGTAACAGAAAATAAATAAATGGCAGAAATAAATCATAAATATTATAATGCATTCACATCAATAAGTGTATCAGCAGATACATCTACTATCACAGCAATTGCAAATTATACAAAACATCAAATAGAAATAACAACACACAGGATATACGCAACACTTGATCGGAGAGTGGGCCCAACTCTCTGACCAGGGTTGCGGCAAACTCATAGCTTACAAATGGAACTACAAAACACTGTGTATTCAATTAATCAAACATGCTTCTGTTACAAATCTGTCTCTTCTTGCTTAACCCTTTATGCCTTCTCCTATGTGTTCTATCCTCCCCGTTCTCTCTGATTTGTGCCCTTTAAATATACAATCAACAAAGGGAAATAGACTGATTACAAAATCTCAATAAGCAAGATGAGATCTGAAAGATCTTTCCATCATGATTCAGTTGGCACAAGTCGAATCTGGCAATTACAATTGGGGCAATTTTGGAAAACGACCACAACAAAAAATCTGCAAATCTGTCCTTCGAAGAACCCTGCGTTTCTCTCAATCAAGAAAAAAGTTTGGAAAGTTTCTCATCGAAAAACTAACTTGGCCCGTTCTGCACAAAGCCCATGTTTTGGATTTTCAAGATTCTTCTTCGCTTGCCCGAAACGTTCAATGAAAAATTGTCTCTTGTTATTCCAATGAATTTCTGAGTTGGAATATTTAATTAACAGCTGAAGATCAAATCTGCAATCTGAAAGAGATATTGGAGGCTAAAATAATGAGTTATGTTATAACGAATTCATTAATAAACCATGATTGGAAAAATCATGCATAATAATAATTAATTTGTTGAAATAAAGGAGAAAAAGTATTATTTATCCAAAAGAGCATAAATAATTATGAAATGGAATTATATAATAAATTATGATAAATAATGTGATAAAAGAACATTAGAAATGGATGAAATGGATGTTAAGAAGTGATAATAATAATACAAATTACTGGCCCAATATCTCCCCCAAACTGAACATGTTGCATGTCCTCATGCAACCCAATGCCTCTGTATTAACCAAGTTGTAACACAATAATCAAAATGCTCACCCCAATGCATGATATTGATGGAAGAGAAGGCTTCTTCCTCAAATGCTTCCTTAAAATAATTTTCATGTATACTTTCAACTGTATGTATATGAAGTTGCAACAAAGTATGACTCAAGTAAATACAAACTTCATTACAAACCAGATTTTGCTGAAATTTTGTAAGCAAATTTATACTATATTAATGCTCCTCCAATCCGAAAATCAAATCAATGCAACAGACGGATTTCAATATATCAGCAAAATGGTTTTAGGTAATAATGCATGATTTTTTTGGAATTAACAAATTGGTTTGTCTTGAAATTTTTTGGGTTTAATGATACATCTTTGTTGTCCAAAAATCAAAAGAATCCAGTTGATAGTTTTAAGGATATACACAAATCAATTGTATACCTTAAATGAGGAAGAAATGAGAAATCATTCAGCATGCATAGCAACCCTTCCGCCAAAATGGAGAATTAGCATGCCCTCATGCTACACTAGAAAACAAATTAGGGTGGTTTCTACAATCATGGCTGAAATCTTTGTTTGGTGTATAACAACATGGAATAAGGGAGATTTTGAGAATGAATAATGAGATCAATGGATGATAAAGAATATTAATGGCATGTTCATGATAATGAAAGTAACACTCCTCCAAACTGAAATATTTTGTCTCTGAAAAATGGGAAGTGGTAAAGAAAGGGAAATAATGGTTGAAAAATATGAGTGAATAATGCTCAATGGTTTTTCATGACATTCTCCTAAAATTTTAATAAATCAAAACCTTATGCTATTTTACCTCAAGTTTTACCTCCATAAAAATGTGGGATGGCATGTATGGATTGACATTTTTTTGAAGCTGATGTAGGCTGAGCTGATGCTGAAAGTGATGCAGAAGGTGGAAATCATGCACTCTGAAAAAAAGTAATCAAAAAGTGTAGCATGGTTTCCTTCCACCAAACTGATTAGTTTCCCTGTCATCTATAAAAAATCTCACGAGTATCTTCAATTAGTGACATAATCATATTGTGAATGACATGGGATAATAATGGATAAGAAGGGAAAAGATGCATTCCCTATACCCATAATATTTGGTTGTCATAAGCACAAAAATTATGAGAATTAGTTATCTCAGTATTTGCTTCTCACGGTCTCTCCAATTACATGGGATTCAAAATCAGAATCGGGCCTCTTATTGGTCTTGGTAAGATATGAATAAATGGAAATTGATTGGGAAAACAACTATCCTTGGTTAAATGTATGATACTTGTAGAATAAAGGAATAATAGATTATATGATACAAAATTTCAAATATCAAATATCCTAAAAGTTTCATCCCTGACATGTAAAGTAAATATTTATAACTAAATAATAGATATAAACCATAACCACCATCATCTAAGAACTGATTAAATATTACCCCATGAACCATGAGTTCTGGAAAAATTTGTATATGCAACAATCAACTTTATCGGAAATTAGCTTTGAGAAAACAAGGTAACCAGGTAGATTATAGTATTAAATTAACTTCTATACCATAGGCACAACCACTGCTGCCAGAAGACATCCATAGCCTCTACATGGATGCCTTTTTAACCCATTGAGATGCCAGTGTCCCATCTATTAGAAATAAGTACATAGCTACAAAAGCCTTTCAATTTACTTAGATGTCAATTGAATATCATTATTCTGGCGTGGTAACCAGTTAATAACAATGCCATTCACGGGAGCTAATAAAAGTGAAAAAGTTTGCTCGTGATGAGACCTCTTGTCCTTCAGTTTTATGATTCAAAGCCATTACCGTGGCTTGGTGACCAGCAGTGGTAATGTCGCTTTATTAGGACCTATGATCATGATAGGCCGACTCGTGATGAGACCTCCTATCCTCTAGTTGACCATTTATGTTTAATATTCAACTATGTATATTTTTAATCAATAAAAACTACTTAATAGATGGGGTGGCAGATCTGCTCCTTAAGAGCTAGGGATGGCGTAAAAAATTGTGTAGTAACTATTTTCAACTTTGATAGTTTTGCTTCTCAAAAAATAATAACCTTAAAATGAATGCTGATAAATATATTTTTTATTGTTGAGATTGGGGTTGCGGAACAGTTCATTAGATAATTGCGGAAATATTTAAATACAATTCTCTGGTCATCATCATAATTTTACAAGATCAGGGACTTGACCAATTAGGAAAGTTGACTGCTGGCATGATGAAATAATCTTTGCATAATTATTCCTTAGAGATAAGATTATGTTTATAGATAAACAAAGATAAATTGACTACCCAATCGTTATGTCAAAGAGGGCCTATACCATTAAAAATATTTCCCATTCACCGAAGAGAAAAAAAAATCAGAAAGACCTACTTATGTTGAATTCAATGTGAAAATTGGCCAACACCAGTAGTTATGACTGAGGTAACAACAACCATTACTTAGGTAATAACAGGGAAAGGGGAAAAAGAATGATGTTAGGAACGTGACATGAAGGAGGATTAGTCACTTTACAAAATAATGATGAATTAAGAGTGAATCATTCATAACAAGACTTACCATAATAATCATCCTTTAAATACAAGACCTCCCCCCAAGTAAATTATGTCTGCCATCAGTCATAGTTGATCATGTCATAAGTAAAATACAAAATAAATCCACGGAGTTGGTCGAGGACGTACCTGGCGACTTACCTTGGCAGAGTAAAAACACCGGAGGAGTAACAAAACCAAGTACTTAGAAAAATATCACAATGGAGTAACATCACTGGAGGAGTAACAACATCAAAGGAGTAACAACACCAGACAGTTAGAAAATTTTAGAAGGAGTAACAACATCCAACACTTAGAAAAATTTTCCGGAGTAACAACAGTGATGGATTCATAGCACCGACGGAGTAACAACAGTGACAGATTCACAACACTGAGGGAGTAACATCAGTGACGGATTCATAACACTGATGGAGTAATAACAATGACGGATTCACAACACTGGTGGAGTAATAGCAGTGATAGATTCACAACATTGACATAGTAACAACAGTGATAGATTCACAACACTGGTGGAGTAATAGCAGTGACAGATTCACAACACTGACAGAGTAACAATATCCAGAGTAACAGCATTGCGAGTAACAACATCCTGAGTAACAAAAATGCGAGTAACAACATCCAGAGTAACAACAATGCAAGTAACAACATTCGGAGTAACAACAGTGCAAGTAACAGTAGTGTGAGTAACAACTTCCGAAGTAACAACAGTGCGAGTAACATCATCCGGAGTAACAACAGTGTGAGTAACATCATCCAGAGTAACAATAGTGTGAGTAACATCAGTGCGAGTAACAACATCTGGAGTAACAGCAGTGTGAGTAGTAGCATCCAGAGTAACAACATCACGGAGTAGCAACATCCAAGGAGTAACAACATCAAGGAGTAACAACATCAAGGAGTAACAGCATCGCGGAGTACCAACATCGCAGAGTAGCAACATCCGAGGAGTAACAACATCCTGAGTAGTAGCATCCGGAGTAACAACAACCAAGGAGTAACAATATAACAGAGTAGCAGCATCTGAGGAGTAACAACATCCTGAGTAGCAGCATCTGGAGTAACAAAAACCAAGGAGTTACAACATTAAAGAGTAGCAACATCCAAGGAGTAACAACATCACGAGTAGCAACATCCGGAGTAACAACATCATGAAGCTTAAGAACTAGCTCCTTTTATTTTGCATAAGAGAAATAAGAAAATAAATGACTCTTTATTGAAAACCAATAAATAAATAAATAACTTAAGTACTATGATTATGATTTTTGTTGCAGCAATGTTGTTTGTGAATGGTGAATAAATGGAAAAATATTTTTTTTTTCGGAAATGACTTGGATCTTCAAATAGAAATCAATTCCCCATTTCTCATTTTATAAATCTGTTAATTGATGAAAATTATTCATGTTGTTTTCTCTCTGTGTGGAAATGCCTTTGAAAATGTTTTTATTTCATTATCATTGCCTTCAATAATTACTTGTTCATAAATTGACCTCATTTATTCTCCTCAGATCTGCAAAAAAACGAGTGTCTACCTATAATAAAACATGAAATCACGGAAGAAGAGAGGTGATCGGGCTCTCCTAATCCAATAAATATGCAAAAAAATAAGTAGTTACTCTATAAAACAAATCCATGGGAAAAGAAGAAGAAGTAAAATTAGTTTATTACCTGCAGGAGAGTGGTGGCCAATCATACTAACCAGTAGTGTTTCAATGATAACTTCTTTGATTTTCGTTCGATTTGAGTGATTCCAAAGCCAAATGAAAGTGAATTCAGAGATATTTCTCCAATAGAAACATGTTTTAAAAATTCCATGTAATGTAATGTTAAATTTTCTTAGAACAACCTGCATAATAGAGTCATTTTTGATTTTCCAACTCAGACCAACAATTGATATTTCAAGCATAAATTTTTCATTTGATGACGGATTGAACCGATTAAAATTGGAGATTAAATTATATTAATTTATATATCTCAAATATAAATAGGTTTTGAAGGCAAGGATAGTTGATGGGTCAAATACGCTAGTGAACAGCCGAGAAAACATAGTTTCAAGAGTGCCGATTTAAGATAAGCAGTCAGTATTTTGGTCATAAATTCCTCATAAGATATTGAAATAAAGTGATTAAAATTTAATTTTAAACTATATTCATATGGAAATATACCATAGAAATAGGTTTCTAGAATCTAGTCATTTAGGCCTCCAAAAAGGGACTGTACCAACTTTGTTCATGAGCTGCCTACTAGACATCCTGCCATTGTTTTGGTCATAATTTTTTCGTTTCAAATCAAAATCGAGTGATTCAAATTGGGTTAGAAATTAGAAATAAAGGGATATTTAGGATAGAAATAAGTCTTGAAAATATTCCCATTTGGTCTCTCAAAACATGATTGTCTCAACTATTTTTCCAGAATTTTCATTAAGCTCGCAAGCCATAAGATATGATAATCAATGAATTTTTCCAAGAAGGTGACCAAAATGAATATCAATGTTTGTAGAAATTTTATTTTCAATATAACGCATCTACATACATAAAAAATTTAAATATTGATCATCGATGTTAATTTTCACAGTGTGTTGCAACAAAAACAACTATTTTTACATCTAAAGAAATTTATTTATTTATATTTTTATTGATTATATATTCTACAATACACTACTCTACTTTGAAAAATAAAATATACTTATATATAAGAGTACTTCCAGTGAAGCCATTTTTGAAATATGCCTCAAGTATGCACATACACGTATTTGAAAAATGTATGTTAATAAATACATGGGTATGAGAGACCAAATTCCCTGTTAAGGATGGTGCCAAGAGTTGTTGAAGTGTAGAGTGATGTTGCAAGCAAACAACAGAGTGAAACCAATCTTCAATATAGTCCTGATTTCCCGTATTTTACGCATCTCGAAGTTTCGTGACTGAGTTCCAGATTGTGTTGATGCTTTCTTCCTTGACCTCATCCTCTGCCTTTTGGTTTAGATCTTTGTTCATAGAACTAGATGAAGGAAAATAAATCAAACAATTCTTAAAGCTCAGGACCTGGAGCAGGGTGAAACTTTCCTCCCTAGGATGAGATATTGGGTGTTTAAACAGGAAGAAATAAAGCAAGAAAGAAAATCAAGAAATCTTAAGCTCGGGACCTGGAGCAAGATAGCATTTCCCTCCCCAGGATGAGAGATTAGGTCCTAAGAAATTAGCAGAAATAAAAGCAAAGAAAAACGACTAATGCTCAGGACCTAGAGCAGGGTAGCATTTCTCTCCCCAGGATGATAGATCAATTCCTAAGAAATCAATCAAAAAAGAAGAAAAATAGAATAACTACGCTCAGGACCTAGAGCAGGGTAGCATTTCCCTCCCTAGGACAAGAGATTAGTTCCTAATAAATCAATCAAAAAGAAAAATAGAACAACTACCCTCGGGACCTAGAGCAGGGTAGCATTTCCCTCCCCAGGACTAGAGATTGATCCTTAGATCAATATGAATTGTGTTCTTGCACCTTTGTTAGCTTTCCCGGCAACGGCACCAAAATGTTGGTGTCCAAGTGTGAATGAATATTCAAACCCTTTCCCACATTAATTATCAATCTGGGTGTGTTTGGTTATTTCAAGGCTAACGTGCACAGTATGTGCATATACAATAGCATAATTCTGATATCAATCGTGGATTCGATAATTTAAACAAAGCAACAATCATTGTAACAACAAATAAAGAAATGGTAGAAATAAATCATAAAGCTTATAATGCATTCACAGCATAAGTGTATCAACAGATACATCTACTATCACAACAATTGCAAATTATAAAAAACATCAAATAGAAATAACAAAACATAGGAAATACGCAACACTTGATCGGAGAGTGGGCCCAACTCTCTGATCAGGGTTGCGGCAAACTCTCAACTTACAAATGGAACAAAAAAACACTGTGCATTCAATTAATCGAACATGCTTCTATTACAAATTTGTCTCTTCTTGCTTAACCCTCTACGCCTTCTCCTATGCGTTCTATCCTCCCCGTTCCCTCTAATTTGTGCCCTTTAAATATACAAACAACAAAGCGAAAAAGACTGATTACAAAATCTCAATAAGAAAGATGAGATATGAAAGATCTTTCCATCATGATTCAATTGGCACAAGTCAAATCTAGAAATTACAATTGGGGAAATTTTGGAAAACGACCACAATAGAAAATCTGCAAATCTGTCCTTCTAAGAACCCTGCGTTTCTCTCAATCAAGACCGAATTTTGGAAAGCTGGTCATAGGAAAACTAGTTTGGTCTGTTTTTCAAAAAACCCATATTTTGGATTTTCAAGATTCTTCTTCATTTTCCCGAAACGTTCAACGCAAAACTGTCTCTTGTTATTCCAATGAATTTCTGAGTTGGAATATTTAATTAACAATTGAAGATCAAATCTGTAATCTGCAAGAGACATTGGAGGCTAAAATAGTGAATTATGTTATAATGAATTCATTAATAAACCATCGTTGGCAAAATCATGCATAGTAATCATTAATTTATTAAAATAAAGGAGAACAAGTATTATTTGTCCAAAAGAGCATAAATAATTATGAAATGGAATTATATAATAAATTATGATAAATAATGTGATAAAATAACATTAGAAATGGATGAAATGGACGTTAAGAAGTGATAATAATAATACAAATTAGTGGCCCAACAGTGGAATTTTCGCTATAACTTTTTTTCTAGAGGGTTCAGAAGCTGAAATTTTCATAGAGTGAAGCCACAATCCTGAGGAACGTCGTGGAAAAAATTTAGAGCTTTATTCACAATATTTTCAGAGATAGGGTCTATGGAAGTTAGGGATTTTGTAGGCTCACGAATTTCATCTCAAAGAGGTGACTGTGGGAAAATCGTCATAACTCTCTCTCTGAGTATTGGATTGGAATTCTGTAAAAAGTGGCCACAATTGCACATACTGCAGTTACCTCTGTATCAATTTCAGAGCTGAAGGAGGAAACAATGACATGTGGCATGCCGTACAAGGTCACTTTACTGAACTAGTCCATAATTAGGTCATTGTGGGATATTTGGCATAACTTTGCCTTGAAGAATCCAAATCAGGTTAGAAATCTGGAATTTGAAATAAGATTTAGAGAGATAATACATGGCCCAATTTCAAATATTGAAGATCCGAAATCACAAATATAATTCAGTTTCAATATTGAGCTCCTCAAAAACAAGAAATATGTGTGTATTTTTTTCGAATTACATAAGTCTCGTTTGAAAAAATTAGTTTGAATTTATTCCAAGGGAATATTGAAGAATAGATATTAGTATTGGGTTCTAAAATCCCCCCTAAAAAGAATTCAATACCCATTAAGCCTTCAGAAGGCTCTACTATGACTCATGTACACAAAGAAATGAACATGAGATATCAAAATTACAAGAGCAAGTGCACCAAATTTTGCTATTACAAAGAGCAACAAAAAATGAAATGGAAGTTTTGAAGAAAGACATGGAAACTAAGATGGATGAAATGGAAGCTAAGACCGATGAAAAAATGAAAGACAACATGGAAAACATAAAGAATGATCTAAAAGTAGACATCAAAGGTTTGGCAAAGTTGATACAAGAAATGTTTCCTAATGGCGAAAAGATAGTAGAGGAAACTCATGATGAGAAAAAAATAAATGTTAATCGTGATTTCATAAAATATAATGTTGGATGGAATAACCACCATATTCCAAATATGGATATGAGGAAGTTTGATGGCAAGGATCCCATAACATGGATACTATAGATGGAGCAATATTTTGATCTCAATAATGTGCAAAACACACAAAAGGTACACATTGCAACTTTACATTTAGAACAAAATACATTTGTATGGTATTGATGGCTTTCTCCGATAAATTTTTTTTCACTTGGTCAATTTTTATGGAGGAAATGATAGCACATTATGACGATACAAAAAACAACACCTTCTTTAGCCAATTGATAAATCTCCAACAAAAGGGTTCAGTGGTGGAGCACATTGAGGACTTCCAAAAATTGAATATTAGGGTAACTTGTTAGGTCTCCGTAGTTTTCAAGATTGGCAATTACAAACGCTAAAGAGCCTACATCAAAACCACTTTGGAATCTAAGGATCTAGCCATCCTAGATTCAGAGAGGGATCTCTCTATGTATGTGCTTTCAAAAGATATTTCTTAAGCTTAAGTATGGTTTTAGGCTAGTTCTGAAAAACAAGGGTTTGTTTGTTTTGGTTGGGTAGGATAACATGAAGATGAAGGAAGTCTGTATGAAGGGTGAAGGTGTGAGTAAGTGAAAGAATGGTTCAGTTGATAAGATAAGAAAGGAACAACATCAATCCATTGGGCTATGGATTCATAAGAGGATTTAATTTCACAACAAGTTTCAAGAGTGGTCCATGGGGCAAGTCATCTATGTCAAAGGATTTCTTTAAGTTTATTTTATGGAATGAAACAGTAAGAGTGTTGTGAAGGTAGTAAACACACAAGAAAAACAAAGAACAACCTAAGATCATGTAAGTAATTTTAAAATAGCCTGCTTTTGACATGCACTTAATGGAGAGACACAAAAGTAACCTAAGATCAGGTAAGTGCTTTTAAACTAGCCTGCTTTTGATATAATTTCAAGGGAAAACATTAAAAACAAAGAATAGCTTAAGATCAAGTAAAGACTTTTAACTTAGCTTGCTTTCAGCATATTCTCAAAGGAAAACATTCATGATAAACATAAAAAGAAGTTTAAGATCAGGTAAGTACTTTTAAACTAGCCTGCTTTCAACATACTCTTAAGGGAACTTTTCAAATCCACTGTTGGAGATAAACCAGAGGACAGGGCTAATCATAAACTTCTCCAGCTCAAATTTAATAAGCAGGCTTTTCAAGAACATTCAAAGACAATATCTCAAGTTGTACTCAGGAAGAATGGGCTTACCAACACTTCACTGGTTATACTCTATTGAATTATCCTCAAATAAACAATCAACATAAAACATAAAGGATAAAGATTTATCAGTGAGATTTAGGGTACTTTCAGAAGTAAATCCTAATCTATGTTTGCTGTTCTTTATCAGAGAAAGTGGACAGAATGAAAACAAAAAGAAAATAACAATTACAGTGAGAATAACATCACCATTGACATAGACCAGGATCCCATAAATCAACTATTGTATTTGATGTTCAAACCAGTTACAATCTTCAAGTCCAGTGGGTCTTTATAGCTTCAAACTTCTCATCTCAGCTTATGTATCTTCAATTCCTAACAGAGCTAAAACATGCTTCAACAACTATTTACATTCAACAAGTATCCAAAGACCAACCTGTATACTGTCTTCTAGAGAAGTATTTATAGGAGAATGAGGAGGTGGAGTGAAAGAAAGGCCTATCTGCTCAATTAATGCAGAGTTAGTGCTTCTCAGCCTTTGAAGGGCCAAATGGAGAAGTTATGACATGTATTAACTCTGCTAATTGATTATTACATTAAATTTCATCAACTTCAGTCACTTTTGTTGACTTTGGAGGATTTTTGTAGGCTTGTAATTAATTTTGAGCTGTCTTTAGAAATATCTCTGACTGTGTAATTAATATGCATTCTTTGTAGGTGAAATCAGCTGGTAGGTGGCATTTTGAGGAGTAATAGCCTCAATGATGTGGCATTCAGAGGCTTTCTTTGTTAATTTGGCATCATTTGTTGCTTTAAATATTGATTTGTGTTGACTTGGCACTTTGAACTTCAATTAGGCCTTTGATTTTTGCTTTCGGACCTTTATAATCGTTTTTGAGCTTTAATCTTTTCTTGATGGCTTTTCAACTGATTAATCATCTGTCTTTTGTTTGGTTTTGGGCCTTGATTCCTTCCTTTAATTTCTTTTGGGCTTTTTGTCTTTAATCCACTGTATTAACCTTTAACCTTTTTGTTTTAACTGTGCTTTATATTTAACTGTCGGGCTGAGCTCCTTGATATTCAATCTTTATGCATTAACCCTCTGTCTTTGATTATTCACGGAATTTCCCTTTGCCGTGGACAGGTGGATCTAGCGTGCGGGAGTTTTGATTTAAATAACCAATATTTGATTAAAAACCCAGATTTTCGCCTAGAAAACTCCTTTTCTGCATTGTTCGGGTTTCGAATGTGGTAAGCCTCGGGCCTGTCCCTTTATGGGTTGTGGACAGGTTTTCCGCCTTTAATACTGACATCAAACCTTGCATATAACCAATAAACATGTTATAAAAACCCTGCGGTGTTGGAAAAACTGCTTTGGAGGCTAGCGGAGGCAGAGGAGTGGAATATGCAGGCGGAAGAGGTTTCATGGTAAAAACCCGTGAACAAACGACTTAAAAACTGACTTTGGCACGAAATTATAGCTTGGTGGTTTTGCGGAAACTGTCGGCGGTTTTTGCGCGACGATTGAGTGGTAAGCGATTTTTCGTGGAGGGAACGTGATCCAATTAAAAGGAGACGCATGTCTTTCATAAAACCACCTATTTCGCGCTCAAGTTGCACGTCAGGGGATTTCAATGGTCAGAGTGCGTCAGCTGTCTGATCTTTCGGGATGAAGATCGATGGTGATAGACGGGCGTGATGATTGGGAGTTATGTGGTGAATGGAGTAAGTGGAGGCTAGGTGTCGGCCAGTGATTGGAGGAGCGGATCTGTGGGTGGAAAGTAGGGCCCATGGCGACGTCACCCCCTTTTCTCGCGTAGCGGGAGGGATTTTGGGTTAGGAAAACCTTAGTTTTCCATGTTAAAACGAAAATTTTTGGTCATGGACCAATACAAAGGAAAAAAGGTCTTTTTGTTTTACAAGGGGTGTGGGGGTAAACAATAGGAAAGGGAAGGGGGCTAAAAGAAAGTGGAAGCGCGGTCCTGTGGAGGAGTAGGGACCAGGGGCGGAGGAAAACTAGGGCTGATTGCATTAGAAGGGAACAATATAAAACAAGGAAAGGGAAATGGAGGAATGCGAACGCCGATGCGCAATGGGGGCTAAGGTTTAGGGCATGATCACGTGGAGGAGTATGTGACCAGGGGCCAAGGAAGAAAGGGCTTATCGCATTGGCGGGGGGTGGGGGGTGGGGAAGGGGGCTAGCGCCTGGTCATGGGGCTTGATCATATGATGGAGAAAGAGTTGGGGGCTAAGCCGAAAGGGGCTAAAGCTTGTTTGTTAATAAAAAAGCGGAATAAGAGGGTTTTATGTGTTTTTTATGGGTTTTTGGTGTTCCGGATGAAGTAAAAGGATTTTTAAAACCAAATAAGAAAGGGTTAAGTGGTTTTAAATAGTTTTTCGAGGGGAATAAGGATAAATGAGAGAGGACAGGGGAATTTTTACAAGGAAAATGAATGATATGGGGAAAAGGGGCTTTTTAGGAAACAATTTTCTTTGGGAACAACAAGTTTTCTTGGTGGATTTTTGAAGGGAACAACAATAAGGAACATCACTGCTAGGGAACAACACGCTAAGGAACAACACTGCTAGGGAACAATAGGCTAAGGAATCACTTAAGGAACAACACTATTTTAAGGAATAGTACTGTTAAGGAACAACAGGCTTCAAGAATGAGTAATTTTCCATGAAAATAATCTCTTGAAGGCTCAAGACCTGTTTTAGCCATCATTTGCTATGACAAAATTTACTGATGGCTGACAGTGGCTCCACTTGGGGATGGCAGCTCCTTTGGAGGTGTAAAGAATTTCAGCAATCTAATCTCTGGGGTGCAGACCTGTGCCTTATCCATTGACAACCTACTTCTTCTTTGATCATGATTCTTTAAAAGGTGATCAGTACTTACATCAAACAAAATTATTTCCCAAACAACTACCTACACAACCTACTTCCTCAATTTTTTTCTTCATAAGGTGCATTTGGACTTGCAGACCTTTGTCATCAAAATTTTATTCTTTTAAAATCAGGAAAAAAAAATAATCTAAATCTACCCTTATTTCTTCCATGAGTTCAGATTAAACTGTTGAACTCATAAATTCTCTACCTAAGCTACTATCTGCCAGGATTAGACTGTCGAACAAATTTTATTCTCTATTTTCTAACACATAAATTTAAAGACAATCAAACCAGGGTTAAGCAGTCTGATTTTCCATGGGACTATGGCATAAAAACAAGCTGCACATAGACTTTATTTGCAGAAATTTGAAACAAAACTGTGAAGGCTTAAGATCTGAAAATAAAAAAGAATCCTTCATTCTTTTTTGCAGCTCTGATTTTGATCTTTTTAGAGTTGTTCTTTCTTTGTATTGGTTCAAATTTTGAGCATATTAGAACCAATTCCTCATCAAAATTTATAGGTTTAGGATTGAAGCTTGTTTGAACCACTGTTTTCTATCCTTTGGCTCTGATTTTGGTCTGATTAGAGCCATTCTTTCTATCCTAATCTAATCTACTGATAAGCCAAGATTAAGCAATTTGGAAAATCCGATTTACTAACCTATAAGTAGTAAATTAAAATATATTTAGTCATGATTAGGCTGTATGACTAAATAGCAGTGTTTTTTTTGGTAGTGGCATTTAAGTTTGCACGCTTTCAGATTTCTCTTTTCTTTTTTGGTATGGGGTTGTACCTTTCTTGTTTTATTTCTGCCCTTTTTTCTCCTTTTCTATTGTTTTTGTATTTTTCTCTGTTTAAAATTCAAAGCAGAAAACAAGAAACTAACTAAATGCTCACAGGCTGAGCTTTATTGCTTTCCTATCTAACCTAATTTAACTATGAAATATTCACATGTTTTATATGATACAATAGTGCCAGTATAGCTAGTTGAGTAGTGACAAAAAGGAAAAGAAGTTCTGGCTGCTTGTTAGGGGTATCCATTGTACATATTGAAGATTAATTTTCAACACCAAGGCTATCATAGAAGGTGAAATTTTTTTATGCATTTGGCTCTTGCAAAGGGTCCATGCTTGAGAATTTGAGCCAATTAGGATCTGCACACATTCTTCCATAGGATCAACAAAGAAAAGATGATGACTCTCTTCTTTTTGGCCCTTCATGATTGGTATATTGTATGCCTTAAGACATTAGCTTTGAGGACTACACCTTTAGTATGTTCCTTGGAAGCATCATCATCCTTCACCTGCAAATCAACAAGCAGTGAAATTTCTTCTTTGTCTAAATCTATGCTTGCTTCTGATGTGAATTCAGGTTCTTTGGATGATAGATTTATATCAGTAATGGGAGAAGGTTTTTCTTGAAAAGATGATATGTCCTTAGCAGGACAGTCTTCTATTTGTTTTTCTTCCCCAAAAACTTGCTAGTACTTTTCATTGTTTGGGACAACTGGTCTGAATTTTTCTTGAATTGTATATTGTTTGTTTTCACAAGGTCTCAAACATGTACTAGCAACAAGGGCTAATCCATTGGCAAAAATATTTTGGTTTTTAAGAAAAAGGGTAAGTTGGAACTCCTCAAATGATTTTAACAAGTCCATGGCATCATCCCTATAGGCTCTAGGTCTGGGATGTTTAAACATGCATTCCTCATTCACTTGCCTAATTACCAAGTCTGCATTCGCATGAATTGTTATCCTCTGGGCTCTTGATTTCTTCAATAAGTGCAGCCCTAAAAGGAGTGCATTGAAAATTAAATTTATATGAATGAATTTCAGTATGATTGTTTTCTGTATTGTAAAGCCATATCCTTGCACCTGCACTAGTTTTACTACATGACCCATCAAAGCTCATA
This sequence comes from Pinus albicaulis, assembly GCA_034641835.2. Lineage (NCBI taxonomy): Eukaryota > Viridiplantae > Streptophyta > Pinopsida > Pinales > Pinaceae > Pinus > Pinus albicaulis. The sequence goes on from CM076578.1 coordinate 430,133,684, forward strand.
CTCCAAAAAGGACTAGTTTTAGATTTATCATTAATTCCCTACTATCCTCTTTGTCTTGAGTGCCATTGAGTTGTTCTATGGGATAGGCACTATGTTGATGATTATCTTGTTTAAATGAAGGTTTGGAGGGTAGCTTCTTGTTTAATATTTGATCAATTTCTTCTTCTGTTAAAGGAGAGATTTCCCTTTTAGTATAGACATAGGTACAACAATCCACTTTATCTTGTGTTAACTGGTTTTGAGGCTGGATGCCTTCTTGAGCCTCTCTTAGTGAATCCAAACTTGTGCTTGAAGGGAAACCTTGATGATTTTCTACTATTTCATGATCTACTTCTGTTTTAAACAACTCCTCACGATTGTTATGATGCTCAATTTGAATACAAGGTTCATGAGTTGTTTCTTCTACATTGTCAGGATGCCACTCTCCTCTTAAAATCTGAAATGTGTTATAACACAGAGGGAGAGTCCCTATGTGTGTTTATTTTTCTTCCATATCAGATTCTGCGTTTTCTAAGTGACTACTTGTTTCCTCAAAGCACCGCATACTATTGATATTTACATTTTGGTCATGAAGTTCCCTTAACAGCGCTATACAAGATAGAGGTATGTTGTCAGGATCTTCTTGACAACCTTCGTCATTGTTTCTTCTGTAGTCTTGCTCATCATACATATCTTGCTCATTGTCTAGGTCCTGTAGTGGTTGAGCTTGTGTTTGATCAGGGAAAGGCATAGACTGCTCTAGATCATCAATATTTAAATTAGCCTCATACCTATCCATTCTCTTTCCAAGCATGTGCATCATTTTTTCCATCATGACCAATATTTTTTCTTCCGGGTCTATACTTGGATCCATGTTTGTACAAAGAAGTCACTATATCTGGTCAACCAGTTCAGAGTCTTCCACCAGTGGAGTCATTTTGTCTTCTGAGAGTTGTGGAGTCGCTAGGTGGATGATTTAAATTTTTTTGTCCACCAACAATATGATTGGGTTTGCTCAATGCATTCCCAAAGGAGTCTACAAAGACTGGAAGGGTAATAGGCCTACTGGAGGCCAGTGGAGTTACCAGGTGGAATTTTTTAGCTCTTTTGGAGGTAAAATATTTTATGGTCCACCACCATTGATTGATTTAAATACCAATCTGAAATGTTTTGGGTTTTCTGAGTTTTTAATAGTCCTGTGGGTTATGAGAGTTTCCTATATCTGTTTCAACACTTAGCTACGGTGATGAGACAGACAGAGTCTACTCTATGGCTCACTAACTGACTTCTTCAATGTTTGATGAGGGTCTGTTAGAATCCTAAGGTTTACTTAGATTGTCACTAATTCAGACAAGTCCTATCATGATCACCAATATGTTGGAAGTGCTTGAAGAAAGCTACTCTTGCTTGAATGATTACTGAGTGTTTTGTTTTAAGGATTTTACTCAGAAATGTCCCCATTATGGTCGCCAGTATGTTGGTAGTGCTTGAAGAAAGCTGATCTTTACTTGAATGAATACTGGGTGTTTAGTTTTAAGGATTTTTTACTCAGAGAGTCCCCAGTATGGTCGCCACTATGTTAGGTCTCCGTAGTTTGCAATATTGGAAAGCACAAAAGCTGTAGAGCCTACATCAAAACCACTTTGGAATCTAAGGATCTATCCATCCTAGATTCAGAGAGGGATCTCTCTATGTATGTGCCTTCAAAAGATATTTATTTAAGCTTAAGTATGGTTTTAGGCTAGTTATGAAGAACAAGGGTTTGTTTGTTTTGGTTGGGCAGGATAAAATGAAGATGAAGGAAGTCTGTATGAAGGGTGAAGGTGTGAGTAAGTGAAATAATCGTTCAAATGATAAGATAAGCAAGGAACAACATCAATCCATTGGGCTATGGAGTCATAAGAGGATTTAATTTTACAACAAGTTTCAAGAGTGGTCCATGGGGCAAGTCATCTATGTCAAAGGATCTCTTTAAGTTTATTTTATGGAATGAAATAGTAAGAGTGTTGTGAAGGTAGTAAACACACAAGAAAAAAAAATAACAGCCTAAGATAAGGTAAGTACTTTTAAACTAGCCTGCTTTTGACATGCACTTAATGGAGAGACACAAAAGTAACCTAAGATCAGGTAAGTGCTTTTAAACTAGCCTGCTTTTGATATACTTTCAAGGGAAAACATTTAAAACAAATAATAGCTTAAGATCAAGTAAATGCTTTTAACTTAGCCTGCTTTCAACATATTCTCAAAGGAAAACATTCATGATAAACATAAAAAGAAGTCTAAGATCAGGTAAGTAATTTTAAACTAGCCTGCTTTCAACATACTCTTAAGGGAACTTTTCAAAGCCACTGTTGGAGATAAACCAGAGGACAGGGCTAATCGTAAACTTCTCCAACTCAACTTTAATAAGCATAATTTTCAAGAACATTCAAAGACAATATCTCAAGTTGTAATCAGGAAGAATGGGCTTACCAACACTTCACTGGTTATACTCTATTGAATTATCCTCAAATAAACAATCAACATAAAACATAAAGGATAAAGATTTATCAGTGATATTTAGGGTACTTTCAGAAGTAAATCCTAATATATGTTTGTTGTTCTTTATCAGAGAAAGTGGACAGAGTGAAAACAAAAAGAAAATAACAATTACAGTGAGAATAACATCACCATTGACATAGACCAGGATCCCATAAATCAACTATTGTATTTGATGTTCAAACCAGTTACAATCTTCAAGTCCAGTGGGTCTTTACAGCTTCAAACTTCTCATCTTAGCTTATGTATCTTCAATTCCTAACATAGCTACAATGTGCTTCAACAACTATTTACATTCAACAAGTATCCAAAGACCAACCCGTATACTGTCTTCTAGAGAAGTATTTATAGGAGAATGAGGAGGTGGAGTGAAAGAAAGGCCTATCTACTCAATTAATGCAAAGTTAGTGCTTCTCGGCCTTTGAAGGGCCAAATGGAGAAGTTATGACATGTATTAACTCCGATAATTGATTATTATATTAAATTTCATCAACTTCAGTCACTTTTGTTGACTTTGGGGGCTTTTTGTAGGCTTGTAATTAATTTTGAGCTGTCTTTAGAAATATCTCTGACTGTGTAATTAATATGCATTCTTTGTAGGTGAAATCAGCTGGTAGGTGGAATTTTGAGGAGTAATAGCCTCAATGATGTGGCATTCAGAGGATTTATTTGTTAATTTGTCACGATCTGTTGCTTTAAATACTGATTTGTGTTGATTTGGCACTTTGAACTTCAATTAGGCCTTTGATTTTTTCTTTCGGGCCTTTATAATCGTTTTTGATCTTTAATATTTCCTTGCTGGATTTTCAACTGATTAATCATCTGTCTTTTGTTTGGTTTTGGGCCTTGATTCCTTCCTTTAATTACTTTTGGGATTTCTGTCTTTAATCCACTGTATTAACCTTTAACCTTTTTGTTTTAACTGTGCTTTATCTTTAACTGTCGGGCTGAGCTCCTTGATCTTTAATCTTTATGCATTAACCCTTTGTCTTTGATTATTCGCGGACTTTCCCTTTTCTGTGGACAGGTGGATCTAGCGCATGGGAGTTTTGATTTAAATAACCAATATTTGATTAAAAACCTAGATTTACACCTAGAAAACTCCTTTTCTGCATTGTTCGAGTTTCGGATGTGGTAATCCTTGGGCCTGTCCCTTTATGGGATGTGGACAGGTTTTCCACCTTTAAAACTAACATCAAACCCTGCATAAAACCAATAAACATGTTATAAAAACCTTGCATGTTGGAAAAAATGCTTTGGAGGTTGGCAGACATGGAGGAGCTTATGCAGAGGAGTGGAATATGCAGGTAGAGGAGCGGAGGAGGTTTCATGGTAAAAACCCGTGAACAACCGGTTTAAAAACCGACTTTGGCACAAAATTATAGCTTGGTGGTTTTGTGAAAACCATCAGCGGTTTTTGCGCAACGATTGAGTGGTAAGCGGTTTTTCTTGGAGGGAACATGATCCAATTAAAAGGAGACGCGTGGATTTCATAAAACCGCCTATTTCGCGCTCAAGTTGCGCGTCAGGGGATTTCGATGGTCGGAGTGCGTAAGTCGTCTGATCTGTGGAGATGCAGATCGACGGTGATAGATGGGAGCGATGATTTGGAGTTACGTGGTGAATGGAGTAAGTGGAGGCCAGGTGTCAGCCAGTGATTGGAGGAGCAGCTCTGTGGGTGGAAAGTAGGGCCCATGGCGACGTCACCCCCTTTTGTCGTGTAGCGGGAGGGATTTTGGGTTAGGAAAACCTTAGTTTTCCGTGTTAAATTGAAAAACTTTGGTCATGGACCAATACAAAGGAAAAAAGGCCTTTTTATTTTACAAGGGGTGCGGGGGTAAACAATAGGCAAGGGAAGGGGGCTAAAATAAAGTGGAAGCGTGGTCCTGTGGAGGAGTAGGGGACCAGGGCCGGAGGAAAACCGAGGCTGATTGCATCAGAAGGGAACAATATAAAACAAGGAAAGGGAAATGGAGGAATGCGAACGCCGATGCGCGATGGGGGCTAAGGTTTGGGGCATGGTCACGTGGAGGAGTATGTGACCAGGGGCCATGGAAGAAGGGGCTTATTGCATCAGCAGGGGGGGGGGGTGGGGTGGTGGAAGGGGAAGCGAGTTAATGAAAATGAAACAACGCCGATGCGATATAAAACGTTGCGATGTGATGAGCGCTAGCGCCCGGTCATGGGGCTTGATCATATGATGGAGAAAGAGCTAGGGGCTAAGCCGAAAGGAGCTAAAGCCTGTTTGTTAATAAAAAAGGGAATAAGAGGGTTTTATGTGTTTTTTATGGGTTTTTGGTGTTCCGAATGAAGTAAAAGGATTTTTAAAACCAAATAAGAAAGGGTTAAGTGGTTTTAAAGGGTTTTTCAAGGGGAATAAGGATAAATGAGAGAGGACAGGGGAATTTTTACAAGGAAATTGAATGATATGGGGGAAAAAATGGGGGGGAATGAAATGATGAAAAGGGGATTTTTAGGAAAAAAATTTCTTTGGGAACAACAGGTTTTCTTGGTGGATTTTTGAAGGGAACAACAATAAGGAAAAACACTGCTAGGGAACAACAGGCTAAGGAGCATCACTTAAGGAACACATTGCTAGGGAACAATAGGCTAAGGAACATCACTGTGTTAAGGAACAATACTGCTAAGGAACAACAAGCTTCAAGAATGAGTAGTTTTCCATGAAAATAATCTATTGAAGGCTCAAGACCTGTTTTAGCCATCATTTGCTATGAAAAAAATTACTGATGGATAACATAACTGATATTCCAGAGGAACACATGATTAATGTCTTGATAGGGACTTTAAAGGATAACATCCAACATAAAGTTTGCGTTTGGGAACCTGATTCATTGGAAAATGCATTCAGGTTGGAAAGAAAAAATGAATATAAAATTATGGCGACAAGGAAGCCTACCACTCACATATATAAAGATGGAAGTGTTGCTACTCCTAGACTTCCACAACCTACAAGGTTGACACCACAACAATTGGAAGAAAAAAGAGCAAAAGGGCTTTGCTACAATTGTGATAGCAATACACTAAAGGTCATAAGTGTGATGAGAAGAAATTATTTTACATAGATTGTGAAGAGGAAGAAGAAAATGAACAAGAATCTTCAAAAGAAGAGGATATACACCAGGAACCAACCATAGAAGAGGAAGAAATGAGTCTGACCATATTGTGTAATGCATTGGCAGGAATTACCGCTCCTCAAGCTCTCAATATAGAAGGACATATCAAGAAGAAAAAGGTAATAGCATTGATTGATTCAGGTAGTACCCATAATTTTATTCATTGTAAGGTAGTCACGGAATTGAATTGTTTCCTATACCCAACACCAGAATGTCAAGTGATGGTTGCAATTGGAGGAACTATAAATTGCTCTGGAAATGCCATAATATCAAGCTACCATGGAGGAATATGTATTGAATACTCCAACGCTTTCCATTCCAATGGGAAGTGCTGATGTTGTACTAGGAGTACAATGGTTACAATCTTTGGGGACAACAACTTTTAATTTTCAAGAACTTTTCCTGAATTTTTTTTTCAGAAGGAAAGGAAGTTGAATTATAGGGTATCGCAGGGAAGCTGAGAAAGATAATAATCTCTAATGTCATGAAAAATCTTTTGAAGAAAGAGCAACGAGGCGTAATTTCACAATTATGCTCACTAGAAGTTCCAACATCAAAATCATCTATTTCTGTAGATCTCCAAAAATTATTGGACAATCATTCCAAGGTGTTTGAAACTCCCAAAGGACTCCCACCTATTCGTGATCATGATCATGCTATTCATTTGATTCCAGGAAGTGTTCCTCCAAACATCAGGCCTTATAGATATCCTTATGTCCAAAGGAGCGAAATTGAACGTATGATTGCAGAAATGTTAGAGGCGGGTATAATTCAACCTAGTCAAAGTTCTTTCTCTGCTCCTGTAGTATTGGTACACAAGAAGGATGGATCATGGCGAATGTGTTCGAATTATAGGGAGCTCAATAAGCTCACCATTAAAGATAAATTTCCCATTCCTGTGATTGATGAATTATTGGATGAATTACATGGAGCAATTTATTTTACCAAGTTGGATCTTCGTTTAAGATATCATCAAATTAGAATGAAGACTGAAGATATTCCAAAAAAAACATTTCGAACTCATGAGGGTCATTATGAATTTTTGGTCATGCCTTTTGGCCTTACCAATGCACCTTCTACATTTCAAGGGTTGATGAATTCCATTTTCAAACCCTTCCTTAGAAAATTTGTGCTAGTATTTTTGATGATATACTAATCTACAGCAGGTCTTGTAAGGATCATGTTCAACATGTTGACAAGGTGCTCAAACTATTGCAGGAGAAACAATTATATGCAAAAACATCCAAATGTTTCTTTGGAGTACAAGAGGTGGAATATCTGGGTCATATTGTATCTCACGAGGGTGTTAAAGTAGACCCTAAAAAAATTAAATCCATTAGGGAATGGAAAGTCCCCACAACCATAAAGCAGTTGCGAGGATTTCTCGGGTTAACAGGGTATTATCGCAAGTTTGTTAAGAATTATGGGAGAATAGCAGCACCTTTAACAACATTATTGAAGAAAGATGAATTTTCATGGAATCCTAAAGCAACTAAGGCCTTTGAACATCTTAAAGAGGCAATGTGCCTAGCACCAGTCTTAGCTATGCCAGATTTCACAAAAACCTTTATTGTGGAATGTAATGCCTCAGGAAATGGAATTGGTGTTGTTTTAATGCAAGAAGGAAGACCCATTGCTTTTGAAAGTCGTCCAATCAAATGAAAGTATTTACATAAATCTATTTATGAGAAGGAAATGTTAGCAATACTACATGCACTAAAGAAATGGCGACCTTACCTAATGGGAAGACACTCCAAGGTAAAAACTGATCATGATAGTCTTAAAAACTCTTTGGAACAAAGAATATCTTCAAAAGAGCAACAAAAATGGGTCACAAAGATGTTGGGTTATGAATTTGAAATAATATACAGAAAAGGGAAGCTAAATGTTTTTGCAGATGCACTCTCAAGAAATAATGAAGAGGTGGAAGCATTGCTTTGTGCCATTTCTATTATCCAAATAGATTGGATAACCGAAGCAAGGGATGAATGGAAGAAGGACGAAGAAGTGTGGACACTCATTCAAAAGTTGCAGAAAGATCCTAGTACATCTGATACATTTAGTGGGAAAAATGATTCCTTATGGTACAAATATTGCTTATATCTTTGTAAGAATTCCCAACTAAAAGAAAATATTCTTTTGGAATTTCACACTTCTCCTTTAGGAGGACACTCGGGATTTTTAAAAACTTACCACAGGGTGAAGATTTTTTTTTTTGGGATGGCCTTAAATCTGATATTCAAAAGTTTGTGGTGGAATGTTTGGTTTTCCAGCAAAATAAATTTGAGACAATTAAGACCCTGGGTCTTCTACAACCTTTATCCATTCCAAGTCAACATTGGGAGGAGATTTCAATGGATTTTATCATAGGTTTACCTAAGTCTGAAGGAAAGGGTGTCATCATGGTGGTAGTTGATATAATTACCATGTATGCACAATTTTGTGCATTATCTATTCCATTTAAAGAAATTACAATTGCTACTACATTTATGGACACAATTCAAAAGCTACATGGAAACCCAAAGATTATTATGAGTGATAGAGATCCCATTTTTATTGGAAATTTTTGGACGGAGTTATTTTCTTGTTTGGGTACTCAATTAGCTCATATTATCATCCTCAATCCGATGGTCAAACTGAGATAGTGAGTAAATGTTTGGAAGGATATATTTGATGTTTTGTATCTGATAAAAAAACACAATGGGTCAAGTGATTACCTCTCGTTGAATGGTGGTATAACACTTCCTTCCATACTATAGCAAAAATGACCCCATTTATGACACTCTATGGATATCATCCACCATCCATCACATCATATTTAAGAGAGAATTCTAAGGTTCAAGTAGTGGAATATCACATCGAGCATCAACAAGAAGTTCTCCAACTCCTAAAGGATAACCTAAATTTGTCACAAAATCGAATGAAACAACAGGCATATCAACATTGCAGCAAGAGGAGTTTTGATGTAGGAGACTGGGTATTTTTATGACTACAACCATAAAAACAAATGTCCCTCAAGAAAGCTAAGAAGGATAATAAATTATCGCCAAAGTACTATGGTCCTTATAAGGTGTTACAAAAGATTGGTACTATGGCATACAAATTGGAGCTTCTTGATTCTTTGCGAGTGCATCCAATTTTCCATGTTTCATGCTTAAAGAAGGTTGTAGGTGAAAATATTCCAGCTCAAAAAATATTGCCAGAACTTGTTGAGGAAGGAAAAATCATATTGGAACTTGAAGCGGTTGCGGAAACAAGAACTCGACAGCTATGAAATCGATCAATTTCAGAGTATCTCATCAAGTGGAAGAACTTACCCACTAAATATTCTACATGGGAGGATGATAATTTTATACAGAAGCACCCAAAGCTACTCAAGCATTGAGGACAACAGTTTTTTGGAGAGGGGCATGTTAGGTCCCTATATTACTAGTTTAGTCCCTTATTGTTATTAGTGTAGCCCCCTTATTGTTATTATTGTACCCCTGTAACCCCAATATTGTTATTATTGTGCCCTTACATTATTATTGTTAGGTCAGCTAGGATTATATTGTGGCCCCATGGACTCCTATATATAGAAGAGGTTTTGGTCATTTGTATCATCCAAGAATTGTTCATTTATGTAATGTATTGGAGGTTTCCCCCTCGAAGTGGCGTTGATCTCTCTTTTATTCTATTTTTGGAGCTGGTTTCATAACAATTCCTCAACAAATATGCCTCTTCGACGCGCAAATGTATAGGTAATATACTTTTTTCTCAATAACTAAACCTTTTAGCAGATTAAATTTTGAAAATAACTTAAAATTAACGAGATTTTATTTTATTTATTTATTTATTTTTATGCAGTGCGTTTGAGCCGTTAGGCTCGCACCGTTCACGGTGCTGCCTGTAAATTTACAGGCTGTATCATGAACAGTGTTAACGGAAATCACACCGGGTTCCGGTGCAATACCAAAAAAACGTGCACCGTCACTAATTTAAAAAATAACAAGGCGGTGTGGTCATTTAAATGACCACACCATTGACTATGTAATAGTGTCGGGAGTGCAGTGTGTTGGCCAAACTAACCGTTCCAGGGCAGATAGTTAGGTCAGCGCATTGCTCACCTGTCAACATTACATAGTCAACAATGTGGTCATTTACAGGACTGCACTGTTGACCATGTACTGCTGTTGGGCGGTGAGTTGACCAAAATATCCGCCCTGGGGCAGATAGTTAGGTTAGCGCACTGCCCACTTAACAATAGTACATGGTGAACGGTGCAATCGTCTACAAAACTGCACCATTGACCATGTACTGTTGTTGGGTGGTGCTTTGACCAAAATATTCCCCCTAGGACAGATAGTTTCATCAATGCACCGCAGAAAAATATTCCCTTCTTTGGCAATGCGTGAACATTTTCCATGTGCACAGAGCGGTGCATGATAAAAAAATACGCACCGGTACCGGTGCGTCACTGTTTTTTTGGGTGCACCAACTGCTTTTTTTTTCAAAAAAAATTGTATATATATATATATATATATATATATTTCTCATTTAATAAAAAAATTTATTTAATATGTAAATAATTCAACGACATCAATGGAGAGAACAAAGGGAACAACAAGAACATATGGAGGAATGTTATAATGTGATTCAATTATGGGAGGCATGAGAGAGGGAGAGACTTTTATACCCTTGCCCTATTATGAAAGCCACTGAGTTGCTCCTAAGGTAGGTAGGCCTCCTTAAGTTCTACGAGGAGGCTACATCCTTGAAGGGCCATAATGGGTTATTGGGACAACTAATATTAAGGTGGGATGCCCACGGACAGACTTTCTGAGTCGGTCCTGGCTAGTGGTTCGCGTCCACTGAGGAAGACATATATTTTATTACTGGCCTATCTAGGAGAGGGCAAAATTTTCCCCAGTTCCCAAATGCCCCAGTCGGCTATGCAGTAGGGAGTCAATTGGCGTACTCCCAGAGATACATTAGGGACGATATAGTTTCTCCTGCAGATTTTCAAATGTCTAGTGGCCTGTTACGTATTGCTTCATTTGGTGCAGAGGAGGTGAGGTGCCTCTCACTACTGCTGACAACCATTGCACACTATACTAGTGACAGGAAACACATTAGTTGCCAATTTTTATTTTATGTTGATTCTTTATTCCAGGCGCGACGAATTGTGAGATGGTTTGCGATTTTTTTTACGACAATTTTGTACAACATTAGATAGATGTAGTTCTTAGGCACGTGGGAGCTTGAACTTCCCTTTTTCTTCAGAGTTATTTTGTTTATTTTTTGAGAGGTTTCTAGAGACAAGGGCTAATTTTGTTCGACAGCCTCGTAGGCCGATGCTGCATGTACAGATGCAGAAGTTGGGTCAGATGATGCCCAAGAGGAGCCAATCTGACTTTCCCGCCAGGATATCTACTGATGCACTAGAATTGCTAGCCAGTGCTGATGATCACTCGTTCGTTTTGGTGCCATGTCCGTACATCGGTTTGGATTAGGGAGGTTGTACCAACATCCTCTTCACACAGGATGAGCCACCGAATATGAGAGGTAATATTAGTGTTTTCTTTAAATTAATATAGTTTCATTCTATTGTCTTAATTAATTAATTAGAATTATCAAATTTATTCTAACACGTTCTTTAACTATTTTTATTAAATTGTTTAATGAAATTGTATAATTATTGTTGTGTACTATATATTTTGTAGATATTTGAACACTTTTTAGGGAAATGATTCCACCCCCACCGAATGATCTAGGTGTAGATGTTGATGAGGAGATGGCAGAGGCAGAGGCAGAGGATCAGGGTGACAGACCTGATCCTGATCGGGTGCCGATACCTGCGAGGGTGCGACGTAGGCCGGACACCCGATTCAGGATGGAGTTGGGCGACCAAATGTGTCGACTTCTAGTTGATGAGGGAGTATGCCCAGCTACGATCAGAGAGATCCAGGATGATCGTAGGCTCACACAATTCTGGAGAGGCATTCTCTGCGATATGATGACCCTCATGCGTCATATCGATGGAGTTTCCAGAGCACTGACATGGGCTAGGTGGGGTAGGCATCGTGGAGATGCATGAAAAATCATATCATCTGATGATCATGATCATGAGGGGAGTGATCATCATTCTAGTACCTCACCTCCTCCTCCTTTAGCTCATGCCAGAGATCATGAGAAACCAACATCCAATCCTAATGAGCATGCATTTTCTGAGCAATCCGTACCATCTCAGCAGACACCTTGTCCTGAGCAGGCACGACCATCGACTGAGTAGGCACCTGCCCCTGAGCAGGTAGGTCCATCTGAGCAGGCCAGACCATACACTAAGCAAGCTACACCATCGACGACTCATCAACAGGTAGTTCCTGAGTAGACTGCACCATCGACTGGTCAGCAAGCACCTTTGGAGTATGCACATCATCTATCTGAGCATGAGGTTGCACCATTGGCTTAGCATGCCTTGACTAGTACTAGTATTGATGTAGTACCACCAGATATTTGACATTTATATGCAGTTATATTAAAGTTGTATATTTTTGACATTATACATACGTAAATACACACACACACACACACACACACACACACACACACACAAACACACACACACATATTTGGTCCATGTATTTTATGTTCATGTTGATGTACTTAATTTACATGTTGGTGTTCATCATGATGTGTATATTGTTAGGTCATGTTAGATATATGTTCATTTAATGTGCTTGCAGATATATGTATATGTGATATAAATTATTTTAAATGAGATGTATATTTGATGTTTGTGTTGTAATGATGTTATACAATGCTTGTGTTTTGTTAGATGATCATGATCACGATGATTAGATGATGTTAGCGAATTTGAATGTGTATTTTAGAATATGATGTTTGTACGATGGTTATCATGATCGTGATGTTTATTTTTAATATTAAATCGTGATTTTTATTAAATATTGTGTTGTTATTGTGAGTGTAATTGAAATTGAAATTTTAATTGTATGTAAAATATTTGTAAAATTGTAATTGTAATTGTATGTAGTTGTATTATGAAATTGTAAAATTGTAGTTGTAATTGTATGTATTACCATCATTCAATTTGATTAAAATTGTAAAATTTGTAAAATTATAAAAATGTAATTGTAATTGTATGCATCGTGATTGTAATTGTAATTATATGTAAAATTGTAGAATTATTATTGTAATTGTATGTGAAATTGTAAAATTGTAATTGTAATTTCAATTGTATGTAAAATATTTGTAAAATTGTAATTGTAATTGTACTGTGAAATGATTGTAATTGTAATTGTATGTAAAATTGTAAAATTGTAGTTGTAATTGTAATTTTAATTGTAATCGTATGTAAAATATTTGTAAAATGGTAATTGTATTGTGAAATTGTAAAATTTTAATTGTAATTGTATGTATTGTCATCATTCAATTTTATTGAAATTTGTAAAATTGTAAATTAATTGTCAGTTTTGAACCATAACTACCGTAGGTAAAATGTATACTGTAAATATTGCTAAATTACCCTAGTTGTAAATTTGTAAATTTGTATGAATATAAATAATTGTAAAATAAGAATAATATGAATTTTTGTAACATAATAAAGTTTAGAAAATAATGCAAATAAATTCATGTTTAGAATTATCATTATTTTATTATGATCTTACATACCAAAAATAACAGTATACATTTTGAAGATATCATTCACACACATTTAACGCAATCAAGTAGTTGTATTATTTTAGGAATTGACATAAAAAAAAGAACTTGGTATAGTGCGCCATTGTTTTCGAGATCAACATAATTGCAAATTATCAAGTGAAATGATTTTAACATTAACACAATGCAAACCAATTAATTCAAAATACATATTATAATGTTTCGAAAAAATGAGTCTTAGTTATAAGGTTAAGTCCTCTTCTTTATAAAAACCCATCTTAAAAAGTATAAATGATGAAATAACACATGTACCATATCACTCTCAGTTCTCATGATCACCCTCGCGATTATCTTCCAGCTCGCTTGGCATGATAAAAATATTGTTCTCAAAAATATGTTTTGATCTAGGGTCATGTCTCAATACGAACCACCAATCCCTATCCAACACATATGGGTAAAAAAACACCTAGTTGCAGTGTTTTGGGAAAACATAGGGCTCCTTAGCTTCATCCCACATCTTTCTAGAGTTGATACATATCAGTCTACTATCGTGATCTTCCTTTACATTATTCCGATCAAAGGTGTCCCGCCACTTGCACCTAAAAATAACACAATGGAAAGAAGAGAAATCCACTTCAATGATCTCTTGTATCTTTTTGGCGTAATCTAACGTCCCTCGTACTAGGTTTTGATCACGGTGGCTAGCTCGACTAGATTGATCAAACTCGACTTACACTCCACAATATTGTGTCATGTGTCCATCATCGACATTTTCTATACGAAAATGGTGTCCATATCCCCACATAGATGGGAGCAAATTAACCTATAAAAAACTTAAAATTCATAGTGTCATTTGTCTTATAATAACCCAACTGTTAAAATATGAAATATAGATGTTACATTTCAAAGGTGCATTATTAGGTTTAAAATGTATAGATTATTACCAAGTGGGTGCACCCAATCCCTAAGTTTAGCGCATCCCCTTCAGCACGTGGGTAACGACCGGTTGCACCGTATTTTTCTCTAAGTTGGTCAACAGCCAAACTGTTGGGGCATATAATTGGCATATTTTCTTTTAAATGATCGAGATAAGGCACACTTCTACCATTCAACCATTTGAATTATTTCCTGTCACTATCCCATTTCATCCTGTTTGGTTTGTACAATGCAACCCACGGTTGTGTCACTTCAGAATTGTAAAGAACGAATTTATTGATTGCTTCAATTTCTGCATCCACTGAAGAAATCAAACCAACATATAGTACATATGAGATCAAAATATATATTATATCGAAGTTCAACATGCATATTTAGTTTGTGTAAATTTGAAAAATGATAAGTTGCTTACTCTTCATCAAGCGCCTTTTTCCATTCGTTTGGAGAAGATCCCCTTGTCTTTTGTCTTCATCCCTTTCATCGTCCCAAATCACCGCACTTGGTCTGTTGTCGATCTTCTTGATGTACTCACTGGCATAATAGAAAGACTGATAAGATATGTACCCCTCTGCCATAGATCCCTCAGGTTTTTCCCTTTATCGAAAAACACCTTTCAATTTATTCATGTACCTCTCTAAGAAGAACATCCAACGACAAGAAACCACCCCAACTAATGTAACCTCATATACTAGGTGGATTAGAAGATGAACCTGCAAGTCCATGAAACTTGTTGACAGTTCCTTCTCAAAGATACAAATAATATCAACTATCTCTTGACGCCACCATGGAATGCTAGCCACATGAATCTCCTTTGACATGATCAAACATACAAATGCAAATAATTTAGATATGGCACGTCCTAGGTCTTGGGGGAAGTCATGTTTCACACATCCACACACAAATAAAGGATAATGACACTGCAAATTTATAAACACATGCAATAATATACAAAATTAGTTATGTTTTATGATCCTTGCATGGGATAAAATTTATTAATATAACAAATAATAAAATAATGCTTTTGACATTATACGTACTCTTAGAAGATTCAAATGGTCATGCGATTTCAACCCCGAAAAATGGTCATCCACAGTGACGCAGTGCCGTAGTAGAGACCCAAATGAAGATGGAACCCTCACACCCATTATAACTTCCCTTACCAAAGAAAGGTCATATTTTTTTAAAATCCATGGGACATCACCTTCTTTGAAATACCAATTAGAGGGACCAACTACTTCTGATCCTATACTTTCTAATCATCTTGTCCAATGTTTCTTTATATTTTTTGAAGTAATAAGATCTTTCCTAACAACCAATGTGTCACTTTGTTTCGATGATATGTGCCTCCATAAAGAAGATGAAACATTTTTAAATATATGCATGTGATCTAATAAGTGAGTAATCTTAAGATGCTCCCAATATGGGAGGTTATAAAAGATAGATTTCCTTTTCATCCCAATGGGAATTTCTCAACATAGGTGTTGAATAATTCTAGATCATCAAACATGGGCTCCCCATTTGAATCGAACATTTCTATGAAATTATTATCCTTCTCTCTCTCATATGCTCTAAGCCATTCAACTGGTGTCGTTATTGGAGGCCTTTGGGTTCTCTCTTGTTTACTATTGAAAGCGGATGTTGCTCTTCTATAAGGGTGTTATGCTAGGAGGAATACCCTGGAGCAGTCATACACTGGCTTTCGTAGGCCGTTGGACCATCTAGCT
Organism: Pinus albicaulis; assembly: GCA_034641835.2. NCBI lineage: Eukaryota > Viridiplantae > Streptophyta > Pinopsida > Pinales > Pinaceae > Pinus > Pinus albicaulis. The sequence continues at coordinate 430,149,654 of CM076578.1, forward strand.
TTCAAACAAGGTCCACAACATTTACATCCTTAATACCCTTTTGTTACAAGTCTTGTGAAATTATTGTATACAATATGCATGGCACGTTGAAGAATATTAGGAATATCAGAACAATTACAACGATTTAAATAACTAATATGCAAAAGAATATTGTTACGTATATAAACAAATCAATAAACATGTAATTTACCAAAGAAAACTCCTAAGCCTTGATAATCACGTGTCGTGTAAGCACATATTCCATATAACGTAAAAATCCTCTCTGTTGTGATGAGCCTTGATGCATCGTATACATTTATCCCATCCCATAATTGCTTCAATTCATCTACCAGTGGTTGTAAGTAGACATCCATATTCTTCACTTGTATTCTACCAGGGACTATGAGAGCCAACATAAGATGTTCATTCTTCACAGACAACCGTGGGGGGATATTGTTATTGATCAATATTACATGCCAAACAAAATAGTTGGTGTTTTGGAGGGAATATGGGTTGATGCCATCCATGGCTATGCTGAGTCGTAGACTTCGTACTTCATCTTTGAATTTTTTGGGCCATGTATCCTCTATATGCTTCATGGCTATTGAATCTATTGGGATTCACAGAACTCCAAACTCACTTCTGTGTGAGGCATGCCATCCCTCCAACATAGCTAATTCTTTACAATGAAAGAGCCTTTGAATCCTTGGGATTATAGGCACATGCCTTAGTATCTTAAAAGGATGACCACGTGATTTACCCTTATTTTTTGATTTATCATACCTATCATGCCTACATTTTAGACATATCTCTTTGTCTGCATATTCTCCTCTATATAGAATACAATCATTTTCCTCCTTGCAGTTACCAGGCAAGACATTATCTATCGGAAGAACCTTATCTTTGAATAAATTGTAGGTGGTCATGGAAAATATTAAATATACATTAATGCTGATATAATTATTAATGTTCATAAAATTGACCATTTGTAATGTTCATTGTGTGATTATATTTCTCAAAATATAAGGGAGGACGCGATGGTCAATTACCTCAAAATTTCTGAGAAACATGAATTCGAGAAGCCAAACTTTGCTTTCAAGTTGTACAATAACATCGTTGTCCCCAAATGGGCAGAATTTGACTGATCTCCAGGTCCAAAGAGAGGGGTGGTGGAAGAAAATTTGAGGCTTTGAAAAAGGTATCAACGATATGAGCATCATCCCCTAGCTGATCACCATATTGGAATGCATCTAACAACATTGTCTCCATGGCAGTCGTATCCCTTAAGTAATCATCCTTACCAACCTCTATGTGATTGCCTCCATTGCCAACTTGTGAATAACTACTATTACTGTACTTTTTGAATTTGGGTTACACTTTTTGCCCTTTTTTGAGAAAAAAACTTTCATTTTTTTCGGTTCTTCAACTTTCTGCAAGCTAAAACAATTTTTCTTTTTAGAATTTCATTTTGCGTTAAAAATAAAAAGTTGTCATAAATTTATTAGCTTTCTATTACTTATTTTTGGAATTTTTTTATACACGTTTGATATGTCAACTTAGCGTTTCTTTGAGTGTGTTTTTTTTAACAATCAACAGATTCATAAGAAGTTATGTTAATACGCAATCTTGTGTTCTTTGAAAATTTGTGTTTTTGAGAAACAAAATGTGTTACAACAATCTAGACAGAGTATACTTCGGTTTCGTCATATTTACAAAGCCAATGGATGCATATCATAATTACTAGAATTTTTTGAACTGGTCCAATATGAAAAACAACATATTTTGAATATGTTTCGCGACGCAAGAAATTTCTTAATAGATAAGTTAAAAACTAAAAATCTAAAAGCTACCCATTAGAGACGACGGACCAATGTAATGTACCATAATTTTTTCAATTTTTTTTATAATGTATTTTGGAAGATACAAAATTTTGATTTCGCTGAATCACAATGACCTTCAGAAATTGTTTTCATCCGTTTTATTACAAAATTAATTAAAATTAGTAAATATTTATGAAATTCCATGAAAGTTATATTTCCTAAAAGTAGATTCAATTCTGAAAATGCTTGTCTTGGTTCCGACAGTTAATTCAGAATGTTTCGTGGAGTTTAATCAGTCCAAGGTTGCAGAAACGTATTCAGGGCTTGGCTCTGTGTAACTGGTGACGCGTTAACTGTTTTTTGCGCTGATGGCCTGTTAAGTCAAACGACAAAGTAGTTCGACCAAACTATTTCTTAAAATTTCCGCCGAACTTCTACTTAACTTTCCATCGGCCAGAAAGCACCGCCGAGCCCCTCCAAAAAAACATTTCGCGGCAATATAAATTGCTGCGAAACCATTCATTATTTTCGCATATTTTTGCACTTTGGTCTGATTTTACAAAAGTCTTGATCTGATTTTGCAAAGAATTGTTTTGGACTTAAGGAATTTTCTTGGAGGTACATTCAAAGGACTTTTCTTTGAGACACATTATTTTCGTACATTTGATCTGATTTTGCAAGGAATTTTTTTGGGTTTAAATAATTTTCTTGGAAGTACATTCAAAATTTTTTTTAAAGAATTTTCTTAGAGGTACATTCAAAAGACATTTCTTGGAGGTATGTGATACAATTTTTTGGGCTTCATTTTTTTTTAAAGTATGGATTTGGGCTTAATTTCGAAAGGACATTTTTTGGTTTTGGGTTGAAGTAAATCTTAATGAGTTTTCGTGTAACTTTTTAAATGAAATTTTTTTGTAGGACTTGGAAGGAAATATTTTGAACTTCGTCTCATTTTTATAAGAAATTTTTTTCTTGAATTTTTTAAAGTAATTTTTTTGGATTGAAGTATGTATTTTTTGCAAAATTTTTAAAATGAGTTTTTTTAAAATTAAATCTTTTGTGATGTTTTTTTTAATTGAATTTTTGTCTAAATTTTTGAAGGAAATTTTTTGAACTTCATACTCTATTATCATGGGAAATCGAAGAAATTGTACGAGAAAATATGATCGAAAAAGAGACCCTGAGGAACGTAGAGAAGAGACGAGACAATCTCGCAAAATAAAGATAGAAGCACTCTTAAATATTGAAAGGGAAAATCAACCTCAACTAGAAGTTGAAACATGTACGTAAATGTAAATATTATGATTTTGATATATTTAAAAATTTCCTAGTGTAAAATGTGAAGCTTAATTTTTATTTGATGAACTAATTTGAAAAATATTTTGCAATGTAAACATAGAGAGATATTCCTCAAAACATTGATGATGAGATACAAAATTTTGAAAGAGAAAGTGAAAGAGATATTGAACCAATGATTGAAGATGGTGAAAATGATGAAAGAAATTCAAGTGAAGAAATTGAATCACAAGGTATGTTCATATATATATATATAGACACACACACACACACACATATATATATGTTGAACACATGCATGTATTATTGAAATTATACCTATATTTATTAATTTAGTTATTTATTGAATATATAAACTTATTATGTACTATTCATTCGAATATGTACAGATGAAATCAATGTCAATGACGAGATGTTAGAAAATGTTGACACTCACACATATGGAGATAAAAAAGCTGACCATTATATACGATATCGTGTTAACCGCATTTTTGAGAAGTATTTCATAAAGGAAAATGTGACAGTTCAAGCCCAAATGTTGAAAGGTCTCCTATCATTAAGGAAATTAAAAGAAGCTACGACTTTATTGGGTATTTGAAAATCAACCAAAGATTAAAAAAATGAAGGAAAATGTGATACAAAATATAAATAGTGCTATAAATTCAATTAGAAGATCTAGACAGAAAAATGTTTCAGTTGTACATAGAGCAATACATATGGCAGTGGTTTCATCAAGTACTAAAGAGAATCGCTTGGTAAAATATATGGCACGAGCATTAGGAACCTCACGAAAAACTTTGCACAAACATCGGAAATTTCGGTTGCAAATAGATGTAAATGATGAAATTTCTTGTTGGAGAGCTATTTGTTGGGAAAAATACTGAGAGGGGGGGGGGGGGGGGGTTGGGGGGGTGAATCAATATTTAGATCATAAATTCAACTTTTTATTTAAGCAGATTTCCATACGCGGTTTTTATGAACGGAACTAGCGTATGCACGCGGAAATGCAGAAGGAAACTAGCATATACTGATTTAACTTTCCAGATTTAGAGAAATTCTCAGAAGCAGTCTTATAAATAGATTTATCAGTTATGTATCAGGTTAGAAGTTATGAACAGTAATCAAAAGAATAAAGCATCACACACATGAACACCAATATCTAAGGTGGAAACCAAATTTGGGAGAAAACCACCGCTGCTGTCGTCGCTGTCTTCAATCTTTATTATATAGAAAACCTTTTACAACATAGTACTGATGCAGACTCATACTAGTACGAAAGCTTCTACCTGCAGAAGGCTGCAAAATTCTCTCGTTTTCCAGATGCAACTGGAAGGGAGCTCCAACCCCCTGATCTCGTTTAGCAGCCTCTCCTGGAAGGGAGCTTCTACCCCCTGATTTCAATACCAGCTTCTACTGGTAGAAAGCTTCCACTTTCATACTGAAGGCTTCAACCCTCAGATCCACTGTAGACCAAGTTTCATCAATTTTCATACTGGATCCAACAAATTCAACACAACCCTTTACATAACATCAAAAAACATACTTTTCCCAATACTTCAAATAGAACAATGAGACCACTGTAACCAGAATATCAGAAATAACCCAGACTTCAGAATAGATATCCAGATACAAACTCAACCCTGGTATTTCATTAATTCAAATGGCATATGCTACTTTTATTTATTGAAGCCGCGTACATATGCGCTTTCCTGCACACCAACCCACGTATACTTCTGTGTATTTTATTCTTCAGAAAACCCTATACGCACTTTTAATTAAGAGAACCCGCGTATACACGTGCTTTTGCCGAGACAAACTAGCATATAGATTTGTAAATGGAAAAATTTGCAAAACAGATCAGATCTATAAAATTACCCAGATTTCTTCATTATCTTCAGCAGACTTTGCGCCAGATCTTCACCATTTCTTCTTCTGCAGATCATCTTAGAGATTCATCATCAGATCTAGAGATCTTGAACCATCCTCAGATCCATGGGTGCATCATAGATTCAGATCTATCACTTAAGAATAGAGTTCATCCATGCAAATATTCCTTAGAGATATATATTCATCAACAACCCTTCCTCATGCACACCTTGCACTATGATCTTCTTCTCCTTAAATAGATTTAGCTTTTACCAATACCATGAGTCAAAACCACACAAATTCCGATGGTATTCTTGGACGGAATAAAATAAACCATTCAGCGCTCAATACTGTGTGCCAAAACCATGGTAATGTCCCTTGGTTTTATAAATTTAGAGTGCAAATAGGCATACGCTACTTGGCACATAATTTTCCGCGTATATACGCTACTTCATCTTTACAAACCCGCGTATGCTTTGTGATATATCCTTTTTATCATTACTCTGGCACTTACTGGAATTTATTTCTTCTGCTACTTCTGAATTGATCTGTAGATACATCATTAACAAATAGGTTGCTATCAACGATAACTCATCAAGTCAGTTTCCATCAAGAACAACTTCATCAAGTAGGTTGCCATCAAGGACAACACATTGCATCATATTGCCAACACTATTTGTAGGCAACCATACAAAGATAGACTTGGAGAAATTTTTTAAAAAATCATATATGAATATTGGAAGAACAATTCACGTGTTTTTCCAACTGCAAGGCATGTGATGTGAAGAAGAATAGCACAAAATCAGTACGAAGAACATGAAAAACATTTCTTGGAAACCCCTCAGATAGAGTTGTTCAACAAGTTCAAAGAAAAGAATCGTGAAATTCATATTTCAATCAGTGCTTTTGTTCAAAAAAAACCATGGTATGTAAAACCTATCACCGTACGCGACACTTGTTGTTGCCATTATCATGTGGAATTTGAGTTATATTATGACATATTCCTTGATTTTGGTAGAACATTTTGGAAGGATTCACCTCCTCCTTCCACTATCTGTGATTTCATATCTCAAATTCTATGTGAAAGAGAAAGCAATGAAGTATTTTACGAAAAGAAATGTGTTGGTGGTAAAAAATGCGATGATTTTGGAAATTTGACTAAATTTCAAAACAATTATTGTACCGATATAAATGATCAATCATTGTCCAACATGAAAGTGAAATGGAAGAGATATGAATATATCCATACATCGATTCAAGGTGCAAATAGTGTTAAAAGAATTGAATTATGAGAAGAAGAAATTTTTGTGATAGACTTTTTGAGAAAGTTTGAGGCAGAAATTTACAAATACACCAAGCATTCCCATAGAGCTCGATGGCAAGACTTGCATTTCAAAAATCCCGTGAAGTTTTTCCACCAGGGACCATTTTGTCAGTAATTTATTTTGCAGAAAACTACACATTTGTTCCATAAAAAGAAATTCAGAGTGAATACTATCATTCTGACCAAGTCTCCATGCTCGTCAATATTCTATATAGACATGCTAAAAAAAACGTCGATCATATAGAAAGCCCCAGTGAAAATCGACATATTATTAAATAATATCACTTTTACATCAGTGACGAACGTACACATGATACATATTTTGTACAACATTTCTTTGGAAAAATTTATGATTCCTTGAAAAATCGTGGAATAAAATTCAATGAACATTGGATATGGTTAGACGGATGCGCAGAACAATTCAAATTTGCACGATCATTATTTTGGTTGTGTTGTCTTCATAAGAAAACCTGCATTAAACATTGTTGGAATTTATTTGAGACTGGCCATGGAAAAGGAGAACATGACGGTGCAGGGGCATGCATAAAACGAGCACTTCGAAGATATCAAATGAACCCCTCTGCAAGCCGACTTGTGGATGCGAAAGAAGTTGTTAAATGGTGCATCACTGCTCTAAGCCATGAGACTAACCAGTCAAGGGAAGTGCGAAGGTACATTCAATTTAATTTTTATTGGATTATCTAATTTTAAATAGTGTACATTTATCACAATGATTATCTTTGATTGTATCTTGATATCATATTTACATTCTTCTTTAAATTTTCCATATAAAGGTTTTATTGGCATATTGGGATCGAAGACATAGAAAGATCAATTGGAAATGACGTTGAAACAATAAAAGGGACTCGAAAATTGCATTCAATTAAAAAAAAGTCGTCCAGAAATGTGTTTGCATTGGATAAAAGAAAATATTCTTGTTTTTGTCATGTTTGCATAGAAAACACAAAATCCAATGATGTTTGTGAAAACAAAATGTATGTAAAAGATTGGAAACATACAGAGCTAAATACAAAGGGAAAAATGTCCGTTGCAATGTTTGAAGAAATGAAATCAGAGGAGACTACAATAAAATCCGATGGTGATCGAGTTTTTGATCTTGTTAGAGAAGGTAACAATTGAATTTCTTTCTAATGATAAGATCTAGAAATAAATTTGGATATGTATAATTTTGTTAAGTTTGTTTTATTGTGCAGGAGATGTTTTTGCTGTAATTGCACCTACTGAAAATGATGAAAATGTGAAGTATTATCTGATGCGTTGCACTGAACGAAGAATGAGATTATTAGAAGACTATAATGATCACAAATTTCCATATGAAAGAGGATCTATTATACTGAAAGGTTATTTTTTCAGACAAACTAATCAAAGTGGGAATTTTGTTTACTTTGAAGACTATGAACCTGATTTCATAAGTTGTCAATATAGTCACTTGGTGTGTGCAGCACGCATAAATTTGATCGAGGTTCAATCAAAGAAAAAAACGAAAATTAAGAAATGGAAAATGTCAAAATCCGATCATGAACGGATTATTGAAGATGGCATTCCATTGGAATTTTTTTGATTGAACTGCCCAAAAATTTATTCTCTTTGGATTATATGTTCTAGAACTTCCAGTACTCAATTAAAAATTGAGCTGCCTTGTTATGTTATTTGTGCAAGTGTTTGCACATGTACAAATTGTTTTGGTACATGCACACTCTAGTATAAACTAAAAGTAGCTTTTCTATACATGCATTGATGACAAATGTTGCATGTATTTTATATATATATATGTGTGTGTGTTCTAGAATGAAATAAAATGTTCAAGTAGTTTTACTATGTGCATTGATGAAAAATGTTTCATGTACTCAATATATACCACGAACTAAATACCACGCTTGAGTTTTTTTTTCTTGTGGGATTTTTGGTAAGTATCCACAATGTAAATAAATCATCCACATTATAATTTTGTCTGAAGATTCACTTTGAGCGGACAAAGAGACTAAAGGAGCACTTCACCGACTTTGGTAAGAGTTGACCCACATCTATTCTAATTGAAAATCTAGTACAAATTTATGCATCCCAATGGTCGAATATGTTCTATGTGAATTGATGAAAAATGTTGTGCATATATATATGTATGTATGTATATATATGTTCTAGAATGCAATTAAAACTGAATGTCTTCAATTTACCAATTTATAAATCAACAAGGATACCTAGTTGAGTGCATTAATGACATTGACCCCAATTCAACAAACATATATCTACTTCTTATATTTCCAATCAAAATTAAAGGGATTTATATGGGAAAGACGCAGAACATATAGCCTATGAACTACTTTAGTTCATAGGTCAATGAAGGTATCATCATGTGGGAAAATGTTTCAAGAACACTTGATCGTACTTAAAAGTAATCTTAAGATTGTTTTTGATCTTTACATACTACATACTATTGTTTGACTGATTTTTTTTTTTAAAACTTACAAAATGTACTTCAACCATCCAAAACTTGAATTTTAAAAACTTTTTGATTATATCAAAACAAATTACTTCACATGTCATGCCAATTGTAGTTCAAATATCGAATAAAAACATTAAACATTTAACATTATATCACATGCCAAACGTAGATTGAAATGGTATCCAAAACTTAGTTTTAAACTTTTTTTGATTATATCACAACATTACTTCACATGCCTAATGTACTTCAACCATCCGAAACTTGAGTTTTAAAATTTTTTTGATTATATATCACAACATTACTTCACATGCCATGCCAATAGTAGTTCAACTATCCAATAAAAACATTTAACATTATATCACATGCCAAACGTAGATTGAAACCATCCAAAACTTAAGTTTTAAAAACTTTTTGATTATATATCGTGCAATATTACTTCACATGCCATGCCAATTATAGTTCAACTATCCAATAAAAAAATTTAACATTATATCACATGCCAAATGTAGATTGAAACCATCCAAAACTTAACCTTTAATTTAACAAAAAATTATAGATCACAACATTACTTCACATGCCAAATGTACTTCAACCATCAAAAAATTGAGTTTTAAAAACTTTTTGATTATATCACAACATTACTTCACATGCCATGCCAATTATAGTTCAACTATCCAATAAAAACATTTAACATTATATCACATGCCAAATGTAGATTGAAACCATCCAAAACTTAAATTTTAATTTAACAAAAAATTATAGATCACAACATTACTTCACATGCCAAATGTACTTCAAGCATCCAAAACTTAAGTTTTAAAAAGAAAACAAATTATAACACATCATTACATAACATGCCAAATTTAGTTCAGAAGCAAAACATTAATTTATAGATAACAACATTACTAGTAGTTCAATTATCCAAAACTTAAAAGTTTTAAAAACCAAACAAATTATATAACAACATTAATTCATATTCACATGCCAAAAGTACTAAAACCATCCAAAACTTAACTTTTTGGAACAAAACAAATTATATTAACATTGTAATAAAATATGTCCAAAAATTGTAGATCTCACAAACTGTATCAAGTATCAAGTTATATATATATGACTGTGCATCTAGATAATATATAAAAAAGTAAATTTAAGACTAGAAATCTTGAAATCAAATATACAAATCATGTCCATCAAATACAGATGGATGTATTGTCTTTCCTATCAGAGTCTCAATCCGCGCGCTATCTTGCGAAGCATGGGGAACCTGTACACTGTTAGACTCCATCTTGTCTAGTCCTCTGTCAGAGTCAAATGCAGACAGGTAGCTGTCAAAGTCTCAGTTCAATATGCAGGCCAAAATGCCAATCAGCTTTCACCCACTGCTACTTAGATGTTTGCAAAGCTTGTTCTCAGAATGTTTCAATAACACTTGCAGGTTAGAGGAAGGTTCAGTAGGTGTTTATTTCAGGAATGTCATCAATGTGAAATTGATTCTTCTTCAAAACCCTGTTTTGAAGAAGAAATCATTAAATGTGTTTTTTAGAATATGTAATGCTGCAAATTCTCCAGCTCTTCAAAGGCGACAGCTTTAACCAGCTCCTATCCCTGCAAAAACATAAACAGGAGGAACAATTCATCAGACAGAAACAAAGGCTCAAATGGTTCTTGTAGCAGCTTCTTCGGATAACAAAGATCGAGTTGAGAACTACGGTGGATGATAGGAGTAAAAATCTTCGAGGGTTTATGGCAAAAGTGATGGAGGCAGGTGATATATTATTAGCTCCAAAAATTAATTGACGAAGTGAAAGATGGTGGAATTGCAACAACTGTGGACAATGTTGATGAAGGGTAAAAACAAAATTCATGATTGTTTCACAAGTGAGGATGAAGATTTTCTACTCAAAATTCTAATATTTGAAAGGCCCAAACCTAGTCCATTTGATATTTCCATTTCTAACCATTAAATAGAACAATTTTATAAAAAGGGAATCTATCATGAGTATACCAACATTGGAAAAAGCTATGAAAACTCTCAAAGTAGACAAAAAGTTGATATATCACTTTTTGTTATTCTTATTGAGCAATTTAGAGAATTTAGAACTTTTCTATCTAGTAATGTTTTATATATATGGCGGATGGGTGGCGCATGCACATGGCCTCATATAATGTGATGATGTATGGAGTTTCAAGTGGCATAGGGTCGAATTGCAGGTTGGAAGGTCGAAAGATCATTTTCAAAACTGAAGACCGGTGTTTGAGGTGGGCGCTACCCACTTGAGGTGCGCGCTACCCACTTGAGGGGCGCTACCCACTTGAGGGGGTGCGCTACCCACTTAAAACAGAGTCCAGAAATTCGTTTTTTTTTGGCGCCCAGATTCGATTCAAGTCGACTCCAAAAGCTTGCAAAAAGTACTGGGTAAGCCAAGGGAACAAGTGGTGTGATCAATGCAAGATATTCATAGCCAACAATCCTCTAAGCATACTGACACACGAACAAGGCCAACGGCACAAGGGCAATGTTACTAAAAAAAAACTAGCTGCTATTAGGAAAGAGAACGCTGCGAAGGAGAAGGAAAAAGAGCAGGCTATCAAGGCTCTTGCACAGATTGAAGCTAAAGCTAAGCAGAGCTATCAGAAAGACCTTGCAGCTATTCGAGAGACTAAAATTACACCTGCAGAAGATCAATATAACATTTAAAAATCTACTCTGGGATTGGACAGAAAGACGCCAAATTCATCTTCATATTCATTAGCGGCTAAGCACAGACCTGGAAGTGCATCAGAGAGCAAGGCAGCTGAATGGGAATACGATGAATCTTCGGGTTATTATTTCAATGCAGCTACAAAATATTATTATGACCCAAACTCTGGCCTTTACTATAGTGATATAATAGGAAAATGGGTGACGCAGGAAGCATAGCCATGTTTCTTTTCGGCTTCTTAATTTCCCTGAGGATTTTGCATTATTTCTTGTTATTTAGATTCATTGAGCTAGATTGGGAGACTACAGTTCGAAATGTTGCAATAAAATCAAAGACTGCGACTGTGGTCGAATCTCTCCCAGTAACATGGTTGTTGGGTGACGACATTTCAGTTCCTTCAATATGAACACTGGTTGGGCTCTGCCTTTTTTCTAAAGCAAAGATCATACTGAAAAAGTTCGAAGGCATTATAATTGGAAGAAATACTCGTTCACATTCTGTGCCATGTCATAATCATAAAGAAATTGGCAGCGCTATTCAAACGGAGCTAAAATACCATATTTCTTGGGTGGTATAACGGTGAATGGAAGGCAAAATAAAGTCAAACCCAAATTAAATGCAGATTACCAACCTGAGCAGAGGAATAGGATTCGATTTCCTATTTACGACTTCAGATTTCCTAATGGCTAACGCATTTCCAGAAATTTGGGGGGGGGGGCAGTTGTAATTTCCAGAATTTGCAAAGGGGCATTCAAATATTCGATTACCTATGTTAGTCTTCAGTTAATGATCTGCGCTCCATTTTGTGTTTTTAAATTGGCCATCGGAGGATTTTAAGGGGAACGATCTTCTGTTCTTTGAACAAATGGATGACTTTTTCTATTCTTGTGATTTTAGTGAAACAAATCCCTTGACTTGGGGTCGATTTGTTTTCCCCTAGCAGGATTTTATTTATACATTGCAGATCTTCAGGGAGATAGTACACGGTTGGCAATAAAATTCCAAATGTTTAGACAGACAGTTGGGGATTATTTCCAGAATTAAAGCCACCATCCTTGCATTCGAAAGCAGGTGGCAGTCTATGACAAATGGCAGCTTTGAGGATTCCTATTTCAAAAGAGATTTGACCAGCAACCTTCACAACTCGAGACATTTGGCAATCTGATCCAGATTTGGTTTATTTTTTGGAATTTTAATTAGTTTTAGTTCCTAGAAGTTAGTTTTCTGTTCCTAGAAGCTAGTAACAGCTTGAGCATGTAATTTTTATTTAAGCAATACTTTGTACTTTGGGGGAGAATTCTAAGAGCTAGTGGAGGAGAACACAGAGTTTTATTGTACAGTTTTGACAGAGAAACTAATTGAATGGTACAGCTCTGTTTCATAAGATTCTTGTGGCGTAAAATTTAGCAAATGTTTCTTCTTTGTTTTCATACGTGTCTTGTTATGTTTACAATTCATCCATAATCATTTCATAATGAATGCTTTTAAGTAGAAAGGTAGAATTCAGCTTGCTTCTCTGCCCTGGAGAAGCTTTCATGTTTTGTGCAATTTATTCTGTTTGATAAGGATTCATCACACATGCCCTTGTCAACTTCTTAGCAGTCTTGCCACTCCACTTAATTTCAACTTGGAATTGTTAAACTTTATGCCTATCTCGCCTTGTGGAATAATCCGTGCTTTTGATTAGATCTCTGCTCTTGCTGTCTTTGCCCCACACGGCCCAGAAAACCCCGACATTTATTAAAAACCTCTTGTGCTTTTGCAGCTAAATCAATATCGATGATTCATTTAGGTCATCTCGGATCTATGGGACCGACTTTTCACTGAGATTGACTGGAGAGAGCCCTCTCCTGTCCTCGTAGGGCTAGCTACGAGGCTGAGCTTGGTTTGATGTTGCCTCGAACCTCGCCTTCCTTCAGCCTGAGGCAGATTCGAGCGCTAACATAGTGGCGACCATACTGGGGAAGTCCTCCCCGGTAAAGGAAATCAAGTTCAGATCCGATTGCTGATGGTGGACAGCAGTCGGACACATATGAAGGCTGAAAATTTCGCCTGGTGACTCCAGCTCGATCCAGAGATTCCAATGCTTGCTGATCCATTCATGCAATGGTAGGGTATGTGGCAAACCCTGCACTTTGTGAAGCTGTAAAAGAGGTTAGAAATTGGTTAGCAGATATTGAAATTAATGATGAAGGATTTTTCATTGCTATGTTTCAATGTTTGAAATCTCCAAAGTTCCCTCTTGAAGCTAAAAATGGTTTCTGTGAGTTAGTCGTTGAAAAACTTGAGAAGGAGATTCAGTATTTGAATGAGCAGATCCAGTCATATGAATTCCGAGATCCCAAAAAGTTCTTGGAAACTCTCCCTCCTTCAAAACAAGAGACAATAGAGTTGCCTACAGATGTTTGCATTGACAGTGTGCAGCTGGGGGTATGTATTGCAGAGTTGGGGCAGCAAACGGAGTCTGGCTTTTGTGATCCCATTGCAACGTACATGGAAATGTTTTTCAGTTTGAAAAATAGATCAGATTGTCTTTTACATAGCCAGATTCATTATGTGCATGAAGGGCTGCCAGCAATTGCATCTGTGATCTGGTTGAAGCACTCTCAAGCAGTGTTTTTCTCAGATTTACTTGAATGGTTGATCTGGCATTATAGCATCACTTGATTCATGGATTTTACAGCAAAGTAGGGTAGATAAATAAGCAGCCAAAGGCAGCATTTTGTTCCAGTTTCATTGTAGTTTTAGTTTGAAGTTTGTTAAGTCAGTTTTTTAATCATTTCAGTCTTTAGTCTGTTTGTCAGAATAATGATTCCATCGCCCAATGGACGGAGGCACTGTCTGCTCTCCCAAAGCTCTGCGGTTCTTGGCACCTCCAAGAAGCGGCAGCTGCCATCCCCATTGGAGCCAATGTTAGACTCTGTCTTGTCTAGTCCTCTGTCAGAGTCAAATGCAGACAGGTAGCTGTCAAAGTCTCAGTTCAATATGCAGGCCAAAATGCCAATCAGCTTTCACCCACTGCTACTTAGATGTTTGCAAAGCTTGTTCTCAGAATGTTTCAATAACACTTGCAGGTTAGAGGAAGGTTCAGTAGGTGTTTATTTCAGGAATGTCATCAATGTGAAATTGATTCTTCTTCAAAACCCTGTTTTGAAGAAGAAATCATTAAATGTGTTTTTTAGAATATGTAATGCTGCAAATTCTCCAGCTCTTCAAATGGCAGCAGCTACAGCAGCTCCTATCCCTGCAAAAACACAAACAGGAGGAACAGTTCATCAGACAGAAACAAAGGCTCAAATGGTTCTTGTAGCAGCTTCTTTGGATAACAAAGATCAGTTGAGAACTCTGGTGGATGATAGGAGTAAAAATCTTCAGGTTTATGGCAAAAGTGATGGAGACAGTGATATATTATTAGCTCCAAAATTAATTGACGAAGTGAAAGATGGTGGAATTGCAACAACTGTGGACAATGTTGATGAAGGGTAAAAACAAAATTCATGATTGTTTCACAATTAAGGATGAAGAGTTTCTACTCAAAATCCTAATATTTGAAAGGCCCAAACCTAGTCCATTTGATATTTCTATTTTTAACCATTAAATAGATTTATTTTATAAAAAGGGAATCTATCATGAGTATACCAACATTGGAAAAAACTACATGAAAACTCTCAAAGTAGACAAAAAGTTGATATATCACTTTTGTTATTCTTATTGAGCAATTTAGAGACTTTTCTATCTAGTTACTTTTTATATATATGGCCCATGGGTGAGCGCATGCACATGGCCTCATATAATGTGATGATGTATGGAGTTTCAAGTGGCATAGGGTCGAATTGCAGGATGGAAGGTCGAAAGATCATTTTCAAAACTGAAGACCGGTGTTTGGAGTGCGCGCTACCCACTTGAAGTGCGCGCTACCCACTTGAGGGGGGGGCGCTACCCACTTAAAACAGAGTCCAGAAATTCGTTTTTTGCGCCCAGATTCGATTCAAATTGACTCCAGCAGCTTGCAAATAGTACTGGGTAATCCAAGGGAACAAGTGGTGTGATCAATGCAAGATATTCATAGCCAACAATCCTCTAAGTATACGGACACACGAACAAGGCCAACGACACAAGGGCAATGTTACTAAAAAAAAAACTAGCTGCTATTAGGAAAGAGAATGCTGCGAAGGAGAAGGAAAAAGAGCAGGCTATCAAGGCTCTTGCACAGATTGAAGCTAAAGCTAAGCAGAGCTATCAGAAAGACCTTGCAGCTATTCGAGAGACTAAAATTACACCTGCAGAAGATCAATATAACATTTCAAAATCTACTCTGGGATTGGACAGAAAGACGCCAAATTCATCTTCATATTCATTAGCAGCTAAGCACAGACTTGGAAGTGCATCAGAGAGGAAGGCAGCTGAATGGGAATACGATGAATCTTCGGGTTATTATTTCAATGCAGCTACAAAATATTATTATGACCCAAACTCTGGCCTTTACTAATATAATAGGAAAATGGGTGACGCAGGAAGCATAGCCATGTTTCTTTTCGGCTTCTTAATTTCCCTGAGGATTTTGTATTATTTCTTGTTATTTAGATTCATTGAGCTAGATTGGGAGACTGCAGTTCGAAATGTTGCAATAAAATCAAAGACTGCGACTGTGGTCAAATCTCTCCCAGTAACATGGTTGTTGGGTGACGACATTTCAGTTCCTTCAATATGAACACTGGTTGGGCTCTGCCTTTTTTCTAAAGCAAAGATCATACTGAAAAAGTTCGAAGGCATTATAATTGGAAGAAATACTCGTTCACATTCTGTGCCATGTCATAATCATAAAGAAATTGGCAGCGCTATTCAAACGGAGCTAAAATACCATATTTCTTGGGTGGTATAACGGTGAATGGAAGGCAAAATAAAGTCAAACCCAAATTAAATGCAGATTACCAACCTGAGCAGAGGAATAGGATTCGATTTCCTATTTACGACTTCAGATTTCCTAATGGCTAACGCATTTCCAGAAATTTGGGGGGGGGGGGGGGCAGTTGTAATTTCTAGAATTTGCAAAGGGGCATTCAAATATTCGATTACCTATGTTAGTCTTCAGTTAATGATCTGTGCTCCAGTTTGTGTTTTTAAATTGGCCATCAGAGGATTTTAAGGGGAACGATCTTCTGTTCTTTGAACAAATGGATGACTTTTTCTATTCTTGTGATTTTAGTGAAACAAATCCCTTGACTTGGGGTCGATTTGTTTTCCCCTAGCAGGATTTTATTTATACATTGCAGATCTTCAGGGAGATAGTACACAGTTGGCAATAAAATTCCAAATGTTTAGACAGACAGTTGGGGATTATTTCCAGAATTAAAGCCACCATCCTTGCATTCGAAAGCAGGTGGCAGTCTATGACAAATGGCAGCTTTGAGGATTCCTATTTCAAAAGAGATTTGACCAGCAACCTTCACAACTCGAGACATTTGGCAATCTGATCCAGATTTGGTTTATTTATTGGAATTTTAATTAGTTTTAGTTCCTAGAAGTTAGTTTTCTGTTCCTAGAAGCTAGTAACAGCTTGAGCATGTAATTTGTATTTAAGCAATACTTTGTACTTTGGGGGAGAATTCTAAGAGCTAGTGGAGGAGAACACAGAGTTTTATTGTACAGTTTTGACAGAGAAACTAATTGAATGGTACAGCTCTGTTTCATAAGATTCTTGTGGCGTAAAATTTAGCAAATGTTTCTTCTTTGTTTCCACACGTGTCTTGTTATGTTTACAATTCATCCATAATCATTTCTTAATGAATGCTTTTAAGTAGAAAGGCAGAATTCAGCTTGCTACTCTGCCCTGGAGAAGCTTTCATGTTTTGTGCAATTTCTTCTGTTTGATAAGGATTCATCACACATGCCCTTGTCAACTTCTTAACAGTCTTGCCACTCCACTTAATTTCAACTTGGAATTGTTAAACTTTATGCCTATCTCGCCTTGTGGAATAATCCGTGCTTTTGATTAGATCTCTGCTCTTGCTGCCTTGAATCCACGTACCTTAAAACCCCGACATTTATTAAAAACCTCTTGCATATCTTTTACTAGCCTAAAATCAATATCAGTGTTTCATTTAGGTCATCTCAGATCCTATGGGACAACTTTCACTGAGTTTGACTGGAGAGAGCCCTCTCCTGTCCTCGTAGGGCTAGCTACGAGGCTGAGCTTGGTTTGATGTTGCCTCGAACCTCGCCTTCCTTCAGCCTGAGGTAGATTCGAGTGCTAACATACACAATGCACATACAAACATTAAAATTTGATGTTTTAAAAATGAGTGAGAATATATAGAACTTATGTAAAAAACAAAATATAATAAAAAAATCATGCAATACTTCATGAGGTTCCCTCTCCATTTGTTCGCCTACTACAAGTTCCCCCATGGGAACATCTCCAACAGTAAACTGTACAATATACATGTACAATTATATATATATACATATTAAAAAATTTCAGATGAAAATGCACGTGTACATATATAAACTTATTTTCAATAATATTAAAAAAAAAGTTAGACAACTTGTTCAAATGGTTGAAATGGTGTGGATGTTCCTATCTCCGTCACTAGAGTCCGTGGATTAAATATTTCTTCTATAGAAACCTAAAATTAAAAATTTTAAAAGTATAAAATAACTCAAGATCAAGATCTCAATTTATAATAAAACTTAAATAAACTTCAATTTATAAATTATAACTTTTAAAAAAACATATATATATTTAAAAGTGAAAAATTGAATACTTCTACAGGTGAATTTGGGACATCTCCTAAGAGAGGCTCCAAAAGAAAATCTCTAAAAACCTAAAATTAAAAAAATTTAAAATAACTCAAGATATAGATATATATATCTCAATTTTTAATGGAAATTTTTGAGGTGGAATATATATATAACTTAAACATAAATTTTAAAAGTGAAAAATTGTCCATACTTGTTGTGGATGTGGCACATCTCCTAAGGAAGTAGAAGGTACATCTCCCAAGGAAGAAGAAGGTACCGCCATCCCAAAAACATCGGATGGAATCATAATCTGTTAAAACATTTTATTATTATATATGTACATGTACATGTGTGCACAATTATTTATTTTAAAAATATCACTTAAAAAACACTAACATTTGTCAACATATATTGATGGTGAGACCCATCTTCATTGTTTGAACCAGAGGCTCCGAACGCGATATTAACATTTTCGTCATTCATCATGCGTGACAACTGCAAATGGTGTTTTAACATATAATGATACCATTTTTTTAGATTAATGTACATACAAATAAATGTATACATGTACATACACATGTATTTATTACAAATTGTACACATGTATGTGTTAAAATAATTGAACCCTAAGGTCATTAACACATACCATTCATGTGCCCTCTTCCTCATGAAGAATTAGGTCTTGCCAACCATTGCGACAATTCTTTGCATATATTCAGAGATCTTCAACATTCATGTTGTCAATCTCTTCATCTATACAATACACAAAATTGGCACGTGCATTCTCATGTGCTCTTTGTCGATTTAGACAAACATCGACTCCACCCAATCCACTATAAACATTGTCGATCATGACATCCCTTGCTTCTCGACTTATTTGAGAAGTCGCATCCATCTCTAACCACAAAGTTTCGACCCGAAAAGGTCGACTCACGAATGGCGGCTCAGGGCGAGGCAACTCCACATCTCACCTAACGCCCCTATGGTCACACAATCGACCTTTCCCCAGACCAAAAAAATTTGACGGAAGGTCATTGTAATTGGGTTTCATTTTCAAAAAAATTCTGCGTAAAACAATTTTTCAAAATAAACAAGAACCTCGTCGTTCCATGGCAGCCTTCCATAGGCCGCAAGGTGCCTATCATACAAATAGTGAGCTATATCGGGGTACTTGAAATATTGCACCTTCAACATTTTTCTTTTTGGCCCTTCATTGAAATTAAACATTGACTTCACCATATCTTTTGTAACTCTTTGTCTTACATCCTTCCATTTATCGGGACCCATTACTATTTTCTTTCTCTTTCTCATGAATTCTACAAATTTATCAGTTGTTGGCTTTGTTAGTCACTATAAAATTTATCATATCAAATGGTGGCTAAAATATTTTTTAGCCTTTAAGAAACAATTCATGTTCAAATTGTTAGTTCTGAAAGTCTTATGAAGATAATTATCCTTCAAGATAATCTTCACTGCTGTTTCCCTCTTTATCTTAAAGAACCTGCTGTTTTAGAAAAAGAAGACTGCTTAAAACCCCATTTTCCATCATTTTCCCTCCTCATTTACTCATAAATAAACCCCATTTTCATCCCTTTCTTCCTCCATAAAATCCATCCATAAGCCTCATTTAACCTTCAAAATCACTCCAAAATCCCTTTAAAACCTTATATCTCCCCTTTATCTGGTTTTAAAATGCCTTCATTTACCTATCGGAACCCTCAATTTGCCTCAAAAACCCTGTTTTTAGACCTAAAAAATCTTTTCTGCATATAATGTTTTCTTAAGCCCCTGAGGCTTAACTCCTGTAAACCTCCACCTCATAAGATCTATAGCCCAGAAATCGGATGCTAAGGGGTCCTAAACCCCCGTCATAACACCTCATTTCCTTTATTTTCTTTGTTATTTCATAAACCCGACGGTTAGATTTTTCGACGAATATCCACCGTTGATCTTTGCAGATCAACGATCATCATTGCGCCCAACAGTCTCTTCCCTTTTTTTCCCTTTTCATAACTGTGCCCATCCATTTTTTGATCTAGACCGTTCATTCGTTAGATCCTATGGTCGGGATCTAACCCGATAAACCCAAAACTTTTCATTTGGAAAATAACTCCGCCCCGAGATTAAATCTGAGTCGTCCATTCAAAAGATCCTACGGTCTAGATTAAATCCGAGAGGCCCAACTCTTTTAGGACCTACCTCCCTCTTTTAAAAACACCTGTCCACTCACGAGCTACCACCTGAACCCCACTACCTTCTCCGCTGTGCAACTCTCCTTGTCACGTGCGATCCGCACTGTCGGATCTTCGACCTCCCATTTGACGGCTCACAACAAGTTTCACATTTTTTTTTGCGTCTGTGAGTTAATAGTCCAAAAAAAAGTGAAATGGGTAATATTGAAGGGGATGTGTGTCAACCGATGTATGGTATCGCATTTTTTTGGCCAATTTTCAAAACCGCTCCGAAGCCGCGCGAAAACCATTCTGGTTTTCCGCTTTACCACCTTTCCCCACAAAAGTCATTTTTTAACTTTCAATCACGACCATTCGTTGTTTTGATCGAACGGCTCCTGTTGTTTCAAACTTTCATCCATTTTCCCCTCATTATTCTCCCAAGGGCTCCAAGAAAACAATCTCGGTCGTCCATTGTACTAATCCAATGGCCCAGATTAGATCGCAACCCCGAGTCTTTTGCCAGTCGTTTTTTCACCCGATCGTTTCAACGATAAATCCCCACCGTTCATCCTTTTGATCGAGCGACTCTCATCAAATATTAGACCCCAAGTCTTTACCCTTATTTTTTTCTCCCAAGTAGTTCACCAATGATTTCTCCACCGTCGATCTCCGAAGATCGACGGTCCCAATTAAAACTTCCCCTCCATTGCATTTCCCCCACCATCTGAACTTCTGATCAATTTCAACCATTCATTTTTTTTATCCAACGGCTCAGACTTAATCTTACTGCCGTTTACCCAACCGCCCCCCAATTGACCCCATCAAGTGATCTTGACCGTTGTTTGCTTTCATCCAACAACCATGATTTAATCTCGTGCCCAGAGCTATCTTAACCTATTCTTCACGGATTTTTCTTAACTTTGTTTGGTTTTTGCAGGTTTTTAAGGTTTTTTCCACAGTTTTAAAATGAAACAAAGGCCAGGGATGACGATCCACAGGCCATTTATCCATTGAGAAAGTGGATCCACACGGTTCAAACTATGATTCCACCTGTGCCTCATGAGCATTTGTGAATTCACAAAACCTTTGCGCACCTGCAAAACAACAAAACACAGTAAGACATCAAGCAGACAAAGAGTATCAGTGTCAAAAGAATGGGATCAAAGTAGAAATGAAGAATTAATGATTTTTAAGCATAATTTAAAGGGATTGAGGCCTAAAAAAATCAAGAATCAAATGCCTAATCCACAGTCAGCAGAGGATAAAGAACTGAAGATGAATATTAAGCCTAATTAGGCCTAAAACATAGATCAAAAGCAAATTAACGGTGTTTTAAGATAAAACAAAGAATTCTATCAGTCTGAAAGGCCTTCACTGCCACATCAGAGGCTAATTGAATCCTCTCCAGCTGCCAAAGAGCCACCTGCAGCCTCAAAGAAATCAATAGAAGGCATAATTATTGCCTATTCAAAAGATATTTGCCTAAAGACAGCTGAGCAGTTATTTCAACCAAAGAAACTTATTACAAACTGTCAGCAAAATTATTACAAAGATAAGAAAAAGCCTTGAAGTCAATCTTCTCATCCATTAAGCCTTAAAAAGCAGAAACAAAGTTATGAAACAAAGTTGTAGATAGAATGTGTTCCTGCCTTATGCCTTGCATGGTTTTCAAGGCTAGGAATTGCATTTACTATGGAATTAATTATACTTGAACCCTAGAAACTCTTCCACCTCCTCATTTTCTTATAAAATCTCCTTGAGGAGCACATTGTAAAAGGTTGGTCTCTGGATATCTGTTGCATGTAAATAGTTTTCTAAAGTTGCTGAAGCCTTGTTTATAATTGAAGATACATAAGTTGAGATGAGATGTTTGAAGCTATAGAGACCCACTGGACTTGATGATTGTAACTGGTTTGAACATCAAATACAAGCTGATTTATGGGATCTTGGTCTATGTCAATGGTGATGTGTTTCTCACTATAATTGTTATTTTTATTTATGTTTCCATTCTGTCCACTTTCTCTGATAAAGAACAACAAATATAGAGCTAGGATTTACTGTTAAAAGTACCCTACTCTCATTAATAAGCTTTATCTTTATGTTTTCTTCTAGTTATGTATTTAAGAATGATTTAATACAGTCTAAGCAATTAAGTAATGTTGGTGAGCCCATGTCTTACTGTCTAAAGTTAAAACATTGTTCTTGAATAATATTTTCATTACATGCTAAGTAGAGTTGGACTAGGAAAGTTTATGGTTTGCCCTGTCTTCTAGTTCTGTCTCCAAAGGTAGTTTGAAAGTTTCCCTGAGAGTATGTTGAAAGCAGGATAGGTTCAAAGTCCTTACTTGATCTTAGACTACTTTTATGTTTATCTTGAATGTTTTCCTTTTGAATATGCTAAAAGCAGGATAGGTTCAAAGTCCTTACTTGATCTTAAGCTATTCTAAGTGTTTTAAGTGTTTTCTATTGAAAGTACATCAAAAGCAGGATAGTTTCAAAGTACTTACATGATCTTAGATTACTTTTATGTCTTTCTTAAGTGCATGCCAAAAGAAGGATAGTTTCAAAGTACTTACTTGATCTTAGGCCGCTCTTTGTTCTTCATTTGTTTGATTTCCATCACTCCATTTTTTATTGTTCCATTCCATAAAATCAAATTAAAGAGATCCTTTGACATAGATGAGTTGCCCCATGGACCACTCTTGAACCTTGTTGTTTCAATTAAATCCTCTTATGACTCCATAGCCCAATGGTTTGAAGCTGCTTCTTGCCTATCTTGTTAGCTAAACCATTCTCCCACTTATTTACACCTTCACCCTTCATATAGACTTCATTCACCTTCATCATATCCTTGCCCAACCAAAACCAAACAAAACCCATGTTATTAATAACTAGCCTAATATCACACTAAAAGCCTTTAAAAGATAAATCAATCTTTGCACTTATAGAGAGATCCCTCTCTGGATTCAGGAGGGCTAGATCCTAGAATCCCAATGTGGTTCACATGTAGGCTTTGCAGTTTGTATTTTCCAATCTTGCAAATTACAGAGACCTAACAGGCCCAATATTTTTGTACACATTTACTATTTCGCCCAATGAATGTGTAACTATTTCGAGGCTTTGTCGACTCTCAGCAAGTAGAGTCAAAGACAGGAGATCTCTCCGTAATTTTGCATGAAGTTGTTGGCACCTTTATAAGGTGCATTGCGCCATGTTTCTTTCCCATGGTATATCAGAAATGTTGGCCAGATAAGTTGTGGTGGGTAGACAACCTTCTTCTTGAATGTAGCATTCTGCCCTGCGTCTATTTTGACCAATATTTGGAACATTTTCAGCCTCTGCATCAATATATATAAAATTTTGTATATTAGAAAAAACACATGTAAACAAATTTGTACAAATTCAATGAAAAAAATATTGAAATTGATGGCAACCTCAACGTGGTTGGCTAGCATCTTCTCCACCCTGAAACTGTTGAGAACTAGAATGACCCTGCTGAGAACCAGCACCACCAGCCATTGATTGGCCACCAAGGGAATAAATATCACCACCTTCACGCAACTTGCTACCACTTATTGATGGCCCTCTAAGGGGATTTGAACCACCACCAACCTCTCGAGAGGAGAGAGAAGCTTCATAAACAAATACGAATTTATAATCAATTGAAAAATACATGCATACATATAAATACACGTGTACATATTCATTGATTAAATTGTGTTAAAACCATACCACAACTGGGTGAAACATGGGCATCCATGGCTGGAGTAGAGACCCTTCTCTTCTTATTAGCTCCTAAAAAATAAAAAAATGAAACTTATTAACAACTAATTTAACTCACAAAGTTGATAAAAAATCAATTCCATATGTACACACATGTATGGAGATTTAAGATTATATTTAAATTTACCATGAACAACTCTTGATCCCGATCCCTGATCCCCCACTCTCATAGAGATATGGGATTCTGTTGATCTTCGTTATTCATCCTCCATGATATATATATCTACGGTGGACTTTTGCAATTATTTTTTTAAATAACCAATTTAAATTAAATTCAAAATAAATTTCAAAAAATTAATGTAATTTAGTGTAAACAAATTATGTAAAACACAACTTTGAAAGCACTAATTGATGTGTGAAACTCAATTAAAGCAAAAAAAAAGTTATAAAAATGATAAGTTCACCAAATTGTTTTTTACATGGTGGGAGCACACTTGGTATAAAATTGAAAAAAACGCATTGTCATTAAAAAAATAAGTGAAACTCCATTTAAACAAAAATTTGTTGAAGTCCCCGCATTTTAATTTGATAAAATTGTGAAGTTCACCACTTGTTGCAAATGTGAAGTTCACTAAGTTGTGCTTTACATGGTGTGGTGGGAGCACACTTGGTATATAATTGAAAAAAACACATGGTCATTAAAAAAGACACATTTATAAGTACACAATACACACATATCCAAGATATGTTACAATGTCAATCAATAAATTTTGAAGGAGAGCGTCTCAACACTAATTCATCTTTGAGAGATGAATCTTGAATTTTTGAAGAAGAGCGTCTCAAAACTAATTCATCTTTGAGAGATGAATCTTGAATTTTTGAAGAAGAGTGTCTCAAAACTAATTCATCTTTGAGATATGGCATTGCCCCGTATAATTCTAATTCATCTATTAATTCATCTTTGATATATGAATCCTAAATTTGCATTGCCCCACGCAATAAATCAGCAGACATCTTATTCACATTTGTACAATGCCTTATACTAAAAAATTGAAATTGGCTAACAATATTGTTTGCTATTCCATGTAGTTCTTTTAGCCTCTCCTTCTTAACTTGGTATACACCATTCATCTGGTTGCACACAAGTTCAGAATTGGTGAAAACTACAATTCCATTTGATCCATACTCCATCGTTGTTCCCAAGCCTTCTATCAATCCAATATAATATGCCTCGTTGTTTGTTGTTCTTCCCGGTATATTCATTTTCCTTTGGACGACTTTGCTAGTCACAATATTGGAAAGCACATATGTAATCATTGCTTTCCCTGGATTGGGATAGCAAGAAACTTCTATGCATAATTTCCATTTTTCAACCATATTTAATGGTTTTCTTATCCCTAAAAAAAAACAAATTCAATAAAAATATATATATTAAATTGACATTTATTGCAAATGCATGGGAGAAATGAAAAACTTATATTTAGATCTATTCCAGAGATTGACTGTAAGGGCATTTACTAGATATGTCACCTTTCATAAAAGATGAGATCCAGAAGCTACCTGGCCCTTTACAGACTCTGCCTATAGAACTACCATGGATATGAAAATGAAAAACTTCTAATTAGATCTATTCTAGAGATTGAATGTAGGGGCATTTACTCTTAGGTTAAAACCTATGTTTTGTATCAAATCACTTTTGGTTTCAATGGGAAACTTTTATGGCTAATTTGTGTTTTACATGTTGAAAATAAAAGGTTTTTTCTCTCTCATTGTTTGAGACCATGGATATGAAAATGAAAAACTATATACTTGGTTAAAACCTATGTTTTGTATCAAATTACTTTTTGTTTCTAAATACTATATACATGTTGAATGTAGGGGCATTTAGATCTATTCCAGAGATTGACTGTAGGGGCATTTACTAGATATGTCACCTTTCATAAAAGATAAGATCCAGAGACTACTTAGCCCTTTACAGACTCTGCCTATAGAACTACCATGGATATGAAAATGAAAAACTTCTAATTAGATCTATTCTAGAAATTGAATGTAGGGGAATTTACTAGATTAGGTTAAAACCTATGTTTTGTATCAAATCACTTTTGGTTTTAATGGGAAAATTTTATTGCTAATTTTTGTTTTACATGTTGAATATAAAATGTTTTTATCTCTCATTGTTTGAGACCATGGATATGAAAATGAAAAACCATATAATTGGTTAAAACCTATGTTTTTTATCAAATTACTTTTTGTTTCTAAATACTATATACATGTTGACTGTAGGGGCATTTAGATCTATTCCAGAGATTGACTGTAGGGGAATTTACTAGATATGTCACCTTTCATAAAAGATGAGATCCAGAGGCTACCTGGCCCTTTACAGACTCTGCCTATAGAAATACCATGAATATGAAAATGAAAAACTTCTAATTATATCTATTCTAGAAATTGAATGTAGGGGAATTTACTAGATTAGGTTAAAAACCTATGTTTTGTATCAAATCACTTTTGGTTTCAATGGGAAACTTTTATGGCTAATTTGTGTTTTACATGTTGAATATAAAAGGTTTTTTTCTCTCTCATTGTTTGAGACCATGGATATGAAAATGAAAAACTTCTATTTAGATCTATTCTATAGATATGGTTAGTTTGTGTTTTATATTCATTGAATATAAAAGGTTTTTTCTCTCATTGTTTGAGACCATGGATATGAAAATGAAAAACTTCTAGATATTTAAAACTATTTGAGAGATTGATTGACTTGTAGGGGCATTTACTCTTAGGTTAAAACCTATGTTTTGTATCAAATCACTTATGGTTTCAATGAGAAACTTTTATGGCTAATTTGTGTTTTACATGTTGAATATAAAAGGTTTTTTTCTCTCTCATTGTTTGAGACCATGGATATAAAAATGAAAAACTTCTATTTAGATCTATTCTAGAGATATGGCTAATTTTTGTTTTACATACATTGACTATAAAAGGTTTTTTTCTCTCATTGTTTGAGACCATGGATATGAAAATGAAAAAATTCTATATTTAAAACTATTTGAGAGATTGATTGACTTGTAGGGGAATTTACTCTTAGGTTAAAACCTATGTTTTGTATCAAATCACTTATGGTTTCAATGGGAAAATTTTATGGCTAATTTGTGTTTTACATGTTGAATATAAAATGTTTTTTTATCTCTCATTGTTTGAGACCATGGATATGAAAATGAAAAACTTCTATTTAGATATGTTCTAGAGATATGGCTAATTTTTGTTTTACATACGTTGAATATAAAAGTTTTTTCTCTCTCATTGTTTGAGACCATGGATATGAAAATGAAAAACTATATCTTTGTTTAAAACCTATGTTTTGTATCAAATTAATTTTTGTTTCTAAATACTATATACATGTTGATTGTAGGGGAATTTACTATAGGGGCATTTAGATCTATTCCAGATATTGACTGTAGGGGCATTTACTAGATATGTCACCTTTCATAAAAGATGAGATCCAGAGGCTACTTGGCCCTTTACAGACTCTGCCTATAGAACTACCATGGATATGAAAATGAAAAACTTCTAATTAGATCTATTCTAGATATTGAATTTAGGGGCATTTACTAGATTAGGTTAAAACCTATGTTTTGTATCAAATCAATTTTGGTTTCAATGGGAAACTTTTATGGCTAATTTTTGTTTTACATGTTGAATATAAAATTTTTTTCTCTCTCATTGTTTGAGACCATGGATATGAAAATTAAAAACTATATAATTGGTTAAAACCTATGTTTTGTATCAAATTACTTTTTGTTTCTAAATACTATATACATGTTGAATATCAATTGGATGCACATAACATGCAAGTTATGTGCAAATGATGGATGATGAATGACCTAAGTGAATATCCATATCAATTGGATGCAAGTTATGTGCAGATGATGGATGCTGAATGATGTGATGTTGATCATAACCTTTACATCTATATGATAGGAAGCTTGATATACATAACAAGGTTTAGACTAGATATAATTTTGGAATTCAAGTTATGTGCAGATGATGGATGATGAATGACCTAAGTGAATCTCCATATCAATTGGATGCAAGTTATGTGCAGATGATGGATGATGAATGAGGTGATCTATTGATCATAACCTTTACATCTATATGATAGGAAGCTTGATATACATAACAAGGTTTAGACTAGATATAATTTTGGATTTATATTAGTTGGAATATTTCAATCAACAACTAAGCAGAGTCATTTATTACCAGCAAACAGATATTAAAATACTTGAAAGAGACTAAAAATAATGGAATATAGTACCCAAAAGGTGAGAAAGTCATCTATTACCAACAAACATATATTAAGATACTTGAAAGAGACTACAAACAATGGACTATAGTACCCAAAAGGTGAGAAATTTACATTGACAACATATAGAGATTCAACTAGGATTGTGTGGATGACATTAAAAGTACAAGTGGACAATGTATAATTCTACTTAAGAAGAGTCTTTGGTTTAATTGTTAAGCAAGAAAGAGTCATTACTTTCTATATTTAGAGTAGAAGTGGAATACATAGTACTTAATTATTTTTGAGTGTTTTGGATGAAATGGGCTCTACAAGATATTAAGGTAAATTTAAGTGAACCTATATATCTATTAAGTGTTTCAATACAAGTGTAATAATAATTTCAAAAATAAAATATTCTACTTCCTTCAATCACTAAACATATCATCATAAAGTACCACTTCCTCACACAACAAGTCTTTGAAAAAATAGTGAAGATGTAATACATACCCACAAAGCCTCTTGTTAGAGAAGCATTTGAATATGTGAGAAACAAATTAGGGATAGTTCTTGTAAATGATCTTGTTAGAGAAAAAATTGAATATGTGAGAAATAAATTAGGGATAGTTCTTGTAAATTTTTGTCACTTATTTGACTTCAAAAGAAGAGCCTATGAAATTGAGTGCAATATCTATGTGGGAGAGTACACAATATCTAAGGGGGAGAATACAATATAAGGAAGAAATACAAAGAGTAACAAGAAGCATATGATTGTGTCAATAATTTGAAGTAGTCAAGAAGCATAACAAAGGACCATAATCAAATTCAAATTGAAAGATCAAGTAGTCTTCTTCATGAAGAAGCAACATTAACTAGGTTCATCATTTAAAGGGTTCATTTTTTAATGAAAATATTTATGAAAAAAAAGTACATATGTATATATAATTTATATAAACATGTTCCAAAATATTCTCAAATGTACACAATAGTATTATAAATTTTCATATCTAATTAATAGATGTTGAAGATGATTCTAGCTCATTCTTTATTGGCATTATCATAACATTCTCAAAAGCTCCTCCTGAATCGAAAAATGAATATGGAATGAGTCATTGTACATTATGATTATAAATGACATTTTATCTATGAATAATATGGAATGAATCATTGTACATTATGATAAATCTTGTATTTAAATGACATTTGATCTATGAATAATATGGAATGAATCATTGTACATTATGATAAATCTTGTATTTAAATGACATTTGATCTATGAACAATATTGAATGAATCATTGTACATTATGATAAATCTTGTATTTAAATGACATTTGATCTATGAATAAAAAAGAAAATGGGATTTCTTCATGTATATATATGTGTGTGTGTGAGAGAGAAATAAAAAGCAAAGGTAATTCCACCAATCCTAAAGGAGCATGTCCTAATACATTAAATTATGTTTGGTTTCTAGAAGCATTAATCATGAAGAGCTATAGAATATGGTATGTATTAGTACTAGTTCATACATAGAGCTATTGCCCTTATAGAGCTAATCTTCACACTAGTGCTTATGGTTCTTCTTACACCTTATGGATATGTTACTCGTAATACAAGAGCTATTACCGTTACTATTATATATAAAAGCTTACGATCTTATAGAATATGGTATGTATTAGTACTAGTTCATACATAGAGCTATTCCCCTTATAGAGCTAATCTTCACACCAGTGCTTATGGTTCTTCTTACACCTTACGAATATGTTACTCGTAATACAAGAGCTATTACCATTACTTAATTCCAAACATGGTTCTTACTCATATTCAATGCTAGTATGATTCCCATGGACTCTGTTGTATTAGCTTATTATGAAAGCTTAGATTAAAAGAGATAGTATTAATTGACATTATTATCCTTATTAAACTCTATTACAAAGATGTAGTAACTGACAGTCTTATCAACACATTTCCAAAAATAAAAGAGCCAAAAAAGCATATACAGTTTAAAGAGATAGTAGTAATTGACAGTCTTATCCTTATTAAACTCTATTACAAAGCTGTAGTAATTGACAGTCCTATCCTTATTAAACTCTATTACAAAACTGTAGTAATTTACAGTCTTATCAACACATTTCCAAAAATTAGAGAGCCAAAAAAGCGTATACAGTTTAAAGAGATAGTAGTAATAGACAGTCTTATCCTTATTAAACTCTATTACAAAGTTGTAGTAATTGACAGTCTTATCCTTATTAAACTCTATTACAAAGCTATATTAATTGACAGTCTTATCAACACATTTCCAAAAAACAGAGAGCCAAAAAAGCATATACAGTTAGACTGGTTCGTTCGTTCTTTACATGTTCCTTAATTCATTGATATGTGAATAAAACCAAATATTTTATGCTTTTGGGGATTTTTGGGGTAAGTTTAAATTAATTTAGAATGGGCCACAGTTGTTATTAATTTTTTTTATAAAAGAATGGTTCACAAACTATGTGACACTAGACCGGGGTAACCCTTAAGGTAGAAGTCAAATATGTTGTTAAAAAACAATGAGTTGTGATGTATTTGTTTCAAAGATATGTGAAAGGTACATGAAAAACAAAAAGTTATATGCCAGGGGACAAATGAAAAAACAGAGCCACACAAAGAAACACTGACAAAAAAAAAATTGGTGAAAGTAAATCCATTCCTTTTTTAGGTTAATTATTGTATAGAGAGGTAACCAATACAAACTATAGTATATGTGTTTGTTCAGAACATGATTTCTCTTCTGCATAAATTCCCTACAGGATAACAGGGATAATGTTAAACGTACCTGGAAAGTCGCAGCAGAGGACGTTGAAGACGCTGAAGACAACGATCCCTTAAGACGTTGAAGAAAATGATCCCTGAAGATGTTGTGGAAGACCTATGTGACCAAAAAAATCAGATTAAAACTAAATTAAAAAATACAACAAGAAAAAAATTACAGAAATTTAAGATTTGGATTAACTTACCTCCTCAACGCAACGCAAATCAACAAGACTCCCGTGGTGCAACTAAATTCATGCAGAACAACAGGGAATCAAATAAATTCATGCGAGACAACAGCGAATCAACGGGACAGAAATGAGCGCGCGGCACAACAGCGAATCAGCAGGACATAAATGAGCATGCGATAAATGTGAACAGAAACCTAGAATAGTTTGCGGGCGATATATTTATAAAATAATAGTTCGGCCGAACTTTGTTTGCTGGTTTTCCAAACTCAGGCGAAAAATATATTTTCCATTGCCGTCAGTACACCGTCAATGTAAACAGAAAACGAAGTTCAGCCGAACTAAATTCAATAGTTCGGTCGAAATCCTGAATAGTTCAGTCGAACTATGACAAGAGTTCAGCTGAACTATGGAGGAAAAAAAATTTCCGCCCCAAATTCTCACAAAAGTGTGACCCATCTTCGCATTTTCACCTTGTAGTCATTCCTAATTGGTGCATCTGGATGTAGTGGGAATTGAATAGGTGGTTGATTCAACCATTCTTGGTATCATTCCTCTCCAAGTTTTTCTCTTAATTAAACCTTCTCTCGATTTGAAATTTTCATGGGGTGCAATGGAAGATGGTAGGTAGGTCACTCATCATCACTATAATCCTAATAATTTCAAAAAATATATTTGAACATGATTAATACAAAATCGATGATATCAATTAGTACGCACATCGACAATGCATGATTAATTGGTTTTACGTTGAAATAATTATACATTAATATACCAAATGATGAAAATCAAACCACTTAGAAAATACATAAAACACACATAATAAACTAGAGACAAAACATTGGCAGAAAATGCTTGAACCTCACGGCTTCCTCACATATTTTCTCATTATTAAAAGAATGTAATATTACAATTAAATATATGAGGAGACTGTGTCTCAAGATAGTGCATGCTATCTTTGACACCTTGGTTGAGATAATTTCTCAACTAAACACACACCAATATAGGAGCTACCTAATCTAACTCCTATCTTAGAGGAACAACCCAATCTAAAGAGTTAGGCATAAATTCCTAACTTTTAATATTTAATCTATTTATTTTATTTTTGGATTTATTATTGTTTTATGAGAGAGGCTAACATTCCCCCCTTCAATGATAAATCCAAAATAAGAACGAGGAACCATCTTCCAAGTTCTCATGTTGATCCTCAAAAACATTGCCTGAAAAATCACCAAAGCTGGATGCTGAAAAACTACATTCTGAAGAGACCATGAGTCAACTGCATGTCTGATTCATCTCTGAATTTTGCTTAACAACTCCATCACGTGCCAATTTTCAAAAGGATCCATTTGTTCTTTGTGTGAAATCAACATCCTTTGTCCACTGACAAAATTTGTTGAACGCCCACTGGCTGATGATGTCAAAAACAACTCACTATTGCTTTTGTTGTGTTGAAAAACTGCTCACTGTTGCTTTGCTTTCGACTGCCCATTGGTGAATTTATTGATGCCCACTGGCTGTTTTTTCTGGTTTTGTTGAGACTTTCAGTCTGACAACCACCGTCAATTTCATTGAAATTTCCCCCCTTTTGTCATCTGAAAGGAGAGACAATCCTCTACAAATTATTACTGAACTTCCCCCTTCAAGTGTAGGAGTGGTGCACTGGTGTACTCCCCTGTTCAACTGCATGAGAGTACCATCTTCTTTTCACTGTCAGCTGCACTAGGTGTGATTGTATGCAGTTGTAAAACTGATACAATATTTTGACTGTGGACGACCATTCCCAAGGATCAATCCACTCATAGTTGATCTTTAATTTGACTTATTATTTTTCATTGAAACATTTCTCTGATGAATGATTTGGCTTGCTACAATGGTGACAAGGATGGATATCAAAACACTGATCTTCCATATGACCGGTTCTTTGATAATGAGAGCATTTCGGTTTGACTGCAACTTCAAGTTGCGTTCATTTCTTTTTGTCTGCAATGTTCTCTGAATGAGCTGAGGTGATTTGTTCAAGAAATCCTGCACTGAAAAACTTAATGGGCTTTGAATAATCTGGGATATGCAACTTGGTGTCATCTTTTACATATCCTAAACCTCGTCGATTTCTGTTACTTTGGATTTCTTCCCATGGCTTGATGATTGACTTGGAAGAAAGTTGAACTGAAACAACTTCGACACTTGAAGCTATTTGGATGAATGAATTATCATCTAGATGGTTCAAAGACTTGGAAGCATCACTCTTCTCTTGCAACTAATTTCTTTGTAGTTGCGAATCCAGTTGAGGAAACTCAATCATTTCATTTGTATGTTGTAGATGCCATGAAATATCAGCAAGAATGTCTTTGCTGATTTGCACCATGTCTTCAGCACTTGAGATGATCAAATTGTGAAGAACTTGTAACAACTAGATGTGTTTCGCCATCTGAACTCGCTCTCTTGAATTTAGGCTCGCTTATCATAGATGTCATGCTTTGAACTGACTCACTTGAGTTTGTTACTTGAATGACAGACTCGCTTGCTGTGTTGCTTTAATGGCACACTCGCTTGATTTGTTGCTTTAATGGCACACTGGCTTGTACTGGTTCACTTGATTGAGTCTATCATGCTCGCTTGCTTCAGAATTTGCTTGGTGAAACTTGTTTCTCTTGTTTAAAGTTCACTAGAAATCACGCTCGCTTGCTGTTGATCACTTTTCTTGAACATTCACTTGAATGTGCTTGATTACTTCACGCTCACTTGAATGAATACTCACGCTCACTTGCAGGAGATGTGAACTTGTTGTTTGTTTGATTTAGAGTTAAAACTCGTGGACTCACTTGATTCTTCTTAAAGGAAGGGTGTTGAACACTGTCGAAAATGCACCCAAAAATGCTTACAATGATTTTAGTGATTCACTTAAAAAAATGAATTCACTTGTCCTCTTAAAAAAAACATTAAGGTGGTGGTTTCAACTGAGAGTGCACCCTTACAATCCAACTCAATTTGAATTTGATTACAAGTTCTTAAATGTATTTGAAATAATGTTCATGTAGACTTTACTTTGACACGCTGGAGTTTGCAGGTTCATTAAATTGATTATATTGAGTTAATTTGATTTGTTGAAGTAGAATGTTGATGTTGACAATATTTGATTATGTGTTGTAGGTGCACAAATGCATGTGTTGAGTTTAATTATCCTCCCTTGCAGCTACTTCATTACATGTGTTGTGCTTGTTTGCATTGAACTTTATGTGTGTGTTAAATGAGATCATTTATGTGTCAAAACTAGACACAAATCATAAGCAACATCATGAAGCATGCACCATCAGCAACACACTCTTCGTGTACCTAAGATCCCCTTATTCAATTTCGGGTAGATCTAGGACACAATCACCACAAAAAATATATATTCTTTATTAAAATTTGGAGTACATAATCGTTCAGCTTCACAACATATTCATGGAATCAAAGTTCCAAAACTTCTTGGAAGAAAAATGTCTTAAAAAACTAACTCAACTTTCAACAATAATGAACTTTCCTTTGAAAAACTGCTCACTCCAAACTTACAAAAATATACACCTTATTTCTCCACAAAATTACTTTCAACATTCAACTTATCACTCCAATAATTTTTAAAAACATCACCCTTATTACAAAAATTAATTACAAT
This sequence comes from Pinus albicaulis, assembly GCA_034641835.2. Taxonomy (NCBI): domain Eukaryota; kingdom Viridiplantae; phylum Streptophyta; class Pinopsida; order Pinales; family Pinaceae; genus Pinus; species Pinus albicaulis. The sequence goes on from CM076578.1 coordinate 430,184,663, forward strand.
CTTCACCCTTATAACTCCCAAAAGATTTGATCCACTCCTTTTTCCTAATTCACTCACCACTAAGAAAATACCATGACTCTACTAAGTCTCTCTTTAAATAAAAAATAAAAAATTCACTTTAAAAAGTGAATCAAGACTTCATAAATCACTTTACGCTCCTTATTTTGACTTAAAAAAGTCTTTACAAAATTTACGTGGCCTTCTTAAAAGCTTTCCACTACACCACTCTGATATTTCTCCTTTTTTTTTTAAATACATACTCAAAAATCACTTATCACTCCTATATTCTCCACTCTTTTTAAAATATTATAACATCATTATTACCTCTAAAATTATATTATCCTAACTTCTTATAACTCCAATATTTAAAAAAAAACAACTTTATCACTCCAAACACTTTAACTCCATATCACTCCAATATTTAAAACAAATCAACTTTATTCCACACCATAAGATAATATGTTCACTTCCCATTTACATAAAAATATTTGTAAAAATATTCAGACATACCTTTTGTAAAAAAAAACTTAGCTATCTTTGCTGGCGGTGTCACAAATAAATCAAAAGCTTTTGAGGCCGAGATCTCTTTGGTACAACAATGATTTTCCAGAAGCAGTTGTCTCAAGAAATTTCCTTCAACAATGATTGTAGAACTGAAATTGCAGAGTGTTGGGTTGTCGAATGATTTAATGGGCGATTTCTATGAATAGATTGCGTGGGAAATTCTCTGCAACTGGGTGCACAGTTCTTTACTTCATGCTGGAAGTTGGCTCCTCCAAAATATATGCTGGCCACATTGAACATCATCCACATAACATAATAAAATGTCCACCAATCTGCTCACAAATCAACTAGCAATGTGACTTCCAAACCCTGGTTGCAAAGCGATTATAGGGAATTGATCACACTTCATTTTTTCACAGTGCCGACAACTTTATATTACACCGAACTCCATCTCTCGATATTCACATATCAATTCTAACTTGGTGTATGACTTGGGAACTTAAATATTCCATGCAACAGAAATTGAAACAAGTAACAATGCTTTATGTGGTGATAGGTAGAAAAACAAAACCGCTTGACCAGCAACACGCATCACTGTTTCTGGCAGCCAAGTATGAGGAAATTTTGCCTCCAAAGACAACTAGATTCAGAGAGCGTAGATTCACACTTTCATAAACATTGCTAATGGAACAAGCAATTTAAGGAAGCCTTCCAACACATTATAAACTCACATCAGCAACACATTATACGCCATTCATGCATACTTCCAAAGAGAGAAAACTACAACCTAATTTACTACCTTTGTGCACAATCGTAAAAGCGTTTTTTGTCAAAGAAACTGGATTTCAAAGCTGTGTACAAGATGGATGTGTGTAGTTCTTGTAAATTAAGAATCTCTTGTGCGACAACTTACACGTTCCCACGTGAAGAGGAGCCCTGCAACTACAATGGATGTTATGCAGATCTTAATGGTTTATTGATTGGATCCCTTAATTGATGTTGAGGGAACAAATTACATAAGAGGAAGACAGTGAAGGAATCTATTCGCAAATTGTTAAAAGAAGTGGTGAGATTGAGTGCAATCCCACTTGATCCAAACCTTCCAAAACCAGTCGTCAAGAAGCCTTCTCCAAAAGTGAAAGTGCCCCAACCTCCAACAAGAAAGAGAGTGGGCCATGATGAAATTGAAATGAAGAGAGGGTGTATAAGGCCTATCATGAAATGGAGAGCCGATCCCTTTGAAAAGAATGTCAACTCAAAAATTTGTAGCGATTATGACAATAGGTAGCACATGCAAACATGTCGAGCAATTTGATCGAGCTACGAAAATGGGCAACTAAAAGACGGTGCTGCAATGGCCCAGCGATGGCCAGACCTCAACAAAAAAGCCAGGGAATATGGAGGAAGCACATGCCCATCAAACGCACAAGAGGAACCGATTCACACTTCACCTCGCCAGTCTAAGTTGAGGTTTGGTTTTAGGCTTCACGTTGGTCCAACCTGACCCAAAAAAACTTCTACAACTACAACACAGTCCTTCATATTCATCACACCACACCAATTCACCACAGAGAATTACTTTGTGGCTAAATCTGAGATTTTTGGGCACATATTAGAATAGACTAATCCAAGCTTCACGAGACCTCTACTCAATAGAGGCACTTATCTCTACAACCTACGCGCACTGTAATTCAATAAATTTTGAAATTGCATGGCATCGATCTAAAGAAAATTGCTAAATGTCATGTGTGGCATCGATCTTGTTGAAGGTGATACCGGCAGAGAAGCGGCTTTTGGATTCATAGTCCGATAGCAATACGATCCTGGTCCTAGGCCTCTGGTTCGATTTCGTCGCAGCGCTGGTGTTTCTTACAGTCGTGGTCGAACAGTTTGAAATAAAATCTTCAATTTCGTGTCTCCTTCAGAGCTTTCAACAGATGCCAGCTATGGTTATTTTTGCCATTGTATGAGAAGGATTTTGACTTTCAAATTTGAAGGGTTTGAAGCTATGTATGCACTTACATATAGTATCTTCACATAAATGTAGCTCCCCTCGCTCACCATCACAACTCACATCTCACTCTTAATCACAGACACACAACCCATGTACAATTAGGTCCAACTACTGAGATGTTACACTCAGGCCACAGACCCATAATTGCTCTGATACCACATGATGAAAATCAAACCACTCAGAAAATGCATAAAACACACATAATAAACTAGAGACAAAACATTGGCAGAAAGGGCTTCAGCCTCACGGCTTCCTCACATATTTTCTCATTATTATTATTTTTTTCTTAATTGGACTAATTCTATTGAGCATAAATATGGTACAAAATGAGAATACAAACAAGAGAAACAAGATTCCAGTCAACCGGAAATGATAAAATATCAACCTTGGTCCCAGTGAGAGAAAAAGAAATAAGCAAGGAGCTGCAACAAGTGACTAGAGGGATGGAAATAACTGGCTTCTACCCAGCATGGGCAGAGGCCTCCACACGAAGTTTTTTCCCTTTCTTTTTGTTGACTTTAACCCAACCATTTTGGTGAGTGTGTGCTAGGACGATTTGAAGACTGGAGTTCTCCAAATGAGGGATCTCCTTATCTGAATCAGAGGAGGAGGACTCATGAATGCGTTTTTGAGTGATTGTAGTATCAGGAGGATGCTCAGGTGCAGCGGTGGACAAGTTCTTCGTCTAAGGAGCAAGATCCAGTTCTGCGCCACTCCCTTCATCTTCTGAACTTGAGGATTCAGAGTCTACAGCTGGCGGTGGGATACAAGGAATCCATATTTTGGATTTGGACTTTGTACCGTTTTCATTTTTCTTTTTTGCAGTTAAAGTGGGGAAAGAGTTCTGCAAATGCCCTATGTGGTGACAATGGCGGCAATGGAATGCAGTGTTCTCGTAATCTAAGATCTAAGTCCATACAAAGTCACTAACCTTGATGATGATTTAGTCGAGCAGGCCGTTTCTTATGTCTAAATCGACACATATTCTGGCATATGTGTAGAGACCCTAAATTTCCCTCCCATGATCTGCCGTTACAAAGCGGCCTAAGGCGTTTCCTATGCCTCTGTAGACTTCCATATGCCATAGATGGGCTGGTAAGTTGGGAAGCCTGACCTAGACAGGTGTCCTGGTGATGACAGCTGTAGCTGAGTCGAAATATGGGAACCATGGGGTTAAGAAGAGCCCTGTTGTTCCCAGAAACCAGGGACCTTCCTCTAAGGCTTGTTGATAATGCTTAGAGTGATTGAACAATACTATGAAGAATCCTTTTGAACAGAAGTTGACCTTGCATTTTCTAGTCAGTTATCTTGGATCAATTCATATAGTTCCTTTGTGCGAGATCTGGATGGGAGATCTCAACAGAGGGAACATCCTCCAACTTGTCCACCAGAAAAGGCTGGGGCTTGGGGGCTTCAGGGGGTTTGGGGTTCTGAGAATATACAACATCTTTATATGATAAAGTAGGGGCTAAAGATGACTGTCCAACTGTGCCTCCTCTCAAACGAAGGGTGAACACAATAGAATCATTTCTGTTAATGTTGTAAATTGAGAGGGGAAGAAGGTCCTCAAGTTGTTTACCTTGGAAAAGAAGTCTCTGGAGGACCGAGGTTATCCCAGTCCGATGCTCCAGATTTAGCTTGAGATTTTGCACCAGATCCAAAGAACAAACCCATTGCAATATTTTTTTTCCTGAGAGTTTCAAGATTTGGTTCTGAAATGAGGCAGGGTAATTTCTAAGAACTGGATCTGCACGACAGCTGAGGTGTTGTAGGAGAGGCGGAGCCGCCTACCTTTTTGCTTCAGCATTGGCGCAGCGCAGAAGCCCATATTTAGCTTGTTTCCCGTATACCTTCGTGTGGTAACTCATAACTAGAGTGACCCCGAGACTGTCCTCTTGGGAAAAGGCGACAACAGCTTTGAGAGGAGAAGCCCGCAGCCAGAGTGGAATCGATCGAGGGAGGCCGCAAGGAGCTACGGCAGTGAAGACCGCAGAGTCTCCTGGGTTTGAAATGTAGTCGGCGGTAGCGGCATGGCCGAACAGGGCCAAGGCGAATGCTGGAATGGCGTCGGCGATCAGGCTTGAAGAAACCCTAGCAAGGGTTAAACTTTCGCACTTCTCCATCATCCCAAGGGTCTCAGTTTCTGAATTGTATTCCATATTTTCTCATTATTAAAAGAATGTAATATTACAATTAAATAGATGAGGAGACTATGCCTCAAGATAGTGCGTGCTATCTTGGACACCTTGGTTGAGATAATTTCTCAACCAAAAACACACCAATATAGGAGCTACTTAAACTAACTCCTATCTTAGAGGAACAACCCAATCTAAAGAGTTAGGCATAAATTCCTAACTTTTAATATTTATTTTATTTATTTTATATTTGGATTTATTATTGTTTTATGAGAAAGGCTAACCAAACAATTATTATTACCATCATTGTCCCAGGATTGTGTCTAGAAGATGCAATGTTACAATTGGCAGGTTGAAGCGACTGTCCATTTTCATATACCAAATGTGCCTTGCAGTATGCTGCTCCTGATAAGAGCTTCTGACTTTTTGGAGTTGTTTGAATGTTTTGTGCATTTGAACTCGATTTTGAATCTGCATGAACCTACAAATTTTTATACTTCAATTTCATTCAGTTGATTAACATGGATAAAAAAAATAAATTCAATTAGATAATGAACATATAAATAAAATTTGAAGTAATTACGTCTAGAGATGGATAGGGAGAACTACGCGATGGAATTTGAGAAATATTATGGAACGAGTTGGATTTTGAAGAATTGTCCATTTGATATAATTATGAGATTTTTTCCTTGCATTTGAGCAAAATCAATAATAAATTTTTGGTGTACAATATACCTAAAAGTAATTATGGTGCCTTAAAAATGGACTTATTGTTATCAGTGCTAATGTACTATTAACTGCACCGGTGTGTTTTAATTACTGCACACCGGTGCGGTTTTATTAACTGACACACCAGTGCTTTTAGTTAACAAACACATCGAAAATTTGGAAATTAAAAAAGCACAACTTTATTTTTTTGAAGTGAAAAAAAACAGTAAATTGAAAAATGGGCGGCAAATTATTTTTAGAAATCTAATTTCATAAAAGGTTCTTTAAATAGTAAAATCTATTCATTATTTCATTATTTTTGCAAAAAATTTCAGGGAGGGATTTGCACGAGAGACATACCTAGAGCAAGAGAGCATGAGAGCACTGTGGAGTAGCAAAATACTTTCGAACAACATCACTATTCAAAGAATCAGAATTTGAAACATCTGGTGATTCGCACAAAAACCCTGTAGTATAGTAAAATTGTTAAATTTTGATATAATAATTATTTTTTTTACAGTTTCTGTTGGATTTAATACACTCATAGCAAAATTTTTAAATTTTACTGTCATTTTTAGAAAAAAACAAAAAAATCCATTCTTACGTTAAACCCTTGCTTATTCTTGTTTATGTGACTTCACAATTAGGGCTTTTCATTTTAGATTTATAGAGTTTGTATTACTATATATATAGGCGTATGACATCTAACCCACGGGACCACTTGTAGAGTCGGATCCCAATCCATGTCATCCCTTGCACGATTAAAAAAAAACATTTTTTTTTAATCGGTGCACGCTGTTTAAAATAGTGCACCGGTGCACTATTGTAGTATAGCGTACCGACTGCGTACTGAAAAAAAAAAACACTATTAGATAAAAAGAAATTTTTATTAATTTATGTTTGTGTTAATCAGTCCACTGGTTTACATATAACGCACTAGGTCTCCTTGTTGACAAAGAGCACCATACGGTGTTTCTACTATATTGGTGGTGCGTTGATAAGAGCCTACCATGCCACGTTCGGTTCGTACTTTGGGAAAGGCGCACAGTTTTCTTGATTTTTTCTTTTACCTGAAAAGTATGTGATTTATTTATAAAATATATTAATGAATGGTATGATACAGGTTTCATATTGATAAATAAATGGCTGACAAGAGTTCAAGTAACAAAAATACTGATAGCACATCGAGAAAAGCAAAAAAGGCAAGTTATTTGTAAATTCTTTACAAAAATTATTATTTTTGAAATATATGTAAGTTTAACTAATATGTATTATTTAATGTGTATCATGCAGAGCCATAAAATAACGAAGCTCGATAAGATTATTTTTTATCTAATACCAAAATAACATAAAAGCTTGATGGAAAAATTGCGGAAGGATGAATCAGGTGAATGAATAAATATTGTTGATCCAATATGAGTTTCTTTTTTGATTTTTCATTAATAATATACTTAAAAATATTATATAAAATGTTTCAAACAATCTGTTTTTTAAATTAGGTTTAATGTTCTACAGGGACCAACAACGAAGAAAAGGAATGTTGTTCTAAGAAAAGAAAATAAATAGAACATGCAAATGAAAATGAATTGCTCCTTAGCTCATTTGGAGTGGTGCTGGAGGTTAACGAAAGGCGGAAAAACTTTTACAAAACTTTGAGGGATCTAGTGGAACGAATGTATAAACGTTCTTTCCACTTACAATACAAAAATCAATCAAATGATTCCAAGAACCAAATTTTATTTAAACTATAGGATGCATTTCCAGAGAATTGGTTAATGAGACATGTCAGACTTTTAATAGAAAAATCATACAACAACAAAAAATAAAGAATGAAAAAGTAATATTCCTTTAAATGTTTTTCTAGAATTATATGTATATATTTCTAGAAAAAAATCATTTATAAATATCAATTTGGTTATATTTACTTTTCATATATCAATATTAAAATTAAATAGTTTATTGTCATGTTACATTTTCAGAAAGATTATGAAAATCTCAAAGGATGAACGAGCTGATATCAAAAATATGCCAGTAGGAATTGTTGGACACCTAATCCTCTATGGGTAGGTGTGGAAGATGAATGGACAAAAGGAGTCCAAGTGACCTTGGAAGGTGGAATCCAAGAGTCACATCAATGTATTATAAATACACATCTATGGTTAATGGAAAAGTAACTCATGCTTATCTTTATCATTTTCCGTATTCTTGTGTGTTTACCATGCGTGTGTTTAACATGGTATCAGAGTTGGTTCCTTCCTGTCTCGCTGAAATTTGAATGTGCAGTTATTTTGGGCGTTTCTCTACCTTTGTGCAGGATTGTCCGTTTGCCAGCAATTTCTTGCCTGGTCTCTGCGCTCTCTAAATTCTCAAAATAGTGAAAAGTGTGTAGTCTCTCATACTTAGCGTTAATTCCTGCCTTTCTCATTAACCACTCTGTCTGTCAAAAATACATGTCCTTTCCAAATTCTGGATACGGCTATTCTTGGTGATCAACGATTTTGTGGTCGTTTATATATTTTGGCAGATTTCTTGCAGTGCAACAGTTATCCTCTGGCATCTAAGAATGAATTTGTTGCATTGATATTCTGCTTCTATCCTAACACCTCTCTTACAACCTCCGCCTAAACATTGTCTTCGCTGCCATATTACTCCTTGCTGCTATTTACGTGATGGATCTCAGTCAAATGTGTTAATTTATAGAACATGAGACCCTTCTACGATTAGTTCATCTTGGTATAATACAAGCTCAAAGTTTGTTACTACTCCACCCCATTGCATAGGATGGAATTCATATCATAGGTTATTAGAGCTTCGATCTCACTATGACTCACATCACGCATGTAGAACATTACACTGTCGTACTGAGTGCTCTTGTATCGTAGGCTCCACCTGCTTTTCTTATTAGGTTAAGTGCCTTTCTCCATTGCCTTCTGATGCTCGTTAGGGTCGGGTGAATCAAAGAAATTTGCATCTATCCAATGAGATCAGGTTAGGGTATGAGGCGATGTTTTTTCTGGGATTAATTCCCTCTAGTCTTTTCTGACCTTGAAAATTTTAGAAATTGAGGTCGAAGATGTTGTTTTTACTAAGAAAGAGAATGTGGGAAACTTCTCCATGGGATCAACAATGCATCCCTTGAATATATGGTTGGCTAGCATGATATCAAAAGGGGAATAATTTTAATTGACTTTGTATCACCCTCCCTCGGTGGACGAGTCAAAACTGTCCCAAATGGTGGCATATACAGATATGGGTTTTTCTAGGTAGTGCGCACCCATGGTATATGCTCTTGGAATTTTTCTTATGGGGACGTAGTCCGCAAATAATATTGTGCTTTCCTTTGTCCAAAGAATTTTGTGTTGATGAAAGTCTTCAATGGGATCGAACCAGAGCATGTATCGTTCCTCACGTCTAACAACGGGAGCACTGATAGAGGTCTTGTATTTGGTCCTGGTTAGAATTTTGCTTCAGTTGCTAGTGCGTGGATTATGAGACTAAAAAAGTTCTTAAGGCATCAATGTGTAGTCCAGATGCTCTTGAGATTATGCAGGGTATTGCCATTTCTTTGAAGTGTGGGGCTACAAAGACACAGTTTGACTCATCTGTTGGTATCCACCCATCAACTGCAGAAGATTTTGTTACTATGTGTAAGTATTACCAGGCGTATTGCCGCTAGTATTCAAGTAAAGAAAAATGAATAAATTTATACCTATATCTTATCATTTTTCCTTATAGGCAAAGTCATTGGTTAATGGATTTAGTTTTTCTGCTTGATGGGATAGATCTCTGCCTTTAACAAAGATAAGGTATTGTAGTTCCTATTGGCGATGTAAAATATGGAAAATACAAGTATCATGTCAGAATGACGGCGTTGGATAATATGATCCCAAGTAAGAAAGGGAAATCACTAAATCATGTTTCAAAACAAAAATCCCTTATATTTGATACGTGGAAGAGAATAAGCTTGTGTATTTGCTATTGATATGGTTGCACATACAAGTTGAAAATTCCATAAGTTGTTGGTAGCACTTGTAAGTTAACATCGATATGAAGGTCCAAAAATGTATATGTCTCTTGCAAGAAAAGAAGGTAAATGAATCTATAAGGGGATAATTACTAAGAATTTATTTGAATATTAAGTACAAAGAGCTCAATTGAATGGTGTATGGTCACCATATTAACAAGAAAGGCAACTTGGGACATTCCTTAGAAGCTCTATCACCACTTTCTCATTTTATTTCTTTGAGCAATATCATTTTCTAGTGCGACAATTGGTGTTTGATTGGAATATTTGTTTTAGTGTGGATATGCAACAATATTAAGCATTTCGTTCCTTATCACTCCTTTCAAGGCGCATTATGAGTTTAAACTGACAATCTCCATTTGTTGAGCTTGAATTTGTCTGAAAAATGACTCAAATTTATGAAGTATTAGATTTCCTAAAAACTTTGGTACAATCTACTGCAGAAGAAATAGTAAAAATCAACAAGGCCAATCTTGTTAATATTCAAATATGTCTACAAGATGCACACGAAAATATCGAGTTTCTGCAACTAGAATCTCAGCTCTAGCAAGAAGAATTAAAACAGAAGAGTTGTCATTTTGAACCTATTTTTGTTCAGAACATTGAGATAAACTCACATCATCAACAATAAATTGTAGAGGCAGTACTCATTTCAGGAGCAGATGTGCAAAAAGATGTAGAAATGCAGCATGCACTTCCCAAGCCCATCATCAAACCTTGGGAAGAGCTTGTCCATAACAAGCACAAAACAAGTCTTGGATATGAAAAGGAGGTGTCATTTCATATTCCAAACTATTCCAAGCCCTTCAAATTTTAGAGTGCTGGATTTCTTCATGATAGCTCACCTTCAGGTGTTCCAAATTATGTTCCTCTTCCACAGTAGCAACAACAAATTGAAAAATTCCAACACTGTGATCGAGTTAGCCATATGAAAGATCATTGTTTCGATCTTCACCCATGCAAGCACTGTGGTCAGCACACTCATTCTTCACACAGATGCTTCATAAACAAGCCTCCTGCAAGAACAAAGATTCATCTTGGATGGATTGCTTCTTGGCAATGGGATTCAATAACCAAGAAGATGTTTAAGTCATATGTCAAAACTTGTTCTAGACTATTGAACAATCTTGTAGTTGAGTTTTCACAATTATCTCACCTTGTACCTGACAAGGAGGGGAAATGGTGGTCATCTACAAGCTTTGAAGCCACATCAAGTGAGCTTGAGCCACAATCTCTCATTACAGATTCAGAGTTGTAGCCAGAGACACAACCGTTCAAGCAAGCCTGAGCCACAACTTGTCATTCCAGATTAAGAGTTGTAGCCAGAGACATAGATGCCCATGAGCATGCCTTTGGTTGGTGGTCACCCTTAAAACATCCATGCGAGGTTGGTATTCTTCCTCTTCAAATAATTCATGACATTTCCTCTAGAAAAAAGACAACTTATTACTAGTTTTGGAAGAGTTCCATGAAATGCATCAAGTTCCAGAGTTGGTGGTCAGCCTTAAACCATCACAAGTTGTATACCTCCCTTATTCTGGTTTTAAGGTATCCCTCTTCAAAGTATGAGGGACACTTCCTCTAGCAGAAGACCTCAACTTCTTACCAGATCTGGAAGAGTTTCGGGAACTACACTAAGCGTTCCAGTGTTGGTGGTCATCCTTAAACCACCTCTTTATGCCAACATTTCAGAGAGCTCATTCAACCTAAGTGCTGCCATGCATACTTTTCCATTTTTGTATTACAACTCTCTTCTTGGACTCACACATACCCCTTCAGATTAAGGGGGGGAATGTTGGACACCTAATTCTCTATGGGTAGGTGTGGAAGTTGAATGGACAAAAGGAGTCCAAGTGACCTTGGAATGTGGAATCCAAGAGTCACATAAATTTATTATAAATACACATCTATGGTTAATGGAAAAGTAATTCACACTTATCTTTAACATTTTTCGTATTCTTGTGTGTTTACCATGCGTGTGTTTAAAAGGAATGTCTAGAAAGGTTCACAAGGAGATGGTCAAAGAAATTGACATAATTGCATTGCACGAGGAGCCATATCAACAATAAAATTGTTCAAATGTAACATGTAATCATTTATTTTTCGATTAGGTGCAATAAATAAACAATTTAGCATTAAATATTAATTTTCAAGTATTTTCTCGCAGAAAATAAAAGAAAATGGAACCCATTTAGCACATAAAACAAGACGAAAAGGAAGAAAATGGTTGATATCTATGTTGTGAGTAGTTGTTACTTCCTTATAACAACTTAACTAGATTTCATTTTTTAATATTTTAAGTTGTTTTACAACAATAATCATTTAATGTCTTCAAACATGTGCTAAGATACAAAGAAGAACCATCAGAAGAATTGATTGACGTCGAGTTAAATATGGGTTGTCAGTATATGTTGGCATATCAGAAATTAATTGTGGAATATGTAAGCATCTATCTTGTTTTACTTAGCTCCGTCTATAATTAATAGAATAAAAAACTATTTTATATTAAAAATATGATTTGTTATGGGGTATAAAACTTGCAGGAAACAAAGTATGGAACTGCGCCAAAAAATGAATTGTTGAGAGATGGCATGAAATTTGGTTTTGAAAGAATGTGTATAGTTCATGAGTCAATTATTGCTATGGTACATTTCTTTTCGATTTAAATTGATGTATATTATTTAATATTGCAATTTCATTATTCTCACCAATGTATATACACTCATTACACTTTATTTTTATGTTTGTAGATGGAACTTGAAGAAGAAGAAAACAATCAACACAATGAAAAAAACATTCCTCCAAATAACCCAAGTCATGGAAGCAGCTCGAGCAGTGACAATAGTTCCAACGAAGAATGATGATCAATATGTTTGGATATCAAAGCAAGGCATTGTATTTTTTGAAATATTTTTCTGTGAAATCAGACATTTTGTTTAATGTAATGGAAATAGTGTCCCAATTGAAAGACAAAGGGATACCAATAACTGCCCCATTTTGTATGAAAAAGAGTGTCTTATATATATATATATATATATATATATATACGTTTTAATTTATTCTATTGTGTTCTCCATCATTATCGCTGTGAAATGTTACACCACTGATTAAATATATGGATGATTAAATATTACAATGAAGGGAAGCGAAATCTAATGATATGCTATAACAAATTAATCCAAACATCACATTCAAATACAGTAATAAAAATTTAATTGATATGAATACTGTTATAAGATATGTGTTGACTTTTGATTAATAATTAATTTTAAAAAATCACAATAATTGCACTGTCACAGGTGCACATCGGTGCGCGTTAGTTACTATGCACCGGTGCGTTTATATGATACTGTGCACTGGTGCGTTTCTACGACCTCTGGGCACCACACAAATACCAATATCAATTAGAATGCCCAGTTCGCTTTATTGATGACTACCACTCGAGCGGTGCATTGCATGCACCGATACGGTTTGCCTTTAACATGCCGATGTGTTTTTATAACTTAACAACACAGTGATTTTTAGCACCTAGACGACCCGATGCGGTTTTACACCTTAATGACCTAGTGCATGCACCTTCCATCATCCCGGTGCATCTTCCTGGGTGACATGCACTGGGACATTGCTAAATGCCCTAGGGCATACGAAATTTGTTTTCCATCCCGGTGCTTGGTATGTTTACAGTACCGGTGCGCACATGGTAAAACGCATAGGTGCGTTCACACCTGATGTATGCATTGATGAGAAAACCATCTGTAAAAACCTCCAGTGGCCCATTGTTTTTTAGTTGTGTTGAAATTTTGTTTGAAGCTCTGCCAAAACCTCCGTTACTGAAAACAGATGTTGTAGAAAATGTTTTTTTGACAATTTTGGCCAATTTTATAACACTAAAAAGATCCTTTATAACCTCTGCTAGAGGGTCTTTTCTGTGTAGTGTCTCCATGTGATATTTTTCAGTCAATTTAATTACATAAACTTTGGACATTAAATCATCAATCTAGGAGCTTGTAAACTTATGGGATGTAAGCAAAGTATATTCAAGATCAAAGCCTATCCTATCCTATCTTAACAAAGAAATGCTAACAACTACTTTACAACTAAAATCAAATGGAATTAAGTGCTTTCTTAGGAAACACTACATGGATCTCGCTCAATGGATGGAAAACTTAGAGAAAGGTTTTTATAGGCACATGGGATAGTATTTCACTTAACCATAATCCCAAGTGTTTCTATCTTGATTATAAATAAGTCTCAAGCCATATATTTAATGGGAATTATCTTGTTGCGGTTGCTATCAAGGAACCAACATACATGTAAATATAAAGAGAAAATTATATCTATGAGACACATGATCGTTGGGGTGCCAACATAGAGCCTCTTTACATGCATAGATTGGTATCTTTCACTATGATTTAACAAAGTGTTCATGCAATAAAAAAAGAGTTATAATGTGTATCTCAAATATTCAGTGAGAGATCTCGCCTCTGTAAACAATCAATAAAACATAAGAAATAAAAACAAATTATGAACTGAGAAATGAACAAACTAACTATGAAATCAAAGGAAAGCAGATTACAATCTAAATTATCATTGCTAATCTATGCTATAGAATAAGGAAAATAAATAATGTGGGTCAAGTTTGTGGGCCCTCCCAACCGACTTCATACTGCTTAGAAGCTACAACATCAAAAAATGATCACACATATAATGAACTAAAATAACCATCATAACGTTATGTATTAAGATATATCTTAGAAATATATAATTGAAACTAACATTACCCCATTGATCTAATGAGCTGATAATATCAAACAAATTACAAAGACGAATTATATTTTTATGACCCCTTGACTACCTGACTCCATTATTTGTCCATACATTTATACAAAGAGGTAATAGGGTGGATTGAAACCAATTCCCTCAAATCATAATAGTCAAACATCTTACAACATATGTTTTATTTTGTTTTTGGTAGATATTGGTTGAAGAGACAATTCAAAATCTAATTACAGATCATTTTCCTAACATAAAACCATCTTGTGGAATTGACCTAAGCATGTTCTAAACAAAAAGGATCCATATTGAGGGGGTCAACAACAAAACCCATGGAATTCCTCTTGGATTTGCATATATATGCCAACCTTGGATGCTAGTTTTAGGAATTGCATAAGAGCTACAAGAAATGAATTAAGCATAACCATCATTACTTAGATTAGTCCAAATACTATCTAATTCATCAAAAATAAAGGAAATCATGATAATAAATATCATTAAACTTGTGATGACACATAGCTTCAAAAGTACGAGAAGATGTAATAAGAGGAATAATAAAAAGTGACAAAATAATAAAAAAGGAGGACCAATTGATAGTGTAAAACATGTCAAAACAATGGCTCAACAATATCATATTGTTTGCCTGTGCAAGGGTTGACCTATGTGGCATTTGAAGTTTTTCATACGTGTCATTTACCCAGTGGTAACATTTGTTTTCTAACGTACAATACAAATCCAAATTTTTGCGATATTTTTACTCTTTATGACCTCTAGATCTTTGATTTTCATATGTGGAGACAATATATGGTCGGACTAAAGAATACATGGTATACCTCAATCTATACTATATGTTATTACACACAAAAAATACATTGAGTAATGAAACACTTATAAACCAATTGTCATGATTTTACCAATGAACGTGAGATTAATTCCCCTGGCTAGACAACAGTAAAACTTTCAATCATTTGTCAAAAGCATTGGTTTGCATCCCTACAACTATGTTAGATCAAATCCTACATTTCTCAAATAAAATTGGACTGAGTAAAATAAGAAAGGATAAATCACTGAACTATATCATTTTCTAATTATTACTATAAGCTCTTGTAAATGAAATTGCTTTGACATCATTTTTCATAAGTTGGTTACAATATGCATGTTGCATATTTTGCAAATTTCTAGGAAGTGCAAGTAATCCCGATGACTATGAGTCTCAGAAAAATGAGAGAAAAAAGGAAGCAATCGATAAATAATGATTTAGATAAATAAAGGAAGCAATGGATAAATACTGATTTAGATATTATTAAGTTTTTTCTCACTCAGTTACATCATTTCCCAATTTTGAGGCCATTGTCACCTTTTACTCGTTAAGAGTTTTTAGATGATATACGATTTTTCTTATTCCAATTTTGGGACACATAGTCATGGTCCTCATAAGTTTTTTTACTATCATCGTACTTTGATGATTTGGAAAATAATGTGTCTCTTGAATGTGTGTCATTACATGGTTGGTGCTTAGTCAACATGTTGGCCACATGGTATGACCAAATCATTTTCAAAATTTGAATAAGATCATCCAAATCTAGATGTTCCCTTGTATGCATTTTTGGAGAAATCTTTGATATATAAATGTCTAGATTCTGTAATCATCCAAATTTCTTAACTTTTTGGATGTTGAATTTATTGTCTTTCCCTTATTCATGATATTTTTTGTTTAATTAATTAATTATATTTTAATTTTAATTTGATTTACTTTAATTTAATTTTAATTTATTTATTTTCTTTTTGTTTGTTAGTTTGTTCATAAACTTGCAGGACTAATTTATGGCTTGAGAAACCATGACCCAAAGGAATCTATGCTATCAAAATCACCCAAAGATCATGCCCGACTTGGACCACACCAACCCATGCTCATGATTACATTTGTACCCACAAATATAGGATTTATCATTTTTTTACAAATTATAAGTATTATTTTTCAATAACATAAGCCTTAACACTATAATATTTCATCCATGTTGGATGAGTTTTGATGTATGTGAAATGGGAATGCTATGTATATTTCATGTGAAATTTTCCCTATAGATATTTTTTAATTATTATTATTATTATTATTATTTTTAAACTAAAATTGGTTACCATTGGAAGTTTCATTTTTTCTTTAATTAATAGACATATTTCAAATTATTTCTTCCTTTACAAATTCTTGTCACAATTTTCTGTAAGCAAAATCAAGTTTAAAGTAATATTTCTTTAGATTTACTTCAAATTATAGTTTTATTGGCAAAATTTCCCTACAATTTATTAATCAATTAACTAACTAAAAACCTAAAAATCACATGCATGAAAACAAGGAAATGATTGAATATTTCCCTCTATAGCCATGTTTACCTCAACTCCATATTATTCTTAATAAATACTTTTCATAATTATTTTAATTCTAACACCATCCAATGTACACAAATTTAATCAAAATTATCATCAAAATTCTTTCATACATTAATATGACAATATGAAAAATTAAAAGTGATTTTCAAGTTTACATCAAGACAACAAAACATGTTTTAACTTACATTTTTTATACACATAACAAAAAAAAAATTACAAATCCTATAAATCACATTATCAACATCAAATAGGACAACCATCCACAATTCCAACTCATAATACAACCTACTAAGATATTCTTCCACATTACCTAGTTCATAAACCACTTACTCCTTATTAGTCCCTGCCTATGGCAATGAGGTACTATAGCAATCGCTAAGGCGTTGACGAGAGATTAATTCATCGTTTGACCAAACAATTTGGCTCAATTTTGTTCTTTAACCAAAGTTTGGGATTGACAATTTCTTTCAATGAATTTTTAAACCAATGTTTTGAGTTTTCACTCTTATTGCAAAATTCACGTGTTGACCAAACAATTTGGCTCAATTTTGTTCTTTAACCAAATTTTGGGATTGACAATTTCTTTCAATGAATTTATGAACCAATGTTTTGAGTTTGCACTCTTATTGCAAACTTCACGTGCCCCTCGATTATTTTAGCGCCCTATGTTATTCGATACAAATTTGTATTTTAAAGGAAAGTTGGCAAGTTCTTTTTAACCAAGGTTTGGTATTATTGCAGACTTAAACCTTTTATCAAAATTTTTATGGGAAGTGTTTGTTTCCGATATCCAAAGTATTTTAGTTGGCAACCCACATATTTGTGGCAACCTGCATGCATTTGCGTTGGCAGAGCCTCTTTGAAATAACCTATCTAGATTCTAAAATACAAATCTCTCTTCTCCCTGCGCCTTGGTTCCATCATTACCTTATTTGTGGAGTTCCTAATTTATGACCATCGACTGTAATTGATTTAGGCAAGTAGGCAAGTAGACTCACAATGCATAACTTGTGGTATAATTCTTAAACTTGCAGTATAATTCTTAAACTTGTGGTATAATTATTCATGCTATTACTAGAATGTAAGGACCATGTCACTGGAGTGTAAGGTTTAGGTTAGTAACTTAAACTTGCGGTATTATCCTTCACGCCATTACTGGAATATAAGGGCCATGTCACTGGAGCGTAAGGTTTAGGTTAATGACTTAGCTATGGAGCGCATCACCCAATAAATTCCTAGTTCAGGTCAATGACTTAGTTGTGGATCACATCCATTCATAGCCACAAATTGTAGTAATCAAATCCATTCATGTCTACCAACTATCAATGTTTCACACCCAAAATCCTACAAATTGTTCTATTGCTTTTATAGTTTCCCCTACCTGTTTTTGCCTCTATGCAATGATCTACTTGGCCTTTTGATTTCAACAATTAAACGCAAAAACAAATCTTCATAATATTTGAGCAGATCCACAACCTCTCTATGAAACATTGAATCTACTTATGCACCAAAACTGTTGTTTGTCATTTCGTAAGTCTCAACGGATCTAAATCCAACCATCAATGATCCACCTGAAATACTGGTAGGTGGGGAAAGTTTGTCAGCAAGGGAACACATACATAATTATGGAAAATTTTAGCAAATGGCTTTGCACCTTGGTTCTTATAGTAGCTAGCTCTGTTACGTGAGGATGCAGATGAAGAAGGGATTTGCTGCTTCTTGGTCTGAAAGTGTGAATTTTATGGCAAGGGAAGCTTTGGTATTGCGATGCCTTGAAAGTTTGAAGAGAAAGTATGTGACTGCTATGTATTTTTGCATTTGGTTCTCTTGAATTTTTTTTTTAACATACTAAAGAATTATTTTCCTTGCTGCATTGAAGTATGGACTTGAGATTCGCCCATGTTCCCAAAGTTTTTTTTCAAAAATCCATGCAAACAAAATATTGGCAAGGGTAGTCTCTCCCATTCCACTTGTTTTCTGATTCAAAAATAAAAATGGTCACCAAGAGAATGGTGTTCGAGAATGTTTCATTCAAACAGAATGTCCGAGAATGTTTCCTTAAAACAGTAAATGTAATGACAAAACCTATTTCATCATTCCCCTGTGTAGATATTGGCAATAGCTGTGAACCTCAACTGAATATCGTAAGTTGTCAGGGTTCTTGTAAAGAATCTATAGAGAAAATCGAATCTATAGGCGAGGTGATGAATGCGTTCACTGAATATGAAATAGCTAACGAACATAAAGAAATCTCTATTCCGCAAAAGACAGATCAAATTCCATGACTGATTCAACAACAATTTGGTGAATATTACTGCTTATAATACTCCATAGATTTAGTATTTTTGGGTGCATCAGAGAGATTGCAAAGGAAATGGATAGTTTACTGACATGTCTCCTGAAATAACAATCTAGGGTCATGGTGACAACGATGTCAAAGAATCCAATGAATGTATGTAAGACAAATGTAAATGCTAGACATTGTGCATGACTCTAGATTGCAACATGTACGTGACAACACTTATAGTCTTGGAAGTGATAGATCTAACCCCATTCATGTGCCAGGACCAAACAATCTTGGAATTGATAGATCTAACCCCATTCATGTGCCAGGACCGAACATAGAAGGCACAATAAAATTTCGAAATATGGGGTTCTCTATCAACTTCCAAGGGATTATTGAGTCGTTTTCTTGAGATTAATTCATTTTTTTGTAAGCCGTCAATGAATCAAGATATACCTTTGCCAACGCCTGAAAATATGGAACCTAGTGTTAAGAAAAAAATTTAGTTCAAGTCTTCAAGAGGCAGAAACATCTGAATTGTGCAATTTGTATGGAAGAGAAACTTCAAATGGAAGTTTGCAGCATGACATTGGTATTGGTATGTCACTAAAACTTCATCAATATACTGAAGGTTTGAGGATATGATGCATTTTTATTAAGGAATTTGTTTTGTTTCCCATTTGCTTATTCTCGTTCTCTTATATCTAGTTCATATTCATTGTTACTTACATTGAATGTATTGTGAATGTATTGTTACTTACTGAGGAATTTTATTCCTTGAAGCTACAATAATTAATAGCAAAAAGGTTGTCGTTCGAATAAGAGGTCAGTATTTCCCTCGGTCTGCAGCTGCACCTTTTGTTCTTGGAATTAGTGCTTCCTTTGGCCTAGAAACTCTTGATTAACCGAGGGTGAAATCCTTGTAGAAGACATAGAAACAGAAGCATAGAAAAATTGTACATATGATGAATGTAGTAACAGCTGAGTTCCCTAATGAAACACAATTAATGCACATAAATAAAGCTAGTAAAAATTTATATAATATTGTTGCACACGGGCATGATGCTCTAAGAGCATGCCCTCTATTCCTAGTGGGAGCAGAAAAATAAGCATGCTTTTGAAACCACCTAGGATTTAGATATTAATAAATATCAAGTTGTCTTTTAAGTTTTAAGGTCATGGTATATCAGTTGATAAAAAAAGAATAGCAACCTTTACTTAGTGGGTTGATTGCATTCTTTGGGGAGAAGCAGAGTAGCTAAGACACAAAGTATTTTATAAATAATATGTTATTGGAAACTTTCTAACTCGATGTCTGGGAAGATTAGTATCTGCAATCCTGGGTGATGTCTTTTGAGTACTCGGAATTTTGCTGTTGTTATTTTTTCCATGAGATGAGTGGTATTAGAGTACACTCAATCAAGGCTCAAATATTTTTGTAACAGGAAGAGTGGGTTCAACCCTTGGAGTTAGAGCCTTAGAGGTCTTAAGATTTCTCTTTGAACTAAAAGACTTATGGAACCACATTGATCTAGGAGCATATCCCACATTCTTAGTTGTACTATTAAATGAGACATCCTTCAAAAAAATATTATTGGCCCCCTAATTTTTTAGATGCAGACATTGATAAACAGAGAGCTTCTTGAAGTTAGAAATGAGAATCTAGATATTTTGAGAAGATTAGTAAATTGAAAAATAGAAAAGGTCTATCATAAGCTATATTGTATTATTTGTTTGGAGGTGAAGAAATTGTGAGAGGAAGCATTTAATGAAAAAGGTATATGGAAGTATTCTGTTGTTACTTTTTCCCCTGCATTGTCTGGCATTAGAGAATACAACAAATATTTGTACCCCTAGCCTGGGGAGCATATCTTGTTTCACAGGAGGCAAAATAATCGATTACTATTCACTGCTTCAGCTGTACGCAGTAAAAGTTGTTTTGGACTTTTTGTGGATATTTTAGAAGAAATGAGTTTTGGAATTTCTAAGATGTTTTCTAAAAGACACAGAAAATTTTATCAAGCATGATGCTACTAGAAACAAACAATTAGACAAAAATTACTAGCAGGGACTACCTGCTGCATGCAGCACTTGTTCTCCTTATTCTGTACATGCACATCCATTTCCGTTTTTACATTAATGACTATCAACATTTCCCTTCACTACACTAGTTTATAAACCACTAAATCATCTTCAAGTGTACCTCCACATCCACCTTTATTTCCAGTTTCACATTAATGTGTAGAGGTATCTTTCTCAGTTACTTCTAGATATGGATGCCCAAATGATATTTATAAATGAATAAGAATTGAAAGGTCATGTTTTTAATAATTACTTAATGATATTTATAAATGAATAAGAATTGAAAGATCATGTTTTTAATAATTACATAATAATATTTATAATTAAATAAAAATTTTAATAATTACTTAGTGATATTTATAAATGAATAAAAGTTGAAAAATCATGTTTTTTTAATTATTAATCAAGTTTTTGGTGAATTTTGATCAATGAGAATGTAAAAAGTTTTAAAATTATAACACACTTGAATAAAGTGAGCATAAGTTTGAATAGCAAAGAGGGAAATATATAGAATTCAAAGATTGAGAAGCGTACCGTGTTTGGTGAGAATGAGAGGATTAGCTTCTTTTACATGGTTTTCCTCGTTATACCCCTCCATCTACCATGTGAACGTGTAGCTTTGCTTATTCTTAAGTGATATAGATATGGCTTCAAGCTTCTTTTTATATGGCTCACACCTTATTTTTGTTTAAACTAGTTTTTTTTTTTACTATTGTCACACAGTATTTTGGATAGTCACATGAATACTAAGTTATATTTTTGTAAATTTTTTTAATATTAATAGATTTATTTAGGGTAGGGTTGTAATTTAATATATAGAAAAATTAAAATTATTTTATAATATAGTTAAAATTTGAAAAATATATTTATTTATGATTGTAATTTAATATATTTAGAAAAATTTAAATTATTTTATAATATAATTAAAAGTTAAAAAATATTAAAATTTATATTCGTGTTGATCGAGGTTTTAAAATCCAATATGAAATAAATGTTGTCAAAAATATACATAACACTATATTATATTTTTTATTATAATGAAAAATATTATAAATCAACTTAGTTATATTTTGAACCATTACATGAAGTTGGGATCCATTACACATTAGGTACACAACTGCATCCAAAACTCAAAATTGAGAGTAGACAAATTCAAGAAGAGAAGACAAAGGCATGGAAACAAACAAGAAAGATCAGGACTTGATCCCAATTTTCTATTTCCCAGGGACTTGTTAAATGGGTATATTGATAATCCCTTTATTTTGCATACTCTCAGTAAAGATGGACCACAATTCAAAATTAGTCTAGTTTTACCCAAGGATACAACAAGTTATATTACAAATGGAAATGGTTTATTTAGGGTTTTTCCATAATAATTTTATATTATAACATGTTCTCTAGGGTTCTATTGCAACACCTTTATTTTAGAGATTGCAAGTAAAGGGTGTTGAACCTTGTTAGTAACACATTCACACTCAAATATGAAATTCTTTCGATATTACTTTTTAGTTATTTTTTTCTGGATCACACTCGAATGTGAAAAAAAAAAGTTAGGTATGGATCTTTGAATAAAAAAACTGAATTTTTTACACATAAATAAAAGCACAACTTACTTAATCCATGTAACATTTGGTATTTAATGACTAAATTCAAATAATATAATCTAAATCATTTTCAAACAATTCAATAGGATAAATAATATAATCTAAATCATTTTCAAACAATTTAATAAGATAAATAACAAATAGAAAAATAATTCAATTTTTTATTGAAACTAATCAATTAAAAAGATTTAAAATACAATTGAAACTTGTGAATTGGAAAAGTAACATTGATCTTTTGAACATTCATAAACATATATGAAATTATAAATGTTCAAAACATATATGAAATTATAAATGTATGTATTACAATATATAGATATTAATTTTAATTTGGCATATATATAAGTATTCATGTTGAAAAATATATTTTTGAATTATTTTATGAATTTTTCATTGTATCTTAGTTTTTTTTTTTATTATGTTAGTATTTTATTTTTATTTACATCAATATTGTCAAATCTATAAACTATATTTTTAATTCATATTGTTTTTGCGATTTTGAAAGCTACAAGTCAAAGAATTGATTGAATCTTAAAAGTCAGAGCATTTCACAATAAGTGACTTCACATTAAAACCATCTACACAAAGTTATACCCTAAAAATCAATAAACATATATATATATAAACCTTGACATGATATATATAATTCAAGATCCATTTTTATTAAGTGTTGAGAGGGATCTAATTTCTTTAGGTGAAAATATTTCTTCATTTTTTTCAATCTTTCATCTCAAAAGATTTGGTCCCTCTCAGTGTTTCATAAATCCAAAGTTAAGATGAACATAAACTAGTAAAAAAATAAATAAATATCTCACATAAACACAAAAAAGAAAGAAAAGAAATTGATCTTAATCATAGATCATAAATATCAAGAAATTTATTATCTTCTTTCTTATTTTCTAAATACTTTAACTTTGTAATTGAATAAAACTATGGTGATTTTAGAACACTTTTTTTTAATGCATTCTAAGTAAAGAAATTAAATTTTAAAGAGTTCTAAATAATCAATTATCTTTTTAAAGTTTGAGAAAGTATATTTAGTCTCAATAGACATATATATATATATATATATATATATATATAATTTTTTTGTGTCTTCTAGAGATGACTACAAGTTTAATCTTTGGCTTGAGAAATTGTGACTCAAAGGCATCTAACTCATCAAAATCACTCCGGGATTGCACCTAGGATGAGCCACAATAGCCCTTAACATGACTTGGTTTTTGCCTATAAAATTTCGAATAGGTGACCTTCACATCAAGGAATGACTTAATAGTACACCCATCACCATCTATTCTATACCCCATGGACAATTTAAAATAAAAATATATTAATCAACTATATTTTCAATTAATTTTTTTTAATATGATTTTACAATTTTTTTTCACCATGGTAACTAAAGAGATTCCATTTTAACGCTTAACCTCATTCTTGAGATCAATTTAAAAGTGTATTTGATAGGGATTACCCTTGACTTGTAGGGGTTTTAAAAGCATGCTATATCATTAGTCCTTGTTATGAAGGGAATATAAGCAATTAAATTTTGTTGATTTTTTATTATTTTGTTTAGTTTGTATTGTGAATTATATATTATTTTATTTTTTATTTTTTGGATATATATATATAGACTGAAAATATTGATATAATTATTTTCTTTTAAAAATTATTGTTAAATTAAAAAAGGAATATAAAATATAAAGTTTCTTTAAAAATATTTTGTATTTCATACTAATTTGTTGAGTTATATCATTCTTCTTATATGTTGTGGATATTTTTTAGTAACATATTGTGGTCATGTTTAATAGACATTTATACAATTATATTTACAATAAAAATGTTAGAGCATTTTACCTTTTAATTCATGGTTTTAGGTGCCATATCGCAATGAATAAAATATGCATTAGAAAGGTTGATGAATCCTCAACACCCATTAATCTAGTGAAAACAACAAAAACTTCAGAAAAAGTGAGATATTCATGATCATTTTGTTGGGGCTTTGATAACAAACGTTTTGATATTTAAATTAAACTAATTATCTCTCTAAATTTAGATTTGAGCTACTCCATCTAAATTGATGTTAGTATTCTCCACGTCATATATTTTTTTATGTATATTACTTTACATTAAATCATTAATTCAACTTTAATATCCTACTATCTCTAAACATGTAATGTCTACCAAGGAACAATCATGAAGTTAATGATGATATCCATAGAATTCAATATGCATAAGAAGGCATGAGCTAGATGGTCTCCTGAAACCTCCTAAGCCCTTAAAATACTCACTAATACTTGTGTACAAATGCTTTTTTTTCCATATACATCTTAATGGCAATTGAATGCACATAAAGAAAATGAACTTAAGAAACTACTCACCTCCAGGAACTTGTAATGAAAAATTGTCTCATCCTTATATGGTTTAAATTTTCTTGATGCTTTGCAGCAAAGAAATCAATCTTACTATAAATGACCTCAACTTAATCCATTTCTTCTATCCCCACATTGTATTCTTCACCAAATTGACTGTCAACACCTCTATAATTCCCATTGTTCCTTTACCACCCTAACAATTTTGTTTTTTCATCCAAATATTAAGGGTAAACTATCATACCTTGGCCATTGATAATATCTAAATCAAATGCCACCAATTCATCCCCAATATTCCATGCTTGACCATCTTTATTGGAGACTTGCCATCATTATCATCTTCAATGTATCAATGGCTCCTTATCCTATAGATTCCCTATAACACTCTTAGAGTACCCTCGCATGTGCCTGGAGGTGCCACTCCTTATCTATACCCTTTCCCATCACTACCTTCTTCCTCACCTTAGCCACATGCTTCTTGGTGGTCTTGGGTTTCCTCTATGACATCATTATCAAGCTACCGTATATTTGGAGAATACATGTTTCTATCATGAAGACCATGAAACCCATGGTATTTCTCTTCTAGAGAATGGATGGGCAATGCATTGAAGGGATATTTTTAAGGTTTATGTTCTTGCACAATGGGATATTGAACAATTATGAGTTTTGTCATCTTATATAAGATTATAACTAAGGGGCATTTCATGTGATATCAAATGGTATCACTCTAAGATTAAAGAACATTTTCTATCTAAAATTTTTTTAAGGTTTATGTTCTTGCACAATGTGATATTGAACAATTATGAGTTTTGTCATCTTATATAAGATTATAACTACAGGGAATTTCATGTGATATCAAATGGTATCACTCTAAGATTAGAGAATATTTTATATCTAAAATGAATTTAATGAGTGTAGGGTTAATTACCAAGTATCAAAGTACAAAATTAGAGTCAATGGTGTCACACTCAAGAAGCACATAAGTCCTCTAGCCCACACATGCTAGTAGTGTAATATTGATAATGGGCACTTGGTAATTTGCATGAAGCTTTAAGTGCATAAAATTAGCAAACATTTCAAAAGTACAGAAACAACCAACATTGAAGCACCTCCTCTCTTTTAATTATAAAATAATAATTTGGATTTACTATTTAATAGGAATGTAACTCCTCTAGCTTACACATGGCTTCTCTTCCAAGAAATTTTTTCTCTTTTTATTGCGCGTAGTTTAAAAAACCCACAAAATAGTCTAGAAAATAATGGAAATTTTGGGAAGATTATGAAAAAATCTGGCAGAAATATTTGAAAACCTGGGTTACAATTGTCAAACTTCAGGATTTTGGGTGCCCCAGGGGTTCTTGATGGTGCTGAATCCATTTCCACCATCAAATAAACGATTTAAATACCCTAAATACCTGATTTTTTGAATTGTCTTTACCAAATTCCAACAAAAAAATTGTCGTCGTTGTCTATCAACACCTTTTTATAGTGTTTTTAGTAAAGTGTTTTGAATCTTGATAGAGCCTAAGCTTTATTTTGTGATCTTACACATTTTGTAAAACATATATTTTCTTTATGGTAGTGGCCATGTATGGGGGTAAATTTATTTTATAGTTAATAGTTAAAATTTCAACCAGCTCACGGTTTGAATCTCTTAGCCCATCACACTCTGTGCTTGCAGAAACAAAACATGACAAAATAGTATTTAATTTGGTTTTGAAGATGGAAATCGAATTTTGTTTGCAACATTGTATAGCATGTAAAATAATGCACTTTATCCTCTATATTAAAAAAAACAATTAACAATTAATGAGTTCTACTCGTTGAACTTCAATATGCATTAGTACTAGTAATGGTAACATCATACTCTACTTCTTAGTAGAGTGGTAACAAAACACTTGAATTTAAAAACTGTATTAAGTATACTACTCCAAGATTTTAACCCAAAGATTAATCTTAATAAAATAGTACTTAATTTATTTTTTATTTTATTTTAAGTTAAAAACTTTTATTTAGAGAAGAATATTACATTGTTGTTCACAAATTTTCAAAATTTTACCAGTTTTATTTTCATTATATGTTTATTAGATTTGTTGGTCAGTAGGTAATTTCCAAAAAAAATTATAACAAAGCAAAAGACTTTACTATCTAAAAAAAAAGAGGCACACGAGACCAAAGCACTAGCAAGATTAAAACACCACAGATAACCATCTAAAAGTCAGATGAAGTTACCAGAGCAAGGTTCTCCGGTCTATAGCTAGGGGGAATTGGAAACCAGAATTCACATTATATGTATTTCTCTATGTGAGCCAAACATGCATCTAGGAAATCAAAGTTGTCTTGCATTTGCCATTGGTTCCTTTGAATATCATTGAAGAATGAGATGATCTCATTTCGATCATCATATTTTTCCTTGAAAACTTGCCCCAATAAAATCTTCAACTGCTAGTGAAGGTGACCGAGTGCATGTATTGACTTCTCCTTCCCCTGATTTTCCCAGGTTTGAAATCCAATGAGAGACTTTACCGATGAGCTCAAAGTCAGAAAATGATTTCTTTTCTCTGCAAACATCAGGCCTTTCGAGGCGACAAATGTGTCTGGGTATTGGGAGAACTTGCAGCCTAGAAGGATGTTGTCGCCTCCCAGTACAAAGCCTCGAAGTGAGTCCTATTGGTATGGCATACTCCCTACATCTCGATGAGCACAATCACACTGTCTCGACATGGTGAACCAAACAAAACAATCCTCAATAAAACCAAGAGTGAAACTCAATGGAGGGCCCAACCAAACCAATTAAGAAGGGATAAATAAAACATGCCAACAACCTACAGTGATAGTAACCCCCCCCCCCCCCCCCCTCCAAAGAACCATAGGGCCAATAGGAATTTCAAAATTTCTGTAGGATGACTCAACAAACACAGTGCACTACCAACCAGCCAATTACAATGCCACAAGAAAACTGGAAACAAGAGGGGGAGACCAGATGCCTACAACCTATCCACTTGATGAAAACCACTTGAGAATAAACAAAGCCAAATGGAGCAATCCAGACAGGCTAGCTACATACTTAAACCGAGAGAGAAATCAAAACCTAATAATTATCCAATAATCAACCAAGACAAAAAGAAGAGCAATACAAACTAGAATCATAAAATTACCTCAAATTTTACCTTGACGAAATTGGAGGTGCCTCGCCGCGGAACAACACCAAAGTGGTGGGCCTTTAGATGCTCCCAATCCAAACCAATAATACATGAAAGTTTAATTCTTTCCTTAAGGTAGAGGCCTTTGATTTTTGAATCTACCTTTTCTAACCAGAAATACCAACAGAAGACGACCGCTCTAACTAGCAATTACCAACATTGAAACTAAGAACCAGGTTGCAGGGACATCTAAAAAAATCCCATGCAATCATTGGATAACCCTCACTAAGCTCATCAACAGACAACCAGGGAAAATAATCAAAATAATTAGAGTGAGACAAGGCATACTAATTAACATCAAAGATGCATATATGGTGCATGGGAGTGCGACATGCCACATTGTTCTTGGGAGTCGGTGGGATGAAAAATGCCCCCACCCCGAGCTCCCCATCTCCTTGTTCGTCCACCTCAATAGGGTTAAAAAATAATTTCTTAAATTGAAACGAATAAATTAAATAAAACTTGGATTCATTTTAATCATTGGCTTTCATCTCTAAGAAACCTTCAGTATTGTTATTAACAAATACCCCATTGTGACATAAAACTCTAAGAAACCTTCAATATTGTTATTAAAAAATACCCCATTGTAGCCGCTACAACACCACCCAAAATTTTGGGTATATTAAAAATTTTGGGTCCCCCTCTGCTCGCTCAACCCATTAAGTTTTTGACTCAGCCTTCAGTCGGTAATATCCCCATGACCTATTTCTGCCAAACCCTGTCACCACACCCACTTGTCTTGCTGTCTCATGACTGCAATAGGGTTTGGGGGTTTACTGCTTCAAAGAGCATTAAGAGTCCCTCTACAGATTCAAAGATATGTTCCCCTAGTAGCAATCACCAATCAATGGGGCGTTGGGCTTGGGTAGGTGAGGTCTCGAGTCTAGCTCATATTATGAAACCCTAATCATGGTAGGGTTTGGGAGAAACCCTAGTTTGTCAAAAGGATGATCCTCTTTCTTGTGGTTCCACTCCCCTTGGTTTCGCGTGACATCACAGTGAGAGTCAATTTCTAGCCTATTCCCCTAAGTGCTTGTTAGGTTCTACCCCTCAACGTGCGCATTAGGGTTTGCGTGAACTGCATGCCCCTTTGTGCCCTCGCAGCCCTAGATGCATGTAAGCCTGCCCTGCTTTGTGTTTAATCCCCACTCTCCAAGAGCATGGTCCCGATTATTTAAAGGTGGCCTTATATGTGAATGAATTGTTACCTTGTGGAATCATGAAGTGTCAAGGTCTACTACAGTCGATGGTTGTATGAAAATATAAGTTTTAAGCCAGTTTCCAAACGTAGGGATGCTCAAACAATTGATTTAAGTTGTAATATCTTAGTTTGGATATTTCAATGTTGTTGCTCCCCGAATGAGCTATTTCTTTAGTCATTTGTTTTTCTCATTATTATCGAGAGCTTACTTATTCTCATACTATTCCTTTCAGGAAATTGGTCAAAGATGTCATAACCATTGCGCACTGAATTATGTAGTAATTTCATGAAGGTTTTAATTGTTCATTTTAACTTTCTAAATCCTCTAAGGAGTTTTGGACACAACAAGAATATCTGCTCTTCAACACGCGGTAAATATTTGACATATGGTGTGGTGGGAGTTCGAGATAGGCCAAGAGTTAATGCTTTTGAAGTGAGAATGACCACAGGACATTTAGAACCTTTGGAATTCATACGGGTAGCCACCATAAATATAAAAACACTTCAAATATCATCGAAAGTCCCTCCATGGATTCAAAGGTATTTTAATAGATTTTCCTTGGAGACATATGAAGGAGCATGAAGCAGGGTAAAGTCGTTGTCGTTTATCATGAACTTATGATGGCGATATAGACATCAAGCCACGACCCACGTTAATATAGATTCCAATAAGGGTGAACTGGGGATTATATCACAAAGGCTTGTCTCTTATGTCATATCACATGAAGCACATGTTTCCCAAGCATGCCATTGAGGTAGTTCCTCTTGCACTAGCGATACGTTTTGTTGCTACATGCAAACAAAGGGTAGTGCTAACTTCCTGAGGGATGGAGGAGCACCAGAAAATCACCCGCATTGGTTATTAATCTGATTTTTCCCAGTGTAATGCGTGATCTCAAAGGGGAGTCATAAACTGGCCTTCAGTCACCATCTAGAAAGCAGGAGGAAGGAATAGATGAGACCCACGACTTATTTTCACCGTTAGTAGCAGAGCTGCATGTGTTCCGTTTGAAAAAATTAGATGGTATTTCCAAAGAATCACACTCCATCGGTAATGTGGACAATCTGCATGTTGCAGAGTAGGTTACAAATAGCGCACTTGAAGATCGCCAGTTGCCTCCAGAAAATGCGACCTCTAGAACTCTTGTTTCATAAGTAGCATGAGCCCTAAAACACGTAAATTGCAGTTGAACTGGAGACAAGGATATGTATGATAGCCCCTAAGCTTGATCGCTCGATATTCATGAAATTTTGCACATCTGGTTGCCCACAGAGTCATCACGGCCACCACTTCTCCCTATCCCACGAGGGTGAACTTAGCCAACAACAAACGACACCATGCACGCCTTCGTGCTAGCTTGGTCAAACGCAACCACGTGAACACCATAATGCGCGACCAGTCACAGGGTCACACCACCACCTAGTAGTGGAACTCATGAAATATGCGACCATGTGACCTTTCTTTTTCCGGTATTAGTGAAATGCGGCCCCTCCTTAGGTGCAACCGTGTGACCTCTGTGAGCTGTTATCCGTCGCAGGGTTGCATCACAACCAAGTAGTGGACCTCGCGACCTTGTAGATTATGCGATCTCTATGAGCTGCGACTAATCGCAGAGTCACATCAAAACCAAGTAGCACCTCACAAATTATGCGACCTCTATGAGCTGCGACCAGTCGCATGGTCGCATCACAACCAAGTAGCAAACCTTGCGACCTCATAGATTATGCGACCTGGTAGCCTCTCCCTTGTAGGCTGTAGTGAAACACGACCTCACCTCGAATGCAATTGTGCAACCTGTATAGAGCACACTCCTTCCTGTAGCCTTCACTGCGGCTCCACTCGAATATTTAAATGAAAAATGATTGAAAATGATTGTGCAAACAATGTAAAAACCCATGTTATGGATAAGTGGTCTGGCACATGAACCATGAGGACGTGCTCAGAAAGGGGTATATCGGATTATTTTGAAAGGAACATATCACATTTAAAGGAACTCTCACAACTTATACGTTAAAAAGTATATGAAAAGGGGAAACAAATGCGATAAGATCACCATCACTAGCGATAATGAGAAACTAGGCTGAGCAATCATGATACTTGTAGCTCAAGGCTACGGATCCTTACTCATTCAATTATTATTTGTGATATTTTATATTCAATCCAATTTAAACATGTTTATATTGATTCCTTATGTACAATTTTGTGTGTTTATAGGATTGAAGTGATGGATGGAAACAAGGAAAAGCCCATGGCCAGTGACTGTAGCAGGGTAACTGGGAAGATATAATTCGGAACAACCACATGCTTTAGCAGCACCACTACACAGAAGGAAGAAGGGTGCATGGGAAAAGCTAGGGTTTTCTCCAATAAGTGAGGTGGATCCTACAAAGATTGAAGAATCTCACTATAGGCTCAATGACACATCTGTCACCGGTCCATTCACATAAGACTAGTACCAGTGAAAGGAACCATGTTCTGCAAGGGTTGAGCTCTCGAAAAGGAGAATAATAGAAGGAATGGCCTTAGGTTGCAACTAACCTCAGGTCACATATGACCCCAGGTCGTGAATGGCCCAAGTCGCAAACCAGCCCAACAGTCGGGAAGACCAAGAGTCAAGGGCAACTCAAGAGTCATCTTAGCTTATATGTACAACTTCGGGAAAGGATACTGGGACTTTTAGCTCGGCAATTGAAGCCAGGACAAGAGAGTGAATTGGTTCTTGAGAGCTAAAGGCACTCAGCTCTTGGTATCAAGTATAGAGAGAGGTAGTGAGGCTATGGTTTTGGTATCATGCATTGAGATGAATATCCCATGTTCCACTACTGGGTTTTGACAAGTTGTAAGTATGTATTTGAAGTTGCAGCAACATTAATAATATATTCTCTTTTCCGGCACTAATTCACATGCTTGACTGTGGTGATATTACTAGCTTTCAAATATTTCACTATTTTTTGTACGTGTGCTTTCATGCATACAATTGGTTATGAACTAATTCATAGTGGTTGCATATACGTTTGCTTTCAAATCAATGTTTATTTGTTCCTTGCCATTTCAGTGATCTATTGTGAACTACTTTGCAATTAACTTCTAGCGTGTTTTCTTTCATGTATGTCTGACTGGTTTTTTTCGGCTCACTGATCCCACTCACGGTGTTCTCCATTTTATTTTGCTACTTAGACTTGCTTGTATCTTTGTTTATGGTTCGTCAATCTTAGGCTTATTTTTCTTCACTGATTGGTCATTTCACCTTTGCCTCCGCTTCATCATCTTCTCATACGACAACCAAGAGTGGAAACACTTATGGTAGCAGCCGGGCCCACATATCGGATGTGGCTTCTATCCAAAATGGTGTGAGGTCTAATTGGGACCTTTTACTGGGGAGACCCCCTTGTTGTCGACTACACAATTTTGCCTGTCAACAAATTGGCGCTAGAAGGAGGTCTAGATGACAAGCTGAGCCATTGGAGCCTCCAGTTAGTCTTGTATCTGTAAATGGATCATCCCAAAATAATTCTTCCGATATGTTTATTGGATTTATCTGGTTCTCGATACTCAATCCTCGATGAACCTCTATATCACTTGTCTCAGTTAAAGTTCGATGGTGAGAATGGAATTTCCATAACCAATCACCTTTCTGATTTCTCTGAGTTTTGTGAGTATTACGAAATTGATGATGAGGAGCTGTCTTTTATGCTCTTATCCCTCACTCTCGAAGGTCGCATTAAGAAATGGTGCCGCCCATTACCGACAGCTTCCATCCATTCGTTCGAGCAGCTCGTCGGTGAATTTCAACAAGCTTTTCACAGGTACGATTTTCAAAATGCATTAATAAAATTAAATGAGATCAGAATGGAACCTTAAGAATCTCTAGAGGAATTTTCTATTAGATTTTTTCATTCTTTTTTTGAGTTCCTTAAAAGAGATGTCAATTGGGCATATTTAATTGAACAGTTTTGACAGGTGGTTTTCATTTCCCTAGAACACCTTCAATCGGAAACGAAGCCCGATCCCAATGTTTGTTATGATAATCCTCAAGTTGCCAGTTGTTTGGATTGCGTCCCTAATATTTCCTTGTCTATCTCCCCAAGTCCGGAACACATTCAGGCCTCTAAGAAGAATATTTATATTTGTGACATTCCTTTTCCTCCTCTTGAATTGCCGCATAATGGAGTTTTGGTTGCAAAAGCTCTGAGTGATGATAGATGCATACCAAAAAGTAAAACCTATTGCATCACCTTTGAATCTCTCACACACGTTGTAAAATCAGAACTTGAAAATCACATTGGCCTAACATCTCTCCCTGTCGATGAAAGAAATCTCGGGTCCACTGAATATTTGCCTAGGTCCAGTTCTAGATCTCATTCAGATACCAACAATGAATTGGGACTTGTCCCAGATAAAGTTGATTTCCCTGCAAAATCCTTGGACCGTGATGTGCATGTAGGATCATTGGCCTCTCTGGATGACACTGATGTGTGAGATGAAGGTCCTTGTACGATTGAGGATCATTGGCCTCTTTGGATGACACTGATGTGTGAGATGAAGGTCCTTGTACGATTGATACCCCCGCATCCGAATCATTTCATCCATTATTCCTTGATTCATTTCTTGAGTCTGCCACGCCAGTCATTTCTTCAAGTCATTCAAAATTTTCTTGTATTGGTGTTGAAGACAATCATGAACATGCGGGTGGTGTTTCACAATCACATTAAAAAATTGACGAATATCTTGTTTCTGATCTTTTTCATTTGCAATATTTAAACAACCGAGAGAGTGACAACCCGTCTCGGCAACCTCAATATGTTTATCTTGTTGGTTCATCCCCATTTTTAACAATAAAGGAGCCTAATATACTAGATGCCCAACCTGAAAAAATTGGTGATTCTAATGATTGTCATTTATCTGAAAACGTATTCACTCACACCTCTGGTGATTGTCATTTGTATCCACCTGTTGACCCTATGAAGCCACCGAAATTCGATGATTCACTTTTTTATGATTCAGGGACCCATCAGAAAGTTGAGGCAATTCAACTTCTGCTGACGGTTATCTCAGGTTCTCACGATCCTGGTGAGACCCCTGAAACAAGTCAAACTAGGGTTTTTCGAATTAGGGTTTATGAAATTATGGTTCCCACGCACCACGCTCCTCTCAATATAATCACACATGATGCCAAATAATCTGGGCAAGCCTTCGATCTGAGTGATGTTTCCCTGATCAGATCTTTCTGTCCCCTAATAGTTGATATGCAACCACCGATATACCCTAATTTATTCACTGAAAGGAAAACATCGACCATTGTCTCTAATATTTTTGGTTGTTGCCCAGCCAGTACCTGTCGCATTCAGGTACAAGCGTGTGATGTTTTGCAAACCTGTCTATTGCCTGAAAATTTTTTGGTCAGTTCATCTCATCCTGGGAAATCTAAATAATCTGATATGTTGGATTTTCAATATGTCAGTTCAAAAACATTTGGCTGAATTAATAATAAGCCCACTGACGGTTGTCCAATCGCCACAAATAATGATCACATCCATTTTCCAGTTGATCTCACGAAACCATTGAAGTTTGAAAGCCCCACGCTCGAAAGTCCAGAGTTTGTCCAGGACGATGAGGCACTTCAGCCTCCACTGACGGTTACTTCAGATCCTCACATCCCTGACAAAACCCAGGGACAACTTCAAACTAGGGTTTCCACAATTAGGGTTTCTGTATTTGAATTTGCAAGCACCTCAAATTTTCCTGGTGGATGAGTATTTTTCCCATTCCATCAAATTGATCATCCTTAACACCATGATGAGATTCTTGGCTGGTTTGACGGATCCTATTTGATGAATATATTTGCAAGAAGGCAATGTTTTACCTTGCTTCCATCGGATTTAGGTTTTTTCATGCATGGATATGTCATTTATAGATGATTTTAGGTTTCAAGTACATATTTCTGTGCATCAGGATGAAAGTGAATTTTAGCTTGAACGATCCATTTTAGCACGTTTTCTGGTAAGTAGCCATGACCTTCTTGTTGTTTCACATGATTTTCAGGTAAGTCTTGTTTTCGGTGCACAATTTTGGATGTTGGTTCTAATTTCGAACATTGTTGCTCTTGCGGGGCGGGAATTGATGCGGTGACTGCACTGGAAATCTGATTTCACATAACCCGATCACCTCTCCAACTAAACTAGGTTTTAGGTTATGATCTGTTAATAAAATTTTGTTGGTTCAAGTTGTTAATTAGGTTTAATTGCTAAAGTTTTGCTTTATGGTTTAAATTTTTTTTTTTTGTATTTTCTTACTATCAGTAGCTTTATGCATTATAATTTTCCATTTATTTTTCACTCCTTGCTCTCTCAATTTGCTTATTGCTGCATAATATTCAGATAATCACTGCATGTGTGTTGCCTTGTTTTTCACCTGCAACTAGTCGATCTTCCTCACATGACATTGCATTGCGTCATAAGCCTCGTCTGTTGCATCATGTTATACACTTGCCTCACATCATATGCACTGGTTGTTGACCTAGCTATGAGACTTTATGTATATTGCATACCACTGCATGAGCCCTCATTGAACCTGGAGCCTTCAAAACCCTCGGTGCCCCGACTAGCCTTCTTACTCCTCCTTGCTCGTGTTTAAAGCCGGTTGGATTTCTTTCACCCCTTTGCATGCACCGAAACCCTAATGGTATTTCTTGCTCCCCTTGTCATAATCGTTGAAAACCTAACCCTATTTCTGTGAGAGGTTGTGGCAGTTGCCCCAAGAAGCAGCTTCTCTCAGAACAGGTCATCAAAGTCACGTTCTATACATTATTCCTATGAGTCTAATTCATTAGCCAGGAAGATACGAGTAGGTTTCTTGGGGGGAAGCCTAATCAGTTTGAACGACCTATATCCGCAACCTCATTCTTGTGCCTCGGCATAATCTTGAATATCTTAATGATTTTTTTTTCATGTTTCACCTGTGGGTAGAAGATAGGATGCGAAGGCTTGGCATGAGGGCAAACCCAAATCAAAATATCTTTTAGTCTCTGTCAAACAAGAAACAACCTCTCTTGCACGTAAAATAAGTTGGGATCTCTCATCCAACCATGCAAAATAAATGCCACGAGCACATACAAATAAGCGCTACAAGCACATGAAACAAATAAGGGTAAAGTATTGAGAAAGGCTTCCTGCACAGAGAGGTAACGCAACGACTTCGTCGGGGTACTGACCAGGCTCTATGACAGTGGAGTAACGTTTGTGATTTCTTGAGGTGACTCCGCCGGGGTACTTTCGAGGTGTATTGGCAACGGAGCAACACTAGAGACTTATTTTAAAATTATGAATATAATAAGCCTGCTACCTTGCTCTGTACATCATCATCAAACTACTGGCAAGCGTGAACTTCTGCTTGGGAGTTTTCTGATTAACAAGACCTAGCTGAGGCACAAGGATTGGGCATATCCCTAAAGATCTAAGTAATACAAAAGGTACCCACAAAACCTATTCAATATTCCCTTGCATCACTATCCAGACTCAAATTATTGTGGGGACGTTGACAGAGATGCTGGATTCTACCAGTGGTTCGCCAATTGTTGTAGCCGCTACAACACCACCCAAAATTTTGGGTATATTAAAAATTTTGGGTCCCCCTTTGCTCACTCAGCCCATTAAGTTTTCGACTCTGCCTTCAGTCAGTAATATCCCCATGACCTATTTCTTCCAAACCCTGTCACCACACCCACTTGTCTTTTTGTCTCATGACTGCGCTAGGGTTTAGGGATTTACTGCTTCAAATAACATTGAGAGTCCCTCCACGGATTCAAAGATATGTTCCCCTAGTTTTCATCACCAATCAATGGGGCCCTGGGCTCGGGTAGGTGAGGTCTCGAGTCTGGCTTGTATTATGAAACCCTAATCATGGTAGGGTTTGGGAGAAACCCTAGTTTTTCAAAAGGATGATCCTCTTTCCTGCGGTTCCACTCCCATTGGCTTCGCGTGAAATCATAGTGAGAGTCAATGCCTAGCCTATTCCCCTAAGTGCTTGTTAGGTTCTACCCCTAAACATGTGCATTAGCGTTTGTGTGAACTGCATGCCCCTTTGTTCCCTCACAACCCTAGATGCATGTAAGCCTGCCCTGCTTTTCGTTTAATCCCCACCCTCCAAGAGCATGGTCTCAGTTATTTAAAGGAGGCCTTCTATGTGAATGAATTGTTACCTTGTGGAATCATGAAGTTTCAAGTTCTACTACGGTCGATGGTTGCATGAAAATATAAGTTTTAAGCCAGTTTACAAACTTAGGGATGCTCAAACAATTGATTTAAGTTGTAATATATTATTTTGGATATTTCAATGTTGTTGCTCCCCGAATGAGCTATTTCTTTAGTCATTTGTTTTTCTCATTATTACCGAGAGCTGACTTATTCTCATACTATTTCTTTTCAGGAAATTGATCAAAGATTCCATAACCATTGCGCACTGACTTATGTAGCAATTTCATGAAGGTTTTAATTATTCATTTGAACTTTCTAAATCCTCTAAGGAGTTTTGGGTACAACAAGAATATCTTCTCTTCAACACGCGGTAAATATTTGACATATGGTGTGGTGGGAGTTCGAGATAGGCCAAGGGTTAATGCTTTTGAAGTGAGAATTATCACAGTGCATTTAGAACCTTTGGAATTCATACGGGTAGCAACCATAAAGATAAACACACTTCAAAGATCAATGAAAGTCCCTCCATGGATTCAAAGGTCTTTTAAAAGATTTTCCTCGGCAGCATATGAAGGAGCATGAAGCAAGGTAAATTCGCTGTCGTTTATCGTGAACTTACGATGGCGATATAGACATCAAGCCATGACCCATGTAATACAGATTCCAATAGGGGTGAACTGGGGATTATATCGTGAAGGCTTGTCTCTTATGCTGCATCACATGAAGCAAATGTTGCCCAAGCATGCCATTGAGGCAGTTCCTCTTGCACTAGCGATAAGTTTTGTTGCTACACACAAAAAAAGGGTAGCGCGAGCTGCCTGAGGGATGGAGGAACACCAAAAAATCACCTGCATTGGTTATTAACCTGATTTTTCCCACTGTAATGTGTGATCTCAAAGGGGAGTCACAAACCGGCCTTTAGTCACCATCTAGAAAGCAGGAGGAAGGAATAGATGAGACCCATGACTTATTTTCATCGTTGGTAGCAGAGCTGCATGTGCACCGTTTGAAAACATCATATGGTATTTCTAAAGAATCACACTCCATCGGCAATGTGAACAATTTGCATGCTGCAGAGCAGGTTACATAAAGCGCACTTGAAGATTGCCAGTTGTGTCTAGAAAATGCGACCTCTGGAACTCTTGTTTCATAAGTAGCATGAGCCCTACACAACATGTGAGTAGAAGCTGAACCAGAGCCAGGGATATGTATGATATCCCCTGAGCTTGATCGCTCGATCTTCATGAAAGTCTCCGCATCTGGTTGCCCACAGAGTCATCGTGGCCACCACTGCTCCCTATCCCGCGAGGGTGAACTCAACCAACAACAAACGACACCATGCACACCTTTGTGCTAGCCTTGGTCAAACGCGACCACACGACCTCCATAATGCGCGACCATTCATAGGGTCGCACCACCGCCTAACAGTGGAACTCACAAAATATGCTACCGTGTGACCTCTGTGAGCTGCTACCAGTCGCAGGGTCGCATCACAACCAAGCAGCGGACCTCGTGACCTCGCAGATTATGCGACCTCTATGAGATACAACCAGTCACAGGATCACATCAAAACCAAGCAGCGGACCTCATGACCTCACAGATTATGTGACCTCTATGAGCTGCGACCAGTCGCAGGGTCACATCACAACCAAGCAGCAGACCTCACGACCTCATAGATTATGTGACATGGCGACCTCTCCCTTGTGGGTTGTAGTGAAACATGACCTCACCTCGAATGCAATTGTGCGACCTTCATAGAGCACACTCAGTCTTGTAGCCTCTGTCGGGGCTCTGCTCGAACAATTCAACGAAACATGATTGTGCAATCAATGTAAAAACCCATGTTATGGACAGGTTTCGTGGCACATGAACCGTGAGAATGTGCTCGGAAAGGGGTATATGGGATTACGTTGAAAGGAACATATCACATTTAAAGGAACTCTCACAACTTATAGGTTACAAAGTATATGAACATGGGAAACAAATGTGATAAGATCACCATCGCCAATGATAAAGAGAAACTAGGCTGAGCAATCATGATACCTGAAGCTCAAGGCTACGGATCCTTACTCATTTGATTATTATTTGTGATATTTTATGTTCAATCCCATTTAAACATGTTTATATTGATTCCTTATGTATAGTTTTGTTTGTGTGTAGGATTGAAGTGATGGATGGAAACGAGGCAAAGCCCATGGCCGGTGACCATAGCAAGGTAACTGGGAAGATATAATTCAGAACAACCACATGCTTTAGCAGCACCACTACACAGAAGGCAGAAGGGTGCATGGGAAAAGCTAGGGTTTTCTCCGACAAGTGAGGTGGATTCTACAAAGCTTGAAGAAGATCACTATAGGCTCAATGACACATCTGCCACCGGTCCATTCATGCAGGACTAGTACCAGGGAAAGGCATCACGTTCTGCAAGGGCTGAGCTCCCCAAAAGGAGAAGAACAGAAGGAATGGCCTTAGGTCACAACTAACCTCGGGTCGTAGATGACCCCAGGTCATAGGTCGCAGATGACCCAGGTTGCAGGTCGTGAATGGCCCAAGTCGCGAGCCAAAACAACAGTTGGGAAGACCAAGAGTCAAGGGAAACTCAAGAGTCATCTCAGCCTATATGTACAACTTCGAGAAAGGATACCGGGACTTTTATCTCGGCAATTGAAGCCAGGACAAGATAGTGAATTGGTGCTTGAGAGCTAAAGGAACTTAGCTCTTGGTATCAAGTAGAGAGAGAGGTAGCGAGGCTAGGGTTTTGGTATCATGCATTGAGATGAATAGCCCATGTTCCACTACTGGGTTTTGACGAGTTGTAAATATGTATTTGAAGTTGCAACAACATTAATAATATATTCTCTTTTCTGACACTGATTCACATGCTTTCTTGTGGTGATAGTACTAGTTGTCTAATATTTCATATGTTTGTACGTGTGCTTTCATGCATGCGATTGGTTATGAACTAATTCACAGTGGTTGCATGTATGTTTTCTTTCGAATCAATATTTATTTGTTCCTTGCCATGTCAGTGATCTATTGTGAACTACTTTGCAATTAAATTCTGGCGTGTTTTCTTTCATGTATGTCTGACTGGTTTTTTTCGGCTCACCGATCCCACTCACGACATACTCCCTTTTATTTTGCTACTCAGACTTGCTTGTATCTTTGTTTGTGGTTCGTCAATCTTGGGCTGATTTTGCTTCACTGATTGGTCATTTCACCTTTGCCTCCACTTCATCATCTTCTCATCTGACAACCAAGAGTGGAAACACTTACGGCGGCAACCGGGCCCACATATCGGATGGGGCTCCTATCCCGAACGGTGTGAGGTCTAATTGGGACGTTTACCGTGGAGACCCCCTTGTTGTCAGCAGTACAATTTTTCCTGTCAACACTACATAAACCCAATCACTAGGAATATGTGGAAGAAAAAAACCAAGCCTAATGGAAACTCAAACAATAAAGCCCTGAGGTCATGTTGTTGAGGTAGATCATTCGAGTAGTGAAAATATCACAGAGCATAGCCTTCAGAGATAAAAAAAGGCCAATGGAAATAATGGAAGCACGCGAAGGCGAGTTTG
The DNA here is from genome assembly GCA_034641835.2 of Pinus albicaulis. Lineage (NCBI taxonomy): Eukaryota > Viridiplantae > Streptophyta > Pinopsida > Pinales > Pinaceae > Pinus > Pinus albicaulis. Next base: position 430,225,723 of record CM076578.1, read on the forward strand.
GAGTTTAATTAATAGCATGATGATTGTAACATTGGACAAGAGACAACATACAACAATTATGAAACTCAATGAATGTCTTGTTGCTACTCTTTGGAATTAAACTATTGTGGGGGGTGGCTGCTTGGCACATCCCTTCACATTGGTGTTGGGAAGGATGGTCGACATGCTACCTCCCCTGCATCACACCCCCCTCCCACCCCATACATGGAATTATCGACTACTTAGATAATGTTTGTTGGGTCGAGGGGCGCTCTCCAGCCCAGTATGAAAGATATGTTGTAAGGTTATATTATGTTATGTAAACATTTTGACTAACTCAAATCTACCAAGCGTTGAGAGAGATCAAATCTCTTAAGGTGCAAACCTATTTTAGAGTGAAAAGGTATTTGATCCCTCTCGATGCTTGCTAGATCCAGAATTAAGATGAATCTAAGTTAATTATTAATATTTTTTCACTTATTTTTAGTGTTATTTTTTGCTTCTTTTGTATAAAATTGATATAAATTACACTAATAATATGTCATAGACAATATGAACAAGAGAAATGGTATAAGAATACATTTTTTTTCTCTATTATTCTCTACACCATTTTAACATATTCCTCATATTTCAATAAAAATATACTTTAATCACACAAACACTTAAAATATTATTTTGAAACTAATATATATAATATAAATTTAAAAAATCTTAATTTTAATTTTTTTTTAGAAGTTAGGTAAATATTTTCACAATGCTAATTTACTAGATCCCTTTGGACGCTTGCTAGATTCACAATTAAAATGAATCTAAGTTAATTATTAATATTTTTTTCACTTATATTTTTAGTGTTACTTTTTGTTTGTTTTATATAAAATTGATATAAATTACACTAATAATATGTGATAGACAATATAAGAATACATTTTTTTTTCTCTATTTTTCTCTACATCATTTTAACATATTCCTCATATTTCAATAAAAATATACTTTAATCACACAAACACTTGAAAATATTATTTTGAAAATTAATATGTATAATATAAATTTAAAAAATCTTAATTTTAAAAATTAGGAAAATATTTTCACAATGCTAATTTACATATAAAAATGTAATAATACCTTAATTTTTTATTATTATTAAATATGTTTATTATATTTTCTTTTCGTTAAAAAAAATAGTATATATAATATTGCAGTGAAACTCAATTTTTTTTTTAAAGATTCAATACTTTTTAATCCTACATATTATATTAATGTATTTTATCTACATATTAATTTTTTTTTATCGCAATGGGGGATCACAAGGCAATATAAAGTGAAACGAAACTACGCGAAATGATTTAAACAAAATTTGCACCATCACTTCACCTTTACTTCACCTTCACGTTATACTTTGGAAACGTACCTAAAATTCCAAAAACATATGCATCACTGTGAATTATGATTATCTCCAAAATAAAATTTGGAAACGTTGGCATTACAAGTGGCTTGTGGCTTTTCTAGACATAAAGGAAACCAAAAGAGGAATGCAATAGAAGGAACCATGAATGTATTTTGGAAAAGTCTATGAAGTAGAGACAAAATAGAGAAATCACCATAATGACTTTTTAAATTATATTCTTGATATTTATGCTTGATGGAAAGTGAACCATTTGTTTGAAATGTGGTGGTTGAATATTTTATGTAAATAATATCTTTTCAAAATTAAGTGAATACTAAAGAGAATTGACTGGATATAAAAAAGAAAAGGACATAGGGAGGAGTTGCAATATTCTTTTTAAAGTTAGCTTGTATTAGATATTCTCTTTTATATTTTGTTGTTATTGCTTCCCAAATACATGTCATGACCTTGCTGTTATCTATTTTAGATTATATGGTCTCTTCTTGTCTCACATGTTTATGATTACTTCAGTGTGTTCTTTCTTGTGTGAAAAGGATAAAGGAATTAGTGGGTGCATTCATAAACTTCTTTCACCATTATGGGAAGGTAAAGAAGATCATTAATGCCATTTCTTACACTTTTTAGTTGAGTCTAACCATTTTGTCTATATGTTTGAAGGTGATGGCAATGGGATTTAATTACACAAATCTTTGTGAAGGAGTATTAGTTTTCATATTACACATCATAAAAAAATTCATCTTAAGATGTTACACTTTCAATATGTGTCGATTGGTTTTTATATTACACATCATAAAAAACTCATTTTAAGATGTTACACTTTCAAATATGTGTCCATTGATGTGTTGTATATGTATGTGATTGATAATTATATTAGAAGATAATGAATTGATATCTAGATCTATGTAATCTAAGAAAAATATTGATTATAGAGAATAATTAGTTACCAAATGGGGTACTAGGGAGATTGTATGTAATTGGTATCACATGTGGGAGATCAAAATTGATGGCTTGGATATGAGATATACTTAATGGTTATGTGATTTACCTCTTATCTGTGCCCTTCACCTATGATAACAAGGGGATTGAAAATTAATTTTAATCCACCATATGTAGTAAGTAGGCAATGTCATAACACTGAGATCTTACCAACAATGATGAGTATGAAGTTAGTTGATATCACATTGAAAAACAATTGAAGGTTGACTAGGAGGTTAACTAGTTGGTCAAATCAATTAAAAGTGGCCAAACCAAGTTGACTACTACATGGGTTGAAGCATGCAATTAAGATCTTAAGTGCACCTAAGGTGACAAAAGTGGAGTAAGACTTCCTCATTTTTTGGGAGTTAGTTACACTTTTGAGTATATATAGATGATTATATGGATTAGTTTAATACACATTCATTACATTTGTTGATCTATGCTCACTTGTGCTTCAATGATTTAACAATGTCTATTTACACCACTTCTTTCTCACACAAAGATGCATAATCAATCACTTCTATAATTCCCTAGTTTTCCAACATGGTATCAAAGGTAGTGGTTTAATATCTAACATGCATCTCTACAAGAAAAATTGGAGACTATCAATTATATATTTGCTTCTATTTTAAGTCAAATCCCCGATGAAGATTGAATCGAGATCAGGCTTGCATATTGGATTAAGGTTTGTAAATTGATTATGTGATTCACCTCTTGTCCATGCCCTTCACCTGTGTCAATCAATGTATTGATAAAAAAATTGAACTCATGATAAGTAGTAAGTAGTTAATCTTATAATAGTGGGATATTCCCAATTATGATGGTTATGAAGTTAATTGATGTCATTTTGAAAATAATCAAAGGTCAGTTGGTTGGCCAGATCCATTAAAAGTGGTCCCAACCAAGTCAAATAACACATGGGTTTGTTGTAGCAGCTACAACAACCCCTTTGTATTCCTCTAAGTATTTTCAATAGAGGAAAAGAAGGTTCCCATATACTCTTGAGTCTCATCACACCCCCCCTACTATACTCCATCATCCCTTCCTACGTTGAGTACACCCTTTCTTTGAGATTTTTCCTCACTAAGATCAAATTCAAACAAGCTTATATAAGTTGCTTCCTTGTGATGTCCCTTTTAAAGTAATGGCTATAGGAGGTATACTTAGCATCCTATTTGATTCCCATGGGATATAGTTGGAAGAAGAGGGTCAATTAATTTAATTATTTAATGTCATTTCTAAGGTGATATTGAGTAACTAAATTAAAAAGGAGTGTTATTTTATGACCCATGGCATCATCCTATGGTATTTTCTATGGCCTATGGTATTACAATGATAAATTTTTTTTATAAAAGGAGCTTAGAGCTCAATAAGGGTATGATATGATTATTTTGTGAAATTGATTTTGAGAGCTCTTGTAGCTTGATGTGCAGAGGTGAAACCATCACGAGTAATCAATTTTCGTGGTGAGACTAATCGAACCTAGCTAGGTAATATTGGTTTATGTGGTGGGACTATACACCCTAGTTGATCCAAAGAAAGAACCACTCAATTTATTCATGTGAATTTAACATGAAGAAGACAATTGATTTTGCCAGAGATTGGGAAGCTTGGAGATAGAGATGATTTATCCATTGAAAAAAATTTAGGGTTTTTTTGGCAGGTTGATTTCAATTTTTCAAGTTGAATTTATTCATAGCAACAAAGATAATTTTTTAGGGCCGAAAGATTTCAGGAAGTGAACAAATTAATTTGATGGAAGCCAAATTGAGTTGGTGGACCAATTTTACTTCTTGTGGGGCCTAGATGTTTTAGGTGTAGTGGATAAAATTGAGGAGGATGAATCAACTAAGGAATTTGAGTTAATTTCCAAGAGGCCAATTAATTTGTGAGAGAAAATTCTATTGCAGAAGTCAAGTTTTAATTATGGATGTCAAATTTAGTGGGGAGAAATCAAGTTCAATTGGATATCGAATTAATTGTGGAGGTTGAGTTCTTCATTTCTATGGATTGAATTATTTTTCAGGGTTGTACTTCCTTCCAGGGACGCATTATTTGTGGTGGAAATTTTTTTTTTAGGACATAATTCTTCTAGAAGGTAAAGTTAAATTTCAAGAACCCAAAAATCTTTCCTAGAGGGCCACATTTTTGGATGAGGCTACAATTTTATTATTTGAGACTGTATTCTTCATCTCAACCAAGTGTGCCTTACACTGTAGCAAATCCTAGGTTCCAGAAAAATCAAATTTGCATGTATTTCGATGTTATAGTTTAATAAAATTTTGTTTGGATAGTTGATGTTATCTTGTGAATTTTATTGAATTAAATTTTGAGTAGTGGTCACATAATTTTATTGAGAAATATTCCTCATTATTTACATTAAAAAAAGGAATTGAAGAAAAAAATGTTGGAAAAGTGTCTAAGGAAACACCATGCGATATTATAGTGTTTTCAAAGTCGATTTTCATGCTAGCCTATGAATCCATGCTACTTTTATGAACTGGAGAATAGATCATATTTCACTTATATGAGACAGAAAAAGGTAAAATACCTCCCTCATTTAGAATCAGAAGGAGAAGAAGAAATGGGTGACAATAATGAGCAATAGTCGAGCAACATTGAGAATGCCTTAAATGGCTCAGTAAAGGGGAAAACATAGTTGATGCACAACTTGGTAAGAGGTAAAAAAGAGTTGGTGAAAATTATTACTCAATCCATGGAAAACATTCAAGGGATCCTACATAATGCCAACACCAGTGGTGCAGGAGGATCAAATGGTCATAATGGAAATCATGCTGAGGTAAGCCACACCCATATTCCAACTCAAAATATTTCTTAGGCATCAAGAAAAGTATCACCTAGGCCCTTATTACCAAAATTCTTAGAAGAATAGCTAACAAAAAAAAAACCAAGAACAGCCACGTGGGGCTTCATTCAATGAACCTATGACATATCACGTGCGCTCGTGGCATATTAACAATACCCTTAATTTGAATACATATTGGTAAATACCTATAAAATCACATTATTTTACCCCCTACAAATATGAACCCAATACACCTTCCCAATTTAAAAACCCCCTACTTTCACTAGATATTGTAGGTATCCATCTTTTCATTAACATTTTTATACCCCTTTATATTTTTTCATTAACTTTGAGCTCCATTTTTTATACCTGCAAATATAAAATCTCTTTACCCCCTATATATCCCCTAATCTATTATGCCATTTTTTCCTCAATATATATCCCCTGATATGAACCGACGTGGTATGGTATTACTCATTTAGTGAAGCCCTTGTGAGGGTAGCAAGGACCAAGTGAAGGTTTTTTTACTATCTAAGGGAAAATCAGGCATCAGGGGAGGAATTTAACGCGGATATGTCATTGCAATATTTTTACACTATCAAATACATGAATAGGGCTAGAGATTTCAAGAGAGGTTCCAGAAATTATGAACTCCAAAGGAAATTGGGGAAGTTATCCGTTCCTTGTTTTGATGGATCATCTAGTTACACTGCTAAGGCATGGGTACACAAATTGGACACTTACCTCCAACTCAGCCCTATGATTAAGATCAAATCCATTAAGTTTAAACCATTACATTTGCAAGGAGAAGCTCATGAGTGGTCGTACCATGGGTGATTTATATTGGGAGATTCTAGCATCACATGTTATTTGGTGTTCACATGGAGGTTTATTGACAAGTTTTCTAATAACCCTGAGTTTTATTTCAAAAATATGACACAACTCAAGCAAACAAGTATGATCGATGCTTACATGTTTGAGTTTAAGAGATCAGTAGCCATGGTGACCGATGTATCATAACACAAATTAGTCATGTTATTTGTTGAGAGTTTTTTTGAGCTCTTACATGGTTGGGCCAATGCATTCAAACCAAGTTCCTTACATAATGCTATCATTAGAACCAGGGATTTGGAGGATGTAATATCCAAGAATAAATTCCCTTCCAAACCCTTCCTTCTAATGAGGAACAATGATATTAAACCCCTCCAGAAGGAGTGGTTTGTAAAAAACCATAATGGATGATAAGATTCAGAAGGAGCTGAGGAGAAAGAAACTTTACTTCAAATGCAAGGAGCCTTGGGAATTGGATCACAGGTGCATGGGAAAAATGAGGGTACATTACATAGAGCTACTTTCAGATAGCATCGAAGAAGAATAAGCAAGATAGGCATAGGTTGATGAACATAATAGTACAAAGGAGGAACCAACGTGGGTAAAGCCTAAATGTGGCACTATAGAAAAACTCTCATGTGCTCCTAGATACAATACCTTCAGGGTTAGAGGAGTCATATAGGGAAAATGAGTTACTATTTTGATTGGTGGTAGGTTAACCCACAATTTTATTGACTCAACTTTGGCATCGAGGAGAGGCATTCCTACAAAATATTTTGAGGGTTCAATGTGTAAGTGGCTGATAGTGATGGTATGACCTACACTAAAATTGTTCCACAGTTGGAGCTAAATATGAAGAACTACTTGCTGATTGATGAATTCCATGTTGTAGAGATAGTGAACATCAATCTGGTATTGGGTGTTCAATGGCTTATATCTATAGAGAGGCACTTGAAGGACTACTAGAAAATGGATATAGAGTTCAATACATAAAATAAAAATAAACTGGTTTTGAGGGGAATGACCATTGGTGCCCCTAAAGTTGTTACATCCAAATGGAAGAAGTATATTCAGGCATGTTGACATATATTGGGTAGTAGAGTTCCCAATTACTTCAAATAGATCTTCAGATAACACCTAGCATTATGACATTGATATTCAATCATTATTGGATAAACATGCCAATGTCTTCGAGGATATTCCATCGGGGAGACCTCTTGACAAGGGCTTTGAGAATACCATATATTTAGAAGAGGGAGAAAATCCAATGATAACAACTCCATATGACACCCTCAGAAGGTTAAGGAGGAGAATGAAAAACTATCAAGGACTATTAGATATGGGGTACAACAAACCTAGTTCTAGCCCATTCTCTTCATTATTACTATTGGTAAAAAAGAAGGTTGGAACCATAAGGATGTGCATTGATTATCGAACCCTGAACAAGAAGACAATTAAAAATAGGTACCCCATACCCAGGATTTATGAGTAGATGGATGAGTTGTATGGGGAAATCTATATTTCAAAGATTGATCTTTGATATGGATATCATCAGATTAGGGTCAGGGAAGTGGATTTACACAAAACTAATTCTGGTGTCACAATGGGAATTATGAGTGCCTGCTCATGCTATTTGGGTTAACTAATGCATATGAAAATTTATATTCCTGAATGAATCACATTTTCAATAGGAAATTGTGGAAATACCTAGTGGTGTCTTTGACATTATTTTTTTATACATTCGGTCATGGGAGGACCACTTGGAACATCTAGATGAGGTACTAGGTATATTGGAGGAGTAATCACTATATGCAAAGGATTCAAAATGTGAATTTTTCATGATATATTTTTTGTATTTGTGTCATGTGATCAACTTGCAGGGAGTATAGGTACATAAGGAGAAGATCCATGCCATATTATATTGGCCAACATCAATGACTCTTATAAAGCTACAAGGATTCTTTGGGTTGTGCAACTACTGCAGGAATTTTGTTAAGGGGTTCTCGTAGTTGATTTTACCCTTGATGGATTTGATGAAGAAAGGAGCATTTAAATGAACAGGGGAAGCTTAAGAAATATTTGACAAGCCCAAGGAGGTAATGATATCTTTCCCATTTTTGGAACTACGTGACTTTACTCAACCCTTTTTGATTGAGTGTGATGCTTCGAGAGAAGGAAATTTTATATTTGGAACGCTAGGAAGCCAAAAATTCCCTACCACATCTATAACAAGGATATGCTTGCCATCATGCATGTTTTGGAAACATTAAAGCAATATTTGGTGGCTAGCATATTTTTGGTTAGGACCAACCACAATAATTTGTAGTATTTACTGGAGTATACATACTTAAACGAGACACAACAAAAGTCGGTAAGCAATATACAATGTGCATGACTTCAAAATTGAGAATACAAAGGGCGAGAAGTATATTGTTACATATGCCCTTTCCAGGAATCTTATGGCATGCTCACTCATGGATATTTTAGTTGATTGGAAAGTACTCTTTTTAGTGGAATAATCCCAAAACAAATTTTATTGTGGTACAAAGTAGTGGATGCCATTATCTTTTATAAATATAAGATCTACTTAGTCCTTATCCAAAGTCAAGGAGAATATTATGAGAGTTGTTCATGACTCAATATTGGGTGGAAATCTAGTGTAATTCAAAGATTACAAACATATTAGAGAGAGTTTCTTTTGTAAGGGCCTTAAGGATGATGTATTGAGGCATGTGAGGTAGTGTATGAGTTTTCAACAAAACAATTTTGAGCATACTCAACCTGCAGGTTTGTTACAACCTTTTCCCACCCCATATCAGAAGTGGGAGAGTGTATCCATGTCTTATACGAGAGTTACAATTGTGGACAAAAATATCTCCCATAGGTTTGGTGGTCAACCTAGAACAACAAAGAGAGAAGGAACCCAATTCTTTTCCTTAAATTAAATAGATGACGTAGTGAGGCCTACCTGGAACCTGTCACATGCTTCATTCTTTCTTTATCTTGGAAGATCCAATTCCAGCTCTGATTTCCAAAATTAGAACATCCACGGTCAGATAACACAAGCCAAGAAACTATGATATCTATGCAATATCATCTAAATACTCTATTCAATAGATAAAAATGGCATTGAAATATATGAATCAACATCACATATAGGAAAACAAATAATTCTTTGCATTAATATAAATAGAATGATATTACAACCATAAGTAGCAATTGATCTTGTAGAAGAGCTCCTTCAAGTTGTTGACTTGTTCTTTCCTTGTCACAATGTGCACCTCCAGTCACCCTGATGCATGAGATAATGACCACTCAATGCATCAGAATAAGGGAAGAGTTTCTCCAAATACAACTATTCACTCATTATTCATTCTAACCTTTGCATAGGCAAGATGGAGAATATATAGGAGAGTAGGATAAGTTGGATTTCTTATACAATTACCATTCTAAGGTTTTATATCCACCTTTGATGGAGGTATAAGATCAAAGAATAAGTGGTGAAAAATCCAAAGTGGGGTAGGATAGGATTTGTATGTTTAATCCAAGGTAAGTGGTTGAAACAACTTATGGAAATTCCTAGAAAGTGAAGCTTCCAAAATCCTGATCATTCTGCCATATTTATAGGACCAATGTAGGTGCAAAGGGGAGAAACTTGTTGGTGACCAATGCTAGCCATAGTGGAGAAACCTGTGGGAGGTCGTACCCTATTAGGATTACATGGAGTGTTGGTCCTAAATTTGGCTCAAATGATGCAGTTTAGGGATGAAATTCTGGGGGACGAAATGTACATGATTAGGTATTTGTGCAATATGATGACAAGGGGTAATAGGATGTTGATTGATTCCATTATTTGGATCACTAATCGAATGTGAAAAAATGGCCAATAACATAATTCCCCCGAAAGCGCAAAGTCAGAGGTGATGAATGATCACTGAAGTGCTTTACCTTGTGACAAGTAGGGATCAAGGACAATCGAAAAGCTTCATCTGTTACAATACATTTATCATGACATATTTTTTCTGATAGAGGCATACCCATACTCATCTCATAAGCTAACATAACGTGTAAAATAATCAAAATATGTGTCCACATATGCAACTAGTGGATCCATGACTAAATGATCATGACCATCATCCATTGTGATCTTCATATAACTCCTGAAATTGCAGCCCAGATGGATGAAACTATATCCGGGGTCTTTTATCTCATTCACATAACCAACTAAAGTACGAGTCTAACCATGTGAATCAATGAGCTGGAGTCAAACATGGTATATACCATCTAATTACTGACCAATGATGTTAGTCGTTAAAATATGCGAGAGAAACCACCGATGATGTTAATTTCTCTAAAGGTACTATGGAATAATCTCTATGGTGTGAGTAAATGAATTGATTTCGAACACCACACGTAATCTTTCAGTCGAAGGCCAATTTTGTAAACCTATCGCCAAGAGAGAGGGAAATTTCCATTGATGTATCCAAGCACCAAGGTACCAAATGTGTGTTCCTAAGTAAACTTCCTGGATGATGTGTTGATATCGATAGGAAGAAACTCGTTGCAGGAGGGCCTTTATGTATCCCTGATCAACGACACAAAATGGGTATCATGATTGAGACAGAATGATCAGAATTATGCTTATATGGAACTAGATCAGGAAAGGCAAACATGAAATGAAGGCTTAAGAGTATTGTAGCAGAGATCAACTGAATGACTTCTCTTAAGCACCGGAGACACTGAATAGAGTTGGCAGCATTGACCCAAAACCGAAATGGAGGCTCTAAAAAAAAATTTGATAACCAAGAGACAAGTAGATTACCCAATCCAATAGCCACAAAGATGAAGTGGAAAAAGTGTTGTGTTCAAGAGCGATTCACTTCCATTAGAAAAATGGAATCCCCTATTTTCCCAAATTCCCCAACCATATTGGTTAGTACCTCTTTATTTTTTAACAAGCTTGAGGAGGATAACATATGCTTGAGTTGTAATTCATCCTTCGGATGAATCCCTCCAAGTATTTTTTAACGACCCCTAAGAAGGAATGGTTCGGCCTTGTCATGTTTGACAATTCCATCACTGTTTGATATTTTAATGAATCCAGTGAAGGTAAAACTAGACATATTTTTCATCTTTATAGAGTTTGAAAAAGAGGCGAAAAAGAAAACTCCACATGTCCCTTTTTTTAGATAGTCTCTTAAGTCCGAAAAGGTAGAAAAAAAATATTCAAGAAAACCTCTTAGCCATGCTCGACTAAGGTATTCATTTTTTGTAGCTATTTTATCTCAGTCTAAAAAAGGGTTAAACTTATACCACGAAGATGTCTTTTCATTTATTTTGACGAGTTAGAAAAATACAAGTTCTTGTCAATATTTTCATGTTTTGGGAGTCTGAAAAGAACTAAAATAGGACTCTAGGGGGTTTCCTTTTGCTTTGGTTTATAGAGTCTGAAAAAAGAGATAAAACTATACTCCTTGGTCAAAGTAACTTGTTAAAACATAATAAAAACCTGCTAACAACTGTCGACCTACTCAAAACACCACAAGAAGGATTAAACATACTTGTTTCATAGTAAAAATGAAGCATATCTAGGTAAAAATAATAAAAATGAATAAAATTACAAGAAAATGACCATAAATTTTCAAAATGACTTTTCATTTTTACCATTTCACACTTTACCTTCAACAGTGAATATTTGGAGCCCTTTTTCCCTCAATCTTCTACAGCTGATTGCAACCAATCCAGGGAACCATTTCGAGTGTCATCGGATCTAGGTAGGAGCTAAAACCCTTCCCATATTTCCATGGTTAATTTTTGTGCTTTCATGCAAATTTTTCAAGGTTTTGAGCTCCCTAGGGTTCATAAAAAACGTCCTGGGAAAAATGCACCCCCTTTGTGTTGAAAAGGGCATTTGCACGTAGGAAGATAAACAATGCAGACAGAGGTGAAATTCTTTTTCATACTCTTTTGGAGAGCATTGGGCACAAATATCCAAGTTTGTTTTCATTTTTGCCTCAAATTTTGTTGGGTTTTTTTCATGTGAAAGAGACTGATGAATCCCTTGTTGATGTTTTAGGTACCCATTAGCACAAAATTCCATTCCTTTGGAGAGAAATATAACACAAAGGACAAGATTTAAATGCAGAAAATGATCGTGATACCATCCAGGCTCTTAAAAATTGTGGGTTGTTGAAATTCTTCTGGCTTCCTGGTACGAGGTAGAAAATGGAGTTGTTGAAATACCTTGTGCATTCATGGGATGTTCAGACACAAGCGTTTAGGTTTGGGGGAAATGTACTCGATATACAAGTAGAAAAGATTTACTTTCTGACAATATTTTCAAAGCGAGGTGCCCCCATCTCTCTTCTAGGTGGAAGAAGTGGTGGTGAGACGGTGAAAGACTATATTGCTACCTATTGCAGACCTTGAGCCCTTCCTACTAGGGATGGGAAGATTAACATAAACGATGTGACCCAATTACCTTTAAGAATGCACTTTTTCATCATCGCAAAGTTAGTAGGCAACGTAAAACTACATGTAGCGAGCATATCACACATGCAATATGGAGTAGAGTGTTTAGAGACAACATTATTCAACTAGAGCGAGCGTGTCTTGGTCAACTTGAAGGAACAAATTACTAAAGAAAAGGAGGGGAAGTTGAAGAACTTAGGTTATGGTGTCATCTTGGTCTCTTTTGCTTTAGAGTAGGTACCATTACTAGAGCCTCAGCAGATTGTACTCGAGCCTGAGAGTCCCATGGATGAGGAGGTGGATAGACCACATGGCCAAACATGCAAGTCCATCAACGATAATCTTTTCACCAGCCTTCTTTGGATTGTTGCACAAACAGTTCATCATGATCGACGATTATCCTTACGGAGGGATGGATTTCCGTGGTGATCCCGAGCTTGTGTTTCCTAAGGGTGAGTAAAGGGATGCTACAGGTAAGATACTTTAACCATTAAGTTTTTGAAAAGTTTTACAAGATTTTTGTGTTTTTTCATGTTTCAGAGACTAAACTATTTCATGTTTTCATGCAGATATTAGACATGTTCGGCCAATGGGTACTACATATCTCTGTTGCACAGAGAGACAACCACAGGAGGAGGCAGTGGGACCAGTACAGGTCCTTGCAGTGGGACATGATGCGCTATAGGAACTTGAGGTAGCGAAGGTCCTATATGAGGTAGAGCGCCACATGGAGGGATTGAAACATGGGATTTATGAGACCATGGTCGATCAAATTACATTGCGACTTCAACAACACATTATTGGAGTGCCTATTAGTATCAGTCAATTACTGTGCAATATATATCGTGCAATGTTGTTTTATCATGAGCACCACTGATTGTCTACTTCAATGTTTGAACGTAGTTTTTTTTATGGACGATGTATCCATATGTGTCTTAGGGCACACATTTTTGTAAAACCAAACTTTATATATATATATATATATATATATATATATATATATATATATATATATATATATATATATTTATTTATTTATTTATTTATATATATATATTTATTTATTTATTTATTTATTTATTTTCGGTGTTTCCTAGTACCTATTATGCTTGTGAATTAAAGGTTACTTACATTCATTGCAAATTCATATCTAAAAATATATTAACTAGGGCATCTGATAATGTGTTTATATTTCTAGAAATGTGTTCATATTTTATGAAATTTAAATTTCTTTCCAGAAGACGCACTCTCATAACCATGTGAAGGATGGTGGGATTTGTCACTGAATAGATATTAGCGATTTGTAGTACTACGAGCTATGATTCAAGCCTTATAACTATACGACGGATACCATATGAAATAACGTCAAATAACAGCTCAACCATTGTGATATACTCAGTGATGTTGTTAGTATAATGACCAATGCAAATCTCTTGCATGCTCACCAGCTCGCCATTTGGAGCAAAGATAGCCCATGCTGCAGAGGATAGGTTTCAATTACTATGGCTAGCACCATTGGCATAACCAATATACAGTTCGAGAGAGGTTGACATCTGCAAACGAAAGTAAAAATTATCAACAGAAACCATGGGAAACTCTGAAAAACACACTGCAAATACACTTTAACACACATATAGACAATATGTACACAGTGTACTACGCATGGGACCAAGCATAGTATTTTTTGAGATACAACCCATTTCTAGTTTGAAATTGGAATTCCATAGAGATATACTAACTCATAAGCCCCTTTTGCAAGGACACACTTGAAAATGCATGGGCCCAACCACATAGGCTGGAACTTTCTTGGGCCTAATTTATCAACCTCCTAGTCATATAAAAGAACCATATCTCCTTCCAAGAATACTCTAAGCTTGACACTTTTGTCATATTGTGCTTTGATGCATCTTTTATGAGCTTCATTAGTGAAAGGAGCATCGCATTGAGTCTCATCCAAACGAGTTATAAAAAGACGTTCCTCTTCTACAGAAGTAGCAGGAAGAATTTTGATAGCTAGTTCAGCAATGGAATTTCACAGTCAATGGGAAGGATCGCTTCCAGACCATAAACCAACTCGAAAGGTGTGAATCTGGTAGCGGTCCTTACTGAGGTTCGGTATGCCCACAAGGCATCATAGAGAAGTACAAGCCAATCCAATTTTGGACCCCTATCATGTGTTGAAGCATAGTTTTAAGAACTTTATGGATAACTTCAACTTGTCTGTTAGCTTGAGGATAATAGGGAGTGGAATTTTCATGTGAATTTACCAATTTTGCAGTTAATTCAGTCATCACATGATTCTGAAAATTCTTCTCATGGTTCGTAACTATCACTTTTAGAACACCAAACTTAGTAATCACGTGGTTAAAGAAAAAGTACGCAATTTTTCTGCCGACGTTGTTGAATGTAGGCGCCGCTTCAAACCACTCTGCAAAGTAATCAACAATGACAATGATATAACCATTCCCCCCAGCCAAATGAGGGTTACATGACATAAATTTAATACCCAATTTCGAAAAGGGACCAACAGTGACATCAGAATGTAATGGAGTAGGCGGAGCACAAAATTTATGATCATAGATCTGGAATGCATGACACTTCTTGAATGTGAGGATACAGTCATGGAAAATGGTGTGCCAAAAGTAACCGACGCGTAAAATATTTTGTGTGGTAGCATAGCCACATAAATGTCCACCACATTCCTCTGAATGGAAGTCATTAAGAACCTTTTCATCCTCCTCAAGAGTGAGGCACCTCTATAAAAAACATATTGATACCACGACGGTAAAGGGTGTCACCCATAATCACATAATTTCTGGATTAATATCGGATACGTCACTGCTTAGAGCGAGAGTTATTGAGTCAGGAATTTTGGGTCTGGAGATAAATTAGAAAATATCCATACCACGGGTCAGATGAAGAGATCAGAAACAATGACTCGTCTTGGACAAAATCTTAAGATGTAGATTATACATCAAGGGAAGGGATATCACACATTAGTTCAGTGAAAACTAGGGATTTCTTTGACTTGGATTTGATGAATTCCAGGTCGAACTCTTGGAGAGTAATGATCCAATTAGAGAACTTGCCCCCAGAAATCTATGTGACAACATATATGTAATAGGGTTTCAATCTGAAACGATCGGACTTTTCAAGAGAAAAAATTAATAGTGAAATATCAAGATGGCTTGAACGGTCATTGAAGCCAACTTTTATACATGAGTATATTAAATCTCAGTATCATTGAGGTTTTGACTCAGATAATAAATGGGACGTTCATTCCTGAAATCATCTTCCTGAACCAACACCATGGCTATAGTAGAGATGCCGGTAGCGAGATACAAGAAATAGTCACGTTGATAGTCAGAGGGATATAAGAGAGATACCCAAACCAGTAGATATTTCAAGGAATCAAATGCTTTTTCTGCAGCGCCATCCCAATGGATGGGAATCCCTATTTTCAGTAAGCGAGTAAATCCTTTCGTCAAATTGGCATAGTTGGGAATGAACCTCCTCAAAAATTTATATTTCCCTTGGAGTCTTTGTAACTGAATGAGGGTAGCAGGTGCAAGAAAATCAACAACTACCTCGAATTTTATAGGATCAATACGAATTCCTTATTTCAAAATATCAAGACCAAGGAGTCGAACAAAACCAATAAAGAACACACATTTGTGTGGGTTAAGTCAAATGTTGCTATTTCGATAACGAAGAAAAATGGCCCGTAAATGTAGAGGGTTATCAACCCGATGGTTAGAATGAGCAGGGATATCGTCTAAATATGGTTGCATGATATTCTTAACATCGTGAAAAGAATAATACATCGCACGTTGAAACGTGGCCCCTGCATTCTTGAAGCCAAACGAGATATTTCTAGAACTAAAAGTACCCCAGGGATAGACAAATTCGGTCTTAGGTTGGTTCATCGAGAGAATGTTGATTTGATTTTATCCTGAGAATCCATACATAAACGAATAAATCTCACATCCAGCGTAGTCATCAACAATCAGGTCAATAAATGAGGTCGGATAGTTGTATTTTGGACAAGATCGATTAACATCCCGATAATCGACACATACTTGAATCATGCCTTGTTTCTTCATGGCAAGGACAACATTTGACACCCAGTTGGTTAAAGGAATGGGGTAGATGAAACCAACCCAAATAAGCTTTTCAATTTCAGCTTTTATTGTGGTATCGTTTTTAGGATGGACTAGACGAAGGCGTTGTCAGACGAGTTTGGGATCAAGATACATTTTAATTTCATGCACCACTATGTTTTGGTCGTTACCTAGCATCTATTCATACGTCCAAGCAAAGGCATCTTTAACTCAGAAAAAATGGCTCGGTAGATATTGATTTCAGATGAAGAACAAGATGCTCCGATGTGCATATTTTCTATTATTCCTGGTTTGATCAAAATATCAAGAGGAATGGTTTCTTCGATATTCAAGAGGTTATTTTTATATTTTATCTCATGAATGGAAACATAATTCGTAGAGGGTTCGATAAAATTAGGTAGGTACAAACCACTGATATTATATTCTATGTAATCGAGAAAGGAGGAACGATGATGATGCTCTTCCCACGAAATGTCATATGACATCATAATCTCCATGATTCTTCTGTTGGTTGATAATATGCATGTGAAAGGATTAGATGGAATGCCATAATCCAATGGTTGATCTATCCAATTGATCGAAGAAAAATTACATGCCACAGAAGCTGAGTAGATGGCTCCCCAATCTTGCCCAACGAGGTTAAGTGACATTCGGTCGCCAAAACTTTGGATGTTAGTTTCACCTGATACAATCCTTGGATCATCCATGATCATAGAGGATGATATCATATTGATATAAGAAACCGATGGTTGGGAATTATAAGGGGTAGGAGGAGGGAAGGAAGAATTCCCCATAAGCGATGAATCGTTATGTAATCAAAATCCAACATGTTGATAGGAATGTAGGGCTTCCCCTACAAGAGAGACACTTCCAGTAACATTTTAATTAAAGGAAAAGAAGTTTATTTGATCTATGTGTTATCTTTAATAACAATTAGGTTGGTTAGGAATGTCTTTTTGAGTTAGGTCAAGTTTTTTTGGTCAAATAAAGTCATGAAATTGATCAAATTTCAAATTTTCTATATAGTCCTAATAGGTTTAAGTGGTTAACAGTCATGTGACTAAGGTCTTGTGATAGGTAAAATTCCAAAATCTGATTGCATGAGGTTAATTAAGTCACTTTTTTACACTTGGCACATTTTACGTGAGTCTGCAACATTTCCTATGCAAAACAGGTTATTTTCGCTATGAACTCACTTGAAGTTATGTAGCGAATTTGTCATCTTGAATTCGCTATGAACTTGCTTTTTTCTGCTAGCAGAAAGGGGATCAGTGAGTTGTCATCTTTGTAGTGGTCAGAAGTCAGTTTTTCAACATGTGCATATTTGTTATGAGTCATTATTCAATGTATTGCATGCTTGGAAATAATTACACCACCATCATTTTGTTTTCCTCCCACTTTTCTTTCCTATTTTAGGCTTCATCCATTCGAGTAACAACACTTACATTTCGAACCTTGTGAGCTGCTTGATCCATTGCCAGCATTTTTCTCTCCTAGCTTTTGTCTCATTGTTGTCTTAGGTTAGTTTCCACCCCTGTCAAACAAGCAACTTGTTGTCATATACATTTTTTGCAGGTGTTAAGAGTTCAAGTAGGGAAGCATTGATTTGGAGGACATGGCTTCACATAAGAATACCAACAAAGGAGGCTCAATATTTAGATATGAGCCTATGGAACTGAACTTGGTTATGGAGGATCCAAGTTTTGTACAAGCCTTCACAAATATTGGTTGCATGAGATTTTGTCAAAAGATGCAAGGATACCATGCTCAATTCTCCAAAGATTTTGCTGTCAACTTTGTTGGCACAGCTTCAAAGGTTGATGTATTTAGTTTTAAAGTTTCTCCTGAGACTATTGCTCAAGAAACAGAAATTCTGAGATCGGGAGAAGAATGGTTCAAGGCCACCAAGTTCAAACTGCAAAATTGTGATGAGTTTCTGAAGCAGGAGCATGTAGGAGTTGATATGACCTCATGTATACGTAGGAGATGCCTTAAGGAAAACTATTCAAAGTTGTTTATGGTAATCCAGAAGTATTTTACATGTGAGGGTAGATTTCACATGATCTACTAGTATCATTTTAGGCTCTTACTCCACTTCATATGTAAACAACTCCTAGATCTTCCATTTTTTTCTTTTCAGAAGCTTAGGTAAGATGTCTGATAAAGTGCAAGACAGACCTGAGAGTACAGACACATCCATATTTCATCATGGCTTGATAAAGTTATTGGTTATGGAATAATTGAAGAAATTAAATAGGGATCGGGCTACCTTTCTATTTTTAAGTGGTTATGATGTGGATGTGCTTACTCCAAATAAGACGCCCAAGTCAAAGACAAGCACTCCCAACAAATATAAAGAGCCCATAGTTGAAGCAGAGGTTGGACCTGAGGAAGAATTGCAACCTATAACAGAGCCCATGGAGGTAGATATTCAACATTTACAGGAAACAGTGACACCTCAGCCAACACATACATGCAGGAAGCTCACATTTGACACAAGGGCTCATAGGAGAAACACCAGGAGTCAATCAGAAGGAAAGGGTAAACTTGAAAAAATTTTGCAGGCCATTAATATTGAAGAGACCCCCGTGCTCAAAATTATAGAGATTAAAGGAACCAAAATGAATAAGAAGGGCCTCACTGCAAAAAATCTTGATTTCTCCAGTGAGGATTTAGGTTTTGTCTTCTGTTTTCCATTGCAGGTACAAATCAAGCGAGTTCAATTCGATTAAGAGAAACAGAAGCGACAAAGGGAGGCAAGGAAAAGCGAACATATTACAAGTAGGTTTTCTTCCCTTATCTATTCATTTTAAGGAAAAGGTCAAATGTCTTTCTTTCTGTTGTTCTAAGTGCGACCACCACACTTACGGAAAAATTACTTATCTGTAGGTTTGATTTCCATAAAACAAATTGGTAACCATACTGGTGATCGACGGATCATCCCTGGTGGTTTTATCCTTGTCTATCAACCTCTAGTAGACTTTAACTGCATTATTTCAATCATTTGAATGTGATTTAGAAAAAGTTGTGTGTTTGATTTCTTTTTTAGAGTTTCCTCTAGCACCAACGCATCATGGTCTTGAGACAGTGCACTGCATAGCACTGTTGTCTTAGGGACAGTGCTCTGCAATGCACTGTCTCCCACTCAGGGGTGCGTTGCTCTTGTGATCAACCAAAATCTATCATATTTTGTCTTTTTCAATTCATTTCAGTGTTTTGTTTGCTGGAGTTTCAAGTGATTGATTGCCTCTAGAGACCAGATTGCCTCTACTGTTCTTGCCTCACTTTGGGTATTTGTTTGATCAATGTTTATTTTTTCTTTATTTATCATTGTCGAATAGTTCCAAATTTTACAATTTTACATTTAATGATTTCTTTATATTCAGAAAGAGGATTTGTCATTTTAGTCTTCATTTCTCTGGAAAGTATTGAGTGATTGTTTGGGAATTATAGTTTCTTTTTCGTTCATCTAAACTTAAAATAAATTGAAAAGAAAAACATGCATTTGCATATAGGGATTGTGAGTGTTGCATAGGAATAGTTAGGGAATTTGAATTTAGATGTGCTCATTTTTTATTGCATACAATTTGATTGCTCTATCCCTTGTAGCTAGTTTTTCATTGTCGAAAAATCAAATTGAAATGAATGATTATCATTTTAATTGCATTCTAGGAATGTCAAATACATCTCACAGTGAACCTAAAAGACAAACTTATAAGCAATACCAACTTAAAATTTATCTGAATTTATCTAAGGGAGCATTTTCACTTAACGATAAAATTTAGAGGTCTAGGCTAGAGACGTGTTTCGGCGTCGTTAAACATAACAGATATTGTTAATTTTCTGCGATACATTTCGAGTGTGATACTTCATTCAACATATGTAAGTATATCGGAGCTCGTCCACGTATTTTTGGGTATATCGGGCGGTGTTCTAATACGAAAAGTATAAGGGTATGCTCTCTTTGTGTAGTTTCGCAATAGAAAGCGCTAAAACAGATTGGGCCTCCACGTACCATGGAGTATATTTGGGAGGAAAACATTAGGTTGCTTACCATCCATAGGTAACTGAGTTAGCCACCTTGTACACTGTGATACATTGAACACAACATTCAAGGAGATTTCCTGCACGTACATAAGTCCTTGGTTACTGGGGCGGTCTATTGCAGTTCACGGTTTCTTGGTAAACCTTATGCCTAGCATTACCCTCTTCTTCTTTTTTTGTATTAAAATAAATCATAAATCATGGAAGAAGATCAACCCTTTCCCCGTCGTTCGCGTAGGACAAAGAATAAACCACCTTTACCGCCAGAAGCTACACCTACTAGACGAAGGCGAGTTTGTCCTACTGAGTCTGATACCTCTAGAACCTTTGGTGCTACATCTTCATCTAATTTACCAAAGTCATCTGATCCTTTTAGTACTGAGTCTCGAGTCATTTCGAACGATCCCAGTTCATCTTCTACCGTCGAGAATAAACCCTCAAAGTTACCTGAGGACACTAAAATTCAATCCAGTGAAACAGTAAATCCAGAACCCGAACTTGTTCAAATAGAAGTCAATTCAGAACCTATTGTTATTTTACCAGAACTTCTTGATCCCAAAGTTGAACAATAAGAATTTTTTCCCATGCAATTTTCTCATCCTTAGTCACCTGTAACCATTGAGTCTTCCTCTTTACCACAGATTTTACCGCCTGAAATTTATCTCGAGCCTGACGGTGAAGTACTTCCACCTGGTTTAATTTCAATAGAGGAAGAACTTCAGGAAGAGACAACCCCTTCATCTCCCACTAATTTTGGGTTGGGGCTTCATTTTTATTTGTCTTTTCCTCGTTTGACCTACTCTTCTCCTCTTGATCTTGTTCACTCTCAAGTTCCCATAGATTCGTTAGAGTATTGGTGGGTTATTTAACCATGGTTGAGATAGCATCCCAGACTGTACCATCTATTACAGTTGCGACAACATCTATTGTTGCTTCATCTTCGATGTTTTCGATGACACCTGAGTCTCATATTTATGGTGTTTCGTCCGTCCCATTGGGTTACCAGGATTTTAATGGAACCTACTCTGATGTCTCCTCTAGTACATGGAATTCGTCCATGTCATCATCTAGAATTCTACCTAGTTCTTCTCTAATGAGTACTAAACAACCTGAGCCTTTATTGACATCATCAACTCAATATTAGGTTGGTTCATCCAATTACTTTCCATCTTATCCAGTATCTACTGGATTCCCATAATATGAAAGTTAGTATGTGCAATATCATTATACTCCATATGCTGGGGGGCAACAGATTTTCGGGCCATATGGCAGTACTCCATCATTTTTAGGTCAATCTTATGCTGGAATGTTTTTTTGTTAATGGCAACCTACTTTTCCTGTTAAACCACAAATGGTTGTGTATCAATGTCAACAAGTTCAACCTATTGCATCCATAACTACTACGCCTGTTATTACTTTTATGGTTGTTTCTCAGTCTGCTCAAGTGGAATTCGTCTTCCCAAGTCGATATTCAAAAACCATTTGTATCAGGAATTTCACAACCACAAGCTAGTTTACCTTTGTCATGGGCTTCTATTGGCCCCATCTATTCACAACCTGGTCCAAATTATCCTGGCAGGCAACAGTTTTATCAGATTCCATGGCAACCACAATAACCATTCCAACAATATCAAGCTTATCCAAGTCCTAGTCAACAATCCTATCAAGGGTTTGGTCGAAAAACTTAGCCCTATATGGGTTACCAACAGCATAATCCTTTTGTTGGTACACAACGGCCTATTTCCCAGGAAATTCCATCTTATCCTGGCTATGCTCAACCTGACCTAAATCGACAGTTTTCTTTTGTTGCAACATTAGAGTTACCTAATTTAAACTGGCTCACTAATGATTCCATTCATTATTTACCTTGGTGATCGGTGATTCCTCATAAATTACCCTCTGAAATTCTAAAATTCAATGGAAATTCTAGAGAAGACTCGTCTACACACATTATGACTTATCATTTATGGTGTTCATAAAATTCCTTAAATGATGATTATGTTAGATTGTTTATTTTCCGATGAACGCTTACTAGTCTGGCTGCGAAGTGGTACATTGATTTACCATGAGCTTCTTTCAATAACTTTATAGCTTTACCCACTACTTTTTTAACCCACTTCCAATTACCCATGGAATATGAAGCTGGAACGAAACTTTTGACCAGCTTTAAACAGACCACTATTACTCATATATTAGATCATATACATGAATGGCATCGTCATTGTCAAATGGTTAAAACATTTGTTCATGATCATCTTTTAGCTAAGTGGTTTATAAATTCCTTGTTGCCATCTATCACCGAGGATGTAGTCAAAGGCGGTGTTGTCACTGAAGAGAAAGTGATTGCTCGTTCCCAGTATCTAGATTTTATTTATACTTAGTCTTTCATGCTCTATGAAAATATTCTAAATGTGTCGTGACCAAATTTTATTGTTCCTCCTTCTATATATGGTAAGGAAATTCATGCTGGTGATGGTGTGATTTTTTCTGCTAGCACTCCACCAGCAAGTCGACCATCTGGTTCTACACTTGTTGTTTAAAAAAAAAAACTCTATTGCATCTCATACTGTGTCTTCTTCTGAAATACATTTCGTGTCATCTGAAAAATGCAAAGGGATAAGCAACCTGGAAGTAAGAAGAAGGGGAAAGATAAGAAGAAATCAAATTCACACCCGCGGGAAAAATAATCTGATTTATCTGGCTATTTTCAGAAACCTCATTACCCTTGCTTGATATGTAATGAGGAGAATTTTACGCGATGTTTTCCTCACCGCTCAGAAGTCTCAAAGCTTCTTAAGACTTCTGTCGCATCTGTAGTGTTGAAAAGTCCTTTTCCAAACCCGGAAACACATATGGTTGCTACGGATCCTTCTTCTAGTTCGCAAGTGCTTATGTTATTCTCCACTAAGCCCAAAAATGATGTTTTGGTGTCTACTCAAAGTAAATATTATAGTAATCAATTGTCGTTGTCGAATGGTCAGGCTACAGATCAACCTACCACTTCGACTTCAACTTCATCTGACTCAGATCCACTGCCTATCATTCCTGAACTAACAATAAAGCCATCGAAGGGAGTTGTTCATAAATCGACTTACAACCCTCAAGCTCATGCAGTTCAAAATTATAACATAATCAAAGATCTGGCTCAATCACCTTCTGCTATGTCAACGCTTGAGGTTCTTCAGAATTGTCCCTCCCAGAAGCAAGCTTTCTTGTTGGCGATTGGTGGAATCGATCCAACATATTCTAATCTTGTAGTTTTTAATTACGCAGTCTATGTGCCACAATTACCAGCACAATTAGAATTCTTGATTCAAGTACATGTCCTGAATCACCTCATTCATCAGACTATCATTTATGAAGGTGCATCTACTTGTATCATGTCTATGAGTTGTTGAAAGTCACTTGGCTTGTTGACTTTGTCACAGTCACCTATGACGTTGAATGCTTTTGGCGGTTGTACATATAAGCCTTGTGGAATTCTTAGTAACCTGCAAGTCAAACTAGGGGGGAAATCAATTATGATTGAAGTTGAGGTGTTGAACCAGGTGTTGAGAATAGTTCTTTTAATGTGTCAACCTTGTTAAAAATGAATGAGGTCTTGAGGATAGTCCTTTAACTATTTCAACCTCGTTAAAAAATGAATAAGGTCTTGAGGATAGTTCTTTTACTATGTCAACCTCGTTAAAAAATGCATCGGGTCTTGAGGATAGTTATTTTATTGTGTCAAACTCGTTAAAAAATGAATCAGGTCTTGAGGATAGTTCTTTTACTGTGTCAACCTCGTTAAAAAATGAATCAGGTCATTAAGATGGTTCTTTTACTGTGTAGACCTCATTAAAAAATGAAACGGGTTCCTATGAGCACAGTTCCTTTTCTTGTGTCAAGCTCGTTAAAAAATGAAACAAAGTTCTATGAGGATAGTTCTTTTACTATGCCAACCTCGTTAAAAATGAAACATGTCACTATAAGAAATTTTTTTCTTTGTTTCAAGCTTGTATAAAAATGAAACAAACCTATCTCAAGAACAGTTTCCTTTGTTTCAAGCTTGTGTAAAAATGAAACCAAATTCAAGCATAGCTTTCCTTTGTTTCAAGCTTGCATTAAAATGAAACTATGTCAAGTCCATTTCGGTTATTATTTTCAAGAATCGTTAAACTCATGAAAATCCTGAGATTATTTTTCTATCGTTCATGCTCGTAAAACACATGAAAATGTCGAGTTATTTCCTTCTTTTCCTGCTCGTAAATTAAATTTAAAGTTGGCCACAAAGCACAATTTTATCTCTTTTCCAAGCTTTGTTCTCTTTCAGCTCTTTTTAGAATCCCAAAATATGAAAAGGTCGTCGAGCACTTGTCCTTTAGAGCTCGTAAAAGGAATTGAAACGACATCTCCTCAGCATAAGTTTAACCCTTTTCCAGAATGTGGTAGATTATGTTTATGAAAAATGAAAACCCTAGTTGAACATTTCTAGGAAGTTCCCTCAGAAATTATTTTATTCTTTTTCATATATGAGGGAAAATTTTACGAAAAAGAACTTGTGGAGTTTTCATTTTGTCCCCTTTTCAAACTCTCTAAACATGAAAAAGGACCGATTTTTCAATGTCATTAGACTCGTTAAAACATCAAATAGCGACGAATTTGTCCATCATGACAAGATCGAGTTTCACCTTCGCTAGACTCTTTAAAGCATCAAATAGAAATGGATTCACCCGAAGGGTGGAATTATACATCAAGCAATTTTATCCTCCTCAAGCTTGTTAAAAAATAAAGAGGTACTGGTTAGCAATGACTGGGGATAATTGGAAAGGGATAAAACACTTTATGGTAGAAATTCGCTCTTGAACATGACACTCATTCACTTCATCTCCGTGAATTTTGGGTTGGGTAATCTGCTTGATGGTCTATCATACCTATGGTATATCACACCATCCATCACTTCGGTTTTGGGTCAATGCTGCCAACTCATTCAGTGTCGCTGATATGTTCAAGAGAAGTCACTCAGTTATTCCTCATCCTTTTCAATACTCATAGACCTTCATTTCATGACTTCCATCCCTGAACATTGCTTCATTAGTTACATTTTGTCTCTAAAATCATTACTCGTGTTTCATTTCATTGATGGGGGATACATCAAGGCCCTCCTGCAATGAGTCGCTCCCTGTCGATGTTAGCTCATCATCCAATAATTTGACTTAGAAACAACCTTTCAGTACCTTGGAGCTTGCTTACATCAACAGTAGGTTTCTCACTTCCAGTGATAGGTTGTGTTATCACCAAAAAAAAAAAAAAAAAACATTATATGTCAACTCTATTTTGATCATGGTCTAAATAGTTCTGAAAGTTGTTTTAGTATGGTTAAGGGTATGTCATATTTTTTAGAGGTTTAGTGCTCATCAGCTAAATTCAAATAAGGTCTTTATAGGTCCATTCCATGGTCAAAAAATTCATATTTTTCATTCAAGAGTCATTTAAGTAAGTTTCGGGCTCATTGCATACAATTAGCCAGAAATCCACAGTTCTGTAGCACTGCTAGTTCAAAAAGGGAGTTTTGCACTACGAAAACGCTGCTACTTTCGTAGCGCAAAGTGCAAAAATTACAATGTGAGCACTGCGAAAGCGCGGTTTCTTACCTATCGTGTCAAATAAGCCGAGATATGTCAGTTTCAGTTGGGGAATGATATGATAGGGATATGGTGAGTTAGTTAGTTACCAGATTCGATGTACTTACCTATCCTACAGTCATCATAGTCATGATAGGATATCAATCAAACATCATTTAGTCATGAGGTGACATCTCTAATTCGAATTTTTTTCCTAATTGAGTCATCTTTGTTTCATTTACCTTCACATATGTTGTCCAAGCTTTGAAGCAATAAAGATAAGTTTGTGGTTGTTCTATTCAAAGACAACTTTCACCATTATCAAGCGAGATTGCTCATAAAATCAAGCGAGGTTGTTCATCATATCAAGCGAGGTTGTTTTACAGGTTTTATAGAAGCTAAAAGGTTTTTTTTACAAGAAACATGGTAGAGGAGAAGAAGGTCCACAAAGGGGGACATTGTCTAAGATACGAGCCCGAGAATGCAAATGCTATTGTTGAGGATAAAATGGTAATGGAGGCTTTTAGCAAAGCTGGCTGTCTCAAATTTTGCGAAAATCTGCAGGGTTGCCACACTCAGGTGTCCAAAGAGTTTGCTTTACATTTTAGTGGAACCACTACCAAAATTGGAATGATAAATATGCCAATTACACCTGAGATCATAGCTTCTGTGACAGAGATACCAAGGGGATAGGAATATTGGTTTAAAGATTTTAGGTTCGACATGGAATCATGCAAGGAATTTATGAAGCCTGAATATGTAGACATGGACCTGACCAATGCAATACCTAGAAGCTATATCAAGGACAACTATGCAAGGTTGATATTCAATATTCAAATATATTTCACATGTGAAGGAAGGTACCATAAATTTTACACTTCTAATTTCAAACTATTGTTGCATTTCACAGGTATGATATCATTAGATTTACCATTTTACTTGCATAGAAGCCTTGCCAAAATGGCTGACAAAGTCCAAGCTAAATCTGATGGCTGTGAAACATCTCTGTTTCATCACGGTTTGATAAAGTTATTGGTTTTGAATGAGCTTTAGAAAATAAATAGGGATTGGTCTTCCTTTTTATTTATGAGTGGATTTGAAATGGAAGCCCTAACCCCAGCTAGAAACCCTAAGATTAAGGGGAATCCTTCACCACCAATAGCAGAATCCAGTCAGCCAGTGGTTACTAAAGAAAAGAGGTTTGTAAAGTTGAAACCAAGGAAACAGGTTGAAGATAGAACAGAGAAAACATCAATGCTTGTTGCAGAAACTCCATCACCTACAAAACAGAGAGTAGAAAGGGTCAAAGAAACAAAACAAAAACAAGTGGCTAGTAAGTAGGAGATCCAGAGAAAAACAAGAAGCCAAGCAGCAGCATCAAAGGGAAAAGCAACTATTTCAGTGATAGAGGACAACCCAATAATGAAAGGAAACTTGGATGATATACTTCATGCAATTGATATAGAAGAATAACCCATTGTGCAGGAATATTTAATTGAAGTAGATGAACACAAACAGAGAAAAATGAAATTAGCAAAGAAATTGGAATTTGAAGGTGAGAATGCAGCCTTTGTTTTTCAAGCTAGGAAACCTTTAACCAGGCATGAAAATAAACTCCAAGAAGGCAGTAAAGATATATAAGTAACTATTGAAGCAGCCAAATTCCCTAAAGAGGTGGTTGATCTCTCATCACCTATAGTGGAGCATGCAACCAACAAGATAATGAAGGGAAAGGAACACATGACAGAGTGTCAACTGTTGGAATAAAGGTTGAAGCTAGAAAACCAAGAGATGGAAATGATGAGAAAGAGGGCCAGAAAGCACAGCATTGAAAATATAGGGTTTAAGAGGATGAAGGTTGTTTGGGAAGGTCAAACAGTTTCTAGGTCAGAGATTCCAAGCAGTGCAGAGTAGTTTTTTACATGGACAATTCCAACCATTAAAGAAGAAAAATTTGTTAGAGTGATCAATACTCATTTGACAGTCAGTAATAGAAAGCTAAGAGGCCAAGTGGAGGATTTGGAGCTGCAATTAAAACAGTCTCAAAATGAACTAAAGAACAGAGGTACAAAATGACAAATTCAAAGCAAACTCAAATGGAAAATGAGGAGTAAATTTTATGAAGGTTATGTTTTTAGTCCAAATAGCTTATGGTTTTGATGAAGCCAGTGATTTTCTAAAGTTGTGGCACCTTTTTGTTTCAAATTTTGAAGAAAATATGGTTAAAACTACTTACACAGCAGTTTCGTAGTTGTTGGAACACCTAATCCTACATGGGTGGGTGTGGAATGCGAAAAGTCACAATGGAGTCCAAGTGACCTTGGAATGTGAAACCAAGAGTCACACCATTGTACTATAAATGTACATCATGTATCATGGAAAAATAAGAAAGCCTCACGCTTATCCTTCATTGTGTGTTGAGTCTCTTGTGTGTGTGTGTTCATCTTCCTCATACACCATGTGTGTGCTTAACATGGTATCAGAGCGGGCGATTGCTGGCCCTGCTCCAAATTGAGTGAGCCATTTGTGTGTATGGCCTGTGCATATCTGCAAAAATTCTTGGCATTTTTGCAGCACTCATAGTTTCTGCAGTAGACATTTTGCCGCATTCAGAAATTGGTTTTGGAGATGGAGCAGCATTCCGGCATTGGTTTTGAAAAAAAAAAACAGCATTGTGCATCTGAAGGTTTTCTCACTGCTCATTTTTCCTGCAATTTCTATTAAATTTCTGTTTTTAAGAGCTGCTGGAATACTGTTCAAAGTGGGGTTTTGAAGAAAAGTTTGGGATTTCAAGTAAAATTTCTGAGTTTTTTATTGAAAAATTTCTACAATTCTGGGTTTTTCTGCTGCTGAGCTATTGGAAAAATTTCTGGGTTTTATTGGCAATCTCTGCAATGTTTTCCCGTTGTTTTAAAGTCTAAAACTCCTCTCTGTTTTTTTTATTTAAAAAATAAAAAATAAAAAATAAAAAATAAAAATAAAAATAAAAATCTCTGCCATTCCAGGCCTTTCGGCCCTCCTCCCCCTGCAAGTTTTTTAACATCTCATCCTCCCTAAAATACACCCCGCCCCCTCTCAACGCTCAACGCTCTCACCTCACACACCCCACGGCTGTAGAAATTTGCTAAATAATGAAGATTTATCCACCGAGATTATCCTGATCACATACTAATTCGAATTCATATGCAACACATAATCTCTTCTACAATCAATCATCAATTTGCGGAAATAGAAACAGTCGCATGCGCACATAAACACAATATGTAATGGGGAAAGCTTATAGCTGAAAACCCTTCAGCTATTTTGTATATTATATGGAGAGAACATGTAACAGTACATATCACAATACTCCTCA
Source organism: Pinus albicaulis (assembly GCA_034641835.2). Classification (NCBI taxonomy): domain Eukaryota; kingdom Viridiplantae; phylum Streptophyta; class Pinopsida; order Pinales; family Pinaceae; genus Pinus; species Pinus albicaulis. The sequence goes on from CM076578.1 coordinate 430,255,316, forward strand.
CAAGTACTCAGTACTATCTCATAAAGTTACACACAAACTAGCTCAGTTTTGAACAAGTCACAGGTTCAAAACTCATCCACTAATTGCCTGCCTCTATTGCGCAATCAAGGCTGGTCTAATGAGATATCCAAGGTTCGAATCTCCTTGGCTTGATAGCGCAATCCTCATGGGCAATTTCCTCCAAGTGTGGTGCAAATCTCATGCACAACTAATGTCACAACTGATAGCTATCTCAACCCTTTCATCTACCTCTTTCACTGGTCTCCACTGAACTGTCCATGCACTGTAGTGAACTGATGTGTTCTTGAGTTGAATAAGGAGTTAACAATTAGTGAATTAAATAATATTTAATTCACTCCACTCATTACTAGTTGATTAGCTAGTTAAACTAATCTCAACTAGTTCAACTAAGTTAAACCGAACACAACTCCACCAACTGTCTCATCAACTCCACCAAAATTCTGCCACTGAAGTCCTAACTGAATTCAACCATGCATGAGCTCACCAAACCCCAAGGAATAGCATAATTCCTTCTGTCAGATGCATGGGCCACATCCGTAGCTCCAACTGAAGTGTTGTAAGAGAATAAACTGAAGTTTAGAGTCTAAATATTATTAAGGGCTAATAATATTTGACTGACCTATTTTTAGACAGGCAGTCTAAAAATAGACTTCGACCTGTATGTCTAAAAATAGAGGTCCATCTATTTTTACCAACTCGACCAATCATCCAAGAATAGCATAATGCAACTCCTAGACCATGCTCCATATGTCTAAAAATAGACATAGTCTAAAAATAGACTTTGCGCCAAAAATAGCCTGCGGGCCCACTTAGTGAAGGCGATTTCATTTCACTAAGCTCCATCATCTTGTTGCATTTTCAACACTCCCTCTCAACAAGATATGGATTATCTGCAACCCCTATCCTGCCTCTGTGGAATTCGAACTTGCTCCTGGTGAGCGCCTTCGTCAAGATGTCAGCATCCCGATCCTCCGTGGGAACATATGAAAGTAACATGATTCTCCGCTGAACACAATCTCTGATATGATGGTACCTGATGTCGATGTGTTTGGATCTATCATGAAATACTGGATTAGCCGAGAGTTTAATGCAACTCTGGTTATCACAATAAATCACAGTAGGCTCCAAGTGCAACCCGAACAATCCAACGAGGATCTTCCTCATCCAAATAGCCTCGCATGCAGACAAGCTTGCTGCCATGTACTCGGCCTCTGCTGAACTGAGTGCCATGGATCTCTGCTTCCTGCTATACCAGGAAACTGCTATCGACCCGATGCTGAAAATACCTCCAGATGTGCTCTTACGATCCGTTGGGCTTCCTGCCCAATCTGCATCAGTGAAGCCGGAAAGCTTCGCTCCATCCTCTTGTCTGTACCATAGACCATATCCCGATGTGCCACTAAGATAACGCAATACATGCTTGCCTGTCTTCCAGAAGAGCTTGGTAGGCTTAACCATAGCTTGCGAAAGTTGGTTAATAGCATAGCATATATCGGGTCGTGTATTGACCAGATACATAAGCGACCCCACCAACTGTCGATAGACAGTGGCATCCACTACCTCCGCTGAAGTAGCATCCTCTTTCCTCCAACCACCAGGAAGAGGAGTGTCAACAGGCTTGCAGCCTTGCATGTTGAACCTCTCCAGAATCTCCCAGGCATACTTGCCCTGAGAAACAAACAGTCCTCCGCTGCGCTGCCAAATCTCCAATCCCATGAAATAATGAAGGATGCCCAAGTCCTTCATCTCAAACTCTCGTGCAAGATCCTCCTTGCATGAAAGTATCAACTGCTCATCGCCAGTCAAAATCAGATCATCTACATACAGTACGATGATCAACAGCTTCCCCTCCACCACAATCCGGTACAGGTTTGGATCCGCCTCACTCTTGGAGAATCCAAGCCCGGTGAAGTAGCTGTCTATCCGAGTGTACCAAGCACGAGGTGCTTGCTTCAGCCCATACAGTGCTCTCTTGAGTCGGCACACATGCGACTCACCGCTGAAGATCTCAAAACCTTCAGGCTGCTCTATGTACACCTCTTCCTCAATAACTCCATTGAGGAACGCAGTCTTCACATCCATCTGATGAATGTGCCACCCCATCTGCGCTGAGAGAGCAAAGATCGTCCGTATGGAAGAGTACCTTGCGACAGGTGCAAAAGTCTCCTCATAGTCAATCCCCTCGATCTGTGAGAAGCCACGGGCGACAAATCTCGCCTTGTACTTCTCCACACTCCCGTCAGCCGCCTGCTTCACCTTGTAGATCCATCGCGAACCCACCATTGATTTCCCAACCGGTCTTGGGACAATCTCCCATGCACTGTTCCTGATGATCGAATCATATTCTTCGATCATGGCATCAACCCATGCGGGTTCCTCCACAGCTTCCTCAACAGAGGATGGCTCCGTCACAACACATTGACTCACAAGAGCCATGTATCCAGTGTACCGATCCGGTGACTGTCTCTGTCTGCGCTGTGCTGTAGGTGGTCCTACAACCTTCTCTGCATCCCGAGCCAGTCGCTCAGCTTCTGTAGTGCGCATGCGCCCTCTGATGGTTGGCGCTGCCTGGGTGGTTTCTTCCACCTCCCGAACCTCCTCTTGTGGCTGATCCACATCCGGAAGCTCCTCCTTAGGAACTAACAGCTCCTCATCTGCATGCAAGTGTAGCTCCCTCTCAAGCGAACACTACATGGCTTTCTCCTCCTGAAACTTGATATCCCGTCGCACAACAGTCTTGCGACTGTCTGACAAATACACCCGATAGTTGTGAGGTGTATCAATGTACCCCACAAATATTCCAACCTCTGCGGTCGGATCCAGCTTCTTTCTGGCATCCTTCGTCACATGCATGTAGACAGGTGAGCCAAAAATTCTCAGATGAGAATTATCAGGCCTCTTGCCAGAAAACGCCTCCTCCGGTGTACTCATGCCAAGAACCTTGTGGAGACAACGGTTCTGCACATACACTGTTGTATTGCATGCCTCAGCCCACAAGTGAAGGGGTAGGCCCTGATCATGCAACATCGCCCGTGAAGCACCCACGATCGTTCTGTTCTTCCGCTCAGCCACCCCGTTCTACTGTGGGTTATGGGGTGCGATGAGCTCTCTCCGAATCCCTTCTGCGCTGCAAAAGTCTTTGAATTCAGCCGAGATGAATTCACCACCATTGTCGCTCCTAAGAGCCTTCACATGCTTCCCCGATTCCTTCTCTACCAGCGCCTTGAATTCACAAAACTTAGAAAATGTCTCGCTCTTCTTCTGCATGAAGAAGATCCAGCACTTCTGAGAGAAATCATCAACAAAGATCACATAGTACTTGTGCTTTGCTGTCGAAGCTACTGAGAAAGGACCACACACGTCTGTGTGAACTCTCTCAAGGATCGTCGTGGCGCGACTATCCTTCTCGTGAAAGGTGGATTTCACATACTTCCCTAAAGTACACCCCTTGTACTGATCTAACTGCGCAAGGGTGCCCTTACGAAGCCCAGTAGAAATCTGTTGCAGGATCTTCAAAGCTCCATGGTGAAGGTGGCCCAATCTCCTGTGCCACAGCTCGCCATCATCATCCCGGCTCACCACTTCTCCCGCCTTGCATGCCATTGCTGCGCAGCCATCTACTTGCAACTGATAAAGGTTCTTGGCTTGAACCCCTATCTTCCGAGTCTCACCAGTAGTCTTACTGCGCAGGAAGGCTTTTCCTTCGCTGAAGACCACATCATACCCCTTGTCTTCCAACATCGCAATAGAGATCAGGTTCTTCATCAATCCTGGAACATGCAAAACTTCCTTTAATATGAAATGTTTACCAGACTCCCTCTCAAAGGAAATGGTACCGATACCAGTCGCACTGTATCTACCATCATCGCCCATCTCGATGTGCACTCCAAGATCTTTTTCCTCCAGATCTGAAAACAGATCTCGATCTCCAGTCATGTGAAAAGACGCACCACTGTCCAAGAACCATACTGATCCCATCACACTTGAGACCAAGCATGTGATCAGTGAAAAATCCAGCTCAAACTGGGAGGCTAAGGCCTCGCCCACTGCAGATCCAGCAGCCTTCTTATTTTTCTTCTTCCGCGGACAATTTGTGGCATAATGTCCGTGTTGGTGACAAAGGAAACACTTCACCTTGGACATGTCTCGCTTTCTTGCCTTTCGCACGGATTGAGAAGCTTTCTGCTCTTCCCCTTCTTTGCTTTGGCAGCCAAAGCACAATTTTCTTCATCAGATACCTTTGATGAAGATTCGTCCCTGGTAGTCCTCCTTATCTCCTCTTGCATGAGATCCGCCCAAAGTCGCTCCCATCCCGGCAACTTCTCCCGACCATTGACAGAATCCTGATAGAAATTCCAAGCCTTCAGAAGACCAAGGAGAGCTAGGTCTACCATGTCTTCTTCTTCGACAGTCACCCCCACACTTCCCAGCTCATCTCTGCATTGAGTGAACTTCGTGAGGTATTTGGCGATACTGTCGCCTTTCTCCGTCTTAATGTTTCTGAGCTTATCTTTGAGCGCCAGCTTCCTTTGGTCGCTCTTGCTCTGGAATATATCTGTCAGCGCTTTCCACATCAAATATGGAGAAGCTTTTCCATGCAGGCTGGATACAATGTGATCCTTCACACCCTCCAACAGAATCCTTCGACATTTCGCCATCTTCTTTTGCCAAGCCTCGACTTCAGCAGGATCAATGGGCTTTTGGACATCTGTATCTACGAACTCCTTCAGTCCATTATCTTCTAATACTGCCTCCATGCGATCTTTCCATGCAACATAATTCGAACTACCTTCAAGAGCATATTCGAGTCGCAAACCGTTGAAAGACATTTTCAACTCTGGCACCAAGAAAACAAACTGCTGCAAAATTCGAATTCCAAACTCAAAAACTCAACTGCTTCTGGATCTGTGAGAACAAATTATTTCTCATACGGTAGACGACCGTAAGGGCATTATCGGATATATCACCTTTCGTAGAAAGATGATCCGCAGGCGCTCGGTTCGTTATAGACTCGCCTACCAAAATAATATTGTATCAACGTGACAGATCTCATGATTGATCGTCTCCTGCAGAAATTATCGAATAATGAAGATTTATCCACTCAAGATTATCCCGATAAGGCATACTAATAATCACACTGCTAAACACATAATCTCTTCACAAATCAATCAATGACTTGCTAATGGAAACAACAGACAAGACATAAACACAGTATGCAATGGGGAAAGTTTATAGCTGAAAACCCCCAGCTATTTGTATATTATAATAGAAGAGAAACATGTAACAATCTCAGTACAATACTCCTCACAAGTACTCAGTACTGTCTCCAAAAGTTACACACAAACTAGCTCAGTTTTGAACAAGTCACAAGTTCAAAACTCATCCACTAATTGCCTGCCTCTATTGCGCAATCAAGGCTGGTCTAATGAGAGATCCAAGGTTCGAATCTCCTTGGCTTGACAGCGCAATCCTCATGGGAAATTTCCTCCAAGTGTGGTGCAAATCTCATGCACAACTAATGTCACAACTGATAGCTATCTCAACCCTTTCATCTACCTCTTTCACTGGTCTTCACTGAATTGTCCATGCACTGTAGTGAACTGATGTGTTCTTGAGTTGAATAATGAGTTAATAATTAGTGAATTAAATAATATTTAATTCACTCCACTCATTACTAGTTGATTAGCTAGTTAAACTAATCACAACTAGTTCAAATAAGTTAAACCGAACACAACTCCACCAACTGTCTCATCAACTCCACCAAACTTCTGCCACTGAAGTCCTAACTGAAGTCAACCGTGCATGAGCTCACCAAACCCCAAGGAATAGCATAATTCTCTTTCCGTCGCATGCAGGCTGTGGCCACATCCGTAACTCCAATCGAAGGTTGTAATACAACAACCCTAAGTTTAGAGTGGGTTTATTATTAAGGGCCAATAATATCAACTCATTTTTGTATTAGTGCCTAAAAATAGACTTCAACCTGTATGTATAAAAATAGAGGTCCATCTATTTTTACCAACTCGACCAATCATCCAAGAATAGCATACTGCAACTCCTATACCATGCTCCATATGATTAAAAATAGACATAGTCTAAAAATAGACTTTGCGCCAAAAATAGCCTGTGGGCCCACTTAGTGAAGGCGACTTCATTTCACTAAGCTCCATCATCTTGTTGCATTTTCAACAACGGCCTTCTCCAAACCCCACGCATTCCCTATCCCCTCTTAACATCAACCTTACGCCACTCGCACTCTGCTCTACAGCCCTCACCTCTCTCTCATAACCCACAACACCTTACGCCGCTCCCAAATCATTGCTATATGCCCCTCACTCCTACACACCCTCCTCTCACATTACTCCCGCCCTCACCTCACGGTTTAACCCACCCCCTACGCTACCCTACTCCCCTCCCCACGCCATCTCCACGCGCCCCCTGCTCAAACCCTTACACCGCTTCTCAATCCCACCCATCACGCTCACGGCTGCTCTCCCTTACTCTACGCGGCACCCCCCTCCGCTTGCCCTCATGACCCCTCCGCTGCACATACAAAAATCTTCCCTCACCTCTCAGCCCTACTCCCCCTCACTGTGGCCTACGGCCCTCTCCTCTGCGTCTCTCACACACCACGCCTCTCCACCCTCCTCACAGTCCTCTCTCCACTCCACATCTGCCTCCCCATTGCCATTTGACCATTTCATTTTTTTAAATTTTCGATTTTCATTTCTACAATGATATTCGCCCCCCCATATAATATTTCTGCGCCCGCCCCACCCCCCCCCCCCCCCCCCCCCAATTTTAATAATCCCCTCTCCATTCTCTTTCAATTTTTTAATTAATTTTTTCTAAAATAATTATAAAAAATAATAATAATAATTAAAAATTAAAAAACAAATATTCCCCTTAGTTTTCCCACCCCCTCTCTTTTTTAATTTATTAAATTCCCCCCATTTTTAATTAATTTTTTTAATTAATTAAAAAAAAAAAAAAAAACAGTAGAGAGAGAGGAAAGAGAGAATATGAACAAGAGAAAAAGAGAAAATGGCATATGAGGAGCAGATGGACTGAATACATAGTGAAAAGAGAAGATTTTACATTGTGTGATTTGTAGCATAAGGGTGATTTTCTGAAGAGATTGACATGTGAAGACGAGTTGTTCTTGATGAAAAACAACTCCTTGAAGAAGAAAAATTCAGCTGCCTTAAAGGCCTCTTGCATATTGTTTTTGCTGCACATTCAAACAAATATTTTTGCAGAAATATTGTATTGCATTGAAATTGTATTGTGAGTATACATTGCTTCTTCATAGTTGCAATCAGTACTTGAGTTGTTGAAAAATTGTTGATTGCCCTCCATCATTTGAGGAGCAGATTTTGCACTTTGAGATTTCCATAGTTGGAAATTCTTTGGAGTCATCTGTATTTGTTGAATCACATTGTAAATGGGTGCATTTTCGGTTGAAGCCGACACCCTTTCAATTTTTGAGCCTAAGTTTTTGAAATGGCTAAAATCAATGAGGTATTAGAGTTGTTGAATAACCTCATTCATTCAAATGTTCATGATATGGTAAAAATGAGCAAGAATGCTCTTTGTAACATTCAAAATTGTTTGCAAGATGCACAAGAAAAGATTGAGTTTTTGCAGTTGGAATCTCAGCGTCTACATGATGAACTTTAGCAAAAGAGTCACCATTCTGAACCTGTTTTTGTTTAGAATATTGAGAAAGACTCCCATCAGCAGCAAGTCGATAAAATTGCAGTTGATCCACATTCAGTTCCTTATACTAGAGCAGATGTACATGCAGAGGCAGCAGCTCAGCCTGCACTTCTCAAGCCCATCATCAGACCTTGGGAAGAGATTTTCCACAACAAGCACAGAACTGGTCTTGGATATGACAAGGATGTGTCCTTTCATATTCCAGACTACACAAAGCCCATCATATTTCAGAGTGCTAGATTCATGTATGACAGTTCACCTGCAGCTATTCCAGATCATGCTCCACTTCCACAACAGATTGTAAAATTACAACACTGTGATCGAGTTGGCCATATGAAAGATCATTGTTTTGATCTTCATCCATGCAAGCACTGTGGTCGGCACACTCATTCTTCAGACAGATGCTTCAGAAACAAGCCTCCTGCAAGAACAAAGATTCACCTTGGATGGATCGCTTCTTGGCAATGGGCATCAACAACCAAGAAGATGTTTACGACACATGTCGCCAATGAAATTCATGAACATTGAGAACTTGCAATGAGTTTTATCCTCACCTTATCCCCCATATAAAAAAAAATGTTAGTCATGTATGTTTTGGACAATAGGATTGGGATGAGCTCCTCGAGCTACACCTTCATTTCATGTTCGTAGCTGCAGCTGCAGCAGACATGCCAGTCAAGCTTAGCTCCTCCTCTGGTGCCACAATTTTTCATTCCGTATTCTGCAGATGTAGCTGAGACACGCATGCTTCCATCTTGATGCCTTCATCATAGGACAACCTTTAACCGTCATCTTTGGTTGGTGGATAACCTAAAACCATCACAGGTAGTAGACCTCCCTTCTTTTAGGTCGAAGGTCTCCCTTTCATGTATGAGGAACACTTCCTCTAGCAGAAGCCTTCAGCTTAGCAGCCTTCAGCTTCTTGCCAGCTTTGGTTGAGTTCCAGGAAATGCTACAAGCATTCCAGAGTTGTTGGTAATCCTAAAACCATCATAGGTAGTAGACCTCCCTTCTTTTAGGTTGAAGGTCTCCCTTTTTTATGAGGGACAATTCCTCTAGCAGAAGCCTTCAGCTTCTTGCCAGTTTTGGAAGAGTTCCGGGAACTGCAACAAGTTTTGCATTCCAGTGTTGGTGGTCATCCTAAAACCACCTCTTTTTTCCAACATTTCAGAGAGTTGATTCAGCCCAAGTGCTGCCATGTATACTTTGCAGATTTGTATTACAACTCTTTTCTTGGACTCACACATACCCCTTCGGATTAAGGGGGGATGTTGGAACACCTAATCCTACATGGGTAGGTGTGGAATGCGAAAAGTCACAATGGAGTCCAAGTGACCTTGGAATGTGAAACCAAGAGTCACACCATTGTACTATAAATGTAAATCATGTATCATGGAAAAATAAGAAAGCCTCACACTTATCCTTCATTGTGTGTTGAGTCTCTTGTGTGTGTGTCTGTGTTCATCTTCCTCATACACCATATGTGTGCTTAACATGGTGTTTAACAGTAGTGCACACAATGCAAAATCAGTGAAAAGCGCTACGAAACTGTTGTAGCATGCTTTTTCACTCTCTCTCTTAAATTTTGGAAGGGAAAATATGTGTATGAAGACCTGAAATTTCTAGGGAGGCTATGCTAAGTGATAATGAAGATAAATCTAAAAAGAAGAAGCCAAGATTTTGATGATAAAGGGTTAAAAACATAGCGCTACGAAAAGCGCTACGAAACTATGCTGTTTTCGTAGCACAGGTTTGTTTTGGTTATTTTGGGCAGTTCGATGATGATTTTGTGCAGTTGGCATATATGGATGATTTTGAACACATGTTATTTCAAATCCTGACAGAAAATTATTTCTAGGTCATAAGTTCATGGTGGTTAAAGTGTCTCCAAAGCTTGAAGAATCCTAAGCCTAAAAACAAGGGAGCAGTTTCCTAGTTTGCAAGAGATCAACATCATCAACATTATGGTCATAACAAGTTGGAGCTCATCATCAAGATTCAACTTTATGGAAATATATGTGGAAAATGATGTAATTATGTTTAGATAAAGTCGTTTTGAGTTGAGTTAAAAGAGTTATAATTCTATTTGTAAAGGACTCTGTATTAGGTTTACAACTGTTTTGTAATAAATATCATGTTTTATGGTTAGGATAGGTGTCAAAAAATAGGAATTCGATGTATCAAGCTGTGGAGAAGCTTATCTTATGATGTAAATGATCTATAAAAGATCAAGAAGTCAAAATAGAAGGGTTGGACATTTGTTAGCAAAAATACTGTGTTTTTTGTAAGTGATTGTTTGCAGCTTAATACAGATTTTCTACTTAGACAACTCAAGATTCATGAGGAGTTCTTGTATGTTCTTGTTCTGATGGCATCTTTTCAATATTCTATTACAGTGGTGTTTTCTTATGTTACTTGGAATTCATCAATGATGCTCTGACTTTCTTCATAGACAAACTGAATGTGTGTTTCACTGTTCTACCTGTGTATTCCTTGACTTGAACTCTAATATGGCTTGACTTCCATGCTAGGTAGATTTTTTTGGTTTTGTTGAAAATATTATGACTCCATAAGCCCAATGTACACTTTCTAATGTGATTTACAACCAATTTATATCATTTATCAGCTTTTACCCCATATAGAGTTAGCCATCTACATATTTATCAAAAATCATAAACCCTTGAGAGAGCCCTCTCAGGTTGAGGAGGCTAAGCCTCAGCCAAAATATTGGTCTGAAACAGTTACATGACATTAGCTTGATTGGCAGCCTATCAGGTCTGATTTTGTGATAACATTTTGGTGCGTCTATCGGGAGTCTAAAGATTATACTTTCCCGAGATTTTTAAGTTGAACTTCTGAAGGTAGAAGGAGCTCAGAAAACTTTTCGAGGCTGCATATACCTTGGTGACTCCATTTAAATTTTATATGTTAAAAGGTGGCTTCGAGAAGGAGATACATGAGGAGTAATCCTGACCCAGATCCACCTACTATCGTGGACAATCCAAACACCATTTCAAGAGGCAATCAAGGCATTTCTGAAATATCAGTTACTCCATATCATTCGAAATACTTGTCCTCTAAAATATCAAGAAGTCCTGAAGACAAAATATTTCATGATAAAATTCATGAGGTTTTGTTTAGATCAAAAAATGAAAAGGAGCTAATTGAAATTATCTTAGACTTGCATAAGAGAGGAATTGACCCCTCGGCCCTAGTAACACGAGAAGACAAAGAGGAATTCTGGGAAGCTGTCACTTTAGAGTTGTTGTTGGAAAGAGAATCCTTAGAAAAATTGAAAGAGTTTGATCCTTTCGAAGTATTGTTGAAAAGTAAAGCTATTTTACGTCTTCCAAACTGGAGCTCAATTGTTAGTGGCTTACAAAGACCAAGCAATCCTCCTCATAGCAGTTTGTCATCCACTGTTTCTGCCTTTCCTAAAATTACCACAGTACCTCTGACCATGGGTGGAAATCCACCCACTGCACCTGCTAGATACGCCCCTCTTGTCCTTCCTATTGTCTTACATGACCTCCCTAGTAAATATGCTGCTAGAATTAAAACATGGGGAAGTGATGAAGACATTACAGTAGAGGATCATGTAGATCAATTTAATGACTTTATAGACAGGGAGGAGGTTGATCATGAAGATGTTAAGTTGAGATTGTTTGCTCAAAGTTTTACTGGTGAGGTTAGGAAGTGGTATAAAGCTCTTACTCCTGGAAGAATTCATGATTGGAATGAATTTGAAGATTTTTTCTTAAGAAAATAGGGAAATAGAACTAATCCAGTACAATCCCTCACTGAGTATAATACTTTGAAGAGAGTTGCTGATGAAACTGTCCAAAAATTTTCAAAAAGGTTTAATAAAGTGTTAGATTATATTCCTGCCCATTTGAAACCACCAGAAGCTTTAGCTCAAATGAGGTATGTTGAAGCTTTTTACTATGAGTTTTCCATAATGTTGAGAGAAAGAGAATCCCCTACACTTGTTGAAATGAAAAATGATGCTATGAAGGTGGAGGTTAATTTGATAGTAGCTAAAAATTCAAAAATGGGTAAGGCTAAGTTGAAAGAAGAAGAGAAACCTTCATCCTCTACCTCTTAAGACAAACTGGATTCAATGATGAAAATAATGGAAAAGTTGATGGATAGGTTAGCCCTTGGGAATACCTCTGCTCCTCTTGCACAAAATGAACCCCAATTTAGAAACCCTCAGTTTAGGAGACCTCAAAATTAGCAAAGACCAAGGGAGAATAGAAATCAACAGCTTGATCCTCCAGTGAGACCTCCTTTTCAGCAGAATTTGATTGATGAAGAAGATGACCCTGAAACTCCTGAGGAGTCTATTCATTTTTTTGATGAAGAAATGTCAGGAATTTTCTTGACTAAAGAAGAGCATGATCAATCAGATCACAACAATCATGAAGAGGAAACATCATACTATCTAAAGGGGTATCAACATGCAATTTTTGAGATGGAGTAACAATATAATCTCATAAATAGGAATGTGCCTATCATTGCAAACAAAACTCAGACTAAGAAGGATACACCTAAGGTTGTTGATGGCAAGAAGGATACTCTTAAGGTCACTGAAGGTAAGAAAGATGCATCAGCTATTCCTCCTATCAAAGAAGCTGAAAAATCTATTTCTATTTTTAATCTTGAGAATGAAATCTCTAAAATAAAAATATCAGTCCCTTTTGGTGAGATTCTCAAGGTAGATGAATATAGAATCAATATTGTTAAAATGCTAAACTCACAACTAGGAGCTGCTGATATCTTGAATGTATTACAAGATCATTCGACCATATATTTGGGTCCAAGACTAGAAGATGAACAAAATGAGGAAGTCCCTCCTTTTTATGTGAGCCTTAGCATTCATGACATGACATTGCACAATGCTATGCTGGATTCAGGGGCCTCTCACATCTTATGCCCAAAGTAATCATGGAAATAATGGGGTTAGAAATAACTAGGCCATATAAAGATTTGTTTTCTTTTGATTCAAAAAGAGTTCAATGCATTGGTTTAATCAAGGATGTTGTTGTTGGTCTGACGCAAGTTCCTTCTAAGATTGTAGTCATGGACATTGTAGTAGAAGACATTCCACCGAAGTTTGGTATGCCGTTATCAAGGTCATGGGCAGCAAAAATTAAAGGTACAATGAAGATGGATCTTACTTATGCTACCATTCCAGTATTTGGGGAGAGACAAGGATGGCCTACATGGTGAGTAGAAAAGATAAACCCCAAAACTTTCCAATTTATGTTCTTGATACTAAACTTGGTTCTGCAATTCTTTTCAATGAATTTACTAATGAAGTGGAAGAGGAAAGAAAAGCAGAAAATCAGAGTTCTAAATTTCAGCAGTCTGAAAATCAGCAAACAAAAGGTCAACAAGTCAGCAATAAAGAGGAAGAAGGTTAGTGGTCATTGCATTTTAATGGATCAGTAGGCAGAGAAGGAGCAGGAGTAGGGATTTGGATTAGAAATCCAAGTGATGAGAGTAAGTTCTTTTCCTATAAACTGAACTTTGATTGCACGAACAACATGGCTGAATATGAATCCTTGATTTTGGGTTTACAAAGTTTTGAAAAGAATGAATGCTCAAAACATTTCTGTTTTTGGAGATTCAAAATTAGTAATAAAATAGATTGAAGGTGTTTATCAAACAAAGGACACAATGATGAAAAAATATAGGAATTTGGTTTTGGACATGTTAGAAAACTTTCAAGCTTATTAATTCACAGTCAAAACTAGAGAACAAAACTCCATTGCTGATCTCTTGCTATCTCTGCAAGTCTTTTCATTATTCCTATGCACTCCACAGATAAGTATGAGGTTGAGGTCCGCCATAGGCCATCCATCCCTGATAATATTACTTATTGGCAAGTTTTTGAGGATGATCAATAGCTGAAAAACTTTATTGAGCTGAAAGAAGAGTTTGAAAATGTACAAGTAGATCAACAAAATATGTTGGCTGAATCTAAAAGGAATTCTGAAGTTTTGCAACTAAAGAATAATTCCATACCAAAGGGACTCATACCTCTAGAAATTTTTTTTGATCAAAATGATGTTTTTAAATCCCCTAAGATACAAGCTGATGATGAAGAAGTTGAGAGTTGTAACCTTGGTACTATAGCTATGCCCAAGGTGATTAAACTTTCGAAATTTCTTTCAACTGATATGAAGTTTAAGTATGTTGAAATGATGAAAATATTCATAGATGTCTTTGCTTGGAACTATGTTGATTTGAAAGAATATGATCCCGCCATTATTCAGCATACTATTCCCATAAAAGAAAATGAAAGACCTTTCAAGCAGAAGTTAATGAGTATCAACCCACTTCTCATGCCTTTGATTGAAAAAAGACGTTAAAAATCTCTTTGATGCTAAAATCACAGTCCCAACCAGATTTTCAAATTGGCCTACAAATTTGGTTCTAGTTAGGATGAAGAGTGGAGAAATCAGAATATGCATTGACTTCAGAAATTTGAACAAAGCTTCCCTAAAAGATAATTTTCCTCTCCCAAAGTTGGATCAAATTTTGCAAACTATTGTGGGTTCTCAGAGAATGTCTATGCTTGATGGTTTTTTAGGTTATAATCAGATCCTTGTGCATCTTGATGATCAAGAAAAAACAACTTTTACTACACCATGGGGTACTTTTATGTACGCCAAAATGCCATTCGATCTCGTGAATGCAGGAGCTACCTTTCATAGGGAAATGGATATTTCATTTTCTGAAGAGAAGGACAATATTGTGGTTGTGTATCATAGAATATGACATAACGGTTTTCTCAAAGAAGGAATAAGATCACTTGAAACACTTGGAAAGAATTCTGCTGAAATGTAGAAGGTTTGGCATCTCTCTAAATCCCATCAAAAGCATTTTTGCTTTAACTTCATGTAAATTACTTGGGCATATCATTTCTAAATATGGGATTAAGATTAATCCAAGCAGGGTCAATGCAATTCAGAAGGTGGAGTTGCCAAGAAGTAGGAAGGAGATTCAATCTTTTCTTGGAAAGGTAAATTTTGTAAGGCGATTTATTCCTAATTTTTCTGAGATTTTGAAGGACATAACTAGGATGCTAAAGAAGGGAGTTGATATTAAGTGGACAGCAGAGGCAAGAAACCCATTTGAAGAGATAAAAAGAGCACTCACACAAGCACCAGTATTGGTCAGTCCAGATTTCTCAAAGGAATTTATATTTTTTACCTTTGCATCAGAGAATACCATCGCTGGAGTTCTGCTACAAAAAGGACAGCAAGGTATTGAGCAGTTGATTTCTTTATTTAATAGGACATTAGCCAATTCTGATCTGAAGTATAATATCTTAGAAAAGAAAGCCTATTCTTTGGTGAAGGCTATCAAATATTTCAGAATTTATATTCAGCATTCTCATATTGTGGCATTTGTCCCTATACTATTGTGAAAGACATCCTCACTCAAGCCGACCCTGATGGTAAGAGGGGGAAATGGATTGCCAAGTTGCTAGAATATCATATAGAGATTAAACCAACAAAAATGGCCAAAGGGCAAGGCTTGGAAAAGATGATGGCACATTCAAACTTTGACTATCTTAATATAAATTAGATTGCAGAAATATTAGAAATTTCAGATGATGAGGAGGAACTAGTTCCTATTGAAGAAAAATATATCATTTCAGATTGGTACAAGGAAGTTGTTTTTGTCCTACAACACCATAAAGCACCTGCTGATTTAACAAAGTCCAAAGCAAGGTTTGTTAAGCTGAAATATTTGAGATACTTTATATTTAACAGAAATCTGTTTTGGAAAGATACTGGTGGAATTTTGCTGAATTGTTTGCTGGAAGAGGAGGCTGATAAAGTGATTGAGGAGTTCCAAAAATGGGATTGTGGAGGTTATCACTATTGGAAGGCGACGGTGAACAAAATTTTGAGAGCAGGGTATTATTGGCCTAAAATGTTTAAGGATGTCTACAAGAGGGTTGCTACCTGGCATGAATGCCATATTTTCGAGGGTAAGAAGAAACTTGTACCCTTACCTTTGATGCCTATCTATGTAGAAGCGCCATTCCAATAGTGGGGACTAGATTTTATTGGGGAGATTCATCCATCATCTTCAGGTCAGCATCGTTGGATTCTTACAACGACTGATTACTTCACCAAATGGATTGAATCAATCCCAACTAGGCAAGCAAATGATTCTGTGATTATTTCTTTTTTAGAAAATAATATTCTATCTAGGTTTGGTTGCCCCATGAATATTATAACTGATAATGCATAGGCATTTAAGTCTAAGAAGCTGATCAATTTCTGTCATCAGTATCATATTACTCTCGGGCATTCTAATGCATACTATCCGCAAGGAAATGGTCTTACTGAATCTTCTAACAAGAGCATTGTAAGGATCATTAAAAAGGTGTTTCAGGAGAATAAGAAGGATTGGCATTTGAAGCTAAAGTATGCCTTATTTGCTGATAGGATATGCACAAAGAGGTCAATCGGAACTTCACCATATGAATTGGTATATGGCGCTGAGGCTATTTTTCCTACATCACTAGGGGTACCTATTATGAAGCTGATTCAAGGGCTAGAAGAGGAACCAACTATAATCCAGAGGAGAATTAATCAGCTGATAGCTCTGCAAGAGAAAAGGAATGAATTTTATGAAAGCAATCATCAATCTCAAATCAGAATCAAGAGGACATTTGATAAGAAGATCAAGGAAGAAAGCTTTCAAATTCAAGATGAAGTGTTGAAATGGGAGGCTATAATTGAAGAGAAAGGAAAACATGGTAAGTTTGAGAACTTATGGAAAGGTCCTTTCAAGATAGTTGTTTTTCATGGAAACAATACTTACATACTACAGGAGATAGATGGAAAACCATATGCTGGAGGACCTGTCAATGGCAGGTTTTTGAAGCATTATTCTTCCTAAAATTTGATGGATTGTTCACATCATTGTATATATTCCATTTTATAATTTTTTCTGCTAATAATGACAAGCTAAATCAGCAAGCTTGAGCCCGAGGTGAAGGCCATTAGAGCTTGAGGAGGAAGTTTGGTGATTTCAAATTTTTTGTTGTTTTGGTCAAGAAAATGGATAGCAGCATTGGAACTACTGGTTCTTAGTGTACCACAGGGGCCACTATCCCAAGTGGAGCCAAAGTTATCACCAAAAAAAAAAAAAACATTGTATTTCAACTCTGTTTTGATCATGGTCTAAATAGTTCTGAAAGTCATTTTAGTATGGTTAAGGGTATGTCATAGTTTTTAGAGGTTTAGTGTTCATCATCTAAATTCAAATAAGGTCTTTATAGGTCCATTCCATGGTAAAAAAATTCACATTTTTCATTCAAGAGTCATTTAAGCAAGTTTCAGGCTAATTTTTTGCACTTAGCCAGAAATCCACAGTTTTGTAGCGCCGTTAGTTCAAAAATGGAGTTTTGCGCTACGAAAGCGCTTCTACTTTCGTAGCGCAAAGTGCGAAAATTACACTGTGAGCGCTATGAAAGCACGGTTTCTTAGCTATCATGTCAAATAAGCCGATATCTGTCAGTTTCAGTTGGGGAATGATATGATAGGTGTATGGTGAGTCAGTTGGTTACCAGATTCGATGTACTTACCTATCCTACAGTCATCATAGTCATGATAGGATATCAATCAAACATCATTTAGTCATGAGGTAACATCTCTAATTCGAATTTTTTGCCTAATTGAGTCATCTCTGTTTCATTTACTTTCACATATGTTGTCCAAGCTCTTAAGCAGTAAAGATAAGTTTGTGGTTTTTCTATTCAAAGACAACTTTCACCATTATCAAGCGAGGTTGTTTTACAGGTTTTAGAGAATCTAACAAGTTTTTTTTTACAAGAAACATGGCAGAGGAGAAGAAGGTCCACAGAGGGGGAAATTGTCTAAGATACGAGCCTAAGAAATCAAATGCTATTGTTGAGGATCAAATGGTAATGGGGGCCATTAGCAAAGCTGGTTGTCTCAAATTTTTTGAAAATCTGCAGGGTTGCCACACCCAGGTGTCCAAAGAGTTTTCTTTACATTTTAGTGGAACCACTACCAAAATTGGAATGATAAATATGCCAGTTACACCTAAGATCATAGATTCTGTGACAGAGATACCAAGGGGACAGAAATCTTGGTTTAAAGGTTTTAGGTTCGACATGGAACCATGCAAGGAATTTATGAAGCCTGAATATGTAGACATGGACCTGAACAATGCAATACCTAGAAGTTGTATCAAGGACAACTATGCAAAGCTGCTATTCAATATTCAAAGATATTTCACATGTGAAGGCAGGTACCATAAAGTTTACACTTATCATTTCAAAATATTTTTGCATTTCACAGGTATGATATCATTAGATTACCATTTTACTTGCATAGAAGCCTTGCCAAAATGGCTGACAAAGTCCAAGCTAAATCTGATGGCTATGAAACATCTATGTTTCATCACGATTTGATAAAGTTATTGGTTTTGAATGAGCTTGAAAAAATAAATAGGGATTGGTATTCCTTTTTATTTATGAGTGGATTTCAAATGGAAGCCCTAACCCCAGCTAGAAACCCTACGATTAAGGGGAATCCTTCACCACCAGTAGCAAAATCCAATCAGCCAGTGATTACTAAAGCAAAGAGGTTTGTAAAGTTGAAACCAAGGAAACAGGTTAAAGATAGAACCGAGAAAACATCAGTGCTTGTTGCAAAAACTCCATCACCTTCAAAACAGAGAGTAGAAAGGGTCAAGGAAACAAAAAAAAAAAACAAGTGGCCAGTAAGCAGGAGATCCAGAGAAAGACAAGAAGCCAAGCAGCAGCATCAAAGGGAAAAGCAACTATTTTAGTGACAGAGGATAGCCCAATAATGAAAGGCAACTTGGATGATATACTTCATGTAATTGATATAGAAGAATCACCCATTGTGCAAGCAAATTTCATTGAATTAGATGAACACAAACATAGAAAAATGAAATCAACAAAGAAATTGGAATTTGAAGGTGAGAATGCAGCCTTTGTTTTTAAAGCTAAGAAACCTTTAACCAAACATGAAAAGAAACTCCAAGAAGGAAGTAAAGATGATCCAGATTTATGTAGTAACACCATAGAATAAACACATAACCATAGATACAGAGATGCAGCAGAAATAACACTTCATTTCATTAATATCAAAGAACTGAAATTTTCTTACTGACAGAATAGAAATAAAACTAGCTAGGGCGCTGGTAGCTATCTCTGAGAAGAGATGTGGCGGCTACAGGCCTCTGAACTGAGTTACAATGAGGCTCGAGGGCCTATTTATCATTTAGAAACAATGGGAAATCCTAAACGGCCAAAACCCTAACCCTAGGAGATGAAGCGCCAAAACTATGGGCCCCGTTTGGGTAAATTGGTGTTTCAACTTCCCAGGGGCGTAACTTTGGCATACGATCTCCGTTTGACGCGTACCATACCTTGTTAGAAATATCTATCCGGGGACTACAAATTTTGAACAAGAAATATTGGTCCATAGACCCATGTTGCTCTCCGTTTTCCCAAAAAACGTCGTTTAGGGCCTCAAAATGGCTCCAGAAGTTCAAGACCCGAAAAAATGATAAAAATAGTAAGATGTGCCGAAACTGAAAAACTGAAAGATACAATGGTGGGGCCCCAAGTGGAATAGGTGGGTGACCACCAATATCCACCTGGATCATTCCTCCCCCCTTAGGAAGCAATGGTCCCCATTGCGTTAAGTTCCTCCATGAGATGAGGAAATTTTTGCTGAACTTGGTCCCTGGCGAACCACTTTCCTTGGTGCAGGAGTTGGCCAGCTTTGACAACCCGATACAGTTGGATCTTCTATTGGTGAGTGTTCTTGATTTGCATGTCCATGATACAATCTTTGGTGGCCTGTTCCATGCAGTCTAGGTTTAACTCTGTTGGTGTGAGTTGTTCTGCAATGTCTGAGGTGTCCAGTAGAGGTGGGAAGTAAGGACGAAGGCGATCCACATTGAAGACTGGGTGCAGACCAAAGAATGGTGGAATACTGAGCTCGAAGGAATTGTTCCCTATGGCCTTGGTGATGGTGTATGGCCCGTATCGGAGCGGGCGAATCTTGCGGTGGGGTCCAGTGAGGCGTTCCTTCTGCAAATGTAGCCATACTTTGTCGCCCACCTAGAAGTTGTGTGGCACCCGGTGTTGATCATGGCGTTGCTTGTACTTGGCATTGGCTCTATCCAATATATCATGAACCTGTTGGCGGATGTTTTGAATGTACTCGATGAAGCTACTTGCTTTGTCAACTTCAGACTGGACATGAGCTGAATCGGCCTGAGCAGCTGCAAATGGCATGGCTACGTCAATGGGACATAGTGGCTGGAATCCCAAGCCCACCTGAAAGGGGCTATGGCCAATTGAACTGTGGAGAGCCCGGTTGTAACTATGTTGTACATAGGGGAGGCTCTCGTCCCATGTGCATGGATTATTTGAATTGTACATGTGCAGAAGTCGATTGAAGGCGTATAGCGATGACCTCTCCCTGGCCATCTATTTGGGGATGGAAAGGCACTCAGACTTGGTGAGCTTAGTGTAACATTGACCCGGAGAAATTATGAACAAAATGTCTTCAGGAACACCATCTCTCGATACGTGTGATAATTTGTTGGATCCCAAAGTGCACCCACACTCGTTCAAAGAAGATTTTAGCGGTGGCTTCTGCTGTGATATTCTTCTTACAGGCCGCCATGATGGCCATCTTCGAGAATCTGTCAACGACCACGAAAACACAGTCATTTCCATTCTTAGTAGAAGGCAGGCCCGACATGTAATCCATGGAGATGGATTCCCACGGTCGACTAGGGGTAGGTAGTGGAGTATATATGCCTTGCTTCTTGATGGTCGGTTTGGCAATGGCACAAGCAGTGCAGGATCTGATGTGCTTCTCGACATCCTTTCGAAGGTTCGGCCAATAGAAATACTTCTACGAGTTGCTACGGCTACAACCTCGAAATACCCGGCCTAGAAGCGCGTAGTGTGCTTCCTCATCTTGGCACGCTCACTTTAAGGAACAGTGTCCCGAGTGACGTAAAAGTGCATCTTGGAGGTGAAAATTTGGAACTTGCGTACCCCAGTACCTTGTGGTGTAGCCGAAGTCTGGGTCACTTTCATAGAGAAGTAGCCATCCAATCCGAAGTCTGGTACCCACAAGAGTTGAGGGCAGTGGTTACGCCCGTCGGTGGTCGGGCGGGCGGTCTGCTGTTATTATTGATGCTACCCTTATTGTCTTGATGTTCAAGTACTGTTGTTTAGATATGTGGACCACTTCTGATGGCGATCATTCTACAACTTCCCTTGTGTCTGTATGAACTGCAGGGGCCGGTGGTCTATGTGGATGATTGTTTCCTTCCCCAAAATGTAATGCTTCAATTGTCTACAAGCTTGCACAATGGAATACATAAGTGGGATACTTTCAAACTGTGTCAGACAATGTCTCACTGTGAAATGCCACTGGATGTCCCTGTTGAGTAATAACTGCCCCAATAGCATAGTCAGAGGCATCTGTCTCAATCTCAAATGGCTGTTGCAAGTCTGGTAAAAACAGGCAACGGGAAAAACGAGCGATTTTTTCAATTCTTTGAACGCATACAATACAGTGAGTTAAAACCAAAAAAAAATTTATCTCGCTCCTCCCTTGGTGACTTGACTCAAGGGCCAAGTGATATGAGAGAATCCCAACACGAACCTCCGGTAGAAATTAGCAAGACCCAGAAAGCTGCGAAGCTCTGTTATAGTGGTTGGGGCTGGCCAATCCCGAATGACTTGGATCTTGGCTGGATCCACATGCACCCCCCTTTCATCGATAATGTATCCCAGATATTGAACCTGGGTCATGCCAAAAGTGCACTTCTCCAAATTGGCACACAACTTGTGTTGCCGCAGTGTTTGGAGGACTTGTCGGATGTGGTGAAGGTGCTCTTCCCAAGTCTGGCTGAAGATCAGAATGTCATCCAAGTACACCACTACAAATGAGTTGGTGAATGGCCGCAAGATATCATCCATCATCCTCATGAAGGTGGCGGGAGCATTCGTCAACCCGAAAGGCATGACCAGCCATTCGAAAAGGCCTTCCTTGGCTTTGAAGGCAGTCTTCCACACATCGGAGGGTTCAATCGGTACCTGGTGATACCCCGACTTCAAGTCAATCTTGCTGAAATATTTTACACCTTTGAGTTGGTCCAGAAGGTCATCAATCCGTGGGATTGGGTACCTATTCCGAACAGTGATCTTGTTCAGCGCCCGATAGTCAATACAGAGTCTCCACGTCTCATCCTTCTTCTGTACCAACACGATCGGGCTCCCACAGGGCGATGAACTTGGTCTGATGTGACCTTTCTGCAACAGCTCCTGAATCTGCCTCTTGATTTCATCATTTTCCAGAACAGAGCGTCGATAGATCGGTCCATTGGGTAGTGGCGCACCTGGGGTCAGATCAATCGGGTGCTTGACCTGGCAGTGGAGAGGAACCCCTGTGGGTGAGGTGAAGATGTCCCCGTACTCCTCCACGACCTTATCCATTTGTTGTTGTCGTGCAGAGGGGCCCTGTCTGGAGGTCGTGGCCACAGTCTTCTTCTTGCCCTGGGGGCGGATCATCAGGAAAATGAATTTTCTGGTTTGGGAAATGAGCTTACTGCATTGTTTTGCAGTAACCAAAGAGATAGCCGCAGGAGGTGGTACCTCTGGTATCCTGTACAACTTATTTCCCAAAGTAACAATAACAGCACGAGGTCGAGACTCATACACAACATGATGCTTCCACAAGTATGGTTGTCCTAATAATACATCAGAAACATCAATAGGAGAAACGTCACATAATACCTCATCCGTGAAGGGCTTGATGCTATAGGGAAGGCGGCACTGCTGGCTGACGTGGAGATCTCGTCCTTGGTGAAGCCACCCGATGGTGTATGGATGTGGGTGAGTTGTGGTCGACAAGCCCAACCGCTTCATGGTGTCTGCTGAAATGAGGTTATTTTGGCTCCCATTGTCGACAATGAACTATACAGGGGAGCCCTTTACCCACATCTGGGAGTGGAAGAAACGTTCCTCCTCCTCTCGATCTTCCGGTTCCTCCTTCTGGATCTTTGTAGTGGAAACAGTGGTGTTGGGCTCCGCATCAATAATTTTTTTCCCTTTTTCATTCCCATTTTCAGGTTCTGATTCGGAGTCGGAGCATGCATCTGACTCAGAAGCCCTCATCTCGGCCACTAGCGACTGCTTGGCCCGACACTCACTTGTGTTGTGAGTGGAGCTCTTATGGAACTCACACCACTTTCCCGTGTCCTTCTTTGGCTTTGCGGTGTTGTTCTTTTCTTGTGGCTTCGACGAGTTGTCTTTAGCCGCCATGCCTTGGCTCGGTCCTTTGTTCTGTGGTTTGGAAGCACCTTTCCCTTGCTTTTGATTCGCAGATCCAAAGTCTCGCTTCTTCTGCTTGAATTTCTGCTCAATCTTGGCAGCATACCGGTATGCCGTACCAAGCGAGGAGATGTCGAGGAACTCCATTTCCTCTTGAATGTATCTATGCAGACAGCTGCGATACTTTAGCACCAAATGTTTCTCTGAATCTTTGATACCCAACTTTGTGCGCAGGGTATGGAACAGATTCGTCAGCTCGTGCGCATCTTGATCCCTTTGTTGTCGCAGCGTGGTCCATTGTATGTACTTGTCCTCATAGCTCCCCACGGGATAGTACTGTTCCTTGACGGCGTCTCGGAAAGAATTCCAAGTGGGTACGGCCGAGAACAGAGAGGGTTCTGTCTGGTCCTTGTTCTCACAGTAGGTTTCCCACCAGTCCTTAACATGGGGGGTAGCTTTGAGGAGTGCAAAAATAATCTTCTCCCGGTCTGAAAAGTCATGAACAGAGAAATATCCTTCTAATAGATTCAACCATCTATCTACGGCATCTGCGTCTATTTGACCCTCAAATATAGGAATGTCAAAATTTACTTGTACCTTAAAGGGAGTCGCAACTCCAGAGTGGCTACTGGATGCAGATGCGCCGCCGGTGGGCAGCCGTTGAAGGATCTGAGCAAAGCTATCCATCATCGCGTTCCTTTGTTTTTCGAGGGCCTCCTCGAGCAATATTTTGATAGGATCTCCTGCCCCCTCATCTTTCTTTTCGTCCCCCATGGGCGTCCGTCGAGGTTTGCGAGGCTGATCTTGCAAAGGTTCCACCAGATCAAGCCCTAGCTCCTTATACCCCGACCTCGTTGGGGACATGCAAGGAAGGATCGAGAAAAAGCAGACCGCTCTGATACCACTGATCCGGATTTATGCAGGAACGCAACAGAATAAACACATAACCATAAATACAGAGATGCAGCGGAAATAACACTTCATTTCATTAATATCAAAGAGCTGAAATTTGCTTACAGACAATGGAAATAAAACTAGCTAGGGTACTGGTAGCTATCTCTGAGAAGAGATGTGGTGGCTACAGACCTCTGAACTGCTTTACAATGAGGCGCGAGGGCCTATTTATTATTGAGAAACAATGGAGAACCCTAAACATCCCTAAAACCCTAACCCTAGGAGATGAAGCGCCAAAACTATGGGCCCCGTTTGGGTAAATTGGTGTTTCAACTTCCTAGGGGCGTAACTTTGGCATACGATCTCTGTTTGACGTGTACCATACCTCGTTAGAAAGATCTATCTGAGGACTACAAATTTTGAACAAGCAACATGGTCCATTAGATCCATGTTGCTCTTCGTTTTCCCAAAAAATGTCGTTTAGGGCCTCAAAACGGCTCCGGAAGTTCAGGACTCGAAAAAATGCTAAAAATAGTAAGTTGTGCTGAAACTGAAAAACCGAAAGAGACAATGGTGGGGCCCCAAGTGGAATAGGTGGGTGACCACCAATATCCACCTGGATCAAAAGATATCCAAGTAACTATTGAAGCATCCAAAGTCCCTAAAGAGGTGGTTGATCTCTCATCACCTATAGTGGAGCATGTAGCCAGCAAGATAATGAAGGGAAAGGAACACATGACAGAGTGTCAACTACTGGAAGAAAGGTTGGAGCTAGAAAACCAAGAGATGGAAATGATGAGAAAGAGGGCCAGAAAGCACAACATTGAAAAGACGGATTTCAAGAGGATGAAAGCTGTTTGGGAAGGTCAAACAGTTTCTAGGTCATAGATTCCAAGCAGTGCAGAGCAGCTTTTTAGATGGACAGTTCCAGCCATTAAAGAAGAAAATTTTGTTAGAGTGATAAATACTCATTTGAGAGCCAGTAAAATAAATCTAAGAGGCCAAGTGGAGGATTTGGAGCTCCAATTAAAACAGTCTCAAAATGAACTAAAGAACATAGGTACAAAATGACAAATTCAAAGCAAACTCAAATGGAAAATAAGGAATAAATTTTATGAAGGTTATGTTTTTAGTCCAAATAGATGATGGTTTTGATGAAGACTGTGATTTTCTAAAGTTGTGGAAACTTTTTGTTTCAAATTTTGAAGAAAATCTGGTTAAAAATGCTTACACAACAGTGTCATAGCACACACAGTGCAAAATCAGTGAAAAGCGCTACGAAACTATTGTAGCATGCTTTTTCACTCTCTCTCTTAAACTTTGGAAGGGAAAATATGTGTATGAAGACCTAAAATTTCTAGGGAAGCTGTGCTAAGTGATAATGAAGATAAATATGAAAAGAAGAAGCCAAAATTTTGATGATAAAGGGTTAAAAAGTTTGTGCTATGAAAAGCACTATGAAACTGTGTTGTTTTCATAGCGCAAGTCTGTTTTGGTTATTTTGGGCAGTTCGATGATGATTTTATGCAGCTGGAATATATGGATGATTTTGAACACATGTTATTTCAAATCCTAACAGAAAATGATTTCGAAGACAAAAGTTCATGGTGGTTAAAGTGTCTCCAAAGCTTGAAGAATCCTAAGCCTAAAAACAGGGGAGCAGTTTCCTAGTTTGTAGGAGATCAACATCATCAGCATTATGGTCATAACAGGTTGGAGCTCATCATCAAGATTCGACTTTATGGAAATATAGGTGGAAAATTATGTAATTAAGTTTAGATAAAGTTGTTTTGAGTTGAGTTAAAAGAGTTCTAATTCTATTTGTAATAGGACTCTGTATTAGGTTTACAGCTGTTTTTGTAATAAATATCATGTTTTATGGTTAGGATAGGTGTCACAAAATAGGAATTTGATGTATCAAGTTGTGGAGAATATCATCTTATGATGTAAATGATCTATAAAATATCAAGAAGTCGAAATAGAAAGGGTTGGAAATTTTTTAGCAAAAAGACCGTGTTTTTTGTAAGTGGTTGTTTTCAACTTAATACAGATTTTCTACTTAGACAACTCAAGATTCATGAGGAGTTCTTGTATGTTCTTGTTTTGATGGCATCTTTTCAATATTATATTACAATGGTTTTTTCTTGTGTTACTCTGAATTCATCAATGATGCTCTGACTTCCTTCATAAACAAACTGACTATGTGTTTCACTGTTCTACCTGTGTATTCCTTGACTTGAACTCCGATATGCCTTGACTTCCATGCTAGGTAGATTGTTTTGGTTTTGATGAAACTATTATGACTCCATAAGCCCAATGTACACTTGCTAATGTGATTTACAACCATTTTATATCATTTATCTGCTTTTACCCCATATAGAGTTAGCCATCTACATATTTATCAAAAGTCATAAAACCTTGAGAGAGCCCTCTCAGGTTGAGGAGGCTAAGCCTCAGCCAAAAGATTGGTCTGAAACAGTTACATGAGATTAACTTGATTGGTAGCCTATCAAGTCTAATTTTGTGATAATAGGTTGACATCAAAGGCCTTCGACTGAAAGAATTTGTATGGTGTTAGACATCAAATCATCTATTCACACCATGCAGAATGTACTGCAGTAACTTGAGAGTCATTATCATCAATGGTGGTATCTGTCATGCCTGTTAACAGCTTACATAAATTGCTGGTAATCAGATGGGGTCTTCCCATGTTCGACTTCAGATCACATATTTTCATGGTTAGACTCATACTTAAAGTGATCGAGTGAATGAGATAGAAGACACCGGATCTAGTTTCATCCATCTGGGCTGCGATTTCAGGAGTAGTACCAAATCATCCGTGCGATGGTCATTACTCAGATGGTCACCCTATCATGGGTCTATATATATAGATGAATTTATGATGTTATGATATTTTATGTGTTGAGTATGGGTATGCCTCCCTTAGCAACTCATGTCCAAGATGAAAAGATACCATGATGTAATAAATTGTAATAATGCAGGTCATCATCTGCTTTAGATCCTACTCATCACATCGTAAAGCATATCAATCATCATTATCAATTTTGACTTCATGCTTTAGGGGGAAACTGTTATAGGACAATTTGGGAATCAATCCCAAAAATCAGATCAATATCAATTAGGGTCTATCATACTCTAAATTAGTTGCTACATGCCCTAAACAAGTCATCCCATTGATGGTTTTCCTTCATGAAATTTTCACCGCTTAGATGCCAATTGAAGTGTTCCATTGAACACACCCCTATACTGTAGTAAGTGCTTTGCAGAGAATATACTACCATGCAAGGTTGCGTTGCAGAGGATATAGGCCCACTTTATGGTGCATTGGTCAACTGGGAGTGAATTGTTCATTGGATTCTGGGAATATTCCCAACCTCTAGTGGCTTCTAGATGTTGCTCCATATTTCACCTCATCTGATAGCTTTGAATATGGACACCATGGAGCCATTAAAACTCTTATCCTCCTATTCCCATGAACAAGGAAACCTCTTCATCCATTTTTGGAAAATCCATTCAATGATTCATTAATGTCAAACTACCTTCATCTACTTATAAATAGAGCATTGATCATAGTACACAAGAGAGAAATAATTTGTACTAGTAGAGTTATGTTGGTGAGATCACAACTCTTGGAGGTGTCGTCTGCATGTAATTTTATGTTGATGGAGTGATGATGTTGGTGTGATGAGGATGGGACTGAAGTTTCATTTAGTAACATTGAATCATTCCAACTGGATGTAATTTCTCCTTCTATTTCATAATAAAGACATTTTTTCCTTTCTTAATACATGTGTCAATGATGTTATATGTGTATTTACAAATGTAATTAATTCAATTTGTTTAACATGAATAGAGCGTATGTATTTATGTTGTTTTTTGTCTTCTGTCTTCCATTGCAAGTACCAATCAAGAGAGTTCAGTTTGATTGAGAGAGACGGAAGCAATGAAGGGAGGCGAGGAAAAGTGAACAGATTACAAGTAGGTTTTCTTCCCTTATCTATTCATTTTAAGGAAAAGGTCAAATATATTTCTTTCTGTTGTTCTAAGTGCGACCACGACACTTAGGGAAATAACACTTATCTGTAGGTTTGATTTCCGTAAAATAGGGCCTATTCCACTCTATCCATAAAATCAGTGACCATAAATGTTCCTACAGGAAAATCAAGTGTTTTTTTTTTTGGGAGTCTTTCAATGATGTTGTTTAGTTCTCGGAGAATGTGAGAGAATGATACCTAGTTAGAGGTGGATAGAGAAAATTAGATTTCCTTTAGGATCGACTATAAGTAGATGTTCTAAATGGAGATATTGTTGTTTTCCCAATCAATAACAAGTTATTAGTATCCCATGGTTTGTAGTGACTTCTTATTAGAGTTGTTACTTCCAGGAGGACTTGAAGGGCTATGAATTCAACTTAATTGTTTGGGCCCTAGTCGAGGGCATGTCTACCTTGAACACAAAAGAAATGTGTGATAAATAGAACAACTCCCACTCCACACATGTGTGTATTCCCCTATGTTGTGCCATCGAAGAATATTCGTATTAGAGTGAGTAGAGGCATCATAAGAACTTCATGTTTCTAAGGTTTTGGCTCAACTTTTTATCCTTGGCACCATTTTTTTGCTAGACCTATAATGACCTTTGTAAGGATGTCCCGTGAGCTAAATATGTTGTTGTTTCTAGCTCACCATTGTTACATATTATTTTGTCACCATTGCATTTTACTATCTATATGGGTTCATCAATACCTATATAAGGCTCCCTTAGAAGTCTACAACCCTAAAGTTCCTAAACCAAGTCCTGGATTTGGAGAAAAGCTTGTAAAAATCATAAAAACACTTGTACCACACTTTTCCTTAGCCTTACCTGTGGCACCGCATCCTTTTTCTCCAAAAACTGCGAAGCCGACCGCACGTTTTCTTCATTAAAAGTGCAGACCCTTGTAAAAGGTAAATTGAAGGTGAAATTAAATTCTAGAAGCCTAGCTAGTCGAATATTCTCCCAGCTGGAAGGTTCTAGAACGCGTTATCCAGTCGAAGCCTTACTCCCTCCATTTATCATGAACATTCATTCCTTCATAAAAGGAGCCTATTACTTGGTTTTTGGAACTTAATGCCTTGATAAGGGGACTCTATCCCTTCCATTTTGGAGCTGTAACCACTTTCCTTCTCCTATAAATTGAAGCTTTGGTTTAGTCTCAAGGGTACATGCTCACATATGTAAAACTTCTCTATGCATTTTGTATACACTTAGTGCTTTCTTTGTACTTGGTAGTTGTGATAGAGAAGGGAATTGCTGAAGAAACATACTCTTTTTTCTAGCTACGAAAACGATTACATACTCGTAGTTAGACTGGTTCAAAGAGTGGAAGGGCTTGTCAAACCAAAGGAAAACACTTGTTCCGAACCCCGGAAGGACCTGTATGACATCAAGGCGAACGCGGTTGTAAGACTTCTTCTTTTATTTAAAGATAATACAATTGGATCCTTTTTTCTCAATAAGTTGTTTATGTATTTACTTGAATGACTTATTTCTTAAATTCCTTGATCATTAAGATAGATTTGTGATTTCTGAATTAGTATATGTTGTAGGTGATTTTGATCCTCTTCTATGTATTTTTTTTCAGATCTTAAGAGTTGACTTCTTGGAGCGACAAGAAAGAAGAATTCAATTAGCATTGGATCATAGGTAGGTCCTTTCTTCATCATAGAAAATTCTTAATTACATATAATCTAGAGAAAGTAGTTTACATTTGTCCTGTTTGTTTCTAGCTATCCTTGTGATACTAGGGAGATCGTTCTTGTCTGCAAGAATTATTTATCCGCATAGCAACCATAGACTATTTAGAAGGAAGAATGTTAGTCCTACGAATCATTTTGTGTCTTTATTGTTTAGTCAATTTTTGAAACTATCCTCTAATCTTGTTCCTCACCATGTTCCTTTGATCTCCAATTCATTAAACATGGATGTTGTGACTTGCATTGTATAGGAGAAATAAATATATAGGTGTGATACATTCTCACTTGAGGATTTGCATGAAGGGAGAGTATAGGTCCCTACCATCCCATTTTGTTGAGGTTCTTAGATGTGAGTAGTTTGTTAGATAATTCTAGCTAAAGAGTTATTTTTATTTTCAACGGGGCATGTAACTTCCATATAGGATCCCACCACCATATTTTTGAATCTGTGTATTATTGTTTACTGTGTGCTTTGTATCCCAATTTGGCTATGACAACCCCATTGTTGGGATTCTTTGACCAAACTAGGTCATTATCTACATTCTCCCCCGAGAGCTGGAGGCATTCAATTAGGTTGTTTGATAGCGTGATTTCTTTACCCATGCCAGGCGAAGGGTCTAAACCTAATTATTGGACATTTCCAACTCACAAGACTATCTAAGAGCCTATGAATGGGAAGGGAAGTATAAAGGATTTCCATGTATTAGAGCCTTTTCCAGATTTCCTCTAGAGACAAAACCAATCTAAGAAGGATGTATTTAAAAGATATCAGCTTTAAGAGTGTTTTCCAAGAGGAATAAGTTGTGTGATAGTCTCTAAAGGCTTATGGTTGGTAGATATTTGTTCAAGGTGTGTATGTTTTTGAAGTCCCAACCCACCAAGGATTTTTATTAATGGATTATTGGTACACCTCTAATGTTTTTATTCCCTAACCAAAGAAAATAGAGGCATGGTTTCCTAATTTTGGTGAGGATGGCCTTTGGAACATATGAGATATAACACTAGTATATCATGATGCTCTGAAGGAAAATATTGATAAGAACTACTCTACCTCCGCTAGACTAAAATTTATTTTCCAATAAATTTATTTGAGTCTCAATTTTATGAAATAAATATAGCCAATCAGCAAAGGGGTGCCCTAGTGGGTGGAGGAAGAAGCCAAGGTACTTAAATCCTTCATCCAAGAAAATGATAGGGAAAGGGAAGAGTTGATTAAGTTGAAGGGATATTGATTTAGATAGGAGGTGAGGGATAAGGAAATATTTTTTGGGGTTAATATACATACCAGAAGCTTAGCAGAAAAGGGAAACATGAAATTTGAGGGTTAGTAGGAATTCAAGAGTGCTTTTAGAGAAAATCAGGATGTTGTTAATGAAAAGTAGGTGAGTGATTCACTAGAGAGGAGAATTCCTTTGATATGATTTTCAAATATGGCCTCCTTGATGATGTTACTAAGTTCCTTTTCCGCTAGAAGGAAAAGGAGGGGGGAGAGGGGACAGCCTTGTCTAAGACCCCAAGTGGCTTTAAAGAAAGGGGAAGGTGAGTCGTTTATAAAAACAACAAAAGAAGCATACTATAAACACCTAATGATCTAGTTATCGGTTTGGATGCCCATACCCAACTTAAGGAGAATCAATATGATAAAAGTTTATTTAACCCTATCAAAGGCCTTAGATAAATCCAGCTTGAGTGTAAGGGCACAAAGCTTCCTTGTTTTCATGGAATGTATGGTCGTCTTGTGCAATATAGATCACATCGTGAATTTGTGTATTAGGAAAACTGAAATGCTTATCTGAAATGATTCCGCTAAATATGGGATAGATTTGTTGGGCAATGACTTTTGAGATAATCTTGTAGATGAAATTTCAACATGACATAGGTCTAAAATATTCAGAATTTGTCTCTCGTGCTTTTTGGGAATGAGAGCTAAAAAGGTGGAATTTAAGGCTCCCAAAATTTTTGCTGAGTGTTAGGATTCCTAGACTACATTAAGTAAGTCATCCTTAATAAGATAAAAAAAATTCTCAATAAAATTCAATGAAAAAATCATCTCGACTCAGTCGCTTCCCTCTTTGCATGGGGAATACCACTAATTTTATTTCCTTTTCGGAGACTTCCACTTCTAGTGCTTGGTTTACCTCCACTAGTATGATTGGGTTGAATCTTGAGACTACTTCTAGGATTTCCTAGATGGGGCATCATGTAGGGTTCATAAATAGGTTTCTGAAATATTTAGCTCCTTGCAATGCTTTATCGTGAATTGAGTGTACAATGGAGCCATGTTTATTCTTCATTTCCTGGGTGGAATTTTTGTTTCTTCTGAATGACGCAAATTGGTGAAAATTTTGTGTTGTTATCGCCTTCTTTAATCCATGTGGCTCTACTTTTGGGCCTCCATTAAATCTCTTCTTTATTTAATAATTATAGTATTTTGTATTCTAATGGCCTTAAGGTAAAGATAATTTTTGCAATTTAGAGTCTGCAAGGGGAGTCATATAGGGAGTTTATCTCTTGTTCAATAATCCTAAGTCTCTTTCTCTCTATTTTTTATTGTAATGTAAGGACCAAATTTTAGAGGAATATTTAAGGTTTTCTATGTTAGTAGAAAATTGTGTGATATATGAGTCTGAAAAGAGGGCTAAAGTCTCGGTCTCCTTTACTAAATTTTTGAAGCTCTCTTCAACAAACTAGGAATGGTTGCAACAAAAAGGAATTGGAAGTTTCTCATAGTCTCGAACCAATATGAGAAATATGGGGAGCTGGGTAAATTCCCCTCCTATAAATATCCAAGAGAAGGGAATGTGATGATATCTATGGAGATAAGGAAACGGTCAAGTTTTTTGGATATTACTTTTTCATAGATATGGAAGTTTCTCTGGGTGGGAGATATTTTAAGGGGATCCACATCCACTAGAGGATGACTAAGGAAGAGAGAAGAGAAAAAAACACTAAGTGGATTAGTATTTAGAGAGGATCCACATACCTCTCTTTGATTTGAGAGATATCTAGGTCTCCTCCTATGACTAAGTAGGGGGTTGAGAGAGATCCAAATCCACATAGGTCTTTCTATCAGGCCTTGTGTTTGTAGTATGGGCCATATATGTTTACAATGGAGATGATGAAACCAAGTTCTTTGGCCTCTAGGATTAATAATATCAAACAATAGTGATTGTTAGAGCTAAGGGCATGAAGTTGGGGCTCCAGCAAGTGAGTAAATATCTAGAAATACTAGAAATATCCAGAGAGGTGAAATACTAATATTTTAGTCGGGGTTGTAAAGCACCTACGGCTTTAGAGCCTTCTATCATGGTTTATTGGATGAATATGACATCAAGATTGTTAATTTGGAACAAATGATTGAGGACTAGAATTTTAGGGGAACCTCCTAAACCAAAGGAATTTAAAGAGAGGAAGATCATGATTGAGTGGGGGAATTTTCCCTACTAAGGGCCCTTGTAATGGTGGATTGCTTACCATGGCTAATGTTTAAGATGGATTTTTTTGTGCTTTGATTTTATTATATTTTCAAATTATAGGGTTTGAGAGAATGGGGTTGAGCATGGATATATTTACCCAAGAATGAATTTCATAAGTTTTGTAGGAATTAGGGAGCTTAGTGGGATTCACAGGAGAAAGAGATGAATTTAAGGATTGTTCCATTGAGGGAATATAAATGGATTGAGGCATTAGAAAAGGGTTAAGGGAGGCCCGCTTGAGAGGGGAAGGATATTGTAAGAGGATTGAGTATGGGTATACTATAGAACTAAGGTTCGAGGGGAGTCGAACGAGGTGAGTAGAAGGAATGGGGGGGGGGAGTGATTTGAGGGGAGTGGGGGGAGGTGATCAGAATGAATGGGGGGATAAACATAGGAGGTAACTTAGGGCCTAAACTACAAAATCCCAAAATTGAATCAAAATTATGATCAATTGAGATATTTTAGGATGTATCGATGGTCAAATCTACTAAAGAGGATGCAAATTGTTGAGTGGGATATATTAGTGATTTTGGATTGAAACCATTTATGGAAAATTCTACTGTTGGATTCAACTTCTCCCTATCCAAAAATGATTTCATCATTTCATTTTTCTCCAATTTTTTTGTCTTCTATTTATGGGGGGTCAAAGCTAGTGCATCGATCATTGTGGTGTCCAGTTGAGTGGAACCTATACAGGTCAAAAGGTAGATGCTAATAGTCTAATTTTTGTGCCCAAGTGAAAGAGTTATAAAGAAATTAAATTCCCCCCAAAAGACCCCTGCTAAAATCCAATTAAACCTGCATCCATAGACATCTCATGTCTGGAATTTTATCCCAATGATATTCCAACTTCATAAGCATACCATTCTTTTATCCAATGGCCTCCAAGTCCTTCCATGACCAGAAGATGAGTGGGAGGCCAGGGAGAATCACCCAAGATTTTTTCCTTGAGACAAATTCTCTAGTAGGGTAAAAATATACAATCCACCACTTTAGGGAGAGGCCCAACAATCCCTAGTTCCAATCCTGAGAAATTATCCTATTATAGTACTCTTTCAAGGAAAATATGAAGACAATCCATTTCCTAGACAAAACTTGAACAGTCGGGGAGAAACCCAAGAGAGGTTTCTAAAAATGATCCATCCAGCTAGCCAAAGCATTATTCAAAGGGTCCTTCCTCCAAAATCCTCTGACTAACACCTTTCCAAGGAGAAGAGAGATGTCATCCATAAGGATATACTTGCCAACAGTTAGGGAAATAAGGGAAGGATGAGCCTTTATCAGACTTCTATGAGTGTCAGCTTTGGACAGAAAAAGGGACAGGGGAGGAGATGGTGTAAAGTGAAAGGAGTAGAGACAAGATGAAGGATGGGAGGTGTTATAAGAATGGAGAATCTGAGAAGGAGAAATAAAGGTCAATTTACAAGGGCTTCTATGCAGAAAATAGTGAAGTAAATGAAGATCAAGGGGCAAGAATTCTGAAGAGGGATATATTCGTTGGGTAGACGGAGGATCGTACCCGATCAATTGCAATGTGCCAGAGGGGGGGTAGGAAATCCATACAGTGTCTGATGTGATGACCCTAGTCATACTCCTCCTGAGTATGAAATTTTTTTCATGGGTCTAATTGTTAGTGTAGTTAGTCAAATCTAAACCCTTGTCAGTTTCCATTTGTGGCAATGCATGCGATGTTCCCGAGCTGGAGGGAAGGTTGAAACTTAACTAAGAAAATCCTGAGAGGAAAATATGGCAAGGGAGGGATGAAATAACTATGTTCGAGTTCATATAGACGAGGAGAGGGAAAAATGGATTCAGACTAGTGACGGGGGGCCTGCAACTTGAGCCCTATTAAGGAAGTTGTGAAACGCTTTATCCCCAAACCATAGAGCATCTATTTTGATTGTATCATACATCCAATGTTTTCACACACACACACACATATATATATTCAAACAAATGAATAAAATGTTAAAAAAAAAATTATACTTCGATTTTGAGTTCACAAAATCTATGGTAAAAATTTAGATATGAATTTGATTTTTATCACATATCTATAATCTCATTTTGTTATATATATATATTAAATCATCTGTAATTTATTATATTATTTTTCTAAATATTATTTAAATTAAAATTTTAAAAAGAAACAAAATCATATTAAATTATTTGTTTAGGTAGTAGGTGTTGCCTTTTTTACATGCGATTGTGATATATATTATAATTATTAGTATTACTAATGTAGCCATATAAATTAAATGGTTGGTGATAGGCATGAACCCATAATAAGCATCAAAACACTTACTTCCTGTTACATTTCACATTGTTTAAAATGATCATAAAAACTAACTAAACTAGCATAGCCATATAAATTAAATAGTTGATAAATGTTAATAGGCATCAATCCATAATAAGCATCAATTCACTTACTTCATCATATGTCTTTAGTTACTAAAATTAAAATAAAAATAAATAAAAAAATAAAAATAAAAAATCATAAGAATTAACCAAATTAGTATTATTACTAATGATAAAAATAATTAACATGCAAGTTAAATATATATACATTTAAAAAGACATGTAATAAGATTCACCCCCACTTCATCATGAGATTCTTAAACTGTAAATAGGCTTTGTTACAATAACATGGGCCAATATCATGGTTTATCAAACATAACACATTTCGTATGACACTATATGACATTTCTTTTAAATTAATGAATTTAAATAAAAAGGCAAAAAAAGCATAACTACTTTGGAAATAAATCTTAGCCTTTGATTTGTGTATACTATTAAGAATATTCTAGGATATTTTGTTGAGGTTGAATCCCTAACATCCACCTAATAATCATAGATAATTAAATTAGAATTCTCGAAGCCCAATTCCAAAATAAACATGCCTATCGACATAATTATAATTTTATTTTATATTGTTATTATTATAAAAAATTATAAAAATAATTAATATATAAGTTAAACATATATACATTTTAAAAAACATGGAGCACGATTCTTGACCATGGAGATTTACCCCCAATTCGCCATGAACATTATGAATGTGTAAAGATGATTTGTTACAATACTATGGACCAATACCATGATTTATCAATACCACATACGCAAAATACCATGACTAGCTTCATATGGCAATTATTCATATGGAATTTTTTTAAGTTAATCAAATTAATTAAAAGGGAAAAAAGGGCATAACTACTTTTGATACCAACCTTTGATTTGTGTATACTACAATGAATGTTCTAGAATCTATGGAGGTTAAACCCCTACCATCCACCTAATAATTATTGATAATTAAATTAAAATTTTGGAAGTCCTATTCCAAAATAGACACCTATCAGCATTTTTATTAAAATAATAAAGTCGTATATTTAAATTTTATTTTAGAATAAAATTATTATAATTCATCGATAGGCATATATATTTAAACTCACGGTAGAAGTCTGTCGATGGAAATTAATTTTCTGATTTATCAAGGGTCAAGATCGACTGTTAGCAGAGTATTTTCGTCTAAGAGCTCCATGGATAGTTGTGATGAGAGATATTTCGAAGAGGCGTGGAGATGTAGCAACAAAGGATCGAAGGGTCGTCTAAAAGCGAAGGGTGGGCATGGTGGCGAGCATGGTGTGTCGAGAGCAAACGACACGTTACGATATGGAACATTCAGTACCGAAAAGAAGATCGATTTTTTTAAGATCAAAGAGAAGAACAATTTATGGTGTTGCTTAGGTGAGTTTTGTTTTGTATTATTGGACAAGATTAGTATTCTTCAGCTGCAACTGTTCAGACTTGTAATTGAAGTGGAGGGACTGTGTGCGGACATAGAAAGAGGTGAGTGGTTGCAAAATTGTGTGCATCATATGGTTCTAGTTTTATTAAAAATATATTTTTGTTTTCGATTGTCTCGACTCATTATTATTCAAGTGTTTCTCTTATAGTGAGTGGATGTAAGAAACGCGTCGGCAATCTATTTGAATTTGCAGTGAATCTTCCCATCGAAAATTGGTGTCATATTCCAGGTACGAAGTAAGAGACAACATTTTCTATTTGTTTAGATAATAGAATTCTTAAATTGATATAAGTTTTAGATAAGCAGTGTAAAGAGGGTGTGAAGAAGATATTACGAAAGAAAAATCGGAAAGGAGGAAAGCAGGAAACTTTTATTTTAGACTTAGGCAACGAGCAACAACAAATGCGCATGGAGGTGAGGTTGGACGAAGGGACACTAGGGAAGGTTTAATATGAAATAAAGGAGATTTGAAGAAAGTAGAGGAAAGTGATAGTTGTGATGCATAAAACAAAAAAACAATATTTTAAACGCGGTCAACATTGGACTTGCTGGTAGTCGGAAGGCGAGATGGAAATGCACACGAGTTGGTTAAAGTCATTAGCTCAACCAAGATGTAGAAGGTGTTGCAATGTATTGGTGGTCGGAGATGAAGTGAGTCGGGTAGTCAGAAGGCGAGATGTTGTTGGATAGAAGTTAGTTGGAGGAGACAGCGACCCTGACCAGCAGTGAATTTTTATTTTATTTTAAAAAAAAATTACGACAATGTTATTTTGGAAGAATTTTTAGTTGAAAAAATGTTTTAAAGTGATTGGTGGCACGGAAATTGAGTAAAAATAACTTATATTGGTGTTCGGAGCTTAAGAGAGTTGGGTGGTCGGAGAGTACTCATCTCCTTGTTGCTCAACTAATATATAAGGAGAGTCACATGAAATGTAATCAACCATTTTTCTCGTCATATCTTATCTTCTACTTCCTACAAACATGTCATGTTAGATAAACCAAATATAAACATAATCAAAATCATACCTCATTGAAGTTCAGGGGAGGCTATCTTGTCTGCAAAAACTATTCCATATTATCATAATATATATATATATATATAATGACATCAACATAGCAATCATCCCAACACCAACATCACCATAATGACACAAGACTGCAACAATGACCATCACCATGCATGCATAACAAACATATTGAAAAATAACATGTATGCATAACAAGCACACCTAGCCCATCGAGTTGAAGTGTTTGAACCCGGAAGTTCTTATACCAATTTGTAACCACCCCTTCCACATTTACCCAAATTCACAAGTTCGCCAAGGAAAACATGAGATGAGAGTCACTATGACATGACCCGACCTCCAAGTTCCAATTAAGGAGGTGGGGGCCTACAATACATGTTGACTTACCACATGTACTACAAATCACTCAGGAGTTGTACAACCACCCCAAGTGATCAATCCCTGAGTTGGAACCTTGTTTCTCTGACCTACCTGTTATCACCCTAGTAATTCTTAGGTCGTGGGATTTTGGTTTATAGTTAAAGAAAACCAGGGGTAAACAAGAAGCTCTTTTAGATTTCAGGATCTAGCCTTCCTGAATTCTGGAGAGGAATCTCTCCTTAAGATTTAGCTTTGTTTTGTAATGGATTTTAGGCTAGCTATTAGTGGACAATTTGGTTTGATTTTTTGAATGTTGGTGGGAATAAAGGACTACAAGGGAAACCATAGAAATATATACCTAACCATTGGGCAATGGAGTCAAATTTATAACAAACAAGACTAGAAAACTAAGGTCAAAAGAACAAATATACTAAGGGCAAGATAGATGATCTTCAGAGGATTTTAAAAAGGATATTTTGATGAAGTGGTATCATCTGGACTAAGGGCAGTTAAGAATCCTTAGATCACAGAAAATGAAGAGGGAAATTGAGGTCAAACGAGAGTAAAGAGCAATTAAGAATTTTAAAGTCTGGAAATCAGCAGAAAACATAAACATGAAAACTAGTAAAAAACAGAGAGCTTTTTACACTGATTCTGTAATACCTTTCCTAGTTATTCATTTAAGATGGAAAATAACACAAGATGTATGAATGAAATTTAAAGAAATAAATAATGAAAACTAGAAGATACAATACTCATCTGATCAGCACAAGGATCATTAGTTATGATGTCTATTTTCTTCAGTTTCTAGCCTGCTGCTTCAACTTAACTCACATAAAATTCCAATGTTTTCAACAAAACGGTCTATAGTAGTCTTTATAATTTTATTCCACACGAATACTTCAAAAGATGAAGTATTTATACAATTGAATTACTTACAAAATATCTAAAGTTTGAGATAATATCTCAAGCAAAAATAGGAAATATTACATAAGAAGAGGGATAGCAGCAAAACAGTTTGCAAGATGTCCTCTTTTACAAGAAAAAATAGAACTATTTATCTTATTCAAATTGATTTTTTGATTATTTGGAAGTGTTGCTGGAAATTGAGACATTATCTCATGGAAGATTACTTGTAGAATACTCCTCCTTTTCACCTTCTGTTCTGATATTCTTTATCTCTACTTATCACTGTTTTACTGATGTAATTGAAAAATAACCAGCAATAACAATTTGCTTTTAGTGATACACTTTGACATCTGATTTTTTCACCATAAAGTAACAATAGAATATGACTTTTCTATGTGATTTTCTTGCCCATTACCTGTCAAATTCACATCAAATCTGTGAATTCTTGCCACTATTCAACAGTGGGGATCTTCATATTCTTCAATTTTCTATAGCTTTCATCAGCTTATGTGTACTTAGAAAAATTTGGCTTTACTATGAACATGTGTTTAATTTCATTCTCCAGCAAGAATAAATTCTCACAATATTGAAGTACTGCTTTGCCACTTGGAGACCCTTGAGGAAAAGGTTTGTTGGCCTGCTCTATAGCATGGGCTCTAATCTTCTGGTCATAGTCCTTCTGTGCCATTAATTTCTCATGAAATCCATGAATATCTGGAAGTCTTGCTTCTAGAAACAAGTCATATTTTTTCTTGAATTTAGTAATTGATAAGTTCATTGTATCACACTTCTCTTCCAGGTTATTCATAATATTTCTTTTTGTCAGGACTTTTTTGATTTGAAGGATGTCCTCTGTCCTGTCAAGAATTTTCAATTCTTCTAATTCCTCCATGTTTTTACTATTCAAAAATGATATGAGTTGAATTGCTTGTGATGGTTTGTTGCCAATTTCCTTCTTTGTTTTGTCAATTTCTGCTAAGGCAGCTTGTAGCAGATATTTTTGCTCATATATTATCTTAATAGAAGGCCATTGTGAGTGAATGCCTTCAGTGATTTTTGTCCACAAATGATTTTTGATGTAGGCAACCTGATCTGTGAGATTTACTTCCTTTTGGAGGACCATGATCCTTTCTTCTAATGTCTTTACTCTTTTTTCATGGCCCTTGGAAGTAATTACAACATATTTGTAGGAAGATTCCAAGTTTTCATTAGCTTTTCTCAAATTTTTGATCTCATCATTCTTTAAAGTCATCTCTTCCAAAGCTTTTATCAAGTCTGTAGCTCCTGTTTCTGTCCCATTTTGTATCTTTGTATTTGAATATGCAGCAGCATAATCATCCTTTGATGAAATTGACACTGCAGTTGCCAATTTCCTTTGAGGTGAAAGATGTTCAGCTAGAGTAGAAGGTACACCAGTGCTTACTAATGGAATAACTGTAGGAATTACTTCTTTATCCTTTTTCAATGCTTCATTTTCCTTCATCAAGGCTTTAGTTTGTTTTTCCATTTCTTTGAGTTGTGCAGTCATTTTTAAAACCAATTGACTCAATTTATCATTTTCAGTTTTCTATTGAAGGATCTCCTTTGCCTGGGGATGTTCACTTTGAGGAAATTTCAGTTGCCTCTTTAGAGCAGCTATGTCTTCATTTTTCTGTTTGATTAAAGCCTTTGCAATTTCAATGTTAGCTGGATCAGCTCCTGCTTCAATCCTCAAGTCTTCCAATGCTTTGATTCTCAATACATTAGCATGCAATGATGCTTTGTCCAATTTCATTTGATTTTGCAGATTTTGTCACTATCTTTTGAAGTTTAACAGAGCTCATTGTTTTGTTGACTATCTTCGAACACAACATCTCTGTATTGCTCCTGTGGAATTCTATTTGTTCTAATTCATGGACTGCATCTGCATCTACTTCCAAATCAGTCTTTGAATAGTCTGCTACTGATTTTGGATCAACCACTGTAGGTTTCAAAAATGAAATTACTAATTGGTTAGAAGAATAATCAAAAGCAGAGAGAAGTCTATCTTTATTTCCAGGTTTCTCTTTGAGAAACTTGGAATATACTTCATTCTTTATTTCTTCATTCTTCTCTCTGATTTGTCTGAATTTAATCTAGATGCCTGACTCTTTGTTATCAGTTGAATTTGAGGAAGAAGTAATTTCTACATCATTTTGTTTCTCAACCATCACGGTATCTTTATCCTGTGTTTCAAATTGATTCTTTTGAAGTTCTCTGAGTGTTTCAGTTACTATCTTTGTTGTCTCATCATCAGTTTCATGACCATTATTATCATCAATTTCCATTGCTTTATCCTTTTCCTCAATAGTCAATTTAGTTCTTTTGCTATAAGAGGTTTTGAATTTCTTTCCTATGATGGTTTCTGCAATATAATTGACCTCTTCTCTGCTTCTTTTATGAGAAACTTCAGCCTCTTTATCAACTGTAAGAACCTCTGCTTGATCAACTTGTTTTTCTTGTACATTACCTGCTTGCATACCCTGTGTATCTTCATCAAGCAAAATATTTTCCTCCCACTCAATTTGATTGGAAAATTTTTCAATTTGTGGCTTGGAATCATGCAAGAAAGGAGACAACTTGCATTTTAATGTGATTGTGCTCAAGACACCCTGAGGGTCATAATTCCACATAAATTTGTATGGTAACTTGTATTCTTTCAACTTGATATTAATCTCATTTACAACTTCTCTATTGTTGACAATGAATGGCCCAATCTGATTTTTGAGTTTAAATTGGGTCTTTTTCCTAGAGGCCATAAAATTTACTTCATCTGCTTTCAATATTTGCCTTAAATATTCTAAAGCAAAAATTCTTGTAGTTATAAACCTTGGAAGTTTGTATGGGGCCAAGAGTGCACCATACTCTCTGATCTATGTGTGATTCCTGTATAAGTACCAATCCCCAGTCTTACAGTTCTCAGACAAATGTAAGATTCTCTTAGTCTCTTCATTAATTCTGGAAGTTTCTTCCTTAGTCAACAAATTCATAGCTGGAATTATGAATAAGTCATTGAAATCTGCATATGTATATTCCCTGTTCTCTTTCCTCGAAATAGATGTCCAAAACACAACTGATAGGAGGTTCCCTTCTACATCCAATTTCTGTAACTCAATGGGAAACTTTTCTGTTTGATAATACAAGAAAAGATGTAGTAGATATGATGTGTATCTAAAAACTCCCTCCTCTCTTAATTTGGTCAATTGGTAGTGCATGCTCTTAGCAATAAACTTGAAAAAATTGAAGATAATGGATGGAGGCTGGCCAGGAGTCAAGGTTGACAAAAAACCCAAGATGGAAGCATCAGTGAATTCATCATTGTTATATCCCAGTATAAATGAAAGCATGGAGACAATTTGCCTGGTTTCCTTTGGAAAGTCAAATGTATCAAAGGGAGGATTTACTTAAGGGACATTAACATGTGTAGGCCAAAAAGTCTGAAATATGTTGAACCTAGCAAAAAAATCTAAGTCCAAGTACAGCTGGGTCAGATCTTCTATTGATAATGAAACTGAATTGGGGCCATGTTTCATTTGCAGCATGGAATTTATGGACTCGGCATTGATATAGAACATTACTTCCCTAGCTTTATTGATAATACACCTTTGATTAGGAAGATAATACAGTTGACACAGTCTGAAAAAATCAGGGGCTTGATAAGTGAGAGGAACAACATATTTTGGCAGATTGGACTCCCAAATGGGTACATCACTTTTGGCTTTTTCTACAAACTTTCCAAAACATCAATTGAGGACTTCTAGTAGGTTGAATTCAACTAAAGGATCAAATATTCTATAATCAAGATCAAGCAATGGGCTATTGAGAAGTAATGGGAGGTTGTACAGGTCTAACCACTTCAGTTGTTTCGGTTGTAAGTGCAGGAGTAGGCTTATTGATTTTAGAAGGTTCAGCCTGTGGTAACTTTCTTGAGACATTTTTCTAGGATTTTGGACCTCCGGACTTGGGAGTCACTTGTTTCTTAGTCATTTTGGATGAACAGAGAAAGATTAAACATTTTGCTAAGTTATTTTTAGGAAACAAGAATCAATTGAAAGGATTTTCTGGCAAATTGAGACTCTGGGTAGGGTTTTAAGGTGACAGAATAGGTTTATTGTATGAAAAAGGTCTTCTAGATCAAATTCAGCAGTGAAAATGATCTTGGAATGGCTTAAAACCTGTTAAAATGGAAAATGTGGATTCTGGAGAAATTTTTACAGGGTTTCCCCTGTATTTTGGAGGTTTTTAGACTTCCTAGATAGATATTTTAACTACATTCAGAAGATGGCAGTTTAATTGGTTTATTTTCCTTTGGAATTGAAGGATCTTACAGGTTGGAATGGCGAAAAATACCTATGAAAGGTATGATTTGCAGTCGATGAAGATTGCAGTTTCATCGCAGTCTTCAATTCTGTTGAACTGGGCTATCAGAGATCGTGGAGATTCTCAGGAATAATTTTCAAAGGAAATGGTTTTTTTATCAGTCAAACTGGTTTGAAAATAGCTCGAAAATGGAGTAAGGATAATCTGCAAAGGGTTCTTAGTGGTTTGTATGTGCAAACAGGTGAAATGCTATGAAAATAGTTAAGTTTTAAGGCATTAATATTTAAGTCTAATCATATTCAATCACATTTATTGCAAGAATGGCGGGAGCAGTTTTGATTTGGGATCGGGCAGTTTTCGCGCAGTTTTGAGGTGGTAAGCGGAATTTCACTTTTTGCACACAATCGAATGAAATATTGACATGTAGGCAGCAGGTGGTATTGGGAAACAGCTTATATCACGTAATTTTTTGGAAACATTGGTCGATCACTTCAATCGCGCAATCTGGGATA
Source organism: Pinus albicaulis (assembly GCA_034641835.2). Classification (NCBI taxonomy): domain Eukaryota; kingdom Viridiplantae; phylum Streptophyta; class Pinopsida; order Pinales; family Pinaceae; genus Pinus; species Pinus albicaulis. The sequence continues at coordinate 430,299,519 of CM076578.1, forward strand.
TCCACCATCGGATTTGATTCTGATAAGTGAACGGTCATGATCGGGTGGAAAGCTGCGAGGTAATGGTAGTGGGGCCGGGTCTTTGAATTCTAGTCATAGATCTGATGAATGATAGATCTACGGTGGTTGTTAAGTGCGATAAGGAGTGGTGGGGACAGGAAATGGAGTTATCAGGTGTAATTAGGATTGTCAGATCTAAAAAGTTAATGAAGATCCAGCGGTTGTCATACAATGTGATGGGGGAAGGATAAGGTTATTGCAATGGATGAGGATCGTTGGATTGCAAAGGCTGATCGGACGGTTGTAATGTAATGCGATCAGGAAGAATGTATAAGGGACTTTAAACCAAGGTTAATACTGGTAGTAAAGGGATATGTATCGAGGAATATATATAAGGTTATAGTTTTAATCTTGGGTTAAGGGAGTCGGGAAAGGGAAATATAAACAAGGGAATTGGTTTATTATGAAGTTTAGTTTAAATTAAACTTCGGGTATTATTTTTTGTTTTAAACACATATAAAAACATGTTTAATCATTTTTCATATATTTTTATTATATAGTTAATTAAATCAAATTGATTTAACAACCATAGAGGGTGGGATATTTACATAATGATATATTTAGCCAAAGGGGGTTTAATGTGGGTATAATTAACTTTGGCTAAAGTTATATTAATGGGTTATAGGGGATATTTTATAAAAGGGAGTTATATAAAATAGAAAAATGTTATTTTCTAGTGAGTTATTAAATAAGTTAAAGTTAAAATGACAAGGGAACAATGGATACTCAAAATACATTAACATAACTAAGAAAAGTGAAGTTTAAAGGCAAATTTGCATTATAATAACTTCATCACTTCAACTTAGGATAAAATGTGATTTTGAGGTTTTTTATGCCTTCATGATATGTGGGAAGTTAATCAAATGGGATTAGAGTATCTTTAAGTAAAAATGAAGTTTTTACTTATGATTTTCATGGAAATGAATGCATGAATGGAAAATTATGTGATTTTAGGGATTAATATAGAAATTTAACACTTTCAACTGATCAGCCATAGAGCCTTGGGTCCAGTCCCAACAGAAGTCAAGGAAATTCCTTGAGTCTTTCTGACTGATAGTTTAGAATGATAAATGGCTATGGAGAAGGGAAGTTAGTTATTTGCAGCCCTGGTGAATAATATTTACAATGATGCTTCTCACCTTCTTCTACCTACCCAATTTTAACTACTAACATTTTTTCTTGCATTTTGAGTAGGTGCATTTGAGCTAGCAACATTTACAACATTTATTCTTTTTGAAAGCAATAAAACTATCTAATTCTACACTTATATCATCCATGAATCCAGATTAAACTGTTGGATTCACTTATTCTCTACCTAACTACTGAATTGTCATGATTAAACTGTATGACAATTCTTTATTCTCTATCTAAAACATTTGAAATTGAAAAATGACAAGTCAAGATTAAATTGTTCAACTCATCACAAATTATGGCATTTATTGACACTCTGCCATAATCAACTACAAAAGGTAAAAGTAGTGGCATTTATAATTGCACACTTTCATGTTTTATTCATTTTTCTTTGGGGTCTATTATTTTTTCTAAGTCCTTTGATTATTCTTTTAGGACTTTTTACCCTCTTTTGCTTTTTTTTTTTTTTTTACAAAATATGAGAATAGAACTTGCAGAAGGCAAAGTATGTACATATTTACAAGATTACCATCAGTTAAGTCAAAATTATGAATCCTATATTTATAGGTCACTAACACTACCATCCCAATCGCACATATTACAAGGCAAGTATGTGGCTATAAGATAATATAGAGAAGCGAGATCTAAAAAAATTTACATGGTTTTCATCAATATTTCAACTCCACATGGTAGAAATTTTAGTTTCTTAAGCCTCGTAGAAAAATGTTATAGCAAAAATTCCAAGAAGACCCATTTGTCATAGTGAAACTATCGGATCCAGAATTTTGATACCAAATGTTATGTAACCATATCACAAAAATTGAAGAAAAGATAGATCAAAAACTTGAAAATAAGCCTCTTTTAGGGGGGAACCTCCTTTTACATCACATAAATGAACAATTATTGGATAATGCAAATGAAAATACCTACTTGGTATATATATAAGAGTCTAAATGGTCAAAATATAATTAGGGCCTACATAACAATAATAATGTAAGGGTACACAATAACAATAATGGGCTTCTATGGGGCACAACAATAACAATATGGGGGATACACTAGTATTCTAGGGACCTAACACACAAAGAGTGAGGAATTTCTCCTCATTTTTAAGCATGAGGGGATTGTCTTTCTTCTTTCTTGACACGGGGATAAGAATCACCTTGGTAGAGGGGTCTAGGAGGTCACAAGTAGTAACCTTGAGAATAGTTGATGCATTGAGGGAAGTCTAGTTTAGTGTTAATAATGCAAGGTGAACAATTAGGTTGGGAAGGGGGATCAAGAGAGCTCACATAACTTACAATGTCAATGGTGCCAACCTGGACAAATTCCATCATATAGAGATAGATGCTTAGATAAGGGACTACTCTAGAGAGTAACTGAGGAAAGAGCAAGTGAGGGAGAAGAGGGACCTTCCCTCACTTGGAAAAGAAATAGATAACACCCCCTAGGATGTGAGTAGGGACTAAACATATAAAAAAATAGTGAACCTTTGTTCAAGAGAGGAAAGGGTTGATCAAAACTCCTTAGTAGCAGAAGATTGATGCTATAAAACATAAAATTGAAGGTGGGCATGGAAGGTCACTCAAGTATGCATACATTACGAAGAGGGAAAAGAGAAAAGTGGAGTCACCCCTCAATTTTAGGGCTAAACTGAGAAACCTGAGGTAAGATGTGAAGGCCAAAGAGAGAGAGAGAAATACACTAGGATAGTTACGATATCATAATCATGTTAATGCTAACCTATGGCTATAGATGATTAGGGTGCTTCACTCAGGGTTCATATCAAGTTTTATCTAAAAATTAGAGGAGGAAAGAGAGTTGATTAATTAGGGTTAATAAACTATCATATCCTTTAATGAGATAATAACCCTAACATTGGAAAAATGAAAATAAAAGATAAAATACCTATCTAAAGTTTGATGTTATAGATTATGAAGCTCTCTGGGTTGAAAAAAAAATTGTGATAGGTTTCCAAGGGTGCATCACATCCCATAAGAAATTACACATGTAGATCCAATTTCTCACAAAACAAAACGAGACCCAATCTCCAATACAAATATGTGTGTATGTTCTTGTGCAATTTAATCAATCAACACTAGATCTACAACTGTGTTGAAGGCTCAAAATTCTCTTTCTACAACACTATAAGAGAGACCACCTGATCGAGACCTTAAAGCAGCTCATTTTCTGTTGAAATAGTGGTTCTGATTAGTCAAACTAGGGTCCAATTACCTTGTCTCTATCTCCACTGAGTCAAACAATGACTTTAACCTACAAATACAAAATAAATGTCATATCAACCCTCTTGTTGATCAGGCAAGCAAGTGATCCTTAAGCTGATTTAGGTTTAGCCAAACCACAACTAAGCTATGCCTTAAATTTAACCTAACTTGCTCTAACCTAACTAACTCTATGATATTTGGTCAATACAAATCGTTAATCCTATTAGATGTTAATACTTCTTCTAATACTAATGTCAATATAAGCCCTATATTAAATTAGGTTAATCTTCGTTATTAATTCTAAAGTAAAATTATATTAATGTTATCCTAATATTAATGTTATATTAGTCATTAATCTAATTCAATACAAATTATGTCTATTACTATGGTTAATATTAATGCACTATAATAATGTTATATTATGATAATACTTTATATATTAATTCTATATATTACCAAACTAATACTAAATAATAATTCTTAGTAATATCCTATTTAATCCTCATCCCAAAAAAATTGTTAATACTATTCTAATATATACATATTATCAATCTAAATTAAAATATTCTAATCTATTATATCTAAATTAAACCAATGTTTCATAAAATGTCTTATGTTATGATATTAATACAATAATCTATAATTATTAGTTCTAATACTTAAAAGGTTTTTAATATGCCATTCTACACTTATAATGTTATTACAATATTATATGTTGGAAATCTCTTAATCATTTGAAGAACGAAATTAGTTCTGCAATCCATCGATTTGTACAAGCAACAATTAAACCCGCAATTTGTTATACTTAGTATATGATAATTTTTTTCCTTTGTAAGAAAATTTGTTTTTAAAATAATTTTTTTATAAATTTTTATTATAAATGTATGTTTTTTTGGTTACAAATTAATTCAGATAAATATTTCTAAAATATATAATAAAGTTGTTAGCTTAGTATATGATATTTTTTGTTTGTTTGATAAAATAGTTTTAAAATATAATGGAGTTATTATACTCAATATATGACCTGACATTTTTTTCTATTATGAAAAATTGTTTTTAAAAATTAAAAAATAAATGGTTAATATTTGGCTTTTGCAACAAAATCATATGAATAAGTACATTGTTAAATAAGGTAAGAAGGATATGATGTGAATAATTTATAATAATGGAAATTAAAAAATAAAGTTGAATCTAGGTTGTTTGAGTTATTTATGATTTTCTACTTATGGTTGTTTTAGGTTAAGTTGTGCTCAGCATTGCCATGGCAAAAAAGTTTGTGAGATTACTATTAATTGCACCAAATTCATTGTTTTATTTTCATTTTAATTCATTGTTTTATTTCCATTTTAATACGATGCAACATTGGATCATTTAATGAATTGTTTCATCCCTAGCGAAGCTCCAGTGCTGTGTATTTAATCCATTTTCATGTCATCCATTTTCATGTCAATATGGATACTTTGCATCCTTTACACAATAAACAAAATTCATGTGATAACAATGTAAAAAAAAACAAAAACAATGACATTACCAACACATGACTTTTGTTGTGTAATATGTTACAATGTAACTTGCTTTATACCATGTTTAATAATATGATTTAAGTTTTCTAATATATGTGTTTTCTATTTTATAATACAACATAAAATAAAATAAAAATATTATATACAACAATATATTTTTTTTAATTATATACAGCAATATTTACAATAGCATTGATTATTTTTAATATATTTAAAACTAATTCAAATATATATTTGTTTTTATGTTACGAAGTATATAAATATTTTGTTTTTGTTTTTAAACTTTTTCATTTGTACATTTAATACAATAATGTTTATTTTATACAAGTTTGTTTTTTATTTTATAGTTTAAATTATTTAGAATGTTAGGTATACAATTGTATTATATAATATTATTAATAATACATATGTATTTACAATATATTTCTTTGTATATGTAAAATTTATTATGTAACAATTTTAATAGAAAATAATTGTTTTAATATATATATATATATATATATATATATATATATATAATATGGTTTATTAATGATTTTCTTTTTCATGTATGTAGGTGCCAAATTAAGTATAGGAGATAAACAACTCAAGTAAGTCATTGTAAAATGTGATGGGATGTGGTAACCAAAGGTGCTATGTCTTCCTCTCATGACCAAACATTGAATCTAACATGATGTGCCAAGTTATTTTAGAGGGAAAACCAACCACTGAAACCAAATTCCAGATGTAAGATGATGTGGCAATTGGAGGTGCCATGTCGCCTTTTTGTGACCAATATGAAAATGTTTTTATCAACTCAAAATATACCGAAGAGGTGCCAAAAGGTAAAAGCATCAACTGTAATGGCAAAAATAAAGGTGTGCAAAACAATGTTGAAACCAAACATGACCGAAAACCCTTGAGCCAAGCGATAAAGATCAGAAAAGTAAAAAAAATTCCAAAAAGCAAGTAAGAGAGGGGGTTGAAAAATGAAGGGTCCCCGTTATTTTGTTGGAAAATTATAGGGGGTTGTGGCCAACAACAAACTGTAAACTTAAATTAATACTAATGAAAAATAGAGAGATTTGTATGCCCTTAGAAAGCATAATACATCCCATGCCTTAGGTGGGATGGAACCTTTGTAATACTCCATGTGAAGATTGAACATGATGCATGTAATAATGCTTCAAGTGCACAAGGATGAATCAAAGATTGATGATGCGTGATGTGTAAATGTGTGGTAAGTTTGATAAGTGAATTATCATTCATTAGAATTAATATATATAAAATAATAATAATAATAATAATATAAGATGTACTTGGGGTTATAACTTTATGGGAGCACCATGGGGCTAATGAACCAACAAGTAGGGAAGTATGATGAGTTCAAGAAATAATATTTTGTTGTTGTTTCACATTGTCATTATCACAAGCCTTCCCATCTGTTTGTCTCATGTGTTTCACAAGAAGTAGAATGAGTTCAAAAAATAATACTTTGTTGTTGTTGTCCAAGTGTCATTATTCCAAATATTCTTGTCCTTTATCTTGTGCCTTTCATGTTTTATTTTCCCAAGATTCATGGAGGGGCACATAATATCCATGCAAATGTTGTGTTCATGCAAGCTTTTGGTAACGGTGTTTTCTTAATCTTGGGTAAGACAAGAGTGCATTCTACCATGGTGGTATGCTACCATAGTTGTTTCCTAAGCATGGGTAGGTGTTAAGAAAAAAGGGAAGACTTAGCTACAATGATAAATGCCTACTACTATGAATGAATATTCCCTATGTAGTTTGTATGGGAGAACTAGAAGGAAGGGAGATAGCCCAAGGAACTATTTAGCAAAGAAGGGGATCCCATTCCTTATGTTGTGTAAGCTAAGGAAGAAGAGAGGCTTGTTGAGTGGGAATGTTGGAGTCAAAATGGTCTGAAATGTAACTCCTTGGTTGTGATATCTAGAAATTTGGTCAAATGAGAATAACCAAAAGGATAGATTTTAATTTTCCCTTTTCCCTTCAGTACTTGGCATGTGGGTGGAATCTACATGAGTTAATCTATATGGTTGGGAGGAAAAATGATCCCATGGAAATATTTCCCCAAGTGCATCCACTATACAAATATGTAAATTAGTTGGTGTTGTTTAATTGTTGAAGAGTAACATTTGTGGGTTTATTGTGTTTAAATATTATGTGCTCAATTGGGAAATGCAAAAATTTATAATTTTGCATTATATTAAGAATGCATTCTAGATTGACTGAAATTTGTTCATCCACATATTCCAAGGCTACTACAACCATTATTTTTTAAATAATAAGGTGGAACCATGCATTTTATAAATTAAATTTTAGATGATCCATGTGGGTGTAATTGACATTATGGATGTCACAAAATACACCGAAATCATGGAAGAAATGTAATTATTTGTTTACCGAAAAGGACCGTATATGTATGCTATTGTATTATCTCATCCATTAGTTTATAGTGTAGAAATTATACAAACATATGTATAGCAATGGATTCAATCCGATCAAGCAATGTACTAAAGCTAGATATTGAATCCTTTTACAAATAAATTGCAGAAAATAAACACGATAACCAATCACAACAAGTGCAGAAAGAAACAAATCAAACCACAACATAGATATTTTCCTGGGGAAATCTTGTTTCTCAAAACCCCTCTATATTCTATTGTATATTCACCATGGAATCATGAAATAATTACAATGCACTCTTCTCACAAGAGTCTCCTGCACTCTCACAACTATCTCACACTGACCAAGACAAAATCGACCAACACTCACCAATTATCAGCCTCTAATCATTCTGCCTTGCTTGCGCAATTCATATGGAATGTAATCCCTATTCTTTAGGAATTTCAGCCTTCCAAAATTGTGCAAGGATCATGGGAAATCCAATGGATTTTTGGTTGCATGAAGGCAACCTACTAATCACACAACTATTAGTTAACATGCCTTTAACCTTTGTCTCAAATGGATCTCCACTGGAACATACATGCATGCAGCTATTAATAGTAAATCATCAATTGCATGGCAGATCACTGAATGTGAATTAAATCTAATTTAATTCACTTGATCTCTCACTAGTGCAACAAACAGTTACAACTAGTTCAACTAACTTTAACTCTCCTAACTGAGTTAACTTATTTCTCATGCATTAAACTAATGCACCAACTGCAATTCAAACTCCATAACTAATAGAATCACTCTACATGCCTCACCAACCACCCTCAACTCGAAATACATGAGCTAACTGAGTTTATCACACTCATTTAGCTATTACAAGTGATTATGAGATAAGATTACATTTTATTGTCCAATTTAATTAAGGGAACAATAAATTTAACGCTACACCAATTTAATTAATTAAATTGGCCTTCTCACTAATGTATCGCTACGACCTCTGGTCCCACACTAGTGTGTGTGCTGCAATTTCTTGTTGGACTTTCAACAACTAGTATTATGTGTATTATCATAAATATGTTTTTATGTGTTGAAATTGTTGACTGTATACATGGCTAATGCATGAAATTGAAGTCTACAATGTTATTTGCATCGTTAATTTTTATTTTACTATAAATTCTATAACATAATGTTGATTATAGTAGAAATTTGGTAACTAAGTATTTTGCAATATGATATTAGAGGTAGTGGCCACAACAATATGGTTATATGGGGAAAATGTATAGTTTTTAGGTTAAGTGTTTGATAGAATGTTGATGAGAAAAGATGGAGAAAGAAGTGTATAAACCTTATAATTTAGAAATACATGGCTTTGAAATGTAGAGATTATGTTCTTAATAGAGAATATGGGTTTGGCATGGAATTTTTGTTGGTTATAATCGTGAATTATGGGGTTCAAGTACATGGAATTGAATAAACTCTCATATAAGAACACAACACACAATATCTAGATTGTCTTCTTGATAGAGCATATGGGTTTAGGGTGGAAGTTTTGTTGGTTATAATTGTGAATTATGGGGTTTTAATCCATGAAATTGAACAAACTCTCATAGAATAACATGCACACAAACATTGAGGATGAATTCGACAACAAATAGAGTTGAATTCCTCTTAGAAACAAAGGAATATGAATTTTAAGTGATCTATACATTGTCGTGGATATCCCACTAGAAAAATTTGTCACAATAGATCTTATACTATTATAAAACATTGGATTATGAAAATTTAATTCAAATTGTGCTCTTCATAGAGCATATGGGTTTGGCATGGAAGTGTTGTTGGTTATAATTGTGAATTATGAGGTTCAAACTCCATGAAAATGAACAATATCCCATAGAAGAACATACAAACACATACATTGAGGTTGAATTTGAAAAAAATAGGGTTGAGTCCCTCTTAGAAACAAAGGATTACGAGTTTTAAGTGATCTATAAATTTTCGTGGACATTATACTGGAACGGTTTGTCACAATAGATCTGGTAATATTATAAAACAATGGATTATGCAAATTTATTACTTAGATCCTAGTTTAATTATTTAATAGCTTTGCTTGAATTTTATAACATGTCTGAAATAAGAAACATAAATAATATGTTCACACAAATAAACATAAGGGAAATTCAAAATGGAAAAAAATGCATTCTGCTTCAATTATAAAAATGCACGTACAAAGGAATGGAAATCCTATGGAGTTACCTTTTGACATTGTCTCCTTAATGGTTGCTACAGGATCCTCCTACAATATTATGCTCATACCACTCTCAGATGTTTTCCTCAACTATGTAAAAAGTAAAATGAAAAATAATGGAACCCCTTCTCCCAATAGCCTAATATTTAACACAGACCCATAAACATCCAAGGGTAGGTTTTTAACTTCCTCAATTGTGATAAGTATTTGGACCTTCTGGAAAGTTCACATGTGGTTATCCCAACATATGTGACTAATGGGATCTAACATGGCATCCACTCATACCATGGTGGTTGATAAGGTAGGTCAGCTTGAGGAAGGAATAAATTACATATATGATCTTTCGATTGAGGTGACTTTCACATCATTGGAAAGATCTCAAAGTGTAGAACAACATAATGAGGGTGAAGTTATGCTTATGAATTTTTGACCCCAAAAAAAAATTTTGATGCCTCTAAATGGCCATGGAAGTTTTTGGACCCCAAAATTCCAAAGTGGGACCTACCACTAAAATGGGCCCTACAAGAAAATTCCTCTAATTTTTCCATCCATAAAGCTTCAAGATATATGAAAAATGGTATCATGGTCCAATCCAGATCAATAAGTTTTAATTTGGATTTGAGAGCAAATTTTGTGTCAACATTACACAGGTTTTCATTCATTTCATAATCAAAGGCCGCGACGAAAAATTAGCAGGAAAAAACTTGATGCTAGGGTAGTGTTAAGAAATGTGTGGAAGCATAAAGAGAATGAGTTCTAGATAAAAGTGATATTGATGTGCATTTTTGTAATCTTGTACTTTTCAAGAGTCGAAACCTTATTTTAGAAACCATGTACCAAGGATCCAAAGTGGGAAAGTAGGTTAATGGTCTTGTATATCACTTTGAAGCCCAAGAAGCAATTTTGTAAACCATTATTCGAGCTCTCTATCCATATAATGCTTGTCAAGTATAAAACTTTATGTGGTTTTGAAATTTGAGTAGTATGTTAAAGGTACACACTTTAGTGCTCTAAAATCAATGACAACCATAGATCTCAATCACTAAATGGATGTTAGGTGTCTAGGTAAGACACCACACAAAAGACAATCAAGGGTGATATTTAAGCATGAGGGAGGTGCCACATAAGGAAATGAAATGATATTTTAGACCCAGGTGAAGAAAGTATAGATGCCACATCAACACACATGTGGAAATCATGTCAATGGGGACATAATTGTGTGGAAGGCAATAAGTGCAATATAATACCACTTCAAAGCCATTGGCAGTGACTTTATAAATCACCTTTCGAGCTCCAAATTCATATAAATATTGACATGTATGTGGTGACTTACCACTTCAAAGGGTATAGGGTTGGATGAAGGAATGTAGGTTGGGCCTTTGTAATGGATTTAACCCACCCAATGTTATCAATATTAATGGTACAAAAAGTACTAGTTTTAAAGGAACTTGGGGTTTACCATAAATACAACCAGCCTTGTGATTAATTAGAGAATGCCACATCGTAAGCCTGACCAACATAATAAAAGTAAGAAAAGAAATCAAAAGGTAAAGAAAAATAAAGGAAAAGAATAAGATAATTTATTAAAAATAAAATTTTGAACCAAATTCTTCTTTTGGCCATAACTAGAGCATACAAAGTCAAATTGAAGTGAAATTTTATACGAAATTCTACAATGAAAAGGTCTATATAAATTTCAATGAGTGTGGGTTTGCAGATTTAGCTCTAAAATCCCAAAAAGTGGAAAATAGTTGTTTCTAAAGAGTAGGATTTTACTTACTATTGACGACTCCATTAATGCTTAAATTTGTATAGTAAGGTGTAAGGAAAATAAAAGGGAACCCATAAGAGAAATTGGTTAGATTCCCAAGGTTTTGGAACAAAATTGGAAATATATGGCGAAATCTACTATTATTAGACACTTATTCACAATTTTGAAATTGTAATTGGTGCAGAAGTTACCCAAAACATCACAACTAGAAGTAGAATGAGTTCAAGAAATAATACTTTGTTGTTGTTGTCCAAGTGTCTTTATTCCAAACCTTCTTGTCCTTTATCTTGTGCCTTTCATGTTTTATTTTCCCAAGATTCATGGAGGGGCACATAATATCCATGCAAATGTTGTGTTCATGCAAGATTTTGGTAAGGGTGTTTTCTTAATCCTGGGTAAGACAAGAGTGCATTCTACCATGGTTGTATGCTACCATAGTTGTTTCCTAAGCATGGGTAGGTTTTGAGAAAAAAGGGAAGACTTAGCTACAATGATAAATACCTACTACTATGAATGAATATTCCGTATTTAGTTTGTATGGGAGAACTAGAAGGAAGGGAGATAGCCCAAGGAACTATTTAGCAAAGAAGGGGATCCCATTCCTTATGTTGTGTAAGCTAAGGAAGAAGATTGGCTTGTTGAGTGGGAATGCTGGAGTCAAAATGGTCTGAAATGTAACTCCTTGGTTGTGATATCTAGAAATTTGGTCAAATGACAATAACCAAAAGGATAGCTTTTAATTTTCCCTTTTCCCTTTAGTACTTGACATGTGGGTGGAATCTACATGAGTTAATCTATATGGTTGGGAGGAAAAATGATCCCATGGAAATATTTCCCCAAGTGGATCCACTATACAAATCTATAAATTAGTTGATGTAATCCACTAGAACATGCATGCATGCAGCTATTAATAGTAAATCATCAATTGCATGGCATATCATTGAATGTGAATTAAATCTAATTTAATTCACTTGATCTCTCACTAGTGCAACAAACAGTTACAACTAGTTCAACTAACTTTAACTCACCTAACTGAGTTAACTTATTTCTCATGCATTAAACTAATGCACCAACTGCAATTCAAACTCCATAACTAATAGAATCACTCTACATGCCTCACCAACCACCCTCAACTCGAAATACATGAGCTAACTGAGTTTATCACACTCAGTTAGCTATTACAAGAGATTATGAGATAAGATTACATTTTATTGTCCAATTTAATTAAGGGAACAATAAATTAGATGCTACACCAATTTAATTAATTAAATTGGCCTTCACACTAATGTATCGCTAGGACCTGTGGTCCCACACTAGTGTGTGTGCTGCAATTTCTTGTTTGACTTTCAACAACTAGTATTATGTGTATTATCATAAATATGTTTTTATGTGTTGAAATTGTTGACTGTATACATGGATAATGCATGAAATTGAAGTCTACAATGTTATTTGCATCGTTAATTTTTATTTTCCTATAAATTCTATAACATAATGTTGATTATAGTAGAAATTTGGTAACTAAGTATTTTGCAATATGATATTAGAGGTAGTGGCCACAAAAATATGGTTATATGGGGAAAATGTATAGTTTTTAGGTTAAGTGTTTGATATAATGTTGATGAGAAAAGATGGAGAAAGAAGTGTATAAACCTTATAATTTATAAATACATGGCTTTGAAATGTAGAGATTATGTTCTTAATAGAGAATATGGGTTTGGCATGGAAGTGTTGTTGGTTATAATCGTGAATTATGGGGTTCAAGTACATGGAATTGAATAAACTCTCATAGAAGAACACAACACACAATATCTAGATTGTGTTCTTGATAGAGCATATGGGTTTAGGGTGGAAGTTTTGTTGGTTATAATTGTGAATTATGGGGTTTTAATCCATGAAATTGAACAAACTCTCATAGAATAACATGCACACAAACATTGAGGATGAATTCGACAACAAATGGAGTTGAATTCCTCTTAGAAACAAAGGAATATGAATTTTAAGTGATCTATACATTGTTGTGGATATCCCACTAGAGAAATTTGTCACAATAGATCTTATACTATTATAAAACATTGGATTATGAAAATTTAATTCAAATTGTGCTCTTCATAGAGCATATGGGTTTGGCATGGAAGTGTTGTTGGTTATAATTGTGAATTATGAGGTTCAAACTCCATGAAAATGAACAATCTCCCATAGAAGAACATACACACACATACATTGAGGTTGAATTTGAAAAACATAGGGTTGAGTCCCTCTTAGAAACAAAGGATTACGAGTTTTAAGTGATCTATAAATTTTCGTGGATATTATACTGGAACGGTTTGTCACAATAGATCTGGTAATATTATAAAACATTGGATTATGCAAATTTATTACTTAGATCCTAGTTTAATTATTTACTAGCTTTGCTTGAATTTTATAACATGTCTGAAATAAGAAACATAAATAATATGTTCACACAAGTAAACATAAGGGAAATTCAAAATGGAAAAAAATGCATTATGCTTCAATTATAAAAATGCACGTACAAAGGAATGGAAATCCTATGGAGTTGCCTTTTGACATTGTCTCCTTAATGGTTGCTACAGGATCCTCCTACACTATTATGCTCATACCACTCTCAGATGTTTTCCTCAACTATGTAAAAAGTAAAATGCAAAAGAATGGAACTTCTCCCAATAGCCTCATATTTAACACGGAACCCATAAACATCAGGGTAGGTTTTTAACTTCCCTCAATTGTGATAAGTCTTTGGACCTTCTTGAAAGTTCCCATGTGGTTATCCCAACATATGTGACTAATGGGGGATCTAACAGCATACACTCCTTCTGTGATTTTGACCAGGCCCAAGTCATTTCAGGGAAGAATAAATACACATATATTTTGATTGAAATGACTTTACCTCATTGAAAAATCTCAAAAAGTATGAACAACTGTAAATGAGGTGAAGTTATGCCTTGTATTTTGACTTAATTTTGATACCCTCCCAAAATGGTACAGGTGATTTTGGACCCCAAAATTCCAAAGTGGGACCTACCACTAAAATGGGCCCTACAAGAAAATTCCTCTAATTTTTCCATCCATAAAGCTTCAAGATATATGAAAAATGGTATCATGGTCCAATCCAGATCAATAAGTTTTAATTTGGATTTGAGAGAAAATTTTGTGTCAACATTACACAGGTTTTCATTCATTTCATAATCGAAGGCCGCGACAAAAAATTAGCAGGAAAAACCTTGATGCTAGGGTAGTGTTAAGAAATGTGTGGAAGCATAAAGAGAATGAGTTCTAGATAAAAGTGATATTGATGTGCATTTTTGTAATCTTGTACTTTTCAAGAGTCGAAACCTTATTTTAGAAACCATGTATCAAGGATCCAAAGTGGGAAAGTAGGTTAATGGTCTTGTATATCACTTTGAAGCCCAAGAAGCAATTTTGTAAACCATTATTCGAGCTCTCTATCCATATAATGCTTTTCAAGTATAAAAATTTATGTGGTTTTGAAATTTGAGCAGTATGTTAAAGGTACACACTTTAGTGCTCTAAAATCAATGACAACCATAGATCTCAATCACTAAATGGATGTTAGGTGTCTAGGTAATACACCACACAAAAGACAATCAAGGGTGATATTTAAGCATGAGGGAGGTGCCACATAAAGAAATGAAATGATATTTTAGACCCAGGTGAAGAAAATATAGATGCCACATCAACAAACATGTGGAAATCATGTCAATGGGGACAAAATTGTGTGGAAGGCAATAAGTGGAATCTAATACCACTTCAAAGCCGTTGGCAGTGGTTTTATAAATCACCTTTCGAGCTCCAAATTCATATAACTATTGACATGTATGTGGTGACTTACCACTTCAAAGGGTATAGGGTTGGATGAAGGCATGTAGGTTGGGCCTTTGTAATGGATTTAACCCACCCAATGTTATCAATATTAATGGTACAAAAAGTACTAGTTGTAAAGGAACTTGGGGTTTACCATAAATACAACCAGCCTTGTGATTAATTAGAGAATGCCACATCGTAAGCCTGACCAACATAATAAAAGTAAGAAAAGAAACCAAAAGGTAAAGAAAAATAAAGGAAAAGAATAAGATAATTTATTAAAAATAAAATTTTGAACCAAATTCTTCTTTTGGCCATAACTAGAGCATACAAAGTCAAATTGAAGTGAAATTTTATATGAAAGTCTACAACGACAAGGTCTATATAAATTTCAATGACTGTGGGTTTGCAGATTTAGCTCTAAAATCCCAAAAAGTGGAAAATAGTTGTTTCTAAAGAGTAGGATTTTACTTACTATTGACGACTCCATTAATGCTTAAATTTGTATAGTAAGGTGTAAGGAAAATAAAAGGGAACCCATAAGAGAAATTGGTTAGATTCCCAAGGTTTTGGAACAAAATCGGAAGTATATCGCGAAATCTACTATAATGAGACACTTATTCACAATTTTGAAATTGTAATTGGAGCAGAAGTTACCCAAAACATCAAAACTAGAAGTAGAATGAGTTCAAGAAATAATACTTTGTTGTTGTTGTCCAAGTGTCATTATTCCAAACCTTCTTGTCCTTTATCTTGTGCCTTTCATGTTTTATTTTCCCAAGATTCATGGAGGGGCACATAATATCCATGCAAATGTTGTGTTCATGCAAGCTTTTGGTAAGGGTGTTTTCTTAATCCTGGGTAAGACAAGAGTGCATTCTACCATGGTGGTATGCTACCATAGTTGTTTCCTAAGCATGGGTAGGTGTTGAGAAAAAAGGGAAGACTTAGCTACAATGATAAATACCTACTACTATGAATGAATATTCCCTATGTAGTTTGTATGGGAGAACTAGAAGGAAGGGAGATAGCCCAAGGAACTATTTAGCAAAGAAGGGGATCCCATTCCTTATGTTGTGTAAGCTAAGGAAGAAGAGAGGCTTGTTGAGTGGGAATGTTGGAGTCAAAATGGTCTGAAATGTAACTCCTTGGTTGTGATATCTATAAATTTGGTCAAATGAGAATAACCAAAAGGATAGCTTTTAATTTTCCCTTTTCCCTTTAGTACTTGGCATGTGGGTGGAATCTACATGAGTTAATCTATATGGTTGGGAGGAAAAATGATCCCATGGAAATATTTCCCCAAGTGCATCCACTATACAAATCTGTAAATTAGTTGATGTTGTTTAATTGTTGAAGAGTAACATTTGTGGGTTTATTTTGTTTAAATATTATGTGCTCAATTGGGAAATGCAAAAATTTATAATTTTGTATTATATTAAGAATGCATTCTAGATTAGTAGATTTTGTTCATCCACATTTCAAGGCTATTACAACCATTATTTTTAAATAATAAGGTGGAACCATGCATATACACTATAAATTAAATTTTAGATGATCCATGTGGGTGTAATTGGCATTATGGATGTCACAAATGAAATATTTAGAACGTAATTATTTGTTTGCGAAAAGACCGTATATGTATGCTAGCCTTGTTATCTAAATAATTAGTTTATAGTGTAGAAGTATACAAAAATATGTGTAATAAATGGATTAAATCCATTGAAGCAATGTACTAAAGCTAGATATTGAATCATACTCAAATAATTGGAAAATAACAGAAGTAACCAATCACAACAAATTAAGAAAAACAATCAAACCACAACCTATGAGATATTTTCTGAGGAAATCTTGTTGCCTCGAAAACCCCTCTATCTTCTATTGTATATTCACCATGGAATCATGAAATAATTACAATGCACTCTTCTCACAAGAGTCTCCTGCACTCTCACAACTATCTCACACTGACCAAGACAAAATCTACCAACACTCACCAATTATCAGCCTCTAATCAGTCTGCCTTGCTTGCGCAATTCATATGGAATGTAATCCCTATTCTTTAGGAATTTCAGCCTTCCAAAATTGTGCAAGGATCATGGGCAATCCAATGGATGTTTGGTTGCATGAAGGCAACCTACTAATCACACAACTATTAGTTAACATGCCTTTAACCTTTGTCTCAAATGGATCTCCACTGGAACATACATGCATGCAGCTATTAATAGTAAATCATCAATTGCATGGCAGATCACTGAATGTGAATTAAATCTAATTTAATTCACTTGATCTCTCACTAGTGCAACAAACAGTTACAACTAGTTCAACTAACTTTAACTCACCTAACTGAGTTAACTTATTTCTCATGCATTAAACTAATGCACCAACTGCAATTCAAACTCCATAGCTAATAGAATCACTCTACATGCCTCACCAACCACCCTCAACTCGAAATACATGAGCTAACTGAGTTTATCACTCTCAGTTAGCTATTACAAGTGATTATGAGATAACATTACATTTTATTGTCCAATTTAATTAAGGGGACAATAAATTAGACGCTACACCAATTTAATTAATTAAATTGGCCTTCACACTAATGTATCGCTAGGACCTGTGGTCCCACACTAGTGTGTGTGCTGCAATTTCTTGTTGGACTTTCAACAACTATTATTATGTGTATTATCATAAATATGTTTTTATGTGTTGAAATTGTTGACTGTATACATGGATAATGCATGAAATTGAAGTCTACAATGTTATTTGCATCGTTAATTTTTATTTTCCTATAAATTCTATAACATAATGTTGATTATAGTAGAAATTTGGTAACTAAGTATTTTGCAATATGATATTAGAGGTAGTGGCCACAAAAATATGGTTATATGGGGAAAATGTATAGTTTTTAGGTTAAGTGTTTGATAGAATGTTGATGAGAAAAGATGGAGAAAGAAGTGTATAAACCTTATAATTTAGAAATACATGGCTTTGAAATGTAGAGATTATGTTCTTAATAGAGAATATGGGTTTGGCATGGAATTTTTGTTGGTTATAATCGTGAATTATGGGGTTCAAGTACATGGAATTGAATAAACTCTCATATAAGAACACAACACACAATATCTAGATTGTCTTCTTGATAGAGCATATGGGTTTAGGGTGGAAGTTTTGTTGGTTATAATTGTGAATTATGGGGTTTTAATCCATGAAATTGAACAAACTCTCATAGAATAACATGCACACAAACTTTGAGTATGAATTCGACAACAAATAGAGTTGAATTCCTCTTAGAAACAAAGGAATATGAATTTTAAGTGATCTATACATTGTCGTGGATATCCCACTAGAACAATTTGTCACAATAGATCTTATACTATTATAAAACATTGGATTATGAAAATTTAATTCAAATTGTGCTCTTCATAGAGCATATGGGTTTGGCATGGAAGTGTTGTTGGTTATAATTGTGAATTATGAGGTTCAAACTCCATGAAAATTAACAATCTCCCATAGAAGAACATACACACACATACATTGAGGTTGAATTTGAAAAAAATAGGGTTGAGTCCCTCTTAGAAACAAAGGATTACGAGTTTTAAGTGATCTATAAATTTTCGTGGATATTATACTGGAACAGTTTGTCACAATAGATCTGGTAATATTATAAAACATTGGATTATGAAAATTTATTACTTAGATCCTAGTTTAATTATTTACTAGCTTTGCTTGAATTTTATAACATGTCTGAAATAAGAAACATAAATAATATGTTCACACAAATAAACATAAGGGAAATTCAAAATGAAAAAAAATGCATTCTGCTTCAATTATAAAAATGCACGTGCAAAGGAATGGAAATCCTATGGAGTTACCTTTTGACATTGTCTCCTTAATGGTTGCTACAGGATCCTCCTACACTATTATGCTCATACCACTCTCAGATGTTTTCCTCAACTATGTAAAAAGTAAAATGCAAAAGAATGGAACCCCTTCTCTTAATAGCCTCATATTTAACACAGACCCATAAACATCCAAGGGTAGGTTTTTAACTTCCTCAATTGTGATAAGTCTTTGGACCTTATTGAAAGTTCACATGTGGTTATCCCAACATATGTGACTAATGGGATCTAACATGGCATCCACTCATACCATGGTGGTTGACAAGGTAGGTCAGCTTGAGGAAGGAATAAATTACATATATGATCTTTCGATTGAGGTGAATTTCACATCATTGGAAAGATCTCAAAGTGTAGAACAACATAGTGAGGGTGAAGTTATGCTTATGAATTTTTGACCCCAAAAAATTTTTTTGATGCCTCTAAATGGCCATGGAAGTTTTTGGACCCCAAAATTCCAAAGTGGGACCTAACACTAAAATGGGCCCTACAAGAAAATTCCTCTAATTTTTCCATCCATAAAGATTCAAGATATATGAAAAATGGTATCATGGTCCAATCCAGATCAATAAGTTTGAATTTGGATTTGAGAGAAAATTTTGTGTCAACATTACACAGGTTTTCATTCATTTCATAATCAAAGGCCGCGACGAAAAATTAGCAGGAAAAACCTTGATGCTAGGGTAGTGTTAAGAAATGTGTGGAAGCATAAAGAGAATGAGTTCTAGATAAAAGTGATATTGATGTGCATTTTTGTAATCTTGTACTTTTCAAGAGTCGAAACCTTATTTTAGAAACCATGTATCAAGGATCCAAAGTAGGAAAGTAGGTTAATGGTCTTGTATATCACTTTGAAGCCCAAGAAGCAATTTTGTAAACCATTATCCGAGCTCTCTATCATTATAATGCTTGTCAAGTATAAAGCTTTATGTGGTTTTGAAATTTGATGAGTATGTTAAAGGTACACACCTTAGTGCTCTAAAATCAATGACAACCATAGATCTCAATCACTAAATGGATGTTAGGTGTCTAGGTAAGACACCACAAGAAAGACAATCAAGGGTGATATTTAAGCATGAGGGAGGTGCCACATAAGGAAACGAAATGATATTTTAGACCCAGGTGAAGAAATTAGAGATGCCACATCAACACACATGTGGAAATCATGTCAATGGGGACATAATTGTGTGGAAGGCAATAAGTGGAATCTAATACCACTTCAAAGCCATTGGTAGTGGCTTTATAAATCACCTTTCGAGCTCCAAATTCATATAACTATTGACATGTATGTGGTGACTTACCACTTCAAAGGGTATAGGGTTGGATGAAGGCATGTAGGTTGGGCCTTTGTAATGGATTTAACCCACCCAATGTTATCAATATTAATGGTACAAAAAGTACTAGTTGTAAAGGAACTTGGGGTTTACCATAAATACAACTAGCCATGTGATTAATTAGAGAATGCCACATCGTAATCCTGACCAACATAATAAAAGTAAGAAAAGAAACCAAAAGGTAAAGAAAAATAAAGGAAAAGAGTAAGATAATTTATTAAAAATAAAATTTTGAACCAAATTCTTCTTTTGGCCATAACTAGAGCATACAAAGTCAAATTAAAGTGAAATTTTATACGAAAGTCTACAATGACAAGGTCTATATAAATTTCAATGAGTGTGGGTTTGCAGATTTAGCTCTAAAATCCCAAAAAGTGGAAAATAGTTGTTTCTAAAGAGTAGGATTTTACTTACTATTGACAACTCCATTAATGCTTAAATTTGTATAGTAAGGTGTAAGGAAAATAAAAGGGAACCCATAAGAGAAATTGGTTAGATTCCCAAGGTTTTGGAACAAAATTGGAAATATATGGTGAAATCTACTATTATGAGACACTTATTCACAAATTTGAAATTGTAATTGGAGCAGAAGTTACCCAAAACATCAAAACTAGAAGTAGAATGAGTTCAAGAAATAATACCTTGTTGTTGTTGTCCAAGTGTCATTATTCCAAACCTTCTTGTCCTTTATCTTGTGCCTTTCATGTTTTATTTTCCCAAGATTCATGGAGGGGCACATAATATCCATGCAAATGTTGTGTTCATGCAAGCTTTTGGTAAGGGTGTTTTCTTAATCCTGGGTAAGACAAGAGTGCATTCTACCATGGTGGTATGCTACCATAGTTGTTTCCTAAGCATGGGTAGGTGTTGAGAAAAAAGGGAAGACTTAGCTACAATGATAAATACCTACAACTATGAATGAATATTCCCTATGTAGTTTGTATGGGAGAACTAGAAGGAAGGGAGATAGCCCAAGGAACTATTTAGCAAAGAAGGGGATCCCATTCCTTATGATGTGTAAGCTAAGGAAGAAGAGAGGCTTGTTGAGTGGGAATTTTGCAGTCAAAATGGTCTGAAATGTAACTCCTTAGTTGTGATATCTATAAATTTGGTCAAATGAGAATAATCAAAAGGATAGCTTTTAATTTTCCCTTTTCCCTTTAGTACTTGGCATTTGGGTGGAATCTACATGAGTTAATCTATATGGTTGGGAGGAAAAATGATCCCATGGAAATATTTCCCCAAGTGCATCCACTATACAAATCTGTAAATTAGTTGATGTTGTTTAATTGTTGAAGAGTAACATTTGTGGGTTTATTTTGTTTAAATATTATGTGCTCAATTGGGAAATGCAAAAATTTATAATTTTGTATTATATTAAGAATGCATTCTAGATTGACTGAAATTTGTTCATCCACATTTTCCAAGGCTATTACAACCATTATTTTTAAATAATAAGGTGGAACCATGCATATACACTATAAATTAAATTTTAGATGATCCATGTGGGTGTAATTGGCATTATGGATGTCACAAAATACACCGAAATCATGGAAGAAACGTAATTATTTGTTTACCGAAAAGGACCGTATATGTATGCTATTGTATTATCTCATCCATTAGTTTATAGTGTAGAAATTATACAAAAATATGTATATCAATGGATTCAATCCGATCAAGCAATGTACTAAAGCTAGATATTGAATCCTTTTACAAATAAATTGCGGAAAATAAACACGATAACCAATCACAACAAGTGCAGAAAGAAACAAATCAAACCACAACACAGATATTTTCCTGGAGAAATCTTGTTGCTCAAAACCCCTCTATCTTCTATTGTATATTCACCATGGAATCATGAAATAATTACAATGCACTCTTCTCACAAGAGTCTCCTGCACTCTCACAACTATCTCACACTAACCAAGACAAAATCGACCAACACTCACCAATTATCAGCCTCTAATCAGTCTGCCTTGCTTGCGCAATTCATATGGAATGTAATCCCTATTCTTTAGGAATTTCAGCCTTCCAAAATTATGCAAGGATCATGGGCAATCCAATGGATGTTTGGTTGCATGAAGGCAACCTACTAATCACACAACTATTAGTTAACATGCCTTTAACCTTTGTCTCAAATGGATCTCCACTGGAACATACATGCATGCAGCTATTAATAGTAAATCATCAATTGCATGGCAGATCACTGAATGTGAATTAAATCTGATTTAATTCACTTGATCTCTCACTACTGCAACAAACAGTTACAACTAGTTCAACTAACTTTAACTCACCTAACTGAGTTAACTTATTTCTCATGCATTAAACTAATGCACCAACTGCAATTCAAACTCCATAACTAATAGAATCACTCTACATGCCTCACCAACCACCCTCAACTCGAAATACATGAGCTAACTGAGTTTATCACACTCAGTTAGCTATTACAAGTGATTATGAGATAATATTACATTTTATTGTCCAATTTAATTAAGGGAACAATAAATTAGACGCTACACCAATTTAATTAATTAAATTGGCCTTCACACTAATGTATCGCTATGACGTGTGGTCCCACACTAGTGTGTGTGCTGCAATTTCTTGTTGGACTTTCAACAACTAGTATTATGTGTATTATCATAAATATGTTTTTATGTGTTGAAATTGTTGACTGTATACATGGCTAATGCATGAAATTGAAGTCTACAATGTTATTTGCATCGTTAATTTTTATTTTCCTATAAATTCTATAACATAATGTTGATTATAGTAGAAATTTGGTAACTAAGTATTTTGCAATATGATATTAGAGGTAGTGGCCACACCAATATGGTTATATGGGGAAAATGTATAGTTTTTAGGTTAAGTGTTTGATAGAATGTTGATGAGAAAAGATGGAGAAAGAAGTGTATAAACCTTATAATTTAGAAATTCATGGCTTTGAAATGTAGAGACTATGTTCTTAATAGAGAATATGGGTTTGGCATGGAAGTTTTGTTGGTTATAATCATGAATTATGGGGTTCAACTACATGGAATTGAATAAACTCTCATAGAAGAACACAACACACAATATCTAGATTTTGTTCTTGATAGAGCATATGGGTTTAGGGTGGAAGTTTTGTTGGTTATAATTGTGAATTATGGGGTTTTAATCCATAAAATTGAACAAACTCTCATAGAATAACATGCACACAAACATTGAGGATGAATTCGACAACAAATAGAGTTGAATTCCTCTTAGAAACAAAGGAATATGAATTTTAAGTGATCTATACATTGTCGTGGATATCCCACTAGAGAAATTTGTCACAATAGATCTTATACTATTATAAAACATTGGATTATGAAAATTTAATTCAAATTGTGCTCTTCATAGAGCATATGGGTTTGGCATGGAAGTGTTGTTGGTTATAATTGTGAATTATGAGGTTCAAACTCCATGAAAATGAACAATCTCCCATAGAAGAACATACACACACATACATTGAGGTTTAATTTGAAAAAAATAGGGTTGAGTCCCTCTTAGAAACAAAGGATTACGAGTTTTAAGTGACCTATAAATTTTCATGGATATTATACTGGAACGGTTTGTCACAATAGATCTGGTAATATTATAAAACATTGGATTATGCAAATTTATTACTTAGATCCTAGTTTAATTATTTACTAGCTTTTCTTGAATTTTATAACATGTCTGAAATAAGAAACATAAATAATATGTTCACACAAATAAACATAAGGGAAATTCAAAATGGAAAAAAATGCATTCTACTTCAATTACAAAAATGCACGTACAAAGGAATGGAAATCCTATGGAGTTACCTTTTGACATTGTCTCCTTAATGGTTGCTACAGGATCCTCCTACACTATTATGCTCATACCACTCTCAGATGTTTTCCTCAACTATGTAAAAAGAAAAATGCAAAAGAATGGAACCCCTTCTCCCAATAGCCTCATATTTAACACAGACCCATAAACATCCAAGGGTAGGTTTTTAACTTCGTCAATTGTGATAAGTATTTGGACCTTCTTGAAAGTTCACATGTGGTTATCCCAACATATGTGACTAATGGGATCTAACATGGCATCCACTCATACCATGGTGGTTGACAAGGTAGGTCAGCTTGAGGAAGGAATAAATTACATATATGATCTTTCGATTGAGGTGACTTTCACATCATTGGAAAGATCTCAAAGTGTAGAGCAACATAGTGAGGGTGAAGTTATGCTTATGAATTTTTTACCCCAAAAAAAATTTTTGATGCCTCTAAATGGCCATGGAAGTTTTTGGACCCCAAAATTCCAAAGTGGGACCTACCACTAAAATGGGCCCTACAAGAAAATTCCTCTAATTTTTCCATCCATAAAGCTTCAAGATATATGAAAAATGGTATCATGGTCCAATCCAGATCAATAAGTTTGAATTTGGATTTGAGAGCAAATTTTGTGTCAACATTACACTGGTTTTCATTCATTTCATAATCGAAGGCCGCGACGAAAAATTAGTAGGAAAAACCTTGATGCTAGGGTAGTGTTAAGAAATGTGTGGAAGCATAAAGAGAATGAGTTCTAGATAAAAGTCATATTGATGTGCATTTTTGTAATCTTGTACTTTTCAAGAGTCGAAACCTTATTTTAGAAACCATGTATCAAGGATCCAAAGTGGGAAAGTAGGTTAATGGTCTTGTATATCACTTTGAAGCCCAAGAAGCAATTTTGTAAACCATTATTCGAGCTCTCTATCCATATAATGCTTGTCAAGTATAAAACTTTATGTGGTTTTGAAATTTGAGTAGTATGTTAAAGGTACACACTTTAGTGCTCTAAAATCAATGACAACCATAGATCTCAATCACTAAATGGATGTTAGGTGTCTAGGTAAGACACCACACAAAAGACAATCAAGGGTGATATTTAAGCATGAGGGAGGCGCCACATAAGGAAATGAAATGATATTTTAGACCCAGGTGAAGAAAGTATAGATGCCACATCAACACACATGTGGAAATCATGTCAATGGGGACATAATTGTGTGGAAGGCAATAAGTGGAATCTAATACCACTTCAAAGCCATTGGCAGTGGCTTTATAAATGACCTTTCGAGCTCCAAATTCATATAACTATTGACATGTATGTGGTGACTTACCACTTTAGAGGGTATAGGGTTGGATGAAGGCATGTAGGTTGGGCCTTTGTAATGGATTTAACCCACCCAATGTTATCAATATTAATGGTACAAAAAGTACTAGTTGTAAAGGAACTTGGGGTTTACCATAAATACAACCAGCCTTGTGATTAATTAGAGAATGCCACATCATAAGCCTGACCAACATAATAAAAGTAAGAAAAGAAACCAAAAGGTAAAGAAAAATAAAGGAAAAAAATAAAATAATTTATTAAAAATAAAATTTTGAACCAAATTCTTCTTTTGGCCATAACTAGAGCATACAAAGTCAAATTGAAGTGAAATTTTATACGAAAGTCTACAATGACAAGGTCTATATAAATTTCAATGAGTGTGGGTTTGCAGATTTAGCTCTGAAATCCCAAAAAGTGGAAAATAGTTGTTTCTAAAGAGTAGGATTTTACTTACTATTGACGACTCCATTAATGCTTAAATTTGTACAGTAAGGTGTAAGGAAAATAAAAGGGAACCCATAAGAGAAATTGGTTAGATTCCCAAGGTTTTGGAACAAAATTGGAAATATATGGCGAAATCTACTATTATGAGACACTTATTCACAATTTTGAAATTGTAATTGGAGCAGAAGTTACCCAAAACATAAAAACTAGAAGTAGAATGAGTTCAAGAAATAATACTTTGTTGTTGTTGTCCAAGTGTCATTATTCCAAACATTCTTGTCCTTTATCTTGTGCCTTTCATGTTTTATTTTCCCAAGATTCATGGAGGGGCACATAATATCCATGCAAATGTTGTGTTCATGCAAGCTTTTGGTAAGGGTGTTTTCTTAATCATGGGTAAGACAAGAGTGTATTCTACCATGGTGGTATGCTACCATAGTTGTTTCCTAAGCATGGGTAGGTGTTGAGAAAAAAGGGAAGACTTAGCTACAATGATAAATACCTACTACTATGAATGAATATTCCCTATGTAGTTTGTATGGGAGAACTAGAAGGAAGGGAGATAGCCCAAGGAACTATTTAGCAAAGAAGGGGATCCCATTCCTTATGTTGTGTAAGCTAAGGAAGAAGAGAGGCTTGTTGAGTGGGAATGTTGGAGTCAAAATGGTCTGAAATGTAACTCCTTGGTTGTGATATCTAGAAATTTGGTCAAATGAGAATAACCAAAACGATAGCTTTTAATTTTCCCTTTTCCCTTTAGTACTTGGCATGTGGGTGTAATCTACATGAGTTAATCTATATGGTTGGGAGGAAAAATGATCCCATGGAAATATTTCCCCAAGTGCATCCACTATACAAATCTGTAAATTAGTTGATGTTGTTTAATTGTTGAAGAGTAACATTTGTGGGTTTATTGTTTTTAAATATTATGTGCTCAATTGGGAAATGCAAAAATTTATAATTTTTCATTATATTAAGAATGCATTCTAGATTGACTGAAATTTGTTCATCCCAAAAAGTGGAAAATAGTTGTTTCTAAAGAGTAGGATTTTACTTACTATTGACGACTTCATTGATGCTTAAATTTGTATAGTAAGGTGTAAGGAAAATAAAAGGGAACCCATAAGAGAAATTGGTTAGATTCCCAAGGTTTTGGAACAAAATTGGAAATATATGGC
Organism: Pinus albicaulis; assembly: GCA_034641835.2. Classification (NCBI taxonomy): domain Eukaryota; kingdom Viridiplantae; phylum Streptophyta; class Pinopsida; order Pinales; family Pinaceae; genus Pinus; species Pinus albicaulis. The sequence goes on from CM076578.1 coordinate 430,326,705, forward strand.
GAAATCTACTATTATGAGACACTTATTCACAATTTTGAAATTGTAATTGGAGCAGAAGTTACCCAAAACATCAAAACTAGAATTTTTGTTCAAAATTGACATGTCATAATTTTAATATTCGACAAATTTGTCCCAAAGAAAAATTCATGGATCATTGATGATATAAAGGTGTATATTTCCACTATATTTTCTAACCTCGAACAAAGTGCAAATAATAGAAATTTGAATTTTACATATTGGTGCATAAACTGAATAGAGTATCATATCATTGAACTAAGGGTTTTAGAGTGACCACAATCATATACTATTAGAGCCCAATGTTAGAAAATTAAATATTACAGAGCAATGCAACACATAAAATATGCAGAAAATACGAGCACACAAAACACATAAAACCAGAGAGACACAGATATACGTGGTTCACCCAGTTTGGGCTACGTCCACCCAAAACAGCCAGTCCTTCCTTTCTATTGTCTAGCAAAATGAAGAGACAAAACCTACAGCAGATCCACTGTAATATCCTCTGTTCTCTCTCACAATCTCCCTATCTGTTTCCCGCTCAGTGAATACACACACATTACACAGTCCCAATACAATACCCTCATAAAAGCGAGGGGTTGCCTTCTAGGGAAAAAAACCCTATACTAAACATAACTTCTACCGTCAGATCATCTGCCTAATGAACAGCCCAAATTGACTAGAAATTACTATACTTTTACAAGGAAATTTTACATCTATTTTTGGCTTCAGGGGACCGCTGGCCCCCGGACCCCGCGGAGGAGACAAGGGTGTACAATTTTCTTGGGGTATACATCCAGCTAGAACAAGGATCTTTGAATCAGGAAGAAAATCGGGCTCCACACCCAACAATCTTCCACTTGGAGACTGATTGTAGCAACTCCATCGCTACTTCATTTGTTGGACAATGACTCCTCTTTTGACCTGGTTGTTCCTCATCTTCATCATCATCCTTGAAGACCAATTGAAACTGAGCACATTTTCAGTTTCTCCCTAGTTACAAATTTTGTTAGCATATCTGCAGGATTCTGGCTAGTGTGTATCTTTTCCAGCTTCAACTCTCCATCTTCCAATACTAACTGTATGAAATGGTACTTCAGATGTATGTGTTTAGTCCTGGAATGAAATGTTGAGTTATTTGCAAGATGAATGGAACTTTGTCTATCAGTGTATAACGTTCTCATATCATGCTTCTTACCCAATTCACCCATAAGCCTTTGTAACCAAATCATTTCTTTACTAGCCTCTGTAGCAGCAACATACTCTGCTTCTGTTGTTGAAAGTGCAACAACACTTTGGATTTTTGAAACCCAACTGACAGTTGTTCCACCTACAGTAAATACATATCCTGTAGTGCTCCTCCTCTTATCTCTGTCACCTGCCATATCTGCATCAACATATCCCTATAGAGCAATGTTTGAACCACCAAAGCATAATGCTTGATTTGTGGTACCTCTCAAATATCTGAGAATCCATTTTACTGCCATCCAATGTTCTTTTCCTGCATTGTTCATATACCTGCTTACAACTCCCACTGCATGTGCAATATCAGGCCTTGTGCAGACCATTGCATACATTAAACTTCCAACTGCTGATGCATATGGAACATTAGACATATAATCCATGTCTTCTTGGGTCTTTGGGCACATCTCCTTACTAAGTTTGAAATGGCTAGCAAAAGGTGTACTAACTGGTTTTGCATTTTGCATATTAAATCTTTTCAACACCTTTTCTATGTACTCATTCTGAGACAGTGTTAATTTGCGATTTTTCTTGTCTCTAGTTATCCTCATACCAAGGATTTGTTTTGCAGCTCCCAAATCCTTCATTGCAAATGAATTTGCCAATTTTCTTTTGAGCACATTTATTTCCTGCATGTTAGACCCTGCAACAAGCATGTCATCTACATAAAATAACAATATAATATAGCTGCCATCATTTTTCCCTTTTAGATAAACACAATGATCAGAGTGACATCTAGTATAACCTTGTTCAGACATGAACTTGTCAAATTTTAGATACCACTGCCTTGGAGCCTATTTTAAACCATACAAGCTCTTCTTTAACCTGCACACCAATTTTTCTTTCCCTTTTACCTCATATCCTTCTGGTTGCTGCATGTATATCTCTTCCTCCAAATCTCCATGGAGAAATGATGTCTTTACATATAATTGTTCAAGATGTAAATCTTCCGCTGCTACAAGACTTAAGATAGTTCTGATTGAAGTCATCTTAACAACAGGAGAAAATATTTCATCAAAATCAAAACCTTTCTTCTGTGAAAACCCCTTCACCACAAGTCTAGATTTGTACCTCTGTTTTCCTTCATCTTCTTCCTTCAGCCTGTAAACCCATTTATTCTGCAATGTAGTTTTACCTGCAAGCAACCTGACTAAGTCCCAAGTCTGGTTATGCATTAAGGAGTCCATCTCTTCTTCCATGGCTAGCTCCCACTTCTTCCTACTTTAAACCTGCATTGCTTCTTCATAACATTCAGGTTCACCAGAATCAGTCAGCAATAAATAATATAATGAATGAGAGTATTGTTCAGGGGGTCTACTTATCCTGGTGGATCTTCTAACACCACTTTCAGGTGTTTGAGGTGCCTTTTTCTGTTGTGGTGGTTGCTGTTGTTGTGGTTGTTGATTATTATCATTTTTAGGCACCTTTACTTTTTCAGTTATCTCATCAAGAACCGCGTATTCCTTGCTTTCTTTTTCCTGTTTCTTTTCCTGTAACTGATTCCTATACAAGACCTTTTCATTGAATATTACATCTATGCTCCTAATGATTTTTTGATTTTCATAATCATATAAGCGATAACCAAAATCATTAGCACCATATCCAATAAAGGTACATTTCTTTGATTTTGCCTCAAGCTTTGTTCTATTTTTTTTATTAATATGGACAAAGGCCTCACAACCAAATGGCTTTAAAAAAGAGTAGTTTACCTTTTTACTTGTCCATGCTTCCTCTGGAATACCACCATCCAAGGAACTTGAAGGCCCTCTGTTTATTAGATAAACAACAGTATCTACAGCATCTGCCCAAAATTGTAAAGGCAATCATGCATGCAATCTCATGCACCTTGCATGCTCCATGATTGTTCTGTTCATCCTTTCTGACACACCATTTTCTTGTGGTGTTCTTGGAACTGTCTTCTCTCTACGAATTCCATGCTCTGAACAGTACCTATCAAACTCTTTGCCGCAATATTCACCTCCATTGTCTGATATGAGACACTTCAACTTCTTTCCTGTCTCAATCTCAACCAAAGCTTTCCATTTCTTGAAAGTATCAAATACATCATATTTATTTTGAATACAATAAATCCAAATTTTTCTAGTTGCATCATCAATAAACGTAACATAATAGTGAGAGCCACCGAGAGATGATACCTGAGCAGGTCCCCATACATCTGTATGCACAAGCTCCAATTTTTCACTCTTCTTTTCTTTCCCAACTCTGAGAAATCTGACTCTCTTTTGTTTTCCATAAATTCAATTCTCACAGAAATCCAAATCAACATTCTTCAAACCTGGCAACAAATTTCTTGAGTGAAGAATCTTCATTCCCTTCTCACTCATGTGTCCGAGCCTATGATGCCATAATGCTGCATCCGCTCCTTTGGAAGTTAAAGCATTAACAGAGTTAGAAATACCATTGCATAAATACAATGTACCAACCTTTTCACCTTTTGCTATTACCAGCGCTCCTTTGGTGACCTTCCAAGTTTTATCTGTGAAAGTTGTCACACAACCTTCACTGCCTAATTGCCCTATTGAAATCAAATTTTTCTTTAGATCTGGAACATGCCTTACCTCCTTTAGTAGCCATTGGTTTCCATTCTATTGTTTTACAAGAACTTTACCCATTCCAACAATTTTACAGGGTTTATCATCACCCAAACGAACTTGTCCAAAATCTCCTTGAACATAGTCATGAAAATATTTATTATCAGGTGTGGCATGGAATGAAGCCCCTGAATCTACAACCCAAGAATCAGTAACATTTTCAAAAGAAAGAATCAAAGCATCTTGTAACACATCACCTGTCACATTTGCTTCATGATTGTTTTCTTGCTGTGTGTCTCCTTATTTTCCCTTCCGAGATCTACAGTCTTTCTTTAGGTGTCCTTTCTTTCCGCAATTCCAGCACACTATCCCTGATCTAGACTTGGATCTGCCTTTCCTTGATTTACTGCGATATCCCGAGCTCTTTCCTCTTTCCATTCTTCTTCCCCTAGACTTTGCACTCAAAGCATTACCCGATGTCTCACCGGAGCTTTTCCGTCGCATTTCCTCGCTAAGGATAGCACCAACAACATCATCAAACTTTAAAGTACTAGATCCAGAGACAGAGTTACTAATGGCCATTACTAAACCATTCCAACTCTCTGGCAATGAGCACAAGAATAACATAGCTCTAACTTCATCATCAAATTTTACCCCTACAGAACTTAACTGACTGGTAACTGTATTAAATTCATTTAAATGGTCTGCAACAGATCCACCTTCCGACATCTTCATATTAAATATTTGTTTCATAAGAAATACCTTGTTTGAGGCTGAGGGTTTTTCATATAGTTTCACCAACGTCTGCATCAAACCCTCTGTTGTTGTTTCCTTCAAAATATTGAAGGCGACTGATGCCGCAAGGCACAACCGTACTGTTTTGAGTGCCTTTCTATTGAGAATGTTCCATTCCGCGTCTATCATGGCCGACGGCTTCTTTTCTTTTCCGCTCAATGGTAGGTACAGATCTTTCTGATACAGGTAATCTTCCATCTGCATCTTCCACAGTGAGAAGTTTTGGCTGTTAAATTTCTCGACCCTAAACTTAGCATCTTCCGCCATTGCTCCCACTCGAACCAGGAACCCTTCTTTCCTGCGAGTTTATCAGCCAAATATACCTTCGTCTCTGATACCAGTTGTTAGAAAATTAAATATTACAGAGCAATGCAACACATAAAATATGTGGAAAATACAAGCACACAAAACACATAAAACAAGAGAGACACATATATACGTGGTTCACCCATTTTGGGCTACGTCCACCTCGAACAGCCAGTCCTTCCTTTCTATTATCCAGCAAAATGAAGAGACAAAACCTACAACATATCCACTGTAATATCCTCTGTTCTCTCTCACAGTCTCCCTATCTGTTTCCCGCTCAGAGAATACACACACATTACATAGCCGCAATACAATACCCTCATAAAAGCGAGGGGTTGCCTTCTAGGGAAAAAAACCCTAAACTAAACATAACTTCTACCGTCAGATCATTTGCCTAATGAACGGCCCAAATTGAATAGAAATTACTATACTTTTACAAGGCAATTTTACATCTATTTTTGGCTTCGGGGGCGCTGCCCCCGAAACCCCCGCCGGGGGACCACTAGCCCCTGGACCCCACGGGGGGGACAAGTCCCCCCCACACCCCCCCCGCATGCAAGGGTGTACAATTTTCTTGGGGTATACATCCAGCTAGAACAAGGATCTCTAAATCAGGAAGAAAATCAGGCTCCACACCCAACACCTAATATAAATATTTTCATATATCTTGTTGGATTTTCTTCTAAATGTGGAAGAAGTTGGTCTTTGACCTTAATTGCACCAATTAAAGGAAGTGGAAGAATTGGGTTGGAATTTTCACTATAGGAATTTATAAATTTTATCTACAAACTTAAAATTGAGCATGAATATATTCATTGGAAAGGTATTAAAGAGTAAAATATAACAAAAGAATTATGTTTTTTAAATATACTTCTAGTTATTATAGACAATCCTCCACACTTGATTAGAAAGGGCTATTGTCAACATTCTAGATGTGAAAATGACCAAGAATGATTGCATAAGCTTCATGATGGTGCTTGAATAATGGTGTGGAGGCATAATTAGATGTGTAAAAACATGTAAATATATTTTTTTATGAATAATAAAGTTGAATGATTGGATCAATGATGTTTAAGGATTACCTAGAAATATTGAAGGACTCGTGATGAGCGGTGATATTTAAGCTAAGAGTATTATAGCAATGTTTGATAATGAGGTGGATAGCTACCTTGAATGAATATGGTTGAGGTTTATTACATATTTTCTTTTATGGTCGATCATGTTGAGAGAAGAGACCAAGGTTAATTACATCCTTAGAAAGAATGCATAAAATGAGTTGAATGTGATCGATGTGTAAAATATGAATTGTATAAAATACTATGCAAGCTCTTAGTCATGGTAGTTTGTTATTGTATGTAGAAAAATAACAATTATGGTTATAAGGAGCCTTAAATATACTAGAAAATAGATATGACATCCTTATGCACAAAGGAGGATGCAAAAACTTAACCCTTAGAAAGAGGGAAAGGAAACTAAGTAATGGAGGTTGGAAAGTGTTATGCAGAATTATGGATTATGGATAAAACATGTTCCCTAAATGTGGTGCTATGCATTGAGAACAATAGATCAAATACTTTGCAAACACTTTTCCTAAGAGTAAATAGACACACAGAAGGGTAGAGGAGCTTAGTTGTGATCCAAGCACTTCCTATTCTCCTTTTGATGCTCTTGTTGTAACTTCCAATCTAACTTTGATCGCTAGACTAGTTCCTGCAATTATAGACACTAAAAAACAAAGATATTTCAACATACAAATGGATATTTATCTTAATCAGTTAAATCGATGCAACATGAAACATATACATCAGCTAAGAATCCATGATATGAAAGATAGAAACATAAACAGATACATATGTGGAAAAATGAGCAGCAATATTTATTAATGGATAGAAGGAGGAGGTTACAACTAGCGATTTATTTGATGTCACCAGCTCCAGCATTCATCCCAACCTCATTACAATAAGCATATCACCAGCAGCATATTACTCTAATCAAACACTCAATTGAGAAACCAACAACATTTCTTTACCCAATTTCTTTCTTTCCAAGCACTAGGATCTGTGCTCAATTTATAAGGCAACTGAAGGTAGTTTCTCAATCAATGAATTTCTAATAATAGGCAAGACGTCAACAAACATTATATCATATCAGATTTACATCATTTACTAAGTCCATCAAGTCAAGCATAACTTCATCAGGTGGTTTGCCATCAAGGACAACACATGTCAACAGTCGCATGTCTTCATCTTCATTCGTGGGTTGCCATCAAGGACAACACTCTGCATCATATTTCCAACAGGCAAGACATGTTCCCAAGCTCAGAGATGTTAGATGGACACATGAATTCTAATTTTGACACATATGGACTCTTTTAGAAGGCACTGGCCATGTGCAGATTCCGGAACAATGAGAATTTCGCTCCCATTTTACCAACGCAAATCTTGAATGTCGAGAAGTACTTTTCAGAACACCCTTACATGGAGGTAACTGCATATGCAAAGCAGTTAGTCCCTTGAGAGGCTGCGTTGGTGAGCTCATAGGTGATATCAAATCTTGGAAACCTTGCAATGGAAGTCATGGATGATTTGTTCTTGTTCTTGTCTTAGGGTATGTAGCAACTGAAATGATAGGGGATGATAGACCCTATTTCATTGGTTCTAGGGATGATGTCCAGTTTTTCCAGTTCATTGGGAATGGTGCCCAAATTGACCTATAAAAGTTGCCCCCTAAAGCATGAAGTCATAATAATAACAATATTTTTTGAATGAGATGCTTTATACCGTGATGGGTTGGAATTGAAGTGGAGTGGGGACCTACATCAATCTTACAATACATTACATCATGATATATCCTCTTGATAACGAATTGTTGAGGGAATGCATTCCCATGCTCAGCACATAAACTATCTAATAACATGTACATAGTGTAGAAAGTCTTCTACATTGGAATGTTTCCCAATACAGACATGCCTACAGATATAGGCCCATGTTCGAATGACGATCTGTATGTAAGGTCACCGTACAAATGATGTGTACAAAAATCCTGAAATCATAGCCTGGATGGCTGAAACTAGATCTGGGGTCTTCTTATCTCGTTCACTCGATCGTTTGGGTACAAGTATAGCCATGCGAATATATGATTTGTAGTCAAACATGGTAAGACATTGTTTGATTACCAGCCAATGATGTGAGTTGTTAACAAACGCGAGAGAACCACCATTAATGTTAATGGCTCTCAAGGTATTTTAGTACATTTCGTAAGGCATTAATAGATGATTTGATGTCAAACGCCAAACAAAATCTTTTGGTCAAAAGTTTGGAAGTGAGGATCTTATCGATGTTGTAACAAGCCTCATGGTACTGGAAGATGATGTTTCTAAGTGAACTTCCTGGATGATTATTTGACGTCGACAGGAAGCCACTTTATTGCAAAATGGGAGTTACTGATTTCAGAGACATAATGTGACTTGATATAGAAATGTTTAGGGATGATTTTCATGAGAATGAAGGTTTATGAGTATTGCAGAAAGATGAGTATTCACTGGATGACTTCTCTTGAACATATCGGCGACACTGAGATGAGTTGGTAGCATTGACCCAAAACTGAAGTGAAGGTATGAATGAACCATCAAGAATATTACTCAACCCAAACAGTCACGATGATGGAGTGAAGTGTCATGTTCAAGAGTGACCTGCTATCGTAAAAAGTTATGTTCACTTTCCCAAATTTTCCCCATTATAGTTTCCAATTTGTTATGCAGAAATATGGATTATGGATAAAACACATTCCCTAAATGTGGTATTATGCATTTATAACAATAGATCAAAGACTTTGCAGACACTTTTCCTAAGAGTAAATAGACACACAAAATGGTAGAGGAACTTACTTGTGATCCAAGCGCTTCCTATTCTCCTTCTAACGCTCTTGTTGTAAATTCTAATCCAACTTTGATTGCTAGACTAGTTTCTACAATTATAGACACTAAATAGCAAAGAGATTGCAACATACAGATGGCTATTTATCTTAATCAGTTAAATCGATGAAACATGAAACATATCCATTAGCTAAGAATCCATGATATGAAATATAGAAACATAAACAGATACATATGTCAGAAAATGAGAAGCAATCTTTATTAATGGATAAAAGGGGGAGGTTACAACCAACGATCGATTTGATTTCACCAGCAGCATATCACTCTAATCAAACACTCAATCAGGAAACCAACAACATTTCTTTACCCAAATTCTTCCTTTCCAAGCACTAGGATCTATGCTCAATTTATAAGGAAACTGAAGGTAGTTTCTCAATCAATGACTTTCTAATAATAGGAAAGACATGTTCCCAAGCTTAGAGGTGTTAGATGGAAACATGGATTCAAATTTTGACACATATGGACTCTTCTAGAAGGCACTGGCCATGTGGAGATTCTGGAACAATGAGAATTCCGCTCCCATTTGACCAACGCACTCTTGAATGGAGGTAATTGCATATGAAAAGCAGTTAGTCCCTTGAGAGGTTGTGTTGGTGAGCTCATAGGTGATATCACATGTACTTCAAATCTTGGAAACCTTGCAATGGAAGTCATGGATTATTTTTTCTTGTTCTTGTCTTAGGGTATGTAGCAAATGAAATGATAGGGGATGATAGACCCTATTTTTTTAGTTCTAGGGATGATGTCCAGTTTGACTAGTTCATTGGGAATGGTGCCCAAATTGACCTATAACACAGAGCATAGTTGAAAAGGAAGAATTTATGGGAATATTGGTATGGTAGAGAGAATTTTCCAAGAAAAATAAATCATGCACTTCATGCATGTGATGGGTGAACTATATATGTGGGAAAGTTATATGTATTTTTGGAAGAGTTGCAAGATGTGGACCAATAGCTTATGTGTAAAGAATGTGAATAAAATTGTGAAATTCCACTCACTTTGAAGATGCTAATGATGGGACAAAGCATTCCATTTTGTGGAATTGTCTTGGTGGATAGATATGAACTTCTCAAAGAATTATCAAATTAAATTAAGTGGAAATTTCAAAATTGGATAAAGATTAAACAGAGTTAGAGAAACAGGATTGAGATGCTATGTGATAGATGTTCAAGTTGTTGGAAGATATTTCACTAAGTAAAGGAGATGACTTCAATGATAAAGGAGTATTGCTAGGATGATATAGGGATAGAGAATGTTGGGTATAATCTAAATATACAACTAGGTAGTAGATAAAATTACAACATAAGTTATGGTAGCTACTTATATATGGGAATTATAAATAAGGTTTATGAAATGGGAAGTGTATCTATGCTTGGTATTGGTTGTAAACAAAGCAGACTTTGAAAGGAGTTAAAACAAAGTTGTAATAGGATAATTTTTTTCTTAAAGATCAAGCATATTTTCTCTTGATATAATCCAAAAATACACATCATAGACATTTTTTTACTACTTTTTTGTCATTGGGGAAACCATAGCAGTAGCATAGAATAAAAGTTTTCACTTTTATTACATGCATACATATCATCCATTTAAAAATAATAATAAATAATATAATAATGTTTATGACCGGGCATAAAAACATAACTTAACTATCCTATTTCTTGTCGTCATGTTGGATGTATCTTAAAAAACATAAATTAAAAAGAGAACTATGTTATGTAGTCAAATATTCCACTTGAATAGGGATTGGTGGCTCACTATCCTCTTCAAATTTTTTGAAGCCCAAGTCTACTACCTGTTTTTCTAGGATAATAACCTTGTCATCCAAATTCTCAAGTTTTTGCATGATCTCGTACATGCATAACAAATTTCCTTGTCAAGTATCCAAGCACTCAATTAATAATTTTCTCGTAATTCTTTTCAATTTCCACTAGATGTCAATTGTTAGGATGTATGGAGTCTATTGGGATCTTATGTTATCAGTATCTAGAATTCAGCTGCTATTATATTCCTTAATTTCCTAATATGATATGAAATGCCTTTTTATGCAAGCCTCCTCTTCTACTTGATGAATTTACCTTCTAATTTTAGGAGGGATCGTAGAGGTATACCAAGTTGCAAAGGTCCAAGTTATCACTTGGGCTCTAGAAGACGAAGTGACTTAAGCCTTACTATCCCCCCTTCCCAAAGGATGACATTGCCTTGTCACGAAGGAAAATAACATAGAAGAGAAGGACATATATAGAGCTCCAAGGAGCCAAGAGAAGGACAAAATAAACGATAACTCGCCAATTAAACACTCACAAGGCCCTCACTCAAAGCTCTAAACCCAAGAAAATTAGTTGGAATAGAAAAATTCGAAGAAAAAAGGGTCCAAAAAACTACCCACAATAGATATCCTGGTGAAAAGAAAAAGAGATGTAACCATCGAGGAACCAAGCTCAACAAAGGTAAAATATGCCAGAGAAAAATATAGTAGTACACAAACCTACACCAAGTAGAGACAAAAGAGAAAACAGAACAGGGGGAACTTGTACCAAATGAGATCGATCTTAGGGGAGATGATGTTTAGAGCAAGCCAACCTCCAAGCCAAGATGCCAAGAAATTGAACCCACATCAAACAAAATCATGCAACAGGTCTTGGACCATACATTCACCCTTACTAATCTCCAAGGTTCCCACCTACCCTATAAATCAACATCGCATTAGAGAAAAAGCTTCAAAGCTTTCCTCATGTAATCAAAGTGCCAGAGGAGCTAGCAAGAACCCTAAGCATAAAAAAAAATAACAAATGAATGTAAAATGTCGCCTCCTTGAATTACACCACCTAAAATCATGTCCACCAACCTCCACTTTTGCATACATGATTTTAAGGTAATGGATGGTTGTACCTTTTCACACTATTTTGAGGTTAAGGGTCATCAAGAAATTAGGGATACCACCTGAAAACGATACTCCTATCATCGATACCAAAACCTACTACCCCATTTGAATGATATGTCGAGTGTATGGGACATTGCACCCCTCGAATAGACCAACTATATGCATGATGACTCTAGTCTTGTCAAGATATCACTCTCTATGGGGAACTAGAATAGCATAAATTGCAAAATTGCAATTTGTTAGAAAAAATGGTAAATAAACTTAAATTTGAGGCAGTAATAGCTAAGAAAGTAAACCTATCACTAACATTGTAACATTAATGTGAAATGGAAATGTAGAATGGCCAAGTTGGGCTTGGCTAAATTTTCTGAATGGAATGGAGCAATGAATCCTAGAGATAAACAAAATGTAGAGAAACAAAAGGGTATAATCCTAGTGTTGTTTTGGGTTGAAGAGGCCAAAGGTGTTTATACGGTCAAAAAAGTATTAGGGAGGTGGCTAAAAGATGTGTTGAGGCATTAAATAAGGAATACAGGACATCATGGTGGATTGCATGACATGATGATGTGCTATTATGTGCAATGAAAGCATAAAATGAAAATAAATAAATCAAACAACATTATATTTAAAACAATAATTATTATTACAATAAACATAGTGGGAGGGGAAGGGAGGTACCCCACAAAACAAACAAATTACTCATGAAATACTACTACTGCTAATAAAATATAGTTGAAACATACAAGTTGTGATTATGCATACACGTATGTTGGCACATGGGTTTGATTGCATTATGTGAATTTATTCTTGTGCTATATTTCATTATAGTGAGTATACTCACAATTGAAGTGATGAAATTATTGGTATCTCATTATTTCGAGATAATTTCATAAGCTATTGTGGATATTGTGGTGAAATAATTCTATATGTAAGTAGTAATATTTTATTTCATCACATGAAAGTTTTATTTAGGGAATAAAGTTGTGAAAAAATATGCCTTTGATGTGGCAATGAAGCAAGACATAATGAAGACAAGAGCTATTTCCTACAAAAATTGAGAGCTAAGTATTGCATGAAACTTCATATATTATTTAGAATTTGATTACTATAATAACCATTTCTAAAGTTGGTTGAGAGATAAAGAGATAACTCATACTACTTGTATGTTTTTGGCAAGATAAGATGGTGGATATACCTAGCAAGGTAAAATAATGGTTGTTGTAAGATGGAAAGAAAGGGGAGAAGGTTGTTAGGATGACACTACAACCTTATCATATTCCTTGACCACCATAAACTATTGATTTAGTAGAGGTTATCAATGAGTTGTGCTTACAATAAAACTCTAAAAGTTGTCACTATTATTGCATATGAACTTTAGTAAATGATGGAATTACTAAGGGATTGTTTAGTAGAGAATAAAATGGCTAAGCCTCAAAAGGTGAGTAATTGCAAAGAGGATTCCAAAATTTTTTAGTAGAGAAGAAACTTTCTAAGCCTCAAAGGGCGAGTAATTGTAACGAGGATTCCAAAAGGGTGAGTAATTGCAAGGAGGACTCCAAAATAAAATGCACAGTCCCAAGCCTTGAGATGTTCAAGGTGAGAGCATGGTCTTGTATTGTAACACCAAGTCTTGACATGCTCAGGCCTTGATATGTACAAGGTGAGAGCATTGTCTTGTATGGTAACGCCAAGTATCGACATGTTGACCAACACACCACCCAAGCAGTCACCTCATCATCTTAATAGTTAACCATTGCAATTATATATAAATAATACAACACATTTATTCATGTTACATGTGGGATAAATGCCTTCAATGCAAAGAACCTTATCAATTATATACATATAGCCAGCTCCGAACTTCCAAAGAGGCCACTCTTCTCACCATTGAAGCAGGAGGAGTTCCTCTCATATTTACCTACGATCTTGATATCAATGATTATGACAATGTTTACTTTACTGACAACGGTCTAAAATATTAAGGCATTTCTTTGAGATGTTTTCTCGGTGGAGTCATCCGAGCACAAAAAAAAATTGTGGGAGCGATTTTTTGAGGCACAATTCAATACAAAATATGTTTAATGGATAACAACTAAACATGTTCCAACTTTCAATGAACATATGGGCACAATGAAAATTGTATAGCAGAGTTTATACTATTAAATGTTCTTGCAGAGATGAGAAGGGAATAAATGTATGTCTTACTAAATGAAAATTCAACAAAATATATATTTAATATTACTAATGGTAAATATTAACTTTATGAGGCGGTGTTGTTATTTAAAGTAAAATTAAAATAAATAAATAAATTCAAATAGTTGCTAGACAGTTTAACGAATGCAACCACCCAACACTCATCCGAAGGTCATTACTGGGAGATCGAGGCCATCATTCTATAAAATAAAACAACAAATTTGAAGAAAAAATCTTGACTTTTCATACCCCACTAGAAGCTTTTGGACCCCAAAATATCACTTTCATTTGTTCAGCAGATGAGGGTACAATTCCCTCACCTTTCCAATCTCGATCCATTTGGCCTTGCTTGGATTTGTGCCTTTGATCCCCACACGAAGGTAGTCTACACTCCCTTGTTTTGATGTCCTTGTTCTTCTTTCAAGAATGGTATCTTGTTGAAGCTCATCAAGATATTATAGAGAAAAACCATTAATAGAATAAATATGAACATGTTCTCCTTGATCTTCAATCGAAGGAGGCTCATACAACCTCAAGTTCTCAACATTAACAACACAGTAAATTTGCATGTATGAAGGCAATCTAACTTGAAGGAATTTTCACCAATATTTTCCAAAATTTTGAAAGAACCATAATAGATTGGTTTCAGATTTTTACCTTCCCCTTGAAGCCTCTCTTTGCTAATGTGAAGCCAAAATTCGTCACCAACTTGGAACTTGTTATCTACACGATGCTTTTCATGCCTTGAATTGTACTTGCCTTGGCTCTTTTAAAGCTGATCTTGAACTGTTTGATGTATCAATTGGATTTGTTCTATGAAATTATTGGATTTTTCTATGTAGCTATGACCATCAATAGAAACATCCTTCCCAAAAATGAAATCTGATGGCGATTTAGGTAAATATCCAAGACATGCCTCAAATGGAGAAGTTTGTGTAGAGGAGTGTTTTGCACGGTTGTAAGCATGTTGAATATAGTGCAAGTTTTCATCCCACAACTTAGGATTCTTGTTGCAATATCCTCGAATAAGATGTATGGTTGTTCGATTCAACATTTCAGTTTGATCATATGTTAATGGATGAAAGGTTGTACTCTTTTTTAACTTGGTATCCATCAAGTCCCACAAACTTGACCAAAAATTGTTGGGTGTGGAGCCTGATTATCTTGTTTACTTTGTATCATAGCATTGGACCCCTGTACCTTAAATGGGGTGGCAACTCCACCTGTAAATTAATCGCTGCTATGGGGGGTCCAGGGGGGGCAGCAGCGACTTTATGGAGCCCCCCCCCTGGCAGAGGGTTTCGGGGGCAGTGCCCCCGAAGCTAAAAACAAATGTAAAATTGCCTTGTAAAAGTATAGTAATTTATAGTCAATCTAGGCCGTTCATTAGGCGGATGATCTGACAGTATAAGTTATGTTTAGTTTAGGTTTTTTTTCCCTAGAAGGAAACCCCTCTCTTTGTATGAGGGTATTGTATTGCGGCTGTGAATTACATGTGTATTCTCGGAGCGAGAAACAAAGAGGGAGACTGTGAGAGAGAACAAAGGATATTACAACGGATCTGATGTAGGTTGTGTCTCTTCATTTTTCTAGATAATAGAAAGGAAGGACTAGCTATTCGGGGTGGATGTAGCCCAAACTGGGTGAACCACGTATATCTGTGTCTCTCTAGTTTTATGTGTTTTGTGTGCTTGTATTTTTCGCATATTTTATGTGTTGCATTGCTCTATAATATATAATTTTCTAACAAAAATTCCCTACAAATCGAGAATCTCGATCACTAACAATGGATATGGGCAACCTAAAATGAACCCAAACATGTTGAAAGAATAAGTGAGTTGTTTGTTTAGCTGTGATTTTCTTTTTAGATGGAATTAATATACACATCTTGCTAAACCTATCCTCAACTACATACCAATAATCATGACCTCTTTTTTACAATGGAAGACCTCCTACAAAATCCATAGAAACACTCTCCCATGGACGTGAAGGTATAGGAAGTGGTGTGTACAATCCTAACTTCCTATTGCTAGGCTTACTAAGTGCACACAATGAACAACCTTTAATGAAACGTGACACACTTTCAAGCATACGAGGCCAATAACAGTACCTATAGAGATGTGGCATTGTTTTTCTTACACCGAAATGTCCAGCAATAAGATAAGTGTTTTCTTCTCTTATGAAATTCATTCTCTCCCCTTGTGGAATACAAAGCTTGCCCAAATGATACAACAAGTTATTATTTACATGGTAATCCAATTACTCTACTTGGTTTCCTTAACTCAAGTTTGCATAAACATCTTGAAATTCATTATCAAATGCATATTTCTCAACATAACTTTCATGCAAAACATAATTATGCTTGAGTAAAGTAGTTGCACTAACAATAGGCCTAGAAATTATATCAACAAACTTGTTGTATATATCTTTCTTATACCTGATGACCAAATGGAATTGTTGTATGAAACCCATCCATCGAAAGTTCCTTGATTGTTGCAACTTAGTTTGCGATTGCAAGTATTGCAATGGTTGGTGGTCAGTGTGTATAATGGTTTCCTTTCCCATCAAGTAGTGCTTCCACTTTTTCATGCTTTGAACCAACACATAAATCTCCTTATCATAAGTAGGATAGTTAATCACTGCACCATTGAAAGTTTCTGAATGAAATGAAATGGGCTTACCATGCTGCATAAGGAGTGTGCCCATGCCATAGTCACTTGTATCAGTTTGAATCTCAAAGGGTTGTCTCAATTCCAGTAGTGCAAGTACTAGAGCTGAACTGGTCTTCTCTTTCAAAGCACCGAATGCTTTTTGTTTCTTACCTCCACACTGGAATACATTTTTCACATTAGTCAATGCATGCAATGGAGCTGCGATAGAAGATAAGTTAGCAATAAACTTCCTCCAATATTGGACCGCTCCCAAAAATATTCTTACCTAAGTGACTATCTTGGGCATTGGCCAATTCATATTGACCTCAACGTTAGAGGGGTCTATCTTCAACTCACCTCCTCCAACAATATGTCCCAAGTACACCAAATAATGTTTACCAAACTCCATTTTGACATCTTCAAAAACAAATGTTTTTTCCTTAAGACATAAATTACTTTTCTTACATGCATGACATGTTCATCAAGTGATTTACTAAAATTCAAGATATCATCTAAGTAGACTATGAAAAACTCATAAATAAATGGCCTCAACACATCATTCATCACATGCATGAAGGTAGCAGGAGAATTACATAAACCAAAAGGTGTAACAAGCCATTCAAACAAACCTTGTTTTGTTTTGAATGTTGTCTTCCATATGTCACCTTCAGCAATTCTAATTTGATGATAACCACTCATTAAGTCCAACTTATTAAAATAGTTTGCATCTTTCAATTGTTCAAGTAAATCATCTATTATAGGAAGTGGATAACGGTTCTTTACCATAATTTTGTTCATAGCACGAAACTCCACACACATGCGCCATGTTACATCCTTCTTTGGCACCAACACAATAGGTGACCTGCATGGTGAAGTATTCATCCGAATGATCCCTTTGTCCAACAACTCTTGAATTTTATTTTTGATTTCAACACTCTCCATCATCGACATCCTATACATGCCAATGTTAGCAAGAGGGAGATCTTGTTGCAACTGTATTTCATGTTGGATTCCCCTCTTGGGAGGTAATCCCTTTGCTTATTGAAACATCTCATTATTTTGATTAACCACTTCAATCAAATGAGATTTCAAATTTGGATCACAACCTTGAAATTCTTCATAATCAACATCATTCTTTGGTTTAATCATAAGAAGCACAAAATTCTTTCTTGAATTCACTAGTCTTTCCATTTGCCCTGCATTACCTAATGAAAGATTTAGTTTCTTGCAATGATCTCTCACAATATACTCCACACCATGTTTGAACAAGTGGTACTTCTTTTCATCGTGATAGAAGATGGTTTTTCTATCATAGAGGTACGGGCTACCCAAAACAATTCCTGAAATATCAAGTGGTACAACATCTAATTCAACTTCGTCAATGAAGTTTGTTTTGATTGAAAACCAAAGAATACACTCTCTTGTAACCTGTAAATTTGTGTTCTTGCATATCCAACCCAATGGATATGGTTTGTGATGTGTAATGGTTTCAAGATTAAGTTTCTTGACTAAGCCTTCAGATATCAAATTGGCTTGATACAGACTATCAAATAGTGTGTCGATTTTTGTATGCTTTGAAATAACCCTCACATGAAATAATTCAATCTTTGTTTCTTCATTTGGAGTAATAGTGTGAAAATTTAATGAACTAGTGCTAGAAATGAATTATTTCCCTTTCATACCCATGGATGCAATTTAGTTTCATCACCTGAATCGGATCCTAAATCTTGTTGAGTGGTTGCAACTATTTTTTGTTTCCCCTTGTTGTCGAAATTCTTGGGCCTCATCTCTAGTTGAAGCTTTCAAAAATGGTCTTCATCGCGACCCTCTTTGGAAAAAAAATTTCATGCCATTTTCTCTCCTTCATTTTTAACAGATGTATTTTTCTTTCCTTTTCCTTTGAAACCCTTTCCTTTTTCTCCACCCTTAAATGGCTTCTTTTTACTTTCTTCTGGAATTGTTTTCCCTCTTGCCTCAAGGTGATTGGCTTGCACACAAACCTCATCTAGACTAGTGTGATTGAACATAAGCATAATATGCTTTGGGTAGCTATGTAAACCCCCTATATACTTCAGCAATGTGTCTTTTGATTACAAATAAACACCTAACATAAGAGCTCTTCTTCTAAATTATTTGGTGTAATATTGCACACTTTGACCTTTAAATTGTCTAAAGTTCTACCAATTCATGTTGTCTTTTGCATATATGCTAAGGGTCAAATTGTATTTTAATTGCAGCAATGAAAATAGACCAAGAAATTGAGATCTTACCATGTTTTTTTTATCTCATCTTGTGTCTTGGCTTCCCACCATATTAGTGTTGCACCCTCCAGTCTCAAGGAAGATAGTTGAAACTTTGTATCATCATCTTGAAGGTTTTGAATCATGTAGTAGGAAACCAACTGACGAACCCAATTATCAAGCTTCTCTGCATTCACTTCACCATTATACATAGGCAGCTCAAATTTAATATCAATTTTTAACAAGGGTTGTTTACCAAATCCTTTTGAGGTATGTTGATGAGTATGAGTAAGGGTTGTAGTGGTGGAAGAGGATGAAGATGAAGGTGGAGATGGTGGTGAGGATGATGTGGAGTATATGGTGGCTTATCACCATTCCTATTACCTCCTCCTCTTGGAGAACCCTCTCCTCTTGGAGGCCTAGAGCTTTAACCCTACAACCATGTATTCCTCTCTTCATAGAGGACCTTCGCCATATCTCTCATGTCAAAGAAAGCCTTCCTAAAATCCTTCCCATCCTCTATCATGTTATGATTTTCTCCTTCATGATACATGCTTACTAAAGATTCTAATGCAACTGGAGGTGAATCTTTTGGTGGATATTGTGGCAATTGTGCCCTCCTTCTCCTTGCTCCAACTAGAGAACATGCACCCACAAGATTTTCTTGTCCTATCTTGACCTTCAAACTTGTAAGAATTTAAACACTTTCAAAACAATTGAATCCTCCTTGCACAATTAAACCTATTTCTTTGATACCAACTTTATCTGAATGGGAAAATTAGTGTTTATTGTGCTAAATTCCAATTTAGAATATAAAGAAAGTGCATGAGGATTATGAGGTAAATTGCAAGTTAAAAATGAGTTTATATGTGAATTTCTTGACCAAATTAACATAAAAAAAACACAGAACAAAAGCATATAATAGACATTAATATCACCATAAATAGTAACGCAACATCACATGATGAAAGAGTTCACCCCGCCTAGGCTATGTCTCCTTTCTCCATCTTCCAATGGCCTGGCCCTTTTCTATTATGCTCAAAATTGTGATAATATATGTTTACAATGCTCAAAAATCTTTGAAACCTTTTCCAATGGCTCCAAAAATCCCAAAAATACCTGTGTAGCCTCTTTCTGCATCGAATTTGGTCAAAATTTGACTTAGTTATGACTTCCCCAAGTTTTTGCACTAACTGCTCCACAATTTCCTCCAAATCCGGCACCATCCTACAAATCCACCCAAAATTCCGCTAATTAGGCACCAATTCCGTAAAATCCTGGTGAAAATTGTGAGCGCCTTAATTTGTCCAATAAGGCTTAAAAACTGAATTTCAAACCATATCAGATATGGTTTATTAAAAAAAAATATTATATAAAAAAAATCTTCGTTGTTGTTCCGCTACCCATCGGCATTAACTGTTATGGTGGACACATGGTCGTTGACAAAAGTTAACAGTTAGTGGACCATTTGTGGGTGGGGGGGGCTAGCCTCCCACCCATGGTCCCGCCCCCAGGCGGTGACGAGTGTTGGGGCTAGACCATAGCCCCCTCCCCACATGGCAGAAATATATGATAACAAAAATATGTGAAAACCAATATATATTAAGTATAAAATGTGTGGTGAAATGGTAAAGTGGTTCGTTGATGGCGGTGAGGTCTTGTGTTCGACCCCCATGGGGTGCGGTTTGACCCTTACCATAATTTTGGTGGCCCTCGGGCTGCCACGTGGCAGCCTTTAATTTTCCACCCAAACAACCAATTCAAACTAATGACATCGTGCCACTTGGCAACATAGGATTCGACGAGGAATATTCCATTAAACCATTCAACCTTCCACATGGGCATGCCAAGCCAGTTATACGGACTGTTGACTGGGTTGTCCTGCATTTAAAAAAAAAATGTTGGTTTGATAAAGTGGACAAAACATGTTTCTAGGAGCATACGGTGTCGATTTTCCGCGAAACGATTTGCAGCAAATTTAGAATGACGAGATCTACGTGGTCATTTAGGTTTCACACCATTCCAATAAATTCCATTTTTTAGCATAATTTTGAGCACCTCGTCAATTCAAAAACTAAAATTTTATGCATGAAACCAAGAGCACACCAGGATTATGATAGACCTACAGACTTGGAGCAGATGATGGGGAGTTCTATGAGCAGGGAATTTTATAAGACCTACATAATGTTTGAATTATTATAGAGAATGTGAATGTCTTGGATAATCTTGTGTTTTTAGGGGGTTGAAATATGCTTATCAATATGTTTTTTTCCTTGACTTAATCATTGAAACTATTATATGACATTATTTGGTAGAAGTTGAAAACATTAGAGAATTTTGACCTAATTATGATGCTTTTCGAATCATAGATATGTTTTGGCTTATGGAGTGATTGAATTCACAATGATATATGAAGATATATTGGAGACCAGTTGAACCCCCTAACCAACCCCCCAACCCCCTGTATAAGTGATAGGCTACAAGGTTTGGATGGAAATTTTCCTTGATGCGAAATGATAGTGCTATTGTGACTTTCAGTGACTAATATTGGTATTTAGTATTGATTTTGTGTTGGCATCATTGGCACTTGTCACATTGGTTGAAGTTTTGATTTAATATGCATTGATCTAACAATGAATGGATGAAACTTATATAACTTATTCTTGATGTATGCATTCACATCTAGGGACATAAATGGTGATCATAAGGATGACTTAATGTAGTTTGGCTTGATATTATAAATAAAAATTGTTGACAGGTCAAATATATAAGGTTGTAACATGGTACTTGGATGTGAGCTCTACTTGGGGACTTGGATTGAAACTTTTAACAGTGATATTGGCGGAATTTTCATAGCTTTGGTATTTGTTCTATTTTAACATTTAAGGTTTGATAAGTAGACATGGTTTATTTGATTGCACAGTATTGATTTATTTTAGGTTGAGCTTATTGGTTTGGTCAGTATTAAGTTTGCAGAAATCATTGTATGAAGCAAGCTCCGAGAGACTGGTATGTTTGTATTGATAGTTACTTGGTGAAGCCTAAAATATGTGTCGATATGAACTTCAAGGTAGTCCAAGTTATTATTTTGTTTTTATATGTTGATAATATATTCTTGACAGGTAACGAGCCTTTTATGATCAAAGTGAGAGGGAGTTTACCTCTAAGATTGAGATGGAAGATCTTGGCATGATGCACTACTTTTTGAGATTAGAAATTTGGGAAAGGAAAAGATGTTGTGAAGTTATTTGACATACAAATCCTTGGACACCCTGATGGAATTAAATTTCAAGAAGTTATGTAGAGTTATTGTTGAATTTGACTTGGAAACTGGCAGTTGATTGAAGCATTGATGTTATGTGTCAACACTCATCTAGATATATCTTTTGCAAACAACAACTTAAGTCAATTCATGATTGAGTCACTTCATACACATTGGGTTGCCGCCTAGCACATTTTTGAGATATTTGCATGAGACGATCAATCTTGGTATGAGTTATACTTATAGAGATGTATGGATACACAGGTGTACTGATGTTGTTTGGGATCCTTATTGATAACATGAGTACATATGGGTGCTACTTTAGTATGATATCTTCCATGGTACTTTGGATGAGTATATTGTAGTTGTAACAACCCCTGGTTAATTTCCATGTAAATAAAATAAGACCAAGGTCATGGGACATGTATTCCAAGTGTAATGTTGGGAAAAACATCATTGTGGGCATCACTTATAATTAATTAATGACTATGGAAATTGGTAAATACATTGAGCAAGGAAAAGTGGAAATAATTTGCATTTATTTATGAAAATAAAGGAAAATAGGAGAAAATGAAGGTGAAGAGACACAAATTTGCATACAAGGGAAATTAGGGTGAAAATGAAGGAAAATGAAGAAAATAGAGGCCTCAATGACAAAAAGGCTTCTGAGGATCACTTCACAGCTTTTTCTAGTTTAGCTTTTTGTCAATTACATTTTGGAGCTCTCATTATCTCATACTCTTGTACACTTAAAGCATGCTTGGAGAAATTTAGTATTCAATTAGATTTGGAAAAATACGCAAAGGAAAGAAATGAGTGCAAGGAAAAAATTGGATCAACAACTATAGTTGGATTGATTGCAGGTAACAGACATGTGTGATTTCCTTGTTTATTTTTGGATGCATGGTATATGCATATGATTTTCTAGTTATGTATTTTCATTAGCATGGAGATTGCATGTATTTATAGTGGTTTTAGCCTTACCTTTCCAACTCTTAGATAGCCATGTTGTTGTAGGTTTTTCCACTTGTTTTTATTTATTAGTGCTCAGGCTCTTGATGGTTGTGGGTTGGAAAAAACGCTCTAGAAAACCTAGAATAACTTGGGTTGCATTACTAGTTCCTGGATCTCGGTAGGGAAAAACACTCTGGAACCCTTGGTGGTTTGATTTACTATTCCTTGGATCCGCGATTAGAAAAAAATCTTTGGAGCCTTGGAAGGTCGTGAGTTGAGTTACTAGTTCTTGGAGCCCTAGACAGCTTAGGTAGAGACCAATTTGGTTGATGCTAGTGATTTCTAGACCATAGAGGTGGAATCATTGTTGTTGAGGTTTAGGTGGTTTGGACTATGGAAGCCCTGATTTGGTTTTGTTTTGGTTTATTCCATGAGATCAAAAATTCAAGCCGGAATATGGCGTGAGGTTGATTGGATGAAAGAGAGATTTGGTTCATCTCAATCTATGGTCGAGTGGTACGTGGAAGTTTCTGACTTGGTTCGTATTTTCATATATTAATAAGAGTTTTTTTCCTACTATGATTCATGAATACTTGTAGTTATTATGTTGGTGATATTATGGCTAATTTCGCATGGTTTATATGTTAGTTATTTGTTGGTTATATGATGTATATTGTTTATGGCTCTTGACATGTTTTGATGAATATATGAATGGTTGATGAATGCATGGACTAACAAGTGTTAGTACAGCTAACTAAATAGGGCTTAGATCCTTCTTGGTGATTCTCAGGTGAATACTATCAGTTTATAATTAGATATGCATTCATGACCTATATCTTATATGTTTGACATATGTTTGTCGAAATTTCTATTATGGATTAGACAGTCTAGATTAAGTTTCTAATTTGAGTTTGAATTTTTAGCTTTTTCATCATGTAAATTTTGATCCTGGAAAGTTACAGGTAATTCTAGGGAGTCGTCTAGAAGTTGTCCTGAAAATGTGGCACATATTATAGGACTGCATGCTCAGAACTAAGAAATTTAGGCCATAATTGCATGGAAGTGGGCCTATGCATGCTGTTAGAGGCCTATAACCGTATCTTGGCCTTGTTATGCGTGCATTTGGGGTGTTAGGTATGATAAACAAATTTCCAGCTCATGGATTGATCACCTAGGGTGGTTTTTCAACTCATGAGTGATTTCTAGTCCTTGTAGGATGTTTTTAGGCCCCACTTCCTTAACTGGAACTTGGAGGTAGGGTCATGTCATAATAACACTTGTCTCATGTTTACCCTGGTAGCTTGTGAAATTGGGTAAATATGGGAGGAGGGGTTTACAGGGCATTATCAGAGCGAGGTTGCAAAACTGGACCTCAGGGTAGATGTGAATGTTATGTATGTGATCCAGTGGATCAGTAAAGTGCTGAAAAATAAAAGTGTTCAAAAGTGCTTGAAACCGGTGCCAAAATGTATATCATGTCACCCTAAATCCAACACAACTTGAATCGCTCAAAACTGATATCATATTCTCCTGATATCGTGTTCCAGTTGTTTTCCTAAATAGCTAAAAAAATTGCAGGTTAGATGCAGGTATGTTGACTATGCAGTCTGTACGTTGACTTGGCATGGTGATTAGGCGGTTTGACTGTGTTTATTAGGCCAATGGCAGGCTACCAAGTGGCCTCTTTGTATTTTTTTGTTTTTGTTGTGATTTGATTGGTTGATTGTTGTGTTTATGTGGTCCAATGAATGGAGGGAATCCATGTGGCCTCCCAACGGTGCATAAAAAAAAATTTTAAGGGTTGAACTACCTCTGAGTGATTCAAACGCTCAACCTATGGTTGGGCAACACAATTCCTTACTGCCATGCCACTGGGTGAGTCTTAATAGACTAAGTCTCGAAGTTGTATTTAAAGTTTTTTGTTATGGTGGTCGGGGGACAAGTTCGAGGTTAAGCCCTAGTCCCCAGTCACCCCATACCCACGAGACCATAGGCAAGGGCACCAAGAGCTTGGGCTTAACCCTGGCCCAAAGCCCTGGTTAATACAACACTACCATAGTTCGAGCACGTAGATAACATTCCACAGTGGAATATAACCAAACCGCAGTTCAAACGTAGTTCAGGTGCGGATTTAATAGCATGTAACCAAACCACAGCGAGGTGACCATGGAACCCAACCACAGTCGCAGCAGAGTTAACAGTTGGCATGGGTATGGCCTAACTTGGATCCAACAATGGAGATGAGGGCATGTGACCCAATATCTCCACTCACAGAGGGGTTATTGGACAATTAAAGGGAGAAAAAATTTGCACCCAATCTGGTGCGAATCTCACTAGCTCCAGGCGAAATTATCACCCAGCGGTTCCAAAAATGGTGGATTGGTAGAATGGTTAGTAGATTAGTGCAGTTTGTAGATCAGTTAGCAACAAAAACTTCTCTATAGCATAACTTCTTCAGTTTTTCGCCAAATTGAGCCGAACAAGAGCCCAGCTTGGGGTTTTTGACTATTTTGGAGCCATTGGAGACATTATTTTTTCATTTTGAGCACTGAAAATCCATGTAATAACATATTTGAGAAATTAATGAAAGACGCCCAACATTGGAAGTTGGACCAGGAGATGTAGCCCAGGAGGGGTGAACTCCTTCATCATTTTGTTGTCTTTTGTTACCTTATATGGTATTATTGTCTCTATTTTTATGCTGCAAACTGAGTTTAAAAAAAAAAAATTATGTGATTTTGCAAATTTCCTAATTGCTTAAAATACATACAAATTTACTTGCACATTTTATCAAACCTTCAAGTTTTCAAATACATATCAGTTTGGTATTAGAGATTTGGTTCTTTGGTTGTTTTGAAGGTTTAATTTTGTTTCAAGTATTTCTGATTCTTACAAGGTTGAAGCTCAAAAGAGGAGAATGAAAGCCTGTGGGAACAAGTCCTCAAGCTAGTTCAAGGAGAGCACATTTACCTCAAGTGTCACCCAAATCCTAACTAGTCATGGCACATGAAGGAGGCCCTGAAAATATGTCTGAGGGTGAGAATAATTTCATAAAATAATTCTTTGAAATGAATGAGATGTTGAAAGTTCTTTATGAGGAGAGGAACTCAAGGTTGCAAGGAGAGATCTCAAATCGTCCAAAGGGAAATGGAGGAAATGGAGACAAACCTCCAAAAGGGGATGGAGGAAATGGTGACAAACCTCCTCTACCTCCACCTTTTCCTACACCTCCATCTTCACCCTTATTTTCTTCTACATCATCCCCTTCACAAACACCTTCACATTCTCCAAAGGGACATGGGAAAAATCCATTGTTAAAACTTGACATAAAGTTTGAATTGAGTATGTATAATGCAGAGGTAAATACTGAGAAATTCAATAATTGGGTTCGTCAGATTGAATTGTATTGCAAGATACAAAGGATAAAATATGATGAGACCAAGATTCAACTTTCTTCTTTTAGGTTTGAAAGTGAAACACTCATTGTTTGGGAATCCAAAAATCAAGAGGATCTCAAGAAAAGAGGTAAGGTTATAACTTCTTGGAATGATTTTGTGGCTACATTAAGAAGACGGATTTATCCTTTAACATACATGAAAAAAGCTATAATGGATTGGAAAAACTTTAGGCAAGAAAATGGTTAGAGTGTGAAAAGTTATATCCAAGAGTTTAGAAGAAGAGCATTGATTTTGGGTGTAGATTTATCCTCTCAAGGCACTCTACTCAAATACATTGGAGGTTTACATAGTTACTTGAGACATACAATTCTCATGTTTAACCCTACAAATATAGATGAAATTTGAGTATAGGAAACTCATTTAGAAGCAAGAGGGAAGAATGTTCCCCAAGAGGGTAGAAAAAATCCATTCAAGGGTGGAGACAAAGGAAAGGGAAAATTCAAAGTAAAAGGGATAAATAATGCTTCCATCAAGAAGGAGGGAGAAAAAATAACATGCAAAAAATGTTCAAAAGAAGGCCATGATGAAGACCACTATTGGAAACTTCATCCTAAGATGAGACCCAAAAACTTTAACAACAAAGGAAAGAAAAATACTACTGCAACTACACAACATGATTTAGGATCTGATTCTAGAGATGAAACAAAGATCACAGCCATGGGATTGAAATGCAAGGACTCTATTTCAAGTACTAGTTCTTCTAGTAACCTCAATGAAACTCAAAATGATAAGGAAAGAATAGAGCTTCTCCATATTAGAGTCACTCAAAACATAAAAAAAATAGACACTTTATTTGATAGTGAATCACAGGCAAACCTCATTTAAAAAACCATTGTTAAGAAACTGAATTTGGAAACCATTCCTCATCCTAAACATTATCCTTTGGGTTGGGTATGTGACACTAAAAAATTTCAAGTGATAAGAAAATGCAAACTAAAATTCACCATCACTACAAACTTTATTGATGAGGTAGAACTTGATGGAGTTCCACTTAACATATGTGATATTTTTTTGGGAAGCCCATATCTTTATGATAAAAAATCCATCTTTCATTTCTATGAGAACAAGTATCATTTGGTTAAATATGGGATTGAGTACATTGTTAGAACACGTCTCAAGAAATTAAATTATCGCTTGTTAATGATGGACAAATGAAGAGGCTTGTTAAGTCTAGAAAGCATTTTTTACTTTTGATGATCAAACCAAATGATGTTAAGAAGGAAGTCTTCCAAGGTTTTGATAAAAGGTTAAAATTTGATTTGATTGAGGTTGTTAACACCTAGGATGAAATGTTTCAGGAGCCTAAAGGATTCCCTCCTAAAAAAGGAATCCAACATGAGATCCAATTCCAGCAAGATTGTCCTCTTCCAAACATTGGCATGTACAGGATGTCAGTCATGGACAATGTAGAAATAAAGAAACAAATCCAAGAGTTGCTCGATAAAGGGGTCATCAGACCAAGCACATCACCATGCAAGCCACCTATTGTTTTGGTGCCAAAGAAGGATGGTACATGTCGCATGTGTGTGGAATTTATAGCATTGGAAAAAATTACGGTAAAGAACTATTACCCTCTTCCTTGAATTTATGATTTACTTTATCAATTGAAATATGTTATTTATTTCTCTAAGTTGGACTTGAGGAGTGGTTATCATTAGATTAGAATTGTTGAAGGAGACATTTGGAATATAGCCTTCAAAACAAAGCAAGGTTAGTTTGAGTAGTTGTTATGCCATTTGGGCTTTGTAATGCTCCTCCTACATTCATGAAGGTTATCAACGATGTTTAAAGGCATTTTTCTTGATGATTTTGTGATAGTATACTTAGATGACATACTGATTTTCAGCAAGTCTCGTGAAGAACATGTCAAGCATGTTAGGAAAGTATTAGATGTCTTAAAGAAATAAAATTTGTTTTTAAAGATGTCTAAATGTGAATTTGGGAAAACTTCTTTAGTCTATTTGGGTCATATTTTTGGAGGGGGTGAGTTAAATATAGATCCCTCAAAGGTCGAATTCATTTTGAATTGGCCAAAACCCAAGACTATAACAAAGGTTAGAAGCTTCTTGGTAGCAACCCATTATTGGAGAATGTTCATTTCTAACTTTTCTTCCATTTCAGCTCCATTGTATGCATTGACAAATGTGAAACAAGTTTTTTAGTGGGGAGGAAAACAAAAAAAAAGCCTTCGATGCGTTGAAAGATACAATCAGTATAGCACGAGCTCTTGCACTTCCAGATTTGAGACAATCATTTGAGATACAAACCGATGCAAGTGACTATTCCATGGGAGGAGTATTGATGCAACATGGTAAGCCCATATGTTTTCATTCTGAAAATTTTAATGGTGCAATGATTAAATATCCGACATATGAAAAAGAATTGTATTCTTTGGTGCAAAGCGTGAAAAAATGAAAACATTACTTAATGGGTAAGGAAACTATCATTCACATTGATCATCAACCATTGTAATACTTGAAATCACAAACCAAGCTACAATAAGCGAGGCACTTCATATGGATGGGTTGCTTACAACAATTCCACTTGGTGATAAGGTATAAGAAAGGTATCTATAACAAGGTTTTTGATATGCTATCTAGGCCAATTGTTAGTGCATCCATTATTCTTAAGCATAATTATATCATGGATGAGAGCTATATTTAGTAATATGCTTTAGATGAGGATTTTAAGGATGTATATACAACTTTGTGTCAAGGTAACCAAGTAGAGGAATTAGATTATCATGTGCATGATAAACTTTTGTATCATCTTGGCAAGCTATGTATTCCACATGGAGAAAGAATCAACATCATAAGGGAAGCGCATACTTCTCTTATTGCTGGCCATTTTGGTGTAGGAGAGACATTGGAACAATTATAGAGGTATTGTTACTGGCCTTGTATGATTGAAAGTGTGTCACAATATGTAAGAAGATGTTCTTTATGTGCTGGCAATAAGCCTAGCAATAGAAAGTTGGGATTGTATACTACACATCCTATTCCTTCCCATCCTTGGGAAATTATTTCTATGGATTTTGTGGGAGATCTACCTATGTCTAGGAAATGTCATGATTACCTTTATGTATTTTTGGATCGTTTCAAAAAAATGTGTATTTTCATTCCTTGTAAGAAGCAGGTTACAGCTAAATAGACTACATAATAATTCTTTCAAAATGTATGGGTGCATTATGGGTTTCCCACATCCATTGTTTCTAATCGCGACTCTTGATGTGTCGGGAAATTTTGGTCAAGCTTATGGGGACTCATGGACACCAAATTGAAAAAGAGCACAACATTCCATCAGTAAACCGATGGCCAAACAGAAGTGGTGAACAGAACGGTAATACATCTTCGTGGTTATTGCAGCAAGCATCCTAAGTTTTGGGATGAACATTGGCACTACCTTCAGCATGCTTACAATTGGGCCAAGCATTCATCGACTCAAACATCTCCATTTGAGGCATGCTTAGGATACTTACCAAAATATCCTCTAGATTTTATCTTTGGGAAAGATGTTTCTATTGATGGACATAATGACATAGATAAAGCCAAGAGACTCATTGAACAAGTTCAATTGGTGCATTAGATGGTTCAAGAACACTTGGAAAAGATTCAAGCCAAGTACAAGACAAGACATGATAAGCATCGTGTTGATCACAGTTTTCAAGTGGGAGATGAATTTTGGCTACACATTAGCAAGGAAAGACTCCAAGGAGAAGGTAAAAAACTTAAACCAATCAGATATGGTCCATTCAACATTTTATAAAAGTTTGGTAATAATGCATTCTGGTTAGATTCCCCTCCATATATGAAACTATATGTAATTGTTAATGTTGAAAATTTGAGATTGTATGAGCCTCCTTTGATTGAAGACTAAGGAGAGAATGTTCAGATTCCTTCAATTGAAGATTTATCTCCTAAATATCTTGAATAATTGTAGCAAGACACCATCCTTTACAGGAAAACAAGAACTTCAAAATGAGGGAATGTGGAGTACCTTCATGTGGGGCTCAAAGGGGAAAATCCAAGAAAATCCAAATGGATACATATTGGAAGGGTGAGGGAACTGTACCCTCATATGTTTTTTGACTGAAAATGATCTTTTGTAGTTCGAAATATTTCAATGGGGAGGAATGATCTATGGATCAATAAAGTGCTAAAAATTAGTGTTCAAAAGTGCTCGAAACTGGTATCAAAACATATATCTCGTCACCCTGAATCCAATGCAACTTCAGTGGCTCAAAACCAATATCGCATGCTCTCGATATCGCATTCTGATTGTTTTCCTAAATAGCTAAAAAAAATGCAGGTTGGATGCAGGTACGCTGACTATGCAGTATGTATGTTGACTGGGCATTTGGACTGTGTTTATTGGGCTAATGGCAGGCTACCATGTGGCCTCTCCACATTGTTTATTTGTTGTTGTGATTTGATAGGTCGATTTTTGTGTTTATGTGTTTCAATGAATGGAGGCCACATGGGCCAATGGAGGGTAGCCACGTGGCCTCCCAATGGTGCATCAAAATTTTGGTTATGGGTCAAACTACCTTTATCTGAGTCGAAAGCTGCCATGCCACTAGGTGAGTCTTAATAGACTAAGGCTCGAAGTTTTATTTAAAGATTATTGTTATGGCAGTTGGGGGATGAGGTTGGGGTTAAGCTCTAGTCCCCAGTTAGCCCCTACCCATGAGACCTTAGGCAATGTTTTCAAGGGATTAGGCTTAACCACGACCCAATGCCCCAGTTAATAAAACACTATCACAGTTTGGGCACACAGTTAACATACCACAGTGGCATATAACAAAACCGCAGTTCAAACGTAGTTTGGGCATGAAGTTTTGTTAGGATATTCTGACACATAGGAAATAGTTAATATAAATTGGTCTAGCGTAGAGTTCGATAAAGTGTGTTTCTTTACTATGTACATGTGTAATTTATAATCCGATGGCCACGATATGTAGTGATTCGACGGTTCACTCTCTCCTTGGTATTACTGACACTTGATCCATGGCTTGACACCCGATTGGTCCATGATCTCTGTTTAAAGAGAATGGAGGGTCATTTGTCTGTTAATCGTTTACGAGATAAGCTTATGTAAATTTTCTTTTTTATATAAATAAATTTCCTGAAGTGGTCGCATTAGCTAAGGATTGTTTCCCTCTTCAAGGGTTTTAACCACATCAAATACTAGTGTAGTAATTTTTGATATGTTTGTGAGCAGTGACCTTTGGTGTTTTATCTAAGGAACTTACTCTGTAAATTCCTACATGGTATCAGAGCCATTTTGAGGGACGCATTCATTGTTGATCCAAATCCGAAGCCAGTTTGACTGCATGCAACTTTTGTTTCCCAAATCTACCATTTCTGACCACTTTCAGGCCGGGAGAACTGCTCTGTTGTGTCTGGAGTGTCTGTTACAGTGAGGAACCCTTTTTGTTTCATTCGAAAAGGTTTCCATTTTCCCAAGTTATGTCATTTTAGATCTGGAGGTATAAAGTATCTTTTATGTAGTTATATTTATTAATCCTTCTGTTTATTTTGGTTTATAATTTTTTTTATTGTTCGATCTACACTCTCTTCTTTGTGTATGCTCTTTGCTCTGCACTGTGTACAATCTCAGCAAATCAGAAACAGGAAGACGGGAATTTTGTTTTCTACGTATGCTCTTTCCCCACATCTTTGTGCGATCTCGAGAAATCAGAAATAGTGGAAAAAAGGATAGTTGTCAGTAAGACTAACTGGAAATCTAACACTCTGTCGTAAGGCTTGTATTTTTGTTTTTTTTGCATGGATTTTGTGTTGTTTTTGGAGGAAAAAGAACGCACATAGAACAGCAAAAAAAAAAAACCTTCCTCCTCTCAAAGAATTACAGAATCCTTTTACTAGCTCACTTAGTGTAAAGTTAGTTTATGAGAATAGAGGTCTTGGGCTCAGGTCTCTTTACCAAGCTTCTTTATGTAAAAAAAAATTGTTAAGTTACTTTTTCTTATAAAGCCCTTTGGAAAGTTGTCGGTTTTAAAAAGAGGGTTTTATTTAAAAAACACATGTAAAAGTGACTCTCACTTATTTATAAAAGTGGGTCACATAAAATCATTTTTTTTAAAGTGAGCTTATTGTATTAAGTTTGGAAAAGGGGGGGATTTTTTTTTTAAGTATAACTTCATCATCAACTTTCAACATTTGATGTAACTATTCAGCATCTACAACACATTTTTTTCAAAAATCCATCACTTCTTCATCCGGAAGTCGTTTTCTGAGCCATTTTTTTTAACCAGTCTAATTTTTCGAGATCTTTCCATTGGAGCAGTTCGTTTCAGCCTTTTCAGTTCCATTTTTTTTTTTTTTTAATGGAAAGTGCATGCCCAGTTATTCTTAAAAGCACCAATTATTTCCAATGGCTATCCTACATGCTATACTTACTTAGAAGTAAAGGGCTTTATAGAATAGCCACAAGACAAGAAAATAAACCTACCGATGGAGATAAAGCCGCTAAATAGGAAAATAAACAAGATCAAGAACGAGGGTTGATAGGAATGCCCATTGCTCAAGATTTTTTATTTCATATCCAAGAAATTGACACCCGTAATGCAGCTATGAAAAAGCTAAATATTGTTTTTGGCATTCAAAATGAAATCAAGGCCCACCATCTTGAAAATGAGTTGTTTACTTTGGACCCCAATAATTTCTCCTCTATTGAATATTTTTTGTCCAAATTCAAGACCCTTAGACTTATTTAAGAAGGTTGTAAGGAAAAAAAGGAATATGGTAGCCTTATCTATTCCATTCTTGCTAAGCTTGGCCCTGGATACTCTGTATTTGTTTTCACCTTCCATTCCACTAGAGAATCCCTCATTTCTCAAGGAACAGCCTACAAGTCCCCCTCTTTTGATGTCTTTTGTGATTCTTTGATAAGGGAACAAGAAAAAATCTTATAGCTTGGTCTTATTAATACTGGAAACTCTTCTAAGATAGCCTTAGCAGCCCAACAGAAACCATATCAAAAGAATCCCAAGAAGCAGTATCCTAGAAAGAATGGTCCTAAACCAAACAAGGGTGACATTTGATGACGAGATACTTGAGATATCATATTATTTGATGACAAGATACTTGCGATGATGCAGTTGGAATTTCTCCCTAGGTGAGAGGGAGTATTTATTTGGAAGCTCAGTGATAAATTCCAATCATGGGACTAGATTCCTCTTTTCGAGAGGATCAATTTTGACTTTTGAAGCACTTGATTTGGACAAGGGAAAGTGTATTTTTTAATTGAATCCCACATGTGCATGAAAGGACAAGTCGGCCCAAAAGATAAATTGGACACTCTCGGATGGCTATAAATACAAGTAAAGCGACCCTCATTTGGACATCATCATGATTATTCTTCTTTCTTTGGTTTGGACTGCACATGTCTAAGGTGGTTCGCAAAGATCGATTCATACAGGTTCGAAATTGCAGGGTTCAAAGCTCGCACGTGAGATCTAGGGTTTTAGTTTCTAACCGCAGGGATGACACATGAATTTTTCGGTTACAATCGTAGGCATGCAAGCTCATGAGTCTGGTTCGATGGTTTTAGCCACATGCATGTACACTCTTTGCATGCGGTTGAAAACAAGGGTTTGATTTTTCAGTTGATCATAGTTGACCATAGAATTAGACAGTTGATCATAGACAATGACAGTTGACTTCATGATTTTGAATCATGGTTTTGAGTAAGCATTATTGGTTTCATCTGTAACACCCTCCTCCCATATCTACCTAGTTAACCCTCCAACTGGGGTGAACATGAGATCAGAGGCTACTATGATGAGATTCAACCACCTAGGTGACCTTAAGGAACTGGAATCGATGGAAACACATCACACATACATTGTGCACCAAAAATAACACCCATAGGAGCCACTCTATAACACCCAACCATTCATGCATCCTGCCCCTGGGTCCCACTGATATTTTGAGCTCTTACACCTCTGTACGCATGCACAAGCGTGCATGCCTGTGTATGGGAGGCTCTGGATGCAAGAAAAATCCTGCATGCATGCGTCCATGGACTACTTCCAACAGTGTTGTGCCAAAGTCTGAGGAATTTAAGGAGCTTTTCAATACCAGACTTCTGGCCACTACCCAGAACTTGTTGTAACTTCTGGAATCCATTAAACACGTGTTGACAAGGCTAAAACACTAAAAACCAAATCTAGGACTACGCTTGACCATCCCCAATCGGGACTGAAATTTGTCAAAAATGTCACAAATATGAAACCTACAAGTGTAAACAACATATTTGAGCAAAGGGGTCTCATACTTATCTGAGAATCACTAAGAAGCATTGTTCCCTTATATCCTTAGTTGCAATATCATCTATTAGGTCATAGATACATCATTCATTCATTTACAATCAAAACATGAGGAAAGACATACATCATCACTGTCATAATACATGTTTATAACCAGCATAATGACCATATAAATATGAAGGATACATAAACAATAGAATCCACATGCTAACAAGAATATTTACCCATCAATGCAAGAGGAAATATCTCTTATTTCCATAAGAAAAATGCAACTAGGTTTGGGACTTCTACGTTCCACCTGACCCTAGACATGGATGATCCAAATCTCTCTTTAGCCAGTCAGCCACATTCCACATTCCAAGCATGAATGTGGGAACTCATGAAACTCATCAATCAAACCCAAAAGAGGGCTTCCAAAGGCTAAACCGCCTCAACCCTCAACCAGTGATTCCACCTTACGGTCGAATATTACAGACACCAGATTGGTCTCCACCAAAGTTGTTCAAGGCTGTAGAGTGTTTGTTCCAACCAAGGCTCCAGGACTAGTAACTCTACCCAACAGTTGTCTGTCAGGCTCCAGACCGTTTGTGCAACCAAGGCTCCAGGAATTATTAACTCAGCCCACAACAAAAGGAACTTGAGAACCAACTAGAAAACAACAATGAAATGAATCTGCAATTGCATGGTTATCCAATAAATGGTAAGGCTAGGAAAATCCACTATAAATCTAGGCAATCCTCCATGCCAATGACATATCATGACCAAGAAACCACATGCATGTATCATGCATGCCAAGACTAGCAAGGAAACCATGCATGCAACTTGATCTCTACAAAGAAATCCAATTGTCATCGTTTATCCCGATGTCCTCTGGCGCTTTCTTGCTCTTCCCTTACCTTCTTGATCCAAATCTCCAAGTATACCACACTCTCCAAGAGTTCTCCAAGAATAATCTAAGTTCTCAATAGTATGAGAGAGAGAGATAAAGAGAGAAATGAAAGCTCCAAAACTGGATTGAAATAAAGCTTACTAATTGATCCTCATAATCCTTTTTATTAATGAGGCCTCTATTTTCTTCATTTTCCATTATTTTCCTTCATTTTCCTCCTCACATGCAACCTATGACCTTTCATCTCCCTTTTCTCCTAATTTCCATTATTTTCATAAATAAATGTGCCAAAAATACGATCTTTCCTTTCCAAAGACTTTTCCAATTTCCTTTAGCCATAATAACTTAACTAAACACCCACTAGGATGTTTTCCCAACATTCAGCTTGGAGTAAGTGTCCCATCACCATGGTATTATATATTTTTACATGGATTTTTAACTAGGGTTGTTACAGATCCCTCCCCATTGGGGGAACATCGTCGTTGGTGCTCAATGACACCTATAACCAGTAAGACCGTTGAAAAAAAAACATACTTCCCATGGAGCTTTATAACATAGATCGTTGCAGTATTTATAATGAACATCTTCTACAACATAACAATCATACCGTTTACTACAACCAAAAAATAACGATACTATCTGTGTAGCTTTATAAACCAGCTTGATACATTATTTATAATAATATACACATATACACGTATACACATTTTCTCAACCAGCAAATAAAATGATACGATGCATGTATCAATCAACAACAGAATCCAGAGGCTCACACCCCCACCCTCAAGGTAACACCAGGATTCACCTCCTTCCCAATAAGTCCAGAATCCACTTCCAAATTCATAGTTACATCCAATGTCTAGCACTACAATCCTACGCCACTTTTCCTCTTAGTGAACAGTTATCGGGTCATTGATCCAAGGCACACTCCCAATGTGCATTTGATTCCAAATCGAAATGTTAATGACCAAAAAATATATATCTCGCCCTCCCCTTCTCTAATACATAGTCCCTCAAGAAATCCAGTCACCCCCTTCCGTGCAGTCACACACCTTCCAAGTTCTGTTGGCACCCCTATCCTGAGCAGCCCATCCCTTGGCAAGGCTCCTTCACATCGAAAGATACAAAATCCAAGGCATACCCCTACCTCGAAACCATAATATAGGTCATATAATTTTCATGGAAATCAAGGACATTTTTGGGTACTAGTGTCCCACAATGGCCTTGCTCTTGAAGTGATTTACCAGCATACTACTTCATGTTCCAATTCCTTTTGTTGACGTTGCTAGTTCTTGCAGTCGGTTTCAACCATCCCAAGCCGAACATTACATGCTTTCCTATACCAAGCACATAATTTCCATTAGATTCAAAATAAATTGAAATAACTTGGAATCATACCCCATTAGTAGCTCGTCAATAAGGTACACTTGCACTTATGTTTACTTCCTCCACACAAGTCAAACTAGTTGTTTGATAAAATCATCATGTATAAACATATAACATATGGTTAGCTCAAAACACAACCATCATAGGTCAAAATCATGAATCACATGCAATCATCATAAACCATAATCATAATTCTCATGTAACCATCATAAGTTAGAATCGTAGATCACATGCATAATATAACTGAAATAAAATATCAATAATTTTCCTTCATCGGTCCTTACTTCTGCCTTCGTTTTTGTTTACACACACTTGATCAGTTTCCACACCTGAAAAACACCCAGTGTCTTATCTTCAACCATTTACACATACACATAGTGTGCATCAGACACACAACATACAATACCATACAATACATGCACCCACATCCAGCACACAACATAATACATACACCTACACTTGGTATACAACACAACACATACACCTACGCCAAAATACAACACAACACCATACTTATACATATACAAAGTACAACCCAACGAATAAACATGTCATGATACCACAATTATACCATGCACATACATACTACCACATGCCCGCAACACAGCATGTACGACATGCACACAATAACACATGTATATCAATACCATATGCATAACATGTACATGGTACCACCTCTACACAACATTATCTATACAATGTGTGCATAACATCACATGTACATGACACCATCTACACAACGTGTACACAATGCCAAATGTACATCGCACCATGTGTACAATGTGTACACAATACCACATGTACACAGCACCACATGCACGACATGTATATGACACCACATGTACACAACATCACATGCACGACATGTACATGGCACCACCCGCACACAGCACCACATGTACACAACACCACATGCAAAGAGCACCACATGTACAATCATGCACACAAAACCATATGTATATAGCACCATATGTACAACATGCACACAACACCATATGTACATAGCACTGCATATACAACATGTACATAGCACCATACGTACACAACACCGCATATCCGACATGCACACAACAGCGCATATCCAACATGTGCACAGTACAATATGTACACAACACCGCATATCCAACATGTGCATAGCACCATCTATACTTAGCACTGCATATGAAATATACACACAACAACATATATACCACAGGCATACAACATCATATGTACACAGTACTACATATGTTACATGTACACATCACCATAGGTACAATCATTGAATATACAACATGAACAACATATACACAACAATATTACTGCACATACATCGACCACACATTGACCCCATGAGAAACCTTGCTTCTAGTGTCTCTTTGTCATCCATGCTTATCATAGCATTCCACAGATCACCTCTGGTTCATTTCGTTGATGTACCCCTCAGCTTTACCTGTCCATAACATAAAAATATGCATAGTACAAGCACATAATATCAATTTATATCCACGTGATATTGGCCTTGTCGATCTATTAGGGCTACTCTTCCCAATTGATTCCTCTTACAACCAAGAACCTCTTCATGCCATTCACCTGCATAAGCAGTCATTCCTCCACAAGAATGATCCTTGAAAACGTTGTCATACATTGACATAGATACATAGATATATACATATATATAATAATTAGCATAAAAAAATCATGATCCATGACGACCCTGTCATACATGACATACATACATGTATACATATATAAATAGCATCATAATCATGATCACTACATAATTACCATATAGCATAAGTTCAAGGTTAAAACAAATTCCTTTATATATGCACACCATGCACAACATTGAGAGCAATAATTCCCAACATAGCCAACGCATCTATGTTGTGAAACCAGCTCCAAAAATAGAAGAAAAGATATATCAATGCCTTAGAAATAAGCCACTTTGAGGGGGCAACCTCCAATACATTACATGAATGAAAAATTCTTGGATGTTACAAATTACAAAACCTCCTTTCTATATATAGGAGTCCATGGGGCCACAATTTAATCCTAGTGGGGCCACATTGTAATCCTAGCCGACCTAACAATAACAATGTAAGGGCACAATAATAACAATATTGGGGTTAGAGGGGGCTGCAATAATAACAATAAGGGGGCTACACTAATAACAATAAGGGGCTAAACTAGTAATATAGGGACCTAACATGCCCCTCTCCTTCAAAAAAGTGTTATCCTCAATGCTTGAGTAGCTCCGGGTGCTTCTGTATAAAATTCTCATCCTCCCATGTAGAATCTTCAGTGGGAAAGTTATTCCACTTGATGAGATACTCTGAAATTGATCGATTTCGTAGCTGTCGAGTTCTTGTTTCTGTGACCACTTTAGGTTCCAATATGATTTTTCCTTCCTCATCAAGTTCTGGCAATATTGCTTGAAATGGAAGATTTTCACCTATAACCTTCTTTAAGCATGAAACATGGAAAATTGGATGCACTCGCGAAGAAGCAGGAAGCTCCAATTTGTACGCCATAGTACCAATCTTTTGCAACACCTTGTAAGGACCATAGTACTTTGGTGATAATTTATTATCCTTCTTAGCTTGCTTGAGGGACATTTGTTTGTATGGTTGTAACCATAAAAATACCCAGTCTCCTACATCAAAACTTCTCTGACTGTGATGTTGATTTTCCTGTTGTTTCATTCGATTTTATGCCAAATTTAGGTTATCCTTTAAGAGTTGGAGAACTTCTTGTTGATGCTCGATGTGATCTTCCACTGCTTGAACCTTCGAATTTTCCCTTAAAGATGATGTGATGGATGGTGGATGATATCCATAAAGTGCCATAAATGGGGTCATTTTTGCTACAGTATAGAAGGAAGTG
The DNA here is from genome assembly GCA_034641835.2 of Pinus albicaulis. Taxonomy (NCBI): domain Eukaryota; kingdom Viridiplantae; phylum Streptophyta; class Pinopsida; order Pinales; family Pinaceae; genus Pinus; species Pinus albicaulis. The sequence continues at coordinate 430,366,624 of CM076578.1, forward strand.
TTATACCACCATTCAGCAAGAGGTAACCACTTGACCCATTGTGTTTGTTTATCGGATACAAAACAACGAAGATATCCTTCCAAACATTTATTTACTATCTCAGTTTGACCATCAGATTGAGGATGATAAGATGAGCTATGAGCTAATTGAATACCCAAACAAGAAAATAACTCTGTCCAAAAATTTCCAGTAAAAATGGGATCTCTGTCGCTCACAATAACCCTTGGGCTTCCATGTAGCTTTTGAATTCTGTCCATAAATGTAGTAGCAACTGTACTTGCTTTAAATGGATGAGATAATGCACAAAAGTGTGCATACTTGGTAAGTCTATCAACTATCACCATGATGACACTCTTTCCTTCGGACTTAGGTAAACCTGTGATAAAATCCATTGAAATCTCCTCCCAACGTTGACTTGGAATGGATAAAGGTTGTAGAAGTCCCGGGGTCTTAATTGTTTCCACTTTATTTTGCCGGCAAACCAAACATTCCGCCACAAAATTTTGAATATCAAATTTAAGGCCATCCCAAAAAAAATCTTTCTTTACCCTGTGGTAAGTTTTTAAAAATCCTGAGTGTCCTCCTAAAGGAGAAGTGTGCAATTCCAGAAGAATCTTTTGTTTTAGTTGGGAATTCTTACAAAGATATAAGCGATCTTTGTACCATATGGAATCATTTTTCCAACTAAATGTATCAGATGTACTAGGATCTTGCTGCAACTTTTGAATGAGTGTCCATACATCTTTGTCCTTCTTCCATTCATCTCTTGCTTCGGTTATCTAATCCGGTTGGATAATAGAAATGGCACAAAGCAATGCTTCCACCTCTTCATTCTTTCTTGAGAGTGCATCTGCAACAACATTAAGCTTTCCTTTTTTGTAGATTATTTCAAAGTCATAACCCAACATCTTTGTGACCCATATTTGCTGCTCTTCTGAAGATAGTCTTTGTTCCAAAAAGTGTTTAAGACTATCATGATCAGTTTTTACCTTGAAGTGTCTTCCCATTAGGTAAGCTCGCCATTTCTTTAGTGCATGCAGTATTGCTAACATTTCCTTCTCATAAATAGGTTTCTGTAAATACTTTCCTTTGATTGGACGACTTTCAAAAGCAATGGGTATTCCTTCTTGCATTAAAACAACACCAATTCCATTTCCTGAGGCATCACATTCCACAATAAAGGTTTTTGTGAATTCTGGCATAGCTAAGCCCGGTGCTAGGCACATTGCCTCTTTAAGATGTTCAAAGGCCTTAGTTGCTTCAGGAGTCCATGAAAATGCATCTTTCTTCAATAATGTTGTTAGAGGTGCTGCTATTCTCCCATAATTCTTAACAAACTTGCAATAATACCCTATTAAACCGAGAAATCCTCGCAACTTCTTTATAGTTGTGGGGACTTTCCATTCCTTAATGGCTTTAATTTTGTTAAGGTCTACCTTAACACCCTCGTGAGATACAATATGACCCAGATATTCCACCTCTTGTACTCCAAAGAAACATTTGGATGATTTTGCATATAATTGTTTCTCCTGCAATAGTTTGAGCACCCTGTCAACATGTTCAACATGATCCTTCCAATACCTGCTGTAGATTAGTATATCATCAAAAAATACTAGCAAAAATTTTCTAAGGAAGGGTTTGAAAATGGAATTCATCAACCCTTGAAATGTAGAAGGTGCATTGGTAAGGCGAAAAGGCATGACCAAAAATTCATAATGACCCTCATGAGTTCGAAATTTTGTTTTCGGAATATCTTCAGTCTTCATTCTAATTTCATGATATCTTGAACGAAGATCCAACTTGGTAAAATAAATTTCTCCATGTAATTCATCCAATAATTCATCAATCACAGGAATGGGAAATTTATCTTTAATGGTGAGCTTATTGAGCCCCTATAATCTGGACACATGAGCCATGATCCATCCTTCTTGTGCACCAATACTACTGGAGCAGAGAAGGAACTTTGACTAGGTTGAATTATACCAGCTTCTAACATTTCTCCAATCATACGTTCAATTTCGCTCTTTTGGACATAAGGATATCTATAAGGCCTAATGTTTGGAGGAACACTTCCTGGAATCAAATGAATAGCATGATCGTGATCACAAATAGGTAGGAGTCCTTTGGGAGTTTCAAACACCTTGGAATGATTGTCCAAGACTTTTTGGAGATCTGCAAAAATAGATGATTTTGATGTTGGAACTTCTAGTGAGAATAATTGTGCAATTACGCCTTGTTTTTCTTTCTTCAGAAGCTTTGTCATTACATTAGAGCTTATTATCTTTCCCGACTTCCCTATGATAACCCGTAATTCGACTTCCTTTCCTTCTGAAAAAAATTTCAAGAAAATTTCTTGAAAATTAAAAGCTATCGTCCCCAGAGATTGTAACCATTGTACTCCTAGTACAACATCAGCACCTACCATAGGAAAGGAAAGCATTGGAATATTCAATACATATTCCCCCATGGTTAGCTTGATATTATGGCATTTTCCAGAGCAATTTATAGTCCCTCCATTTTCAACCATCACTTGACATTCTGGTGCTAGGTATAGGAAACAATTCAATTCCTTGGCTACCTTACAATGAATAAAATTATGGGTACTACCTGAATCAATTAACACTATTACCTTTTTCTTCTTGATATGTCCTTCTATCTTGAGAGTTTGAGGAGTGGTAATTCCTGCCAATGAATTACACGATATTGTCAGACTCATTTCTTCCTCTTCTTGGGTTGGTTCCTGGTGTATATCCTCTTCTTGTTCATTTTCTTCTTCCTCTTCACAATCTATGTAAAATAATTTCTTCTCAGCACACTTATGACCTTTAGTGTATTTGCTATCACAACTGTAGCAAAGCCCTTTTGCTCTTTTTTATTCCAATTTTTGTGGTGTCAACCTTGTAGGTTGTGGAAATCTAGGCATAGAAACACTTCCTTCTTTATAGAAGTGAGTGGTAGGCTTCCTTGTCGCCATAATTTTACATTCAATTTTTCTTGCCAACCTGAATGCCTTCTCCAATGAATCAGGTTCCAAAACGCGAACTTCATGTTGGATGTTATCCTTTAAAGCACCTATGAAGAGATCAATCCTGTGTTCCTCTAGAATATCAGCTACCCTTTTATTCAATTTTTGGAAGTCCTCAATGTGTTGCCCCACTAAACCCTTTTGTTTGAGATTTATCAATTGGCTAAAGAAGGTGTTGCTCTTTGTATCCTCATAATGTGCCATCATTTCCTCCGTAAAAATTGACCAAGTGACAATTTTTTTATGGGAGCAAAGCCATCGATACCATACAAATGTATTTTGTTCTAAATGTAAAGTTGCAATGCGTACCTTTTGTGTGTTTTGCACGTTATGGAGATCAAAATATTGCTCCATCCGTAGTATCCATGTTACAGGATCCTTTCCATCAAACTTCCTCATATCCATTTTTGGAATATGGTGGTTCTTCCCACCAACATTAGATTTTATGAAATCATGATTAACATTTATTTTGTTCTCATCATGAGTTTCCTCTACTATCTTTTCACCATTAGGAAACATTTCTTGTATCAACTTTGCCAAACCTTCGATGTCTACTTTTATGTTTTCCATTTTTTCATCGATCTTAGCTTCCATGCCATCCATCTTAGCTTCCATGCCCACTTCCATGCCTTCCATCTTAGCTTCCAAACCATTCATCTTAGCTTCCACACCTTTCTTCAAACCATCCATCTTAGTTTCCACACCTTTCTTCAAAACTTCCATTTCATTTTTTGTTGCTCTTTGCGATAGCGAAATTTGGTGCACTTGCTCTTGTAATTTTGATATCTCATGTTGTGTTTATCTGTCTTCATGAGTCATAGTAAAGCCTTCTGAAGACTTAATGGGTGTTGAATTCTTTTTAGGGGGAATTTTAGAACCCAATACTGATATCTATTCTACAATATGCCCTTGGAACAAATTCCAAATAATTTTTTTCAAATGAGACTTATGTAATTCGAAAAAAAATACACACCTTTTTCTTTCTTTTGAGGAGCGTGATATTGAAACTGAATTATCTATATGATTTCGGATCTTCAATATCTGAAATTTTTTATTAAGGTATCCCTCTAAATCCTCTTTCGAATGCCAAAAGTCTGACCTGATTTGAATTCTTGAAGGAAAAATTGTGCCCAATCTCCTACGATGACCTCATTATGGATTGGTTCAGTAGAGCAAACTTGTATGAATTTCCATGTATCACTGCTTCCTCCTTCAACTCTAAAATTGACATATAAGAAATTGCATTCCGTGTGCTTGCGTCCACTTTTTATAGCATTCCAATCCGATGCTCAGAGAGAGGGTTATGAATATTTTCCCACGATCACCTCTTTGAGATGAAATTCGGGAGCCTGAAAAAGTCCTAACTTCCACAGACCATATCTCCGAAAATATTGTGAACCAAGATCTGAAATTTTGTTATGATGTTCCTCAAGAGTTTGGCTTCAGGCTCTAAAAATTTCAGATTCTGAGCCTTCGTAGAAAAAAATTTATAGCACAAATGTCGTGATGACCTGTTTAGGTTAAATTGAGGAGCCTACAAAAAGACCTAACGTCCAAAGATCATATCTCCGACAATATTGTGAACCAAGCTCTGAAATTTTGTGAGGATGTTCCTTAGGATTTCATATTCGTACTCTAAAATTTTTAGCTTTTGAGCCTTCGTAGAAAAAATTTACATTGAAAATTCCACGATGACCTGTTTGGAGCAGGGAAACCCTAGAATCCAAAGCTCTGATACCAAATGTTGTGAAACTAGCTCCAAAAATAGAAGAAAATATATATCAATGCCTTAGAAATAAGCCACTTCGAGGGGGCAACCTCCAATACATTACGTGAATGAAAAATTCTTGGATGTTATAAATGACAAAACCTCCTTTCTATATATAGGAGTCCATGGGGCCACAATGTAATCCTAGTCGATGTAACAATAACAATGTAAGGGCACAATAATAACAATATTGGGGTTAGAGGGGGCTACAATAATAACAATAAGGGGGCTACACTAATAACAATAAGGGGCTAAACTAGTAATATAGGGACCTAAAAATCTGATGCCTCAAATCCATTTACTTTACCTTTTTGGTTACCTTTCTCGTTTTTGACCTGCCACCATCCATTTACCACAATGAACCCAACTAGCCCAACCGATTTTCATAGTCTTACCTTCTTCTGCGCTTACTCAAGCACCGAGCTTCACTTGTGTCTTACATTACTTGTTGGGTACCACACATCTCTCCCTGAGCTCCATTAACTTTCCTCTTTCCTGAACCAATTCCCAATACACTCAAAAACATAAAAGGCAAGAACAAGAACAAACAAGAGAAATACCATAAAAAAAGAAAAATCAATATGACACCACAAAAAAGTGGCAAGGCCTTGCACTATACATAAACAAAATTTCAAATCAAGTGAAAAAAAATCATAAAAGATCGAAAGCACAAGACTTGAAATAAAAACCATGACTCAATTCCCCATTGGTTCCCAAAGCTTCCAAGGGAAATGTCAACCTAAGCTTTCTTCAAGATTTCATGGAAGTCTCTTTTCCATGCAATTCCCTACATCATACCGCCATAAACACATAATTTTCAATGTATAATATAAACATACAATATACCAGTTACCTTACCTTGTTATGTCAGGTACAGTGCCTCGTATCTGAACACATACATATATCATCTCTCAAGGGACTCAAATCCCTTAACGAATCCAACCATAACTAAAAAAAACTATTATACCTGTTAAATACATGTTCAATACATATCCACATAATGCCAGAAAATATTAGGTTTAAGAAGACTTCATGTATGTAAATCACTTATTCGTTTGGAATTATGGTTTCCAAACATAGCCAAAGGAATTCTTACCCAATTCCTTTTGTTTACCACTTACCTTGCTACAATTGAGTCTTTATTATGTTATCACATCACCACGTTGTTAGTTATATAAAAATTCAACTATTACCTTGCTATGATAATGCCAAGCATGCTTCCCTGCAACTATGTGCACGTGTTAATCACTTGTTCCAAATATCAAGACATCATATCTACTAACTAAAATCAACCTCTACCAAGACTAACAACCATGTCATGATCAACTAATAGTCAGAATCATAGTACTACAACTATCACCTACTTATACTCAAGTACACACCAGTTATCTCAACACAGATAGTGTGTTAGTACAACCATCTTAAAACAAGATCATTACTTCATGCAACATTATAGACACATGCTCATATCATGCAATTAATCAAACATTCAAACAATAGATAAATGATTTAATAGACACCAAACACTCAAACACCAAATAGATGGCATAATAAAACATTCAAACACCATATAGACGACATAAGTAAACTCATACCTTAATTTATCTCAGGGGAGGATATCTTGTCTACCCAATAAATATAGATTAACACGATATAACTTCACAACACATCAACTCAAATCCTAAATAAGGTCATGATATCCATAATAGTAACTAGCTAACATTTTCACATCATAAACTCATAAAAAAATGTCATTCATGCATAACAATCACAGACGCACCATCAACCTATATTAGTATGACATAATATCACAAATAAGTTAACTCGTACCTGAATGTCATAACCCTAACCATATGCCTAGGCCCAATCCAATTTAGCATGATACATATCACATCAAGATATTAATACAATAACCCTAATCATCAAGTTAACTAAAATATAACAAAAATAAGTTAACACATAACATGCTCATCAACAACATATAACATAATTATCAATTAATACCATGTCTGACTAACCAACGCATTTATGTATGATCACACTAGTCACCTAACATATGTCATAACATCAATAGAATGAGAGGCATATGACTACATTGATCAACTAGCATTTATCACATATGTAACCATAATAATAATACAATGACAAACATATAAGTAACCTTAATGCTTACAACAACCATGAATCACATACCTATATGCCAAATATACAAACTTGTATGACATTATGCTCTTACCCCAGTGTCCATTGTTGCAACTTGACTTTAATCATCTGCATCTCCTATTATATCTAAGCCAACACATTAGCATCATAACATACCAACATCATCATCATGACCTAATTTCATACAATGACCTTATGTGCAACAACATTAACCATGACAATGCATGCATAAAAACATATAGACACTAACATGCATAACAAATGCATATACAACCATACACTCATGATGACACATCCCACAAAAATACCATCAACCTTCACATGGCGACATTATTACAACCATGGCCAACACCATGCAAATGAAACAACCACACATAGACCACAAGCATACTAAACTCATATGTAGCATGTAACATCCCTGGTAAAAATCCATGTAAAAAATATATATAAGACCACAGTTGATGGGACATGTATTCCAAGCTAAATGGTGGTAAAAAACATCATAGTGGGTGTTCATTTCGGTTATTATGGCTAAATGAAATTGGAAATGGAAAAGGCTTTGGAAAGGCATGAGGCATTAATTGGCATTTTATTTATGAAAATAATGGAAATTAGGAGAAAAGGAAGGTGAAAGGTCACAGGTTGCATTTGAGGAGGAAAATAATGGAAAATGAATAAATTAGAGTCCTCATCAATAAAAAGACTTATAAGGATTGGTTGGTAAGATATTTTCTCAAGATTTTTGGTCAATGCATTTTTTGAGCTCTCTCATTATTCTCTCTATGTCACTCTTGGACACTTACAATTTTATTGGAGTGCTTGGGAATTGGAGCAAGAAAGGAAAAGAAAGAAAGGAAGAGCAAGATCAAGCAGCTACAGCGAGATTCTTTGCAGGTATCAATTTGCATATGTGATTTCCTTGCTAGATCTAGCATGCATTGCATGTAGTTTCTTGTTGTCTTGGCATGGGTTTTTCTAGGTGTGATAGTGTTTGCGGCCTAGTCTTTCCATTTTCGTATAGCTTTGATGAGATGGTTTTCTCATACTTTGGTTGAGTTGGATTTTCGGATGGATTCTAAGCCAAGTGGGGTGGATCTCTCAAATGAAAAACACATGGCCTAGTGGTCCCTGAACCAAACTGTGGGTTGTGGTAAAGCAAGATCGTGTGCTTCGGTGGGCGTAGGAATCCTTGTCGGTGAATGGTGGGATATACGGTAAAGTAAGAGGTTGATTTCTCTTTGTTGGGCCCAATAGTCCCAGGATGGGATGTATGGTAAATACTGGAGAGTATGTCTCAGTTTAGGGCATAGTGATCCTTGATTCAGACTATGGATTATGGTAATTATTGAGAGACTAGGAGGTACTCAAATTCCTCACGGTGTAGGAGGAGAACTTCAGTAGCATCCATGCTTGCTTGGTTCCTTTTTGGTTGGTTATGAGTCCCACATTCATGTTTGGAATATGGCACGGGGGTGATTGGCTGAAGAGATATTTGGCTCAGCTAATATATGGTAGGGTGGAATGTGGTAGTCCCATCCCTGGTTGGTTTCTATATTCATTAATGAGAAATTCATTCCTTTGGTATTTGATGTATAATTTTACTAGTTATTATGTGTATTCTATTGTTGTTATATCTATTTTATTTTTGTTGTTATTATGTTGGTTATAAGCATGTAATTTATCAGTGATGATGTATGGCTCTCTTTTTATTTTTACTAATAAATTAATGAACAATGTATCTATCTTCAAATATATTATATTGTATATTATTATGCAAGGGAGAAATTCTTCTTAGCGATTCTCAAATAAGTGTGAGACCCCTATGTTTAAATTTGTTGTTTACACCAATAGATGCAATGTTGTGACATGTTTGACGAAATGTCTATCATGTCTAGGAGGGGTTCATATGATTTCCTGATGATGTGATTTCTTTCGTACCTTTTTTTTAATGTTATTTATCATCTCCTACAATTTCATGAAGTTTTGGGCAGTGACCTGGGCTCTGGGGCTAAAAAGGTGGCACAAATCCTGGAGCTACAGGCACAGAACTGACAAAACCAAGCCCCGACCACTACATTGCCTTGGCATGCCCGTCGCTATAGGCTTCTAGCCATAGCCTTTCCTTGGCATGCCCACAGCTATAGGATTTTAGCCGCAACCTTGCCTTGGCATGCCCAGAGCTAAGGCTAAAATTGGTCAAAAAGTCAGTCTCCCTCAGGGTTTAAGGGCCTGGAAGGTTGGGTTAGCTCTTGAAGATGTTTTTGATGTTGTATAAGGTGTGTTTTTTTTGTTTCCATCGGTTCCACTTCCTTAAGGTCATCTAAAAGTTTAAATCTCATATTAGTAGCCTCTCATCGCATGTTTACCCCGGTTGGTTGGTTACTTGGGTAGATGTGGGAAGAGGGTGTTACAGAGTGGTATCAAAGTATGGTTCAACCCTTGGACTGGATGGGCCATGTGTTAGTCATGCATTTATGTTGGTTTCATATGTGTTTAGTATTCTTGTGGTCTATGTGTGTTTGTTTCATCTGTGTTTTGTAGGCCATGGAGGCAGTGGTGTCGGATGAAAGTGTTGATAGTGTTGTTGTCAACATGTTGTCATGAGTTTATGACTGGTTATGTGTTGTTATTTCTTGTGTATTGTTCATGCATGCCTTCGTACATATTGTTAATATTTTACAAGCATTTCTTGCTTATGCTAGGTCACATATTGGTCATGCTTGTGTGTAGTTTGTGTATGCTTGCTAGTGTGCTGTCATATGTTGAACATGCATTGGTTGTTCATATTCGGTCACATGTTCACGCTTACGTATTGTCCATGTAAGTTGGAATGGTTGATTTTGTCATGCATCGAGAGGTCATTGTATGTAATTAGATTATCATGATGATATTATTATGTTATGATGCTAATGTGTTCGATAATATAGAGCAGGAGATACAGATCATCAAAGTGAAGTTGCAGCATTGGACCTCGAGGCAAGAGCATATCGTCATACAAATGTGCATGTTTGGCATGCAGGTATGTGATTCATGGTTGTTGTAAGAATTATGGTTACTTTTATGTTTTTCATTCTATTATTATGGTTACATATGTGATAAATACTAGTTGATCATTGTAGTTATATGCATTATGGTTATCAGTATTACTTTCATTATATTGATATTATGGTTACATACATTATAGATGCTAGTTGATTAGTGTGGTTATATGTACATGTGTTAGATAGTCATGAATGATAGCGACATGTGGTGGTATGCATTTCTATTGTTGTTTTATGTTAGATAACTTATATGTTGTTGATCAACATGTTATGGGTTAACTTTTTGTTGTTGTATGATAGTTAGCTTGATGATTGGGTTACATGTTTCTTATGAGCATGATATATAGCATGTTTTTGTTATATGCTAGTGACTTGATGGTTAGGGTTATGAAATTCATGCATGAGTCGCCCTAATTATGATAGTGTGTTGTATTATGTCTATATTGACTGTGCATATGTGATTGTATGCATGAATGACAATTGTTTATGAGTTTAGGGTGTGAACATATTAGCTAGATACTGTTAGGGATATCATGACCTTATTTATGATTGGGTTGATATGTTGTGAAGCTATATCGTGCTAATCTATATTTATTTTGCAGATAATATAGCCTCCCCTAAGATACATTAAGGTATGAGTCTACTTATGTTGTCTACCTTGTACTTGAATGTTTGATTTTATCATCTATTTGGTGTTTGAGTGTTGGTATATTATGTCGTCTATTTTTTAATGTTTGATTAATCACATGATATGATTATGTGTCTATAATATTGCATGAAGAAATGATTTGGTATTAAGATGGTTGTACTAACATAATATGTGTTGAGATAGTTGATGTGTACTTTACTATGAGTAGGTGATTGTTGTAGTGTTGTGATTTTAACTATTAATTGATTATGACATGGATGTTAGCCTTGGTAAAGATTGATTTAGTTAATAGATATGATGTCTTGATATTTGGAACATGTGATTGACATGTGTGAACAGTTTCAGGGAAACATGCTTGGTATTAGCATGACAAGGTAATAGTTCAATTGTTTATATAACTAACAGCAGGGTGATGTGATATCATACAGTAAGACTCAATAGTAGCAAGGTAAAATAATTGGTATATTGTTATATTTATTTATGCACTGACAATTATGTGTTTATGAAAATATGATGCAGGGGATTTCATGGCAAAGATATTTCCATGAAATCATAAAGAAGGATCGAGTTGAGCTTTCACTTGGAGGCATTGGGAACCATGGGGATTGAGTTGTCATGTTTGTTGTAAAGCCTTGTTATTTTGGTATTTTGTAATTTGATTGTAATTGATTTGTGGTTTTGATTGCGTCTAGTATATGGCCATGCCACTTGTTTTGGCGTCTTATTGCTATTGGTTTTACATGGTCTCCTTCTTTATTTCTTGTGAATGTATTTTATGTTTTGAGAGTCTCTGGAATTGGTTGGGAAAGAGGAAAGTTGATGGAGGTTGGGGAGGGATAAATGAAATTGGACGGGTAATGAAATACATAGATGAAGCTCGGTGCATGAGTAAGCGCAGCGAAAGGTAACAATATGACAGTTGGTTTGACTGGTTGATTCCATTGTGGTGAATGGATCGTGGTGGTGTACATATGAGAAAGGTAACAGAAAAGGTAAAGAAAATGGATTTGAGGTGTTAAATACCTTGTCTATGGAGGGAACTGTTGTTCTCAATGTTGTGCACGTGATCCCTGAATAAAGGAAGTTCTCTTAACCTAGACCTTATGATATCTAGCAATTTTGTTGTGATCATGATTATGTCGATGTTTATATATGTATACATGTACGTATGTATGTATGTATGTATGTCATTTAATTACAAGGTCATCATGGAACATGGTTGTTTAGTGATAAATGTTTATATGTATATATGTGTGTGTGTATTTTTCTGACAGGATGATGATTGTCTTATGTTAATGTTTATATATGAATGTATGAATGTATCTATGTCACTATCTGACAAGGTTGTCAAGGATCATTCTTGTGGAGGAATGATTTCTTATGCCAAAAAATGGCATGGAGAGGTTTGTTTGTTTGAGGAGGGCTAACCTAGGTTCGGAGTGTGTTGCGCAACCAACAAAACTCTCCAACTATTGGCCCTTTTGGCAGAGATCTGCTTGTACAGACCAAAGTCTCACCCGAAGCAGTATGGGGGGTGTTGGAACTAGGTTTCAGCACACTAATGGAGGAATATGATGTGGATCTAACGCTTTCTAATTTGATCTAATAAATATTGTGTTGTGTTAGGGCTTTTAACCTAATTCAGATCTAATTCTAACAAAACCTTTAACTTCAATGAAATTCTTGTGCAAACACATAGATTTATCCTTATTTAGATTTAACTTAACATAAACCCTTAACACTGATATAGTCTTGCGCAATTAGAGATATCTACGGTTATATCATTAAATCAGACCAATACGCATCAAATATTGTAAACTACAGCAGATAAATAAGCAACTCTACACATTAACACATAAGACAGAGATCATGCAAGTAAACTAGTAATTCTGTCAAAACTTCTCTTTATTAGGATATCCTCAATGACTGAAATTCTCTCTCTTGCATACACAGTCGCAGAGTCCTCGCACACAGCTCAGGACTTAGGTCTCTGCACACATAGCCGCAGAAGCCTGTCTCTACTCAGACTTATCACATAAATTTTCCCAAAATCACATTCACAAAAGACAAGATGATCTATGATTTTATGACTGATTGATTTTCGACTTAACACATACATGCCTTTTTATATAACTTAGACGTGAAAAAACCATGGAATCAAACTGTGGTTTGAGCCCCATATTTTACCCTTTTACCCATTACAAAAATAAGGAGCTTTGACCCGCCCTAAGGCCCCTTGACCTGCCCACTATGCTTTAACAAAAATGACAAAAAATGACTCAAGACTTGACCTAGGGGACCCTAGCCCAACAGGCCCCCAACACAAACTTGTGACTCATCCTAAAGTCACTATGCTCCATATTCCTGCATTTTTTATTTAAGCACCTGGATGGATTCGTTTAGAGGTTGGATGGCCTTGGAACTCTACGTGGTAGTGCTCTGCACTTCTTTGACTAACTTTTTGTGGTAGGCCCCTCCACTGCCAAGTTGATGCTACGTTGAGTCTAGTGGAGTCCCTTGAGTGCACCCTCAATGTTTTGTGACAACTAAAGTGCTTCAATGACCCAAGGTTAGGACCTTGATTCCAAGAGTTTCTCCTTTCGGTGCAACACATCCATCTCATCCTAAATATGTCGTCCTTCCTACAACTGTGCTAATCTTTGTGCGGGAACCAGGGTCTACACGGCGACCCGAATCTCATCAAACTGTTGTTGTTTGTCCCGAATGTCCGTCCGCAATTGTTGAAGTACTGGATATTCTTGGATGGAGGACCATATCCACATTGCGTCTTCAAACAAGTTGTTACACTCATCCAATGTTGTATTAATTTCAAATGTTGCTTATTGAATAATGGCATCTAGTTGTGCCCGAACTTCTGGTGGTGTCTCTGGCTGGAGCTTGGTCTACAGGTCTATAATATTTTGTTCCAGTTCCATGCGCACTATCTGTATTTCCATATGTGATGGCTTCAGCGCAGTTGCAAGATTCTCAAGCTTTGCAGTAGCCGCAATGTCAATTAATACCGACAATCTAGGGATCTAAGAGCAGAGTCGGTTAATGAGGAATTAAAGCTACGCATGTTGTTTCCCTTGATATAAATTGTCATCCCATTTATGTTCTTCTGAATTGGTGCGCTATGCATAGTAATCTTGATACTGCAACTCGTTCATGATTATTTTGTACATCGAATGCAACTGGCCACCGAGTATAGCGGCAAAGTTGACTCCAATCTCTGACCAAGCACGAGCGGTAGCGCATTGTCCTGGGTGAGAGGAGTGGAGCACTACACTCGAAATATGAATTAGTCTATTTTCGACAGTTGACTCAGCGACTAGGGTGTTGACTGATAGTGCGCTCACTTGAACCATGCTCACTTGATTCACGCTCTCCTGAATCTTGCTCGCTTGAACCTTTAGCTACTAGAGGCCTTGCTGCACATTGTCGAGGATGATCTTGTATTGTTGCTCGATGGTACTCCAAGATTCTTCTATGAATATCTTTAAAACATTTCCAATTTCGTCAAAATCACCTTCTGGGTGAATGTATGAAGGTGGGTTACACTTTCGTCACAAACGCGCCCGAAAATTTCACTCTCCCACAATTTCAACCGAACTTTTTCTATAATTAATCGAACTTATTCCGTCTTTTATGTTGACGGTAATGATAACCAGATTTTTGGTCCGAGGTCGATAAACCGGTGTTAAAAGTTCAGTCGAACTTCGTTTTTATAATATAGCGGCTCTCAACCTGGAAGAAGATTTCTATCATTTTCTGGTTTGTGACCGTTGGTGAATCTGTGCTCATCCACTCTACGTATGTGTTCGTCCACTCTGCATCTGTGCTTGTCCGCTTGTCTGCTCTACATATATGCTCCGAGTATTCTTTGGAAGCATCATTCTCGTCCAGGTATTCTTCGAAAGCATCTTTCCCTGTGTAATTGATCTATGTGCAAAGTCGTGATTTGAAAACGTTGTTCTATGTGTAATTAATCTCCATGTAAATTCATGATTCGGGTTTTCTGTTTAATTGATATTTGTGTAAAGTTATTTTTCACGTTCTCTATGTAAAGATTTGTTGTGTAAAGATTCACGTTCTCTATGTAAAGATATGTTGTGTAAAGATTCACATTCTCTATGTAATGGAAATGGCTCTGTCTGAATCACACCATGTAATGGAAGTGGCTTTGTCTGAATCACACCATGTAATGGAAGTGGCTCTATCTAAATCATAGTGGCTCTGTCTGAATCACACCGAGTGTACCCAATTGAATTTTAGCATATTATCGAATTGCTAAATTTTCGAATTCTTTAGCTTTATTTGGCCAAATTTGGTAATTGTGGGTCAAACTACATTAAATATTTTTTTTTTTAAATACCTTATCAGGTTAGATTGTAAAATGAGTTTGGAAGATTGGAATAATTTGGGCTAATGGTTAGGGGAGGTTTGGTCCTCACAGATTTTGTGTTCCAATCCTGAGTAAAACTATATATAGCTGAAAGCTATTCCAAGTGATATTTCTGCAGTTGAAAAAAAAATTGCAAATATGGATTTCCTTATAAAACATATTTTTTCTCTACACAAAAAAACCTGTTAAGGGTGTTTAGCCATAATTTTATGTTCAAAAGTTAATAAATCTATTTCCAAATAGATTACCTAGTTGTTATAAACATTCGCTCAGTTACTAACTTTACAATTATTCGACTTACAAAAATTTCATGGAATTGAAGGCTCTTGCGTCAATAAATCATCACAATCATGCAAGTGTATTGGAATTGTTTGCCCAGATTCATGAATCACACTAATGAAACAGAGTGTCGTTGGCTGGATTCATCGGATTATCACGGGGATCCATAACCACATAAATCTCGCCATTTTTTCCTCCAAGAGTGTCCTTCCCAAATCCAATGTCTCAATCTACCAATCATTTTATGTTAAGAATTATAAAAGGCTTACAAAAAATATTTGTATTTATTTGTTTTTTACTGTAATGGAAGTGGCTCTTTCTGAAACACACCATGTAATGGAAGTGGCTCTATCTGAATCACACCATGAAGCAGAGTTTCATTGGTCGGATTCACTGGATTGTCACGGGGATCCGTAACCACATAAATCATGTCATTTTTGCCTCCAAGGGCGTCCTTCCCAAATCCAATGTTGTAATCTACCAGTCTTTTTCTGTTTAGAATTATAATAGGCTTACAAAACTATTTGTATTTATTTGTTTTTTATTGTAATCTTGTCTAAAAACCTTCTAATAGTTGTTTTTAAATTTGATGCTTAATTGTTTCTCAATCATGAAATTTTAGAGTCTAGAATGTTTCCAATTCAACTCCATTCAAGACTACTATGAAGTATCATTTTTGTCCTCTCTATCCATTATCTCAAACAACCATATTTCTCTATTATTGTAGCTTAGAAATCACCGGTGAAATGACAAATGAGAAAAGCAAAGAAAAGGATGACAATGCAGAAATATCATTACACATCTTCTTACATAGCACATTTTGAGTTAAACAAGAGATTTTGTTTTGGTCTCCTTGAAATTTTCATTGCCACTTATACATAAAAGTTAATGATGTCAAAAAGTGTATTTATTTTTTTTATTCTGCCATTATTTTATTGATTATGCTCCTTGGGATGGTCATCTTAACATAAAATACTCTTTAAAGGGCAGAGAAAAATGGATAGTATCTAGAATGATTATTATCTTGTTTTTCTTGGACTGTTTTCTCTTTAATATTATAATGTACATCTTACCATTACTTTCCATTTTACATTTTCAGATTTGCGCTCAAAACAGTAGGATTTCAACCTAGTTCTTTCATGATATGCATTGTTTCAAATGATTTCTCCAATTGGCTTGTTTTCAAGTAGCCATCGACAAGGATGCCATAAACATTTTCATCATGCGTGAAATTTTGCATTTTCATTGCATTGACTAACTGCATAGCAGCAACCAAGTTATGTGTAAGCAAAATTCAAATTTAACACATATTATTGCACATCACCTACTCATTATTTTCTTTCCATCACACATACAGAATTACTTCATCAATATTTTATTTTCTAGACTTATATACAAAGGTTAGATGTTAGTTTTTAGATGTTAGTCTTGAAATAAGGGCATTTTTTGCAGAATGAACTTTGTCTCTTCTTCCTGTGTCTTGTTACTTGTGCTCTATCCCACAGTATTGTCAATTTTCTCACTTTGTCCACCTTCTGATTCTTTCATGTTGTTGTGATTAGTTTCTTCCTCTTCTTGTTTATTGTTGTTGGTCTCTTCTTCTAGAGAATTTTTGTCATCACTCCAGCTCCTGTAGCTACTCGTAGTGGCCTCCTCCTCTTCTTCTCATTGCTAAGTTAATTTTTCTTAAAAAACATATTCAAGATTGTATCTCTACTTCCTTTCTTTTACTACATTTTTTGTACAATACATAGAATCACTTTCTATTTTCTAGACTTATATACAAAGGTTAGATGTTAGTCTTGAAATAAGGGCATTTTTTGAAGAATGAATTATGTCTCTTCTTCTTGTGTCTTATTACTTGTGCTCTATACCACAGTATTCTCAGTTTCCTCACCATATCCACCTTTTGATTCTTGCACGTTGTTGTGATTAGTTTCTTCCTCTTCTTCTTTATTTTTGTTGGTCTCTTCTTCTTTAGAATTGTTGTCATCACTCCAGCTCCTGCAGCTACTCGTAGTGGCCTCCTCCTCTTTTGCTCATTGTTGAGTTAATTTTTTTTGGAAATAAATAAATAAATAAAATAAAATAAAAATTAATAATAATAATCAAGATTGTGTCTCTACTTCCTTTCTTTTACTACATTTGTTGTACAATACATAGAATCACTTTCTATTTGCTAGACTTATATACAAAGGTTAGAAGTTAGTCTTGAAATAAGAGCATTTTTTGCAGAATGATATATGTCTCTTCTTCCTGTGTCTTATTACTTGTGCTCTGTCCCACAGTATTCTCATTTTCCTCACTCTGTCTACCTTATGATTCTTGCATGTTGTTGTGATTAGTTTCTTCCTCTTCTTGTTTATTGTTGTTGGTCTCTTCTTCTTGAGAATTGTTGTCATCACTCTAGCTCTTGCAGCTACTCGTAGTGGCCTCCACCTCTTCTGCTCATTGCTTAGTTAATTTTTCTGAAAAAAAAAATAAATTAATTAATTAAATTAAATTAAAAATATAAATAAATAAATAAAAATTAAATTTCAAGATTGTATCTCTACTTCCTTTCTTGTACTACATTTGTTGTACAATATATAGAATCACTTTCTATTTTCTAGACTTATATACAGAGGTTAGATGTTGGTTTTTAGACGTTAGTCTTGAAATAAGGGAATTTTTTTTGCACAATGAATTTTGTCTCTTCTTCATGTGTTTTGTTACTTGTGCTCTGTCCCACAGTATTCTCATTTTTCTCACTATGTCCACCTTCTGATTCTTGCACGTTGTTGTGATTAGTTTCTTCCTCTTATTTTTTATTGTTGTTGGTCTCTTTTTCTTGAGCATTGTTGTCATCACTCCATCTCCTACAGCTACTTGGAGTGGCCTCCTCCTCTTCTACTCATTACTGAGTTAATTTTTATGAAAAACACATATTCAAGATTGTATCTCTACTTCTTTCCTTTTACTACATTTGTTGTATAATACATAGAATCACTTTCTATTTGCTAGACTTATATACAAAGGTTGGATGTTAGTAAGGGAATTTTTTGCAAAATTAATTATGTCTCTTATTCTTGTGTCTTGTTACTTGTGCTCTATCCCACAGTATTCTCAGTTTCCTCACTCTGTCCACCTTATGATTCTTGCACGTTGTTGTGATTAGTTTCTTCCTCTTCTTGTTTATTGTTGTTGGTATCTTCTTCTTGAGCATTATTGTGATCACTCCAGCTTCTCTAGCTACTTGTAGTGGCCTCCTCCTATTCTGCTCGTTGCTGAGTTAATTTTTCTGAAAAGAAAAAAAAAACAAAAACATATTCAAGATTGTATCTCTACTACCTTTCTTTTACTACATTTGTTGTACAATACATATAATCACCTTCTATTTGCTAGACTTATATACAAAGGTTATATGTTAGTGTTTATATGTTAGTATTGAAATAAGGGCATTTTTTGCAAAATGAATTCTTGTAAGTATTGGAAATAGCATAAATTCAAAGAAACACTCACCGAGAATAGTAAAAATATGGGACACTTGGAACTAGAATTTTTTTGGAGTTAATTTAAATTTAATTATTTTTTCTTGAATTGTGATATTATTTTAGAATGAGAACTTTTGTATTATAATTTATTAGTTTAAATTATTATTAGATATGGCTGTAATAATTGAATTGATTTATTTAGAAGAATCTTTTTCCTGAATTGAAATATTATTTTAGAATGAGAACTTTTGTATAATAATTTATTAGTTTAAATGATTATTAGATCTAGTTGTAAGAATTGGATTGATTTATTGAGAATAAATCCTTGAGTAAAATAAATTTTCCAAATTCATTTACCCACTATGATATAAAATTGTTTCAAGAGAGATATGAACAGGTAGCATTGGATCGACCCGTAGTTTTTTTTTTATTAGCTCCTCAACTTATACATCATTATAAAAGCTTTAGCTCAGCAATTTAGTTGTCAAGCCTCCCAAAAAATAACAAAACAAAAATGTGGTAGGAATTCAAAATTATCTTGATGGTCATACACAAGGATAGTTTGTTTAGTATTTATGTAATTTTATCTAAATTCTAGAATATTTAAAAATTTTGATTTATAAGTGAAGTCAAATAAATAGTTAACTTTTTTTAAATATATATGAGATTCCTAAAATATTTTAAAATCTACATAAAACTACATTTACAAGAGAGTTTTTTTGTTTTCCTTTGAAATCCTATTGCTTCGGCCAAGAAGAGTAGGGGAAGGCATGTTATTCACCCTTTAATAAAGTCTAGGCACCTATAGACTCTTACTGCCAAGTCATCCCACTAGCAACCTCTAGTCACTCAATAGCTCATTAAAATCAAGGCATATCACAGCGTTCAAGTGCCATCATAGGAGCATTCTCCCCATGCTTCCTATTTTATAGCAGCCATCATCTATCCATACGATACATATCAATCATCTCACTTGTATCATAAACATAAAGTCACCACAAGATGTTCAAATAAAAAATTGAAATATATATAATTTAGAAACTAGATTGAACAACTATGAGATTATTATCATAATTCTTGGCGCTTGTATGTAGTAGAAACCAGTATTCATTATGGGATTACATATCCAATCAATTTCTACTTGCAATTTGTCCTACCTCACAGAATTTTAGTTCAGCGAAACAACTGTGAGTATTCAAGCATAGAAACTTTCATTTCCATATTTCCAGTAGCTTTTGAAATGATCTTAACATAACGATCATTCCATTATTTTAAGATATAAACATAATAAATGTCAATAAGTTTCATTAACTATATATGCATTGCTATAATATTAAATCATTCACATAATGCATTCAAACATATGCACTAATACTCGTTTATACACAATCAAACTTTTCAGATCCGCGTAGTATAATTCATGCACATTAACACTTCTTTCACATTCACCACATTCACTCACTACACCCTTGCACGACATTGAATACCATCCCATGTTGCATTCATACTCAATCCATCTTGATATATGTATCCTAGCTAACTCTATATCATTGTCTTCATCGTCTTCACTTCCTATAAATTTTACACATCCTCTAGGCATCTAGATGTAAATATATGTATCATTGTCTTCATCATCTTAACTTCCTATAAATTTTACACATCCTCCAGGCATCTAGATGAACATATCTGTATCATTGTCTTCATCATCTTCACTTCCTATAAATTTTACACATCCTCCAAGCATCCAGACGTACATCTTTGTATCATTGTCTTCATCATCTTCACTTCATATAAATTTTACACATCCTCCATGTTGAAATTTGCAACAAGAAACAGCTAAATTGGCATCCAGAAACAACATGACAGGACACGCACTAGTGTGGGACCACAAGTCATGTAGTGATGGGTCCTAGTGATACATTAGTGTGTAGGCCAATTTATTTAATAAATTGGAAATGTGTCTAATTTAATTTTCCCTTAATCAAATTGGACAATAAATTGTAATCTTATCTCATAAACACTTGTAATAGTTAACTAAGTGTGATAGACTCAGTTAGCTCATGCATTTTGAGTTGATGGTGGTTGGTGAGGCATGCAGAGTGATTCTATTAGTTTTTTAGTTCAAGTTGTATTTAGTGCATTAGTTTAAAGCATGAGATATCAGTTAACTCAATTAAGTGAGTTAAATTCAGTTGAACTAGTTGTAACTGTTTGTTGCACTAGTGAGAGGTCAAGTCAATTAAATCAGATTTAATTCACATGCAGTGATCTGTTATGTAACTGATGATTTACTATTAATAGTTGCATGCATGTCAATTCTGATGAAGACCCAATTGAGACAGAGGTTAAAGGGAAGTTGACTATCAGTTGTATTATTAGCAAACTTCCTTGATGCAATTAAAACACCACAGGAATGCCCATGATACTTACGCAGTTAAGGAAGGCTGAAATTCCTAAGGAATAGGGATTGCATTCCTCATGCATTGCGTGAGCAAGGCAGGCTGAAAACAGGTTGATAATTGGCTAAGTGTTGGTCGATTTTTTCTGAATCAGTATGAGACGATTAGCATATTGTAGGAGACTCTTGTGAGAATAGTGTTGTAATTGTTTCATGATTCCTTGGTGAATATCCAATAAAATATTGAGGGGTTTTGAGAAGCAAGCTTTCCCCCGGGTAAATATTTGTTTTGTGGTTTTATTTTCTTCTTTATTTTACTTGGTGTGATTGTGCGATCATGTTTAATTTCCACATAATTAATTGTAGAAGGATTTAGTATCTTGCTTTAGTAAATTTCATGATCGGATTAAATCCATTGAAATACATATTGTTTGTATAATTTCTACATGGTATCAGAGCACAAGAAATCACTATAGTGGAGAAGAAATTGAGTTTGTGACTGAATAGCATTCGAATTTGCAAAAGTATTATTGGTGTGACAGGCGGATCAGGATAAATATGGATTTCAATGGCTTGAGATTGGAGTATGCACTCGATGGAATTTCTAATTAGATTGCGTGGAAAGATAGGATGGAGGAATTTCTGGAGGACAATGGGTTGAAAGAATTCATTGATAATGACATTCTCAAACCCGTTGTAGCAGATGTCGCAAATCTTGATGCTTGGAAAAAGAAGGTTGCAAAGGCGAGGAGGATCTTACTAGAGGGAGTAAGATACCACATTGTATCAAGTCTCCATGGAAAAGTAACTCCATATGCAATGTGGAAGGCTTTGACAGATCTGTTTTAGAGCAGCAATGATCATAGAAAATTAGCACTAAAGGACAAGCTCAAGAAAATCAAAATGGAGAAAGGCGACATTATTCCGAAATATTTAACCAAGTTTTTCCAATGTTAAGATGAGCTTGGGAGCATCATAATTACTGTTACAGATGATGACCTTGTCAGCCTAGCTCTTCTAGGCCTTCCCAAGAGTTGGCATAGTTATTAGGACTCTGTCAATGGGAGGGAGAAGCTGCCAGATTAGGAACAACTTTGGTCGTATTTGGTGCAAGAAGAATTTAGGTGGAATACCAGGGATGGATCTTCATCTAAGACAGATGATGAAGAAAATTACACCTTGGCTGGTAAGGCAAAGAAGGGGAAGGGAAATAAATCATATTCCAAATCTAAGACCGGCGAAGAAGGCAAGGAGCGTGACATGTCCAGAGTGAAATGTTTTCACTGTCACGAGCATGGACAATATGCCACTAATTGTCCACAATAGAAGAAGAACAAGAAGGCTTTAGAATCTATAGCTAGTGAGGCTTTGGCCTCGCAATTTGAGTTGAACTTATCGCTCATCGCATGCATGGTGTCAAGTGTGATGGGATTAGTGTGGTACTTGGATAGTGGTGCATCTTTCCACATGACTAAAGACAAAGAACTTTTCAGTAGCTTGGAGGAGAAAGACCTCCAGATGCATATCAAAATGGTTGATGATGGGTGGTACAGTGATATCGAGATTGGTACAGTTACATTCTAGAGACAGTCAGGTAAACCCTTCTTATTAAAAGATGTAATGCATGTACCAGGCTTGAAAACTAATTTAATTTTAGTCGCAATGTTGGAGGATAGAGGTTATGATGTGGTTTTCATTGAAGGAAAATATTTCCTTCGACACAAAGCCACAAGACAAACCAAGAAGATTGGGATTCGTGTGAAGAATCTCTACAAACTTAATGTAGATGGTTACGCAGCATTGATGGGTAAAGCAGACAAAGTGGTGATCCGGGATGAGGGTGAGTTATGACACAGGAGATTGGGCCATCTACACCACAGTGCTTTGAAGGTCATGCAGCATATTTCTACGAGGCTTCCAAATGGTACTCTTGCGCAGATAGACACATGCAAGGGATGTACCATGGGGAAGTGTGATAAAGCCATGCGATTGTCCCTTGAGAGGGAGCTTGATTTGCATGCAGATGAGGAACTCTTGGTTCCTAAGGATGAACCTCAAGATGTGGAGTAGCCACAAGGTGAGGATCATGGAGTGGTAGAAACCACTCGTGCAGAGACCTTCAAGTGGGGGAAATTTCAAGCCAAATGAGTAGAGGGAGTACATGCAGCTATACCTCCAGGTGAGAGGTGGGGCGATGTGCATAATTAATCCCAAGAATAAATTGGGCAGGGTCCTAGAGAAGGTGTGTCTCACGGATTGAACGTGGCTACGAGGATCCCACAGTACATCAGTAGCAGGATCGATTAGACTGATGTAGTCAGATGTCATGAAGATAGAAACAAAGTTACAGGTGTCGGATATTGGAGCGCAGATCAGAGTTGGAAGCAGTGCAGAGTGCATGGATGCAGATGTCAACAACGCAGAGGGTCTAGTAAACATGTGCAGTATCTAGCAGTTTTCAAAAGACTCTAATGACAGATGAATTATACTAATTCAGTTGTTTGGAGGCTATTCAGTTTCAGAAGTGTTGCATGAAAAATTTGCATCTGCGAGAAACACTAGAGAAGTGTTGCATGCAAGAGTTGCATTTACAAACAACACTAGGGAAGTGTTGCATATGAGAGTTGCATGTACGAACAACACTATAGAAGTGTTGCATGCAAGATTTTCATGTCACGTGCAAGAGGTGCATGTCCGCATGTAAGAACATTCCAAGGTACCGGATAGGGACAGATTTATTCCTTTCTTGTTGAGAGGGAGTGTTGAAATTTGCAACAAGAAACAGTGAAATTGGCATCCAAAAACAACATGACAACACACACACTAGTGTGGGACCACAGGTCATGAAGTGATGGGTCCTAGCGATACATTAGTGTGCAAGCCAATTTATTTAATAAATTGGATATGTGTCTAATTTAATTTTCTCTTAATTAAATTGGACAATAAATTTTAATCTTATCTCATAAACACTTGTAATAGTTAACTGAGTGTGATAGACTCAGTTAGCTCATGAATTTCGAGCTGAGGGTGGTTGGTGAGGCATGCAGAGTGACTCTATTAGTTTTTGAGTTCAAGTTGCAATTAGTGCATTAGTTTAATGCATGAGAAATCAGTTAACTCAATTAAGTGAGTTAAAGTCAGTTGAACTAGTTGTAATTGTTTGTTGCACTAGTGAGAGGTCAAGTTAATTAAATCATATTTAATTCACATGCAGTGATCTGATATGTAACTGATGATTTACTATTAGTAGCTACATGCATGTCATTTCTGATGAAGACCCAGTTGAGACAAAGGTTAAAGGGAATTTGACTATCAGTTGTATTATTAGCAAACTGCCATGTTGTTGTTAAAACAGCACAGGATTGCTCATGATACTTGCCCAGTTAAGGAAGGTTGAAATTCCTAAGGAATAGGGATTGCATTCCTCATGAATTGTGTGAGTAAGGTAGGATGAAGACACGCTAATAATTGGCTAAGTGTTGGTCGATTTTTTCTGAATCAGTGTGAGACAATTAGCAGATCGCAGGAGACTCTACTGAGAAGAGTGAATTGTAATTGTTTTATGATTCCTTGGGGAATATACAATAGAAGATAGAGGGGTTTTGAGCAGCAAGATTTCCCCTGGAAAATATATGTGTTGTGGTTTGATTTTATTCTTTCTTTTACTTGGTGTGATTGTGCAATTGTGTTTAATTTTCACAGAATTAATTGTAGAAGGATTTAGTATCTTTCTTTAGTAAATTGCATAATCGGATTGAATCCATTGAAATACATATTGTTTGTATAATTTCTACACTCCAGGCATCTAGACTTACATCTGCTATAATAATTACAATATATCCCATGCCATACCATCCTCCCTGACCAACTTCAAAATTCACTCAACTCTTCAACACATTTGGACACCTTCTTCAATCACCACACATGAGGAATTTAACCTCCCTTCATTTTTCAACAATCCCTAAAGAGCCCTTCCTTTCACTATTGAACAGTCCCTCTGGAAACTCTCCCTTATCTTACCAACTCAACATGACATATTATCATATGAATGCATAAAAAATATTTTGTCACGATTTTGAAATGTCCTCTAGACTTCCTTCCTTTACCATACCCCTACCTAGAAATCAATTCACACACATGCATTTAAATGTCATCGCATACATATCAATTGAGATATTGAACCATAACTCAAGGAATTCTTACCCAATTCCTTTCATCTCACATGTTATATTGGCATGAACAATTCATACATGTATGGTTTCCAATAATATATCTAATGTTACCTGATCAGCTAATGCCCCTTTGTTGATCAATGGACAATGGACATATGTTTTCCTGAAGTTAAACATTTTTTTCTAAATTTGATTCCTACGTCATTATATAAAAACTTAGAGTCTATATATTTT
The DNA here is from genome assembly GCA_034641835.2 of Pinus albicaulis. Taxonomy (NCBI): domain Eukaryota; kingdom Viridiplantae; phylum Streptophyta; class Pinopsida; order Pinales; family Pinaceae; genus Pinus; species Pinus albicaulis. The sequence continues at coordinate 430,392,231 of CM076578.1, forward strand.
TGTACTCTACAAAAGTTTGAATAATGTTATCATTTCATTGGTTGGAAAATTGATATCACATTGTAATGAAAATTTTACCAACCACTAAATCGATAACCTTCACTTTATAGGGCAGATTGTGCTTGGAATTAACAAATTCAACTACCTACTAAATCGATAGGCCTTCACCCAATAGGTTCGATTGTGTTTGGAATTGACAAAGTCGAATAAGTTCCCCACTAATGACGACTTAAAAAGAAAAATCCATTGACAAACTAACGAATTTTGGTACTTTGTTACGTTTTTGCATCCTCAGTCACCAATTTGAGAAGTATTCAGTGCCATGCCAAGCCACACTATTCTTCTGCTTTTAATTTTTGACAGAAAAATAAAAATAATAAATAATAAATAAATAAATAAAACAAAAAATAAATAAATAAATAAAATAAATCAGAATTGACTGTGCAATTCAAAAAAAAATTACAATTAAAGTCTATTATTCTGTTGTTCAAAAATTGCATTTATACATGTATGCATATTTGTTTTTGTTAAATTGTTTTGATTTTTGTTAAATTGTTAAATTGTTTTTATTTTAAATTGAACTCTGCTAAATTGTTAAATTACATGTTTAAAATCGTGAATTAACTTTTATTACTTTGCATAAATAATTCACCTATTGTTGTTTAAAAATTTTACCATCAACCAGTGGCATTTTTCCTAGACGATATCAGCGAGTGGAATTTTTCCTGTCATATCGTCCAGACCATACTTTTGTTTACAATACCTGAATTTACACAATTGACATACAGTACAACTTTGCATTTTCTTTTGCTTATCATCCCTTTCAAAACTTTCTTTAGACTTTGAGAAACATTGGAAGTTGACATAGTTAATGTCCATTTCCTAGAAGGTAAAATTTTTACGATATTCAATATAATCATTTTCCTTGCAACCTTCCTCTTCAACATTCCAAGATTGCAAGACTTCTAGACCCTCCTCTTTGGTGACAAATCCATTTTGTTGGAATATTTGCTACCCTGTCAGAATTGTATGCACAAACCTAGATTGCCATCAGTTGTATCAATTGGTGACGATAAAATTCCATCCTTTGCCTCGGGAAACTCATCACTTCCTATGCCCAACAACACCATTGACATTGTTGACATCAACAGTGCCACCAGCTGCATATATATCATTGTTTTTTGCAGTTAATGTCTTGTTATTTTAAACATCTTCCATTTATTTAAACTTTAGTTTTGACTGTGTTGTTTCTTTGTTACACTCACTCCCATGAACCATGTACACGTCATTTCATTTGGGAACCATGTACATGTCATTTCTCCTTGGGAACCATGTACAAGTCATTTCTCCCATAAACTTTAAGGAATTTTCTAGTTTTTTTGGGAACCATGTACATGTCATTTCTCCCATAAGATTTAAGACAAACCATGTACATGTCATTTCTACCATAAACTTTAAGGCATTTTCAATAAATGTTAATTTAATATATTTTAGTGAAATTTTTTTTTTTTCAAGGATCAAAAAATCCCACTAAACATGGTTGAAAAATGGACATTATGCATAGATGTTTCTTGCTATCCCAATCTAGGGAAAGCAGTGATTACATATGTGCTTTGAAATATTGCGACTAACAAGGTCCTCCAAAGGAAAATGAATATACCGGGAAGAACAACAAACAATGAAGAAAATTATATTGCATTGATAGAAGGCTTGGGAGAAGCTAGGGAGTATGGATCAAATGGAATTGTAGTTTTCACCAATTCTGAACTTGTGTGAAACCAGATGAAATGTGTGTGCCAAGTTAAGAAGGGGAGGCTAAAACAATTCCATGTAAAAGCAAACAATATTGTTAGACAATTTCAATTTTTTAGTATAATACATTGTGCAAATGTTAATAAGATGTCTGGTGATCTATTGTGTGGGGCAATTCCAACTCAAGATTCATCTGTCAAAGATGAATTAGTATTGTATGGGGCAATGCTAATTCAAGATTCATCTCTCAAAGATGAATTTGTGTTGAGACGCTCTCCTTCAAAATTTGTTGATGGAAATTGTAACATATCTTTAATATGTGTGTGTTTTTTACTTATAAATGCGTCATTTTTAATGATCATGTGTTTTTTTCAATTATATACCAAGTGTGCTCCCACCATGTAAGTGCAAATTTTTTAACTTCATGTTTTATAAAATTAAAATGTGCAGGACTTCAACAAATTTTTGTTTAAAGTGAGTTTTACACATCAATTTGTGCTTTGAAAGTTTTGTGTTTTACATCATTTTTGTTTGTGCTCAACATTTTGTACTAAATTACATTAATTTTTTGAATTCTTTTGAATTTATTTTAAAAACAATTGTAAATTTCCATTGTAGATATCCATATATATATCATGGAGGATGAAAGGCGAACATCAGTAGAATCCCATGCCTCTACGAGAGATGGGGGTTATGGATCGAGGGATGCTCATGGTATTTATATTAAATGTGCATGTTTTTAAATTACATTTGAATATATAATATTATCTCCATACATACATGTATACATGTGGAATTGAATTTTTTTTATTGAATATATATAATTTTATCCCCATGTACATACATGTTTACATATGGAATTGATTTTTTATCAATTTTTTGATTAAATTAGTTTTTAATAAATTTCATTTTTTATTTTTTAGGAGTTCGGAGGACAAGAGTATCTACTCCATCAATGGAACCTGGCCATGGTTCACGCAATGTGTAATGGTTCACGCAATCTAATCAATCATATGTACATGTAATTATATGTATATATTTTTCCATTTTTTTTGTAACTTTGTGTTTAACATCCTCCCATGTATCGGTACCCATCATTGTTTCCTTTCTTTTCCTCATCACTTCTACAAAAGTATTATTGGTTGGCCCAAGCTTTTTGTAGACATCTACAAGTGTGCTTAAAGAGTGTGTAACTATTTCTAAGCTTTTTCGACTCTCCGCAGGGAGTTTCAAAGACAAAATATATTTCTTCAATTTTGAATAAAGATGTTCACACCTTTGTAATGTGCATTGTTGGATGTTTGTTTCCCGAGGTAAATCGAAAAATTCAGAAGGATAAGTCATGGTTGGTGTACAACCTTCTTCTTGAATAACGAGGTCTGACCTACGTCTTTTTCAAGCGACATTTTCACCCTGTACATCAATATATAAAATTACATGTATAAATAAAAAAACATGTGAACAAATTTGTACAAATTTTATTTTTAACCATAAAAAAATTATGTAAATAATTTAAAACAAATTAATAATTGAATGAAAATAAAATTCAAATTGATGGCCACCATGAGATGGTTGGGCAGCATCATGTCCACCCTGAGATTGTTGAGAACCAACATGACCACCCATTGGTTGAGAACCAACATGACCACCCATTGATTGGCCACTGGCGGAATGCATACCACCACCCTCATGCAATTGGCCACCACCTATTGATTTTCACCAGGGGAATGTGTACCACCACCACCCTCACGCGACAAGAGGGAAGCTTCATAAAAAAACATGAATTTATAATCAATTTAATTTCAAGGGTCGAAAATAAAGATGTTAAAGGTGCAATATTTCAAGCACCCTGATATAGCTTGCCATTTGTATGATAGGCACCTTGTTGCCTATGAAAGACTACCATGGAACGACGAGGTTCCTCTTTATTTTGCAAAATTATTTTATGCAGAATTATTTTTGAGAATGAAACCCAATTATAATGATCTTCCCTCTGAATTTTTTGGTCCTGGGAAAGGTCGATTATGTGACCGTAGGGGCGCTAAACATGATGTTGAGTTGCCTCGCCCCGAGCCACCATTGGTAAGTCGACCTGTTCGTGTGGAAACTTTGCGGTCATAGATGGATGCCACTTCTCAAATTAGTTCTCAAATTAGTCGAGAAGCAAGGAATGCCATCATAGACAATGTTTAGAGTGGACTTGGTGAAAATGATGTTTTTCTGAATTGACAAAGAGCACGAGAGAATGCACGTGCTAATTTTGTGTATCATACGGATGATGAGATAGACAACATGAGTATTGAAGAGCTTAGAACATATGCAAAGCATTGTCGCAATAATTGGCAAGAATTAATTATTCATGAGGAAGAGGGCATGGGATCAATAGATCTTAATGGTTGGGGTGAATATTTTAACATGTACAATTTTTTAATAAATACATATATACATGTTTATTTGTATATGTTAATCTAACAAAAATCTATCATATGTGAAAACCATTTGCAGTTAACATGCTTGATGAATGAATATTTTGATAATATCACGGTCGAAGCTTCAAGTTCTCACAATCAAGATGATATGTTAGCAAAGGTTACTTTTTTTTAAATGTTCATGATGTTGATGTACAATTATTAATCTATTATTATATCGTTATCATGATGACATATTTTTAAAATAAATAATTGTGTACACATGTATGTATATAATTAAATATTAACAAATTCGATTCCCTCCGATGTTTTCGCAATGGAGCGGCCCTCTTCTTCCCTGTTAGAAGATGTGTCAAATCTATCGTCACAAGTATGAAAATGTTTTCACTTAAATATGTTTTTAACTTATAAATTGGAGTGAAAGTTTCAATAAAAAATGAGATCTAGATCTTGAGTTATTTTACAATTTTAAAATTGTTAAATTTTAGGTTTGTGGAGACGATTTTCGTTCGAAGCCACCCTCTTCTTCCCTTTTAGGAGATGTGTCAAATCCACCGTCACAAGTATTCAATTTTTCACTTATTTTTTTAGGTTATAAATTGAAGTGAATTTTTCATTGAAAAATGAGATCTACATCTTGAGTTATTTTACAGTTTTAAAAAAAATTCATTTTAGGTTTATGGAGATGATTTTCGTTCGGAGCCACCTTTTTCTTCCCTGTTAGGAGATGTGCCAAATCTACCGTCACAAGTATTCAATTTTTCACTTATGTTTAAGTTAAAAATTGAAGTTCAAAAGTTTCATTAAAAAATGAGATCTAGATCTTGAGTTATTTTACAGTTTTAAAATTTTTGAATTTTAGGCTTGTGGAGATGATTTTCGTTCTCCAAGGACTCTAGTGATGGAGTGTATGGTGGAGATACGAACATTCAAACAATTTGACCAAGAAGTTGTCTAACTTTTTTTTAAATATTATTGCAAATTAGTTTATGCATTTTCATTTGAAAAAAAAAAAAAAAAAAAAAAAAAAAAATATATATATATATATATATATATATATATGTATGTATGTATGTATGTATGTATGTATGTATGTATGTATGTATGTATGTATGTATGTATGTATGTATGTAGATTGTACAGTTTACCGTAGAGAATGTATTGATGGACGACCAACAGGGGACAATGGAGAGGGAACTACAAGAGGTATTACATGATTTTTTTTTTCATTTTTCTTTTATGAAGTTCTACATTCTCATTCATTTTTAAAACATTAAATTTTAATTTTTACACATTGTGTACAGGTTCCACATTCTTCAGATGATAGCACAGGGAAGCTCAGTACGCTGCTGGAAAATACATTGCATCCATCTATATTTGATTGATAAGGCACATGAAACATTTTATTTGATAGATAGTCTTAAATTTACTTTTCTATATAGATAGTCTTATTTATGCAGTCATATTTACTTTTCTATATAACTTGATACTTGTAACACTATACATTGTTATACATATTTTACTTTTATTGTTCATGATATAAATTTTGGACATATTTTACATTTTGGATATAGTTGAACTACATTTAATTTTATCAAGAATGATTTTAAATTTTGGATAGTTGAACTACATTTGGCATGTGATCACGTGTTGTGATATAATGTTTTGTTTTTTAAACTCAAGTTTTTTTGTTATTTGTTAAATATAAAATGAATCTGGATGGAAATTTCAAATTACAAAACACATATATATTTTGGATAGTTGAAGCACATTTGGCATGTGATCACATGTTGTGATATAATTTTTTGTTTTTAAAACTCAATTTGTTTTGTTATTTGTTAAAACATGTGTGAATATTATATAATTATGATGTCTATTAAAGGTGATATTTAGGTACATTTCGCATTCAATCACATGTGTCATTTAAAACAATCATAGTTGGTTTTACATATTTAAGTTCATGAATATATGTAAAAAGGATTGAAGTGCATTTAAATATATGTAAAAATGATTGAAGTACAATACATATCGATGTATATTTCTAAAAAAAATAACACTATATATATATATATATATATATATTGTTCATTATATAAATTTTGGACATATTTTACATTTGAATAGTTGAACTACATTTACTTTTATCAACAATGATTTTGTTGTTAATTTTGGTATGTGATCATATATTGTGATATAATGTTTTGTTTTTAAAACTCAAGTTGTTTTGTTATTTGTTAAATATAAAATGAATCTAGATGGAAACTTCAAATTATAAAACACATGTATAGTTTGGATAGTTGAACTACTTTTGGCATGTGATCACATGTTGTGATATAATGTTTTGTTTTTAAAATTCAAGTTGTTTTGTTATTTGTTAAATATAAAATGAATCTACATAGAAATTTCAAATTACAAAACACATGTGGTACATGTTATGCATTTGAACATGTGTGAATATTATATAACTAGCATTTTCACCTAAGGGTTCAAAGGTACACCGAAGGAGCAGACTTTGTGTTAACACCCATGCATATTCTCCATTGAACTTATTTCAGCAAGAAAATCTCCACTTAGCTTGTTATTAATACACATTTCCATGGAAAGAATGGAGCAGAGAATAAATCTGACGACCCAACGAAAAAAGCAGTGAGGACAGAGGGCCCCCGTGTTGGAGCAACGCACAGATTTTTAGTTCACTACCTTGCTATATCTAACACTATAGTTGATAAAGTTGTTGATGTTTTTCTTCTCTACTCAGCTTCTATTACGCCACAACAACAGTATGCAGACGAGAAGGGGATCATGGATTGCCTCTCTATTGTTGCTGCTGTTAAATATGGATTGGTGCAATCAATTAATAATAATGTGCACTTCAGCTGCTTATGCCAACAATGGATGGAAGTACACCTTCGCAACATTTTACAGTGAATCTGATGCACTGGGTACCATGGCAGGTGCATGTGGATAATCTCCACAAAGGCTAATGTCTTTTTGCAATGTTCAGCATATCATGTTTGGTCATCATCTGCCAAATTATAATAATATGCCAAGTAACCCCCAATCATATATAAAGGTCATAAATTTAGCTTCATCATGTGAGCGTTCAAATGGAAAGAGATTAAGTCTACCAAGTAGAAGGAATCAGAGATAAAGAAAGTTACAAATAAGATTGTACCCTTTCTTGTGCACCAACCTTATTTTCTGCCTGAAGGCCAAGTCAAAGGAATACAGATATGAAACAGGCTCCTAAATGTTGGAATGGTAAAACTACTATATTTTCTAGATTAGAAAGAGAGAAACAGGCCATATCTAGTCAAACAAATATAAATAATAATTAATTTAACCAATATGGCATAGCTCATAAACCAATAAAACCTAAAAACTTGTGAAACAACTTGAAAATTAAAATTTCCTTTTCATTGTTTGTTGCATCTTCCACATGCTTGATTAATGATGTAACCTCATCAGTAACGTACTGCAATGACAAAGCAGTTTGAATAGGGGGTGTTAAAAAAGAAAGAAAAAATCCTTTGCCTACATAAATTCACTATAAGTTGTGAAAGTAGCTGACTTGGGATATTTTCAATCAATATGCACCAATTGGTGTCTACCTGTTCGAAAATTTGAGCCACGGGTTCCAAGACTTTACGTATCCTACAAAACAACCTATGCATCCTTAAAAGATCATCTACCTTTACAAAAAGTTAAATCAGGAAATCAGCTTTTTGACTAAGGAATTATTTTGAAAAAACAGGTTCAGAATCCCCAACAACACAGCAATAATCAAATGAAAATTCCATGGCACATTTTCATCCCTTAGAAATTCATGGCACCCTGAATTCTCCTTCTCTAGAAGTTGACTCTCATACTGGGAAAGTAGTTCATTTTCTACTTTCTACAACCAAAGCCAGCAACAGAAAAACAAAAAGCAAAAAAAAACAAATATCTCAATTGTTCTATAAATTGTGTGTATGATGAGTTATTAATCATGATAGTTGAAGTAGTGGAATATATGTACTTCACTAAGTAAAAGAAACAGCGAAAATAATTATTTCAACAATAAGCTAAATGTAAGAACTTTAGATAATAGAAAGAAATTATTTTTAACACACTCACTTCCAACAACTTTTGTTCACTGCTAGAATGTAAATAATGGGAACTATTTCTTTTTCTCGTTTCAGACACTCCTCAGCCTGTAGTAAAAAAGGATATATACATTAGCCTCTTGAAAGACCCAATATCCATTCGATACCAGCACTCTAACACATGTATACAACACTAGAACCTATTTCACCACTGACCTTAATCATATAATTCGAACAAGAATCCTTTAAAATCCATGATGCAGCCTTTCGAGAATAGTAAGAAGCAGTGTCATCCAACATTGCTGACTCAAAGTCATTCTCATAAGCCTCCATGTTACCCATCCCAATCTCAACAAAGATGCCTAGAACATTTTTCAGCAAAGCTTGATCAATTTGCTCTCCTTCACATTCCCTATCAATCTGCCACATAACTAAGCACAATAGGTCATATACCAGCAAAAATAATAAAAAAAGAAATAGGTTAAATAACTAAAGAAATTTTTTGGCATTTTAAGGCAATACAAAACGTACCAGAGTAATCACAGCATCCCTTACATTATACTTAATTTCTTGGTAAACCTGCAAAACACATGAAAAGCTTAAAGATAGGTTATGGCTTTTAAAATCGCTAAGTGCCAGGATATCCACCCCTAATTCCAAGATATTATCATATGAAGTTCAATCATTTATAAAGAAGACACGAAGCATAAACATTACGAAGAGAGAAGGTATAAACAGAGAGAGCTCTACACAAAATATTGTCTGATGTTTACCAGAGCACGGAAGCACAAGAGACCAACTTCATTTAATGTAGGAAGACGACGCCATGGAATGAAGTAAAAACCCAAGTAATGAAAGAAACGTGAAAGCCACAGAACCATTATTTTTTTATTTCTCCATCGCTTTACAAGTTCTCTCAGCAAAAATTCATCATGTTTCTCCCTCAATGCAAGTAGAACCTGCGGAAAACAACTAATACATTTCAACTATTGACCAAACGGCATTGGAATATTACCAAACATCATTGTTACAATAAAAATAAAGCTCATAAATTTTTTCCAACCAAGTCTGTTTTTGTGATTGGGAGGCAAGAGTAAAAGTGCAATGATTCCCGAAGCGAAGTGTTTTGGAAGCGTAGTGTAGTCTAAGACATCATTGTTACAATAAAAAGAAAGCTCATAAAGTTTTTCCAACCAAGTCTATTGTTGTGAGTGGGAGAAAAGAGTAAAATTGCAATGATTCTGGAAGAGAAGTGTTTTGGAAGCATAGTGTAGTCTAAGTTACAAAGGAAATAAACCAGCAACCCTCCCTTCTTCACCGCATAAAACCCGTCGTGGGATTCCACAACAAAATTTGTCTTCGCTCTCGCGTACTGCAGAGGCACGGGAGGGTCAATCCTCAGCACCTCGTACACAGTCAATTGGACCAGCGCCATGCTCTCCAGAGCCCTCCCGTTGAGGCTCCCCTGTGCCCCAATGGCTCCGCGGACCTCTTCTACCAGATCTCTCGGAATTTGACTGCCTGCGCGGGCAATGTGTTTGACGATACTGGGGAGCATAATTAACATTCCCCCAAAGGCATTGAAAGAGATGTTAAACAGGAGATCATGGCAAGCCTCCTCTCTATTCAGTCTGAACTCTTTCTCAGCCAGTCCAGAGCCGACGCTGCTTGTGTCCACAGAAATTTAAACAGCTTCTCGTAGTAACCCTTCACGGGCCAAAAGGGCAGATGTATTGAATGGATGGTTAGCTCGTCCACAATTTTTGGAAGGACGCCTGAGCTCACTGTAGAAGCGATTTGAGTCGCAAACCACTTGATAACATACGAAGGGCCGTCGGTTCCGAGGCCCTGAGTGACTGGGTCCGCACCCGTTAATGACCGGCACAGGAAATTGAATATCAAGTGCTCGATCAGTTATCTGTCTCGACTGCTTCTGAGAACCTCGAAGAAAAATATCTTGAGTTTATTGCCATTTGGGAACTTCAATCGTTGTCACAACCACGAATTTCTGCCTGCCGAACTACGACTTTCCTGGGGACAATGGAGAGTGGTACAATCCCCCTCGCCAGCATTTCCTATTTCCTGTCACCGCCTTTGAGAAGATTTCCATGTGGAAAATTGGCACCATGAATGCTCAGTACAAAAGAGTTAGATGTGCGAAGCAATGGGGCATGAGGTTCGCCATAAACGGAAAGGATTTTTTCCTGATAGTTCGGCTAAGTAATGTCGCCGGAGACGGAGCTGTAACAGGTGTTAAGGTCATTATGTGATTTATTAAAAAGGACACTGTTCAGATTCTGTCAGGAACGACGAATATGAATAGTGTCACAAACAAAAACCCCACAATAGAACACCTTCGGTGTATTTAGGATGTTTATTAAAGGTGATATTTAGGTACATTTTGCATTCAATCACATGTGTCATTTAAAACAATCATAGATGGTTTTACATATTTAAGTTCATGAATATATGTAAAAATGATTGAAGTACAATACATATCGATGTATATATCTAAAAACAATAACACTATGCACATCTATATATATATATATATATATATATATATATATATATATATATATATATATATATATATATATATATATATATATATATATATATATATATATATATATTGTTCATGATATGAATTTTGGACCTATTTTACATTTTGGATAGTTGAACTACATTTACTTTTATCAAGAATGATTTTAAATGTTGGATAGTTGTTACATTTGGTATGTGATCACATGTTGTGATATAATGTTTTGTTTTTAAAACTCAAGTTGTTTTGTTATTCGTTAAATATGAAATGAATCTAGATGGAAATTTCAAATTACAAAACATGTGTGGTACATGTTATGCATTTGAACATGTGTGAATGTTATATAATTAGGATGTCTATTAAAGGTGATATTTAGGTACATTTTGCATGATCATGCATGTCATTTAAAACAAACATAGATGGTTTTACATATTTAAGTTCATGAATATATGTAAAATTGATTGAAGCACATTTGAATATATATGTAAAAATGATTGAAGTACATTTGAATATATATGTAAAAATGATTGAAGTAAGATATGTATATATCTAAAAACAATCATAAAATTCTAGGTGTTACTAGATGTGTCAAACAATCATAAAATTTTAAAATTTCATTAAAACATATATCCAATACACAACATTTTTCATTAATGTACATAGAAAAACTACTATGAATGTCAGTTGATAGTAAACTGGAAATTACAAAACATGTACCACACATTCTGCATTCAAGAATGAATATTATAATATGCTTAATAGATGTCTAAAAAAAAGTCACAACTTAAAATTTGCATTATATCAACTATGCTAGATACACATGTACATTTTGCAATAATAACATTATGACAAAAATTGTACCAGAGAATGTATGAAATCATTTAAGACAAGATAATCTGCATGTGTATGTGTACATGTGTATAAATTTTTCGTGTGCGTGTACCAAAACAATGTATGTGTGAAAACAATTGTACATATAACATAAAATATATATATATTATAATAATTGTAAAACTTAATAATGCACAAAAAAAAGGCTAACAATTTCTAGTTGAATTCTGTAAGTTCTAAAAGATGAATCCAAGCAGAAGAAATTGTTGGGCAGTTCAATCAAAAAAATTCTAATGGAATGCCATTTTTAATTATTTGTTCATGATCAGCTTTTGACATCTTCCATTTCTTAATTTTCATTTTTTTCTTTGATTGAAATTCTATCAACTTTATGCATGCTGCACACACCAAGTGACTATATTGGCAACTTATGACATCAGGTTCATAGTCTTGAAAGTAAAAAAATGTTGACTTTGATAAGTTTGTTGGAAAAAATAACCTTTCAGTATTATAGACCCTCTGTCATATGTAAACCCATTATCATCATAGTTTTCCAATAATTTCATCTTTCTTTCAATGCAATGCATCAAATAATACTTCACATTTTCTGCATTGGTAGTAGGTGCAACTACAACAACAACATCTCTTGCACAATAAAACAAACTTGTACATAAATTTAGATCATAATTAACATGAAAATTTAACGTTAAAAAATTAATGTGTGTACTCGATTTTATTATCTATTTCTAGATCTATATCATTTGAAAGCAATTTAAATGTTACATTCTCTAACAAGATCAAAAACTTGATCACCTTCAAATGATACTAGAGTCTCCTCTGATTTCATTTCTTCAAAGTTTGCAAGGGACATTTTCCCCTTTGTATTTAGTTCTATATGTTTCCAATCTTTTACATACATTTTGTTTTCACAAACATCATTGGATTTTGTGTTATCTATGCAAACATGACAAAAACAAGAATATTTTCTTTTATCAAATGCAAACACATTTTGGTATTGCTTTGTTTTAATCGAATGCAATTTTTGAGTCCCTTTTATTGTTTCAACATCATCTCTAATCGATCTATCTACATCTTGAACCCTAAAATGCCAAAAAAACCTATATGGAAAATTCAAACAAGAATATAAATATGTTATTCAAAATACCATCAAAGATAATCATTGTGATAAATAATGTTTAAAATTAGAAATCCAATAAAAATTAAATCATTTACATATTAGAGTTCTATATATATATATATATATATATATATATATATATATACAAGTTAATTTGTATATGTATATGTACATGTACCTTTGTACTTCCCTTGACTGTTTAGTCTCATGGCTTAGTGCAGCGATGCACCATTGAACAACTTGTTCAGCTAAGAAAAGTCAATTCGCAGAGTGGTCCATTTGATATCTTCGAAGTGCTCGTTTTATACATGCCCCTGCACCATCATGTTCTCCTTTTCCATGACCAGTCTCAAGAAATTCCAACAATGTTTAATGTGGGTTTTCATATGAATACGACACAACCAAAAGAATGATCGTAAATATTTGAATTAACCTGCGCATCCATCTAACCATATCTAATGTTCATTGAATTTTATTTCACGAATTTTCAAAGAGTCATAAATCTTTTCAAAGCAATGTTGTACAAAATATGTATCATGTGTATGATCGTCATTGATATAAAAGTAATATTCTTTAATAACATGTCGATTTTCACTTGTGCTTTCTATATTATCAACACTTTGTTCGGCGTGTCTATATAGAATATGGACAAGCATGGACACTTGGTTAGAATGATAGTATTCACTCTAAATTTCTTTTTGTGGAACAAATGTGTAGTTCTCTGCAAAATCAACTATTGAAAAATTGGTCCCTAGTGGAAAAACTTCACAAGATTTTTTGAATTGCAAGTCCTACCATCGAGCTCTATGGGAATTCTTGGTGTATTTATAAATTTCTACCTCAAGCTTTCTCAAAAACTCTATCACAATAATTTCTTCTTCTTGTAAATCAATTCTTTTATCACTTGCAATACTACTTGAACCAATCCATGTATGAATATGTTCATGTCTCTTCCATTTCACTTTTATGTTGGACAATGATTGATCATTTATATCAGTACGATATTTGTTTTTAAATAAAGTCAAATTTCCACAATCATCACATTTTTTACCACCAACACATTTCTTTTGGTAAAATAATTCATGGTTTTCCCACATATAATTTCAGATATGAAACCATGGATAGTGGAAGCAGGAGTTGAATCTTTCCAAAATGTTTTAACAAAATTAAGGAATCTGTCATAATATAACTAAAATTCCACATGATAACGACAACAACAAGTGTCGCGTACAGTGATATGTTTAACATACCATGGTTTTTGTTGCACAAAAGCACTGATTGAGACATTAATTTCATGATTCTCTTCTATCAACTTGTTGAACAACTCTGTCTGCGTGGTGTCCAAGAAATGTTTTGCATGTTCTTCATACTGATTTCGTGTTATTCTTCTTCGCATCACATCCCTTTATTTTGGTGAAACGCGTGAATTTTTCATCTAATATTCATATATTATTTTTATGCCGGAGGCGTTCTCTTTATGAGATTATGTTGGCAAACAATGTTCACCCCACCCAAATAGAGAGCTTCTTCATCACCCTTCTAACCAATTATATACCGACATGTGGTGACAGAGTATTGGGTGAGTTAAATTCACTTTGTCCTACCCGTCCTCAATTTATCCACCGTCCACGAGTTCAGTGTTGTAGACAGCCACGCGTAGAGCTTGGTCACCACATCGAAAGCCTAAATCAAATATTTTGAGGGTTTTGAAGAATCTCAGTGCAGAAAACATAGTTGCGATTGAATCGGACATCAAAACTCCCACTAATTCTCTTCAGGATCAAGGCAATGCTCATTTCAAAGCCGGTAATTATCTTAAAGCAGCAGTTGTTTACACTCAAGCTATCAAGGCCGATCCTTCAAACGCAACTCTTTACAACAATAGATCTGTAGCATTTATGAATATTGTCAAACTTAGTAAAGCACTTGCTGATGCTAAAAAAACAATCAATTTGAATCCAACATTAGAAAAGGGTTATTTCAGGAAAGGTTTCGTATTGGAAGTGATGGAGAGCTATGATGATGTTGTGGCTACTTTTTGAGACACCTTGCAGCAAAATCCACAAAGCGAAAAGATACAATGACAACAAAGGAATCAGCACTTTGTTCCGAGATCCACCTTCAACGCTTGGCATATTTTTAGCTATTCGACATTCTGACCTAAGGTTTGCAAGGTTTTGACCAGCATCAGGATTGGCATTTTCTGTAGGGAGATATTCAAATTCCATAGGGTTTACAAATTAAAATATTTCAATGTTTTATTTTTAGGTGGTTTTTGGAGTGTACTTAAGAAGTTGAGATATTAAAATAATTTAATCCTTACCACAACAACTAGATTAAATCATACGTGAGATGTACGCATGATTTCCTTTCTATTTTTTCTCCTTTTGCTTTTACGCCCTCCTTTAATGTACCTTCAAGCTTCGAAATTCGAATTATTAAGCAGTCTTTCCTTTAATTAAATTGTGAATAATTAATTCAATTTGTAATACCATCTAAACCTTTATTATTTGTGTTATGTTTTGTAGATTCTTAAAGCTTAATAATGTTCTATATGATGTTATACACTCTATTTTATCATTCTATTAAAATCCCTTTTTTTACTATCTTCTTGTCTGCAAACATTAATTAAGCAACAGAAATTTATCCCTTTCCTATTATAAAGTTATGATTTCATTATTACAAAATTAAATGTTATATTTTGTATAAAGTGGTTAGATTTCACTTCTCCTAAAATTGCAATGAAACAATGATGATAATCATGATGATTTTAATGCAAACAAACATCCAAACACAACCACTTGGGCTCACACATTGAAAGATTGAGAAGATCTTCATCATTACAGATGGCGACCTTTCAACTCCCTTATGCTCTCAAGGTAAATACGCAGTCTCCATATATGTAGTAGTAGACACCAGAAGGGAGGAAATTTAATTAGAAAAAAATTTGTAACCACCAGAGTGGGTGAAAAGTAACGGCCAATTAAACAAATTAACATGAAAAATGGCATTGTATCTTTACATGTGAAAATTTCGGGGAATTGGGCTTTGTATGTTGGTTAATTTGTAGCCTGTCATTTGGCTCAATATTAGTTCCAACAATTTTTTTTTGGGTTCCTACGTACTCTCTTTCACACTCCTTTCGCCCAGGCATGTGAAATCATTATGCGTTAACTAAAATAAAAATCATTTACCTTACGAAATATTTTTCACATGACCGCTTTTCCCTCCTTGACTTGCCATTGTCACTAGCAGCAACGCTTCCTTTAGCTTCTCTTTTAACCCCAATGGGATAAAGAAAGTGAACTTATATGGAAGGTATAAAGCATTTCCGCTAAGTATAAAATATCGTTCAAACTCATGGGATAAAGAAAGGGAACTTGTCTGGCAAGTATAAAGCATTTCTGCTAAGTATAAAATATCGTTCAAACTCATGGGTTGAATGATACACAACATGACACATCTAAACGTGAAAACTATGGACCCTTTCCCTCTAGCCCTATCTCACCCCAGGACCAAAGCAGCAAAATCCATCTATCTATTTGCAGCAAAAATTATTGTTTGTGCAGGTGACGCTGAATTGAAAAAGCAGAAAGCAATAGAGGATGCAACAGATTTTTTAATAAAATAAAAGGAAAGAAAACAAAAATTTGGTTGGAGTGCAAGCAAATTGTAGTATATTTTTGGTCATCATTCGTGATAAATTAGGGAAAGCTAGAAGGCAATGAGAATATTTGATTACATTAACAAATAAAGGTGTCTACAAAAGAAAAATAATCTCGCATGGAAGATGTATCCCCACTCTTCGGTGTTACTTTGCACCTCTCGATGCAAATGCTAGTTTTAACATCTTCTCCAAGTCTATCTTTGTATGGTTGCCTACAAATAACTGTCCAACAAGCGATTTCATCATTTACATCTATTTGCAATCGAAATTTCCGATGTTTGTGCAAATTTTTTCGTGAGGTTCCTAATGCTTGTGCCATAGATTTTACCAAGCAATTCTCTTTAGTAATTGATAAAACCACTGCCATTTGTATTGCTCTACATGCATCTAAAGCACTTTTCTTTCTAGATCTTACAATTGACTTTAGAGCACTATTTGTATTTTGTATCACATTTTCCTTCATTTTTTTTATCTTTCGTTGATTTTCGAATACCCAATAAAGTCGTAGCTTCTTTTAATTTCTTTGATGTTAAAACACTTTTTAACATTAGGGCTTGAACTGCCACAGTTTCATCTTTGAAGAACATATCAATAATGCACTTAACACGATATCGTATAACATGGTTAGTTTTTTTATCTCCATATGTGTGAGTGTCAACATTTTCTAACATCTCATCATCGATTTTGATTTCATCTGTACATATTAGAATTAAATGTACACTCAACATATATATACATACCTAGTGATTCAATTTATTCACTTGAATTTCTTTCAACATTTTCAACATCTTCAATCATTTGTTCAATATCTCTTTCACTTTCTCTTTCAAAATTTTCTATCTCATCATCAATATTTTGAGGAATATCTCTCTCTGTTTACATTGAAAAATATTTTTCAAATTAGTTCATCAAATAAAAATTAAGTTTCACAATACACTAGTCAAATTTTAAATATCAAATTTATAATATTTACATTTACATACCTGCTTCAACTTCTAGTTGAGGTTGATTTTCCCTTTCAATATTTGAGCGCTCTTCTCTCTTTTTTTTGCGATATTCTCTCCCATGTTCTCTACGTTCTTCAGGGTCTCTTGTTCGATCATATTTTCTCTTGCAATTCATTTGATTTCCCATGATAATTTAGTATGAAGCTCAAAAAATTTCCTTCAAAATCTTGTAAAAAAAACTCACTAGATCAAAATTTAGGCAAAAACTTAATTAAAAAAAGCATCACAAAAGATTTAATTTTAAAAAAACTCATTTTAAAAATTTTGCACAAAATACATACTTCAACCCAAAACACTTACTTTAAAAATTCCTCTAAAAAAATGTCTTTTAAAAATGAAATGAAGCTGGAATATTTCCTTCCAAGTCCTGCAAAAAAAATTCATTTCAAAAATTAGACAAAAACTCACTTTAAAAATCATTATAAAATATTTACTTCAACCCAAACCACTTACTCTAAAAAAATTTCACTTTAAAAAAATACCTCCAAAAAATGTCCTTTGAAAATTAAGCCTAGCCTCTAAAAAAATGTCACTTTAAAAAATACCTCCAAAAAATATCCCTTGAAAATTAAGCCCAAAAAACCTTTATAAAAATGCCACTTTAAAAAATACCTCCAAAAAATGCCCTTGGAAAATTAAGCCCAAAAAACTTCTAAAAAAATGTCACTTTAAAGATACCCCCAAAAAAAGTACTTTGAAAATTAAGCACAAAAAGAGTCCTTTGAAAATTAAACCCAAAAAAAAGTCCTTTGCAAATTCAGACCAAATGAAGAAATGTGCAAAAATATGCGAAAATAATGATTCCATTTTCAACTATTTATATAGTTGCGAAATGTTTTTTGTGAGGGGCTTCATTGAATTTTCCGGCTGAAGTAATTTGCGAGTAGAAGTTCGGCTAAACTTCTATAAAAAGCTCGGTCAAACTTTTTTGTTGTTAGAATTAACGGGATGAAGTGGCAAAAAAAAATTCAGTCGAACTAACATGTCTGCAACCATGCAGCAGCTCGGCTCTGAACACATTTCTTCAACTTTCGAATGATTAAACTCCATCAAACTTTATGAATTAACTTTCGGAACCAAGACAAGCATTTGCAGAATTCAATCTACTTTCAGCAAATATAACTTTTATGGAATTCCATAGATATTTACTAATTTTAATTAATTTTGTAATAAAATGGGTACAAACAATTTCTGAAGGTCATTATGATTCAGTGAAATCAAAATTTTGTATCTTCCAAAATACACTGTAAAAAAATTGAAAAAATTATGGTGCATTACATTGGTCTGTCGTCTGTAATGGGTAGTTTTTAGATTTTTATTTTATAATTAATATGTTGAGAAACTTCACGTGAACCGAAAAATATTCAAAATATGCAGTTTTTTCATATTGGATCAATTCAAAAAAATCTAGTAATTATGATATGCATCAGTTGGTTTTGTAAATATAACGATATCGAAGTAGACTCTGTCTAGATTGTTGTAACACTTTTTTTTTCTCAAAAACAGAAAGTTTTCAAAGAATACACTAACGTGTTTCAACATGACTTTTTATGAATTCTTTGATTGTTAAAGAACACACACTCAAAGAAATGTTAAACTGACATGTCAAATGTGAATAAAAAAATTCCAAAAAATAAATTTTAGAAAGCTAATAAAATTTCTGACAAGTTTTATTTTTATCGTAAAATGAAATTTTAAACAGAAAATTTGTTTTGGCTTTCCGAAAGTTGAAGAAAATATATATATATATATATATATATATATATATATTCTCAAAAATGGCAAAAAGTGTAACCCAACTTCACATTTTCAACACAAGAGACTCGGTTCCTGTATTTTTTATTGCTTTCCTCTTCTTGTGCGACCTTATCGGTGTATGGGGCCCTCTCTTGGAGCTTCGACTGGTGTCTATCTACATTGAAGGTGTGTTTGCACTGTCTCCGTCATTATCCTCCAACTCTTCATCACTAGGAACATCCACAGTGTCCTTTGGCTTTTCCTCCATCTCTGTCGTTGTTGTGGGCTCCTTTGTATCTTTCTTTGTGTCTTTCTTGGTGGTTGGCTTGGACGTAGATGGCTTGGGCGAGGCGAAAGAGATGGCGTCGGCATCTGTTGCTGCAATTAACCAGGAGGGATGCCAGTTGGTGGTCACCTAAATGAGATCATCTTCTATGACAAGGTACAATAGGTCATACCACACCTCGAACATATTTCCTTATGCAGATGTGAAATTTATGAAATGAGGCCTTGAAATCTGCAATGTGCTTGTATTTATCATATAATGTGGGAGATAGGCGAGGCTTCGACAGAACAACTTTGTGAAGCTCCGTCTAGAATAAGACCCAAAATATTTATTTTATGTCACCTGTGATGGATTCTTCGTCTCCGACAGAGATGTATCGTGTGTTGCTTCGCATAGATCAAGGTCAATGGTGGGGAGTTGGGATTGCAACGGTGTTTTCCATCCCACTAGTGCGACAAGCAACAAAGACCATGCGTAGTGGAAAATTTTCGCTTCCTCTTGTGTTTCCCAGATATTATCCAAGAATTCTTTGCACAGGTACTTGGCCTAATTGTATTAAACCCCTTTGACACATTGTGCTGCTAATGCAATGACCGCCACTGGAAATTCTGTGGCGCGACATTTCCTCATCAATTTTCACGCCAAGATCTATGGAGAAAATTTCACCGCAGGGTCGTTAATGGTGCTAACAGCAAATCCCATTTTATTCCTGACCACTCCATATTTCTGCTTCATATTGTCTGCGATTTGATTCTCCTGACCCTTGCATCTAAAGGATTTTGTAGGGTATTCGCCTTGGTATGGAAATCCTGTAATACAGTGGATTATTGTATCATCAATGGGAATATATGTTCCCGACTAGAGGTAGTTATCGTGCATCAGCGTCAGGAAATGGCACAGACATACATCATTAATGGTGTTACGACCAAAGGGGGGAACATGTAACAGGCTGATGAGATCGACCTTCTTCAGTCCCAAAGCTTATTTCTTTGGCTCAACCTTGATTACTCCAGTATCTTCATATGAGACTTGCTCCAAACACTGTGATGGCGGAAGCTTAGGAAATTTTGCATGGTCCACCAAATCTGCATCTTCCAACTTCAGAGACGGGAACTGTCCGAGTAGGTCACCCTCGACTAGAACATTCTGAGGCAGTATGGGTGTATCGATGCATTCCTTGACCTTATTAGGATCCCTGGGAACATTTACTGATGACTTCTGTGGGGCCATATACAGTGATAACTGCGATATTTGATCAACCTCCTCAAAAAATCCTTCCTCCAGTGATATTACCTCTGGTTCATCTACCATCACTTGCTTTTTCCTATCCGTGCGAGGGACCGATTTAAAATTTGGGGTCTATTTACGTGGGGACTTCCTGGTACATGATTTTTATCCTTTATTTTGTTTCTGCATGCCACTGGCACCATGATCTTGTAGTGCAGTAGGGGTAGGATTAGTTGCAGTCATGGTTTCTGGAATAAAATGGCCTAAGCCCTATTGGCTCAATGTCTCTTCAAGTGGTTCCCACTTTTCAGACATAAGAATCGACAAAGGGAGAGTGAGCAGAGGGAACAATTCGATCATATATCTCAAAAAGAAATGGGGACTTATATATACCTTCATTCCATATTTATAGCGATGTCGCAGCCTAAATGGCCTTATGTCTGTTGATGCAGCTTCATTAATTCTCAAACAGCTACAAATCTGGCGTAATCTCCTCATTAAATGCAAGTTACCCGCTCCTCAAAATGGTAATAAAGTTGTCCTATCTAGATTTATTGTTCCAACAGCTAGTTTCTGGCCTGTCTATGACTGCAGCATCCTACTAGCATGGCTTCTGCATTGGCCTCGTAGATACCTGTGATCCCTCAAGCTTCGTCGCACCAAAGCTTGGAAAAAAAAATTATCACTTCTGATATACTTCTTTACAATCCTCCACCCTCTTGCAACTGTCTAGAATGCTAAGACATTCTTCTGACCATATAGTCATTTAGCACGCGTAGGGATGGGGCCATCCCTATAATATTTTAGGTGGCTACCATTAATATATCTGAGAAGTAATTCACTAGTTAACTTATCCAATCGCACTGCACCTCCCTCTGTAATTTCCTTTATAATATAAGGTCTGAGCCAGTGCATCTTGAACTTCCCTGGAAAGCATGCAAACTTACTGTCATAGAGAAATACCAAATCATCATTCTTGGAAGTCTTATTTCAATCATGCCAAGCCTTTTCACACGCCTTTTTCACCTACTGGTGGAAACCAATAATAAATCTACCTTCCTCCAATGCAACAAGCTATGACAGATGCTCCTCCATAATATCCTAGTCATCCATGTTGGTTATGGCTATAATATGTAGGCTTGATATAATGTATTCCATAGGCATAACAGCATCTTGTCTGTATACCATATTGAAAGGTGTTTGTCCTGTCATCTTCTTGCACATTGTCCTGTATGCCCATAGAATAGCAGGTACGTTTACATCCTAGTCATTGTGATTAGCATTTCAGATCTTCATGAGCACATTCTCCATAATCTTGTTGAAAACTTCTATGGTTCCATTCACCTGGGGATGATAGGGCGTACTCTTTTGATGATGTATTATGAATTCCACTTCCAACGCCTGAATGGTCTCTTTGAGGAAGTGTGTACCATGGTCACTCATAATAATTTTGGGGAATCCAAATCTCGTCAAAATGTTCTCAAAAATAAAGTGCACAATTGTATTTTCACTTTAATATTTCACAAATTGAGCCTTCGCCCACCCAGTCAAGTAATTTGTAGCAGTGATGATGTATCACGCTCTAGTCTTCTTCCCTGGGGGGTTAATTGGCCCAACAAAATCAATTGCCCATTTTTCGAAGGTCTACAAAGTTACCTGTGGTTGTAGTGGCATCTCATCTCTGTGCAAGGGTCTTCCAGTCCACTGACATACGTCACAAGCATGATAGTATTCCTTAGAATCATTGTGCAAAGAAGGCCACCATAACCCAGCCCTTAAGATCTTATGCACAGTCAGTTTACTAGTGTAATGACCTCCTGCAACACCTCCATGTGCTTCTGCCAGTATTCTCGACCTCTCGAACTCTGGAACATATCACCTTAGAACTTCATCAACTCCCATTTTGTATAATTTACATGCGACCAAAGTGAAATATGTTGTGTGCACTATCAATTATTTATTTTTCTTGATCGTATATTCTACAGGCGTACTCCCAGTGGTTATGAAATGGATTATATCGACAAAATGATCATCATCTATCTTAATAGCAAACAATTGTGTCTCTTGTAACCCATCATCCAAATTAGTTGGTTCTTCACCATCTTCAATGCATGATAAGTGGTATGGTCCTGCATTCAATCTTTGAGGATTCAAAATCACCTAAAAATCGTATTCTTGGAACAAAAGGAGCCACCTACGGATCTTCCCCCCCAACACAGGATTGTTCACCAGCTATTTCAAGGAAGAATGATCTGTGAACATATTGAAATGACCTCCAAGCAGATAATGGTGGAAATTTTGCAGCGCATACACCATGGCTAGCCCTTCTCTTTCTGTGGTTGAATAATTGCGCTCAACATTTGACAGCTTCGGACTTGCAAATGCAATTGGATGATCAATATCACCAAGAGTTGATTGCAATAATACAACTCCTAACGTGATACATGAAGCATCAACATGTACATGGAATTCCTTCCATCAATCTGGGAACACCAAGGTGGGCACCGTCACCATATTTTCCTTAAGTATATCCAAACTCTTCTGAGATTCTTCATCCCAACAGAAACTGGCATCCTTTTTCAACAACTTCTCTATTGGTGCAGTGATCTGCACATAAGCTTGAATAAACTTCTGATAATATCCAGTATGTCCCAATATCGAGTGTAGCTGCTTCACATTCTTAGGAGGAACTAGATTAATAATAAAAATAATGTTGGCTGGTTTGACCATCAGTCCCTGTTTACAGAAAATATGTCCCAGCAAAATACCAAAAGGGACGCAGAATACACACTTATTCAAATTCAAATAAATTTAATACTTCCAAAAAGTATCGAGCATTAAGCGCAGGCTGGAGACATGTTTCTTCAAAAGTCCAAAAACAGTCCAATCATCAAAATATACTTCTAATAGCTTATGGATATAATATTTGAAATCAACAACTACTACGTGTGAAAATATGGTTGGCGCATTCTTCAAACCAAATGGCATCACAATATATTGGAATGAACCCCATTTCGTTGCAAAGGTATTCTTGCTCCAGTCTTCTGGTGCGATCCTCATCTAGTGATATCCCGAAAATCAATCAGTAAATGAATAGGCTTTCTGCCCCCCTACGTTGTCCAAAACTTCATCTGAGAATGGGGTCGGAAATGAATCATGTACACATGCATCATTCAACTTGCATGGGTCAACACAGATCCTAATTTCTCCTTTATCTTCTTTTCTTGAACTACCATGGGACTTACCTAATCTGATTCCTACATCGGCTCATTGATTTCTGCAAAAACCATCTTTTCCAACTCTTCCTTGACCTTTTTCTTATACTTTGGATTCAATCCGTAAGGTCACTACTTAATGGCCCTAGCATATGGTTTTAAAGTGATCCTCATCACACCAATATCTCCAATAATCCCTCTTAACTCAAAGAATCTTATGAGGAGAAACTCCTAATATTCAGTGAGGAGTTATGCAATCATTCCCATGGTATATTCATCCCAATAATATCCTATATTGGAAAATTTAGGTTGCTCTTATGTGCCAATATTGAATTTTCTAGTCTTAAAAGGTTCAGTAACATTCTGAAATTCAACCTCAGGGCCAGTGATTGCGCTTTTTCTTTTGGACTCAGGGATGTTAATGTTTCTAGGATCCTCATCATTTTCTTCAACAGTTACATTTTGCAACTCAACTGCATCCTTCATATGTGCATTCATATCTGGTAGGGCCTGTACTAGTGGTTCCCTTAGTATGTCAAAAATAACATCTATAATCTCCTGTAATGCCTCATCAATGCAGTGGGATCCACTTTCAAAATTGAAAGTCAAAATAAATCTTTTTGCAACCAAGTTAGCAGTACCATGTCACAGCTTAGTCTCTGGGTACCAGTTCATGCGTACAGTTTCTGATGTATGAATGAATATGTGAACCCACTCCAGTTATGGCTCTTCTCCCCAAGTGGCAGTCCAATGGGCTAAGTGCTGGCGCAGATCATATGTGCTTGAATATTGTTCTTTCATTCAAGTATTAGGGCTTCTAAATTGTAGTCATAGCATTCTTTGAGATTCCCTCTAGTTAGCAATATTTTCCTTGTGGGTTCCCCACCAGCGTGCTAGGGTTGAGCGCAGAGCTAGATCAAGCACGTGGTACTGCTATTCTTTTGGGACATCCCTTTCAAATGTATCTAAAAACATATTGGCATCTCCTATACCATCATATTTGGGTAATTCACGTACCTCAGAGGATATACAACACAAACATATGGTTACCCTATTATAGCGCAATGTGGATACTTCATGTAAGCAGTTTTGCCAGTGTTCTAATTCTTCATCTGAGTGTGATAAGCACAAACTGTCTTTTTCCCAACTAATTCAACCATCTACCGTGGGATTGATCCAATATTCATCCTTCACATTTAACCTGTAGACATGGTCAATATTGTCCGCTACATACTCGTTGTGCATTGCTTATGTGTATCTTTCTCCTTCGATAGGGTCTAGGGGGACCACAACCCTTGTCCAATTTTTCTCAAACACCATGCTCCTTCATTTGAGGTTAATAATAACATCCATGTCAAAATCCCAGTCTATACCTAGCAGTGCAGGATACAAATTTGCATCATCAACAATTTCAATGACTTCACAGTCAACAAAAACCTTGACTCCTTCGTCAACTATTATCCTTGATAGCCTTCCCATTGGGAAAATCTTCTGCTGGTTAGTCGTGCTCAGTTGAATTGAAGACCATTCTAGCTTAGGTTCTTCTAATTTCTGCCATGTTTGTTTAGGTAAGACATTTTCATCAGATTCTGTATCCCAGATAACTTGATCCATCTCAAAGTCTCTTATCTACGCAATTAATCGCTTCTCCTATCCAATTCTTCTTTTATTCTTGTGGATTTTGTTGACAACCCTTTGTTCAACCTGAGGTTCATATTTCTTGACATAGTTATCAATTAATGTTTAAATGTTTTCAACCACCTTCTTATTGCGCAAAATCTTGATACAATATTGCAGGAACACTTTCAGCTCGGTTGGATCAGTCTCATCTATGGCATTCACAACAGGCTTAGGTGCTGCTTTTGATGTCGACGCACCGGGGTCCATAAAATTATTCTTAGCTTCAGTAAAAGTATCCTTATCCCATTGTAAGTTAAATCCTTCCTTCTTCTCAGGGGCTTTCCGAACCTAGACATCTGTAACAGGTTGTTTTCCTTTGGCTTGATCTGCACCAGTTGTTATACCACTTCTAGTTACAATATTAACATTATTTTCTTCATTGCGCGGCTCTTCCCTCGTCATCTGAATGTTCTCTGTAGGTGTTTGAGTCTTATTTTCCTGCATTTTTGCAAACAACACAGGGAAATATTCAATTACATGGTTGAACTGCCGACAATACCTAAAAGATGGGTGTGTCAGGTTCTTGCATTCGTGTGCAAGGTGGCCAACTTATCCATAATCATAACAGATAATTTGGCTTCTTCCTGTACCATCTCCTCCTCCTCTTCCATGACCTCGGCCTTGAAATCCGCCTCGCCCAGAGGACAATGTAGGTGAATCCAAACCTCTACCTTTTGACTGTATTCTATAGGAAGCAACTTGTTCAATCATTAGGTCAAAGTTGCGACAGTTCTTATCATCATGGCCTACAGACCGACAAAATGTGAAATATAACTTCTTGGGAGACTAAATATACTTCTCCAACCTAGGACAATAGTCTGTAGGGTGTTGTCTCGTTACTTGACATAGTGTGCACCATATAGTAGGGTTACTTGGCCCTCCTACTCCTGTATTAGGTTTGATCGGATTCGGTCCTCCAACCGCTAGATATTATCCATATACTAGGCATTGTTCCTTGTAGTGTCCTTCACCTTTGCAGCACACACACCATACTCATGCACACCTGTCCTTCTCATTCTCCTTCCACAGTCTTTGCAGTTCCAAATGTAGGGTAGCTAGCTAGATTTGAATTTGTTGAACCCCAACATGCATTTTCTGAACTGGTGAGGCTTCCAGTTTCATTGTGATTTCTAAAGCATCGGCCTGGGTTGCAATATTTTTCTGAGACAAAGGAAGGCACAGATGTGGAAACAACATTGCAATAACCCACTCCCTATGTTGATCATCACTAATGGTGAAGCCTCCATCTCTGATAATGTGTTTTAACCATTTATCTGCCTCCCATACAGCTTTCTTTACTTCCTGGTGGATATATTTTAATTCGGTAACACAATGCGCATATGACTTTAGCTTTTGGAACTAATCATTCAATGCTTTCTTGAGATCATCTATTGTCATAGCTGGATTAGACGCTACATACCTCATGTACCATTCTAATGCACGTTCTTGGAATGTTGTAGCAAGTTGCACTTTCTTGACATCATCATCAGGAATCTATTGTGCCTTCCACACAGCCTCTATGATGAACCAGAATTGCTTGGTTTCTTCATTCCTGACACCCTTAAAACTTTGCATCGTAATATAATTAGCCATATTGAATAGCGGTGATGGAGGTGGAGGTGCAGGTGGAGTGGAGTGGAGTGTAGTGTGAGGTGGACTTGGGAGTTGGGTGGATGGGATCTACAATTCACCTATGCTATTATTTTTTGCGTGAGCAGAATCACCTAAAATTCTTGCCTCGGATTCGTCGTCGCTGTCAGATCTACCTTTGAGGGGAATATACACAAAATATCCTTTTGAATCTTCTCTATAAATTTTTCCACTGCATGTAGAGCTAGGTGGACTTCTTCTAAACATTCACTCAGTGTGGCTACATAAAGTACATTTTTCACATAAGAGAATTTTAAGCCACAGCTTCAAAGAGCGCAGAAAATTACCTCGTTGACCCTTGAAGAATCTTCTCTCAACTTCAGAGTAGGACATAAAGGTATCAATGGAAAAATCAGTGACAAATTTTCCAAGAATGTTGTTAATCCAATATTTTATTGTGTGAGTGATCTGATTTTCAGCTTTTCCCAATTGTTGAACCAACTCAGGAGTCCACTTTCTGATCATGTCATCCTTCCAACAGGTTTGTGTCTCAGTGAACCGATGCAACCACTCATATAGTTTCGTTGGGAAGGAAGAAAAGAATATTTCATGTTGTTCTGTATATATGTATTTTTGTTCCCACTTTTCACGAGATAAACACGAGTTTCGATTCTCTTGGATCGTGAACTTGCACACCTTTCTATCCAACCAATCTTGCGATTCGTTCTTAGTCGGATGCCACATCATTTTTTCCTCAAAAAAATCCTGGTCCTGGAAACGGAACCATTTGTTGGCTTAAGGAGTCCTGACCCAAGTTCAAAGTGTGATGCGCAACCAATAAAACCCTCCAACTACTGGCCCTTTCGGCAGAGATCTGCTTATGCAAACCAAAGTCTCACCAGAAGCAGTATGGGAGGGTGTTGGAACGAGGTTTCTGCGCCTTGAGGGAGAAATATGATGTGGAGATAAACCTTTCTAATCTGATCTAATCATTATTGTGTTGCGCTAGGGATTTTAACCCGATTCAAATCTAATTCTAAAAAAGTTGTTAACTCCAATGCAGTTCTTGCGCAAACACAGAGATCTATCCTTATTCATATTTAACTTAAAAGAAAACCCTTAACGTTCATATAATTCTTGCGCAATTATAGATATATACGATTATATCATTAACTCAGAAAAATACGCATCAAATAATGTAAATTATAGCAAATATCTAAGCAACTCAACACATTAACACATAAAGCATAGATCATGCAAGTAAACCAGTAATTCCGTAAAAACTTATATTTATTAACAGATTTTCAATGACTACAATTCTTTCTCTTGCGCACATAGCCGCAAAGTCCTCGCACACAACCCAGGACTTAGGTCTCCATACACATAGCCGCATGAACTTATCTCTACTCAGAATTATCATGAAAAATATCCCAAAATCACATTCACAAAAGATAATATGATCTATGATGTTATGACTGACTGGTTTTCAACTTGACTCATACATTCCTTTTTATATAAATTTGCCGTGAAAAAACCATGGACTCAAACTGTGGTTTGAGCCCCATGTTTTACCCTTTTTCCTGTTACAAAAATAAGGAGCTTTGACCCGCCCCAAAGCCCCTTGACCTACGCACTGCACTTTAACAAAAATGACAAAAAATGACTCAAGACTCAACCTAGGGGACCCTAGCCAAACAAGGTTCTTGGCCTTATAATGAATCAATTGGGAATTGTAACCCTAATAGATCTATGAATTCAGTATCATGTGGACATAAATTGATATTATATGCTTGTATTATGTCTATGTTTATGTTATGGACAAGTAATGTTGAGGGGTACATCAAAGAAGTGAAAGTATTGTGATCTATGGCATGTTAGGATAAGCATGGATAGTGGAAAGACACTAGCAGCAAGGTTGCTTGTGGTGTCAATGTGTGGTCTATGGATGTGCAGTACTATTGTTGTGTATATGTTGTCTATTTAGTGATTGTACCTATGGTGATGTGTAAATGTTTCATATGTAGTATTATGTACATATGATGTTGTATGTATGTTGTATTTGTGGTGTTGCATGTATATTGCATATGCAATTCTATGTACAAGTTGGATATGTGGTGTTGTGTATATATCGTACGGTGTGCATGTTGGATAGGCAGTGTTGTGTGTAGATGGTGTTGTGTACACGTTGTACATGTGGTGTTGTTCACAGGTTGTGCAGGTAGTGTTGTGTTTCGATGGTACAGTGTACATGTTGTGCATATGATATTGGTATACATGTGGTATTGTGTGCATGTCTCAAGTCTTGTGTTGTGGGCATGTGGTACTATATATGTGCACGGTGTAGTTGTGGTATCATGACATGTGTATTTGTTGTGTTTTACTTTGTGTATGTATAAGTGTTGTGTCATATTGTACACAGGGTGTAGGTGTATTTGTTGTATGCCTGTGTAGGCATATGTATTGTGTTGTATTGTACACCGGATATATGTGTATGTACTATGTCAAGTTGTACACCGGGTGTAGGTGTATGTGTTGTGTTGTACATCGGTTGTATGTTTATGTATTGTGTTGTGTTGTATGTCGGGTGTGGGTGTATGTAATGTGTGGTGCTACATGCCTTGTGTGGACGCAAGTGTTGTGATGTACATTATGTGTATATGTATGTGATTGAAGAGAATCAAAGGCATTGGGTACTTGTCGGGTGTGAAAACCGATCTTTTGTGTGTACAAAAATAACAAAGGCAGAAGTAAGGAACGATGAAGGATAAGTATCAGTATTTTATTTCAGTTCTATTATGCATGTGATCTACGATTCTAACTTATGATGGTTACATGTGATTTATGATTATGTTTTATGATGATTGCATGCAATTCATCATTTTTATTTATGATGGTTGTGTTCTTAGTTAATGGGATGTGATGTGTTTATACATATAGCTAGTTTGACTTGTTGTGATAGGAAGTAAACAGGATTGAAAGTGTGTCTTATTGACGGGCTACCAATGAGGTATTATTTGAAGTTATTTCAATTTATTTTGAATCTAATGGCAGTTATGTGCTCAGTACAGGAAGCACGTAAATACCTAGTTGGGTGGTTGAAACTTATTGCAAGGAGTAGAAGTAACAAAAAAAGGAATTGGAACATGTAGCAGTATGTTGGTAATGCACTTTAGGAGCAGAGCCATTGTGGGACACTAGTACCCAATAGTTTCCATCGATTTCCATGAGCATGCTATGAACGGTATGATGGTTGAGGCAGGTATATGCCTTGGTTTTTGTATCTTCTGATGTGAGGAAACCTTGCCAAGGGATGGAATTATCAGTATGGGAGTGCCAACGAAACTTGGAAGGTGTGTGACTGTACGGGAGGGGATGACCAGATTGCCCGAGGGATTGTGTAGCAGAAAAGGGAAGGTTGGGGATGGATTTATTTTGGTCATTAACGTTTCCAAATTGAATCATATGCACATTGGGAGTCTACCCTGGAACAATGAGCCAGAAACTATTCACGAGGGTATAGTAGCGTAGGACTGTAGCGCTGGACATTTCATGCAAACCTTGACTATGACAGTGGATTCTGGAATTCCTAGGAAGGAATTGAATCCTGGTACTACTTTGAGGGTGGAGGTGTGCGCCTCTGGATCTCTTTGCTGCTGAGCACGGCACCGTATCCTTTTATTCGTCGGGTTGAGAAAATGTGTGTATTGTTACACAACATTTTGTCACTATCCCTGCCATCCCCATCTCATCCATTTGAGGGTCATTTCTGTGATCAATAAGTAGTGTCATGCCTTGCAAATACCATCATTGCATCCCTTTACATGAGATCAATATTCCTTCTGTTGGAAATTTCTCGAGGTGAGTCAAAACCCCCGTTTTTGCCTCGCGCGCCCAGCCGCTCTTCTCGCGCCAATGAGGAAGATTAACACTAGACCTCACATAGCAGCGCCCGTCCCGGCGAGCGACCCGCGCGAGCCGTTGATGGAATTTTTAAATAGAGGTGGAGATTCCACTCTAACAACTTTGAGGATGAATCAGTGTGGTTGACCGACAATCCACGAACTCCTCTCCTTTATTTTATGGTTTCCTCCACCTCTTGTGGGAACCTCTAAAGGATAGGTCTCTCTCCACCTTTGTAGGGGGGGTCCCCTCCTCCTTTTCCTCTATAAAAAGAAGCTATATCTCCTTGCATAAGCTAGTTGAACATGGAGAACTGAGTATACTATAGCTGAACTGTTGAAGAGATAGAACAAGAAGGAACTTCGTTGAGAGAGCTTAAGTCCATGCCCTCATCCCGTCTAAATCCCCTAATGAGCATCTGAGACACACTTCATCTGAACCTCACTGGAGGATACTATGAAGTCAAAGCTTTGGTTGTAACTCTTCCTTATATCAATACATATATGTGACTATTGTTTGGTTCCCATTTTGTGTTATGTTATTTTTTTAATGAAATATGCTTAGCCCTCTTTGACTGGCTAGTAGTTATGAGTGAAGTTATTATGTCGTATGTTGTTCTTGTTTGCTGATATATGTGCATGTATCCCAGCATGACTGCAGAAGGATTGTGACTTTCCGAGGCAAGAGTGAGAGGCCACCACCACTACATCTGCGACGACAACATTGGACTCCAGGTAGGTCGATCTACCGTGTCCTCTTTTCATTTAGTATTTAGGAACCTACACTCTAGCATGTCTCTTTGTTTCTAGACCCACTCTAGGGCTAGAGGGATTGTCTCTATCCGCAGAGAGGATTTACCTGCTTAACAAATTGGCGACTCCACTGGGGATCAGTGTGAGTTTATCATTTCAGCTTTTTGGGTCGACTTCGGTCATTGACTTGCTTATTTGTCTTTTTCTAGTTTTCTTGCTTGTTTTAAATCCTCTGTTCAGCTCTAGAGTGTCAATATTGACCTCTGCTCATTGGTTTTCCCTTTTTCCCATAGTTATTTGGCTTGGCGCGCTTTTCTCTTGAACAGTCACGTTGATTGGCACAGGTTGTTTTTGTTGCAGTCGCGCCAACCCCTGTTTGGCACGGATTGCCGCCTTACAGTCATGCCAAATCCTGTAGGATTTGGTTTGACCTCATTGATGAGTCTTTTAGTCAATTTTTCTTGACTCTAGGTTGTTTTTTGTGTGTAATTGAGCCTTTGGGAATGTTTTGACTGTTGTAGGCTTGTTTTTATCAGTTGTTTTTCTATTTTCTTATCATTGTAGTTTAAGGAATTAGGGTTTATGAGTGTCTTCGTGCACTGAGACTTCTATTTGGAAATCAAGTCTTTTTTATTGTTGTGAGTCTCATTCCCGGGTTGATTGCGCTAAGTTTTCTTGATCCTTTTGAGTGTTTGCTTTGGTTGGATGATCATTTCATTTTTCGTTTTATTCTTCTCCTTGTTACTCCGAGCATAGATTACATTACTTGTTTGGGTCGCTTTGAAAACTTTCTTTTGGTTTGGAAGATTGCAGCATTAGTTTGAGTACTTTCTTGTGTTTGTTTTGTGTTGATTGAGTAATTCAATTTAAATTCCTACATTCACAATACTCAGGCTAATGTTCATTTTGTTTTTCATGTAATTAGTGCATTGTGTGCTTCATTTCATTGGAAAATTTAAAAAAAAAAAAAAAAAATTTGCATTCTTTCTTTTGTATCGAAAGTGAAAATTTCTTTTGCATAACTAGCATTTGATAGTTTAGGAAAGAGCTTTTCATTTTCGTTTGATTGAATTAGATGCATTAGTGGATTTATTTGCATATTCTCATTGTTTGCTATTGTTTGAAAGATCTCTATCATTCTCGTAATTAGCATTCATTGAATGGAAGATGGTGTTCTTTTTCATATAGCTTTCATTTAGGATATTTGAGATCCAAATTTGGTAGGGCTTTGAAATTGAAACATAATCCAAGATCAACTTTAAAATTCATTCAATTAACCTAAGGAAGCAATGGAACCTAACGCGACATCTTTAGTGGTCTAGGCTAGAGACGTGTTCTAGCGTCTTAAAACCTAGTAGCTATCGTTCGCCATCTGGATTTAGACAGTGCTAGTACAGACTTGTGCACCCTGTACCGTCGAGTATATAAAGGGACAACCCTCTAGGTTGCAATCCTTTTATGTATAGGAAGCCGAGTCTACCACCTTCTAACCGTGATACACCGAAAACAGCATTCGGTGAGACTACCTGTAGGTATGTTAATTCCTTGGTCATTTCTCTTTCATTTGATCACCAAGGTGTATATGGTAGTTCATGGAAACTTGGTACACCCTCTTGCTTAGAGTCCCTGAGTATTCATTTTGATCTTTTCATGACTCCTTAAAAAGATAAGATATCGTCGAGCACTTGTCCTTTCACGCTCATTTAAAATTGAAAGTGACTAGAGAAATCTTTTGCATGTTTCTTGACTCTTAAAATATGAAACAGTGAAGTCTGGTTTCAATGTCATAAAATTAATTTCCCACGATCACACCGTTGGAGCTAATTCTATGTACCTAACTAACACAATTATTTATTATCAATCCGGGTTGTTTATGCTTTGAGGCAAGTTCACTATATGTGAAGATCAGATAAATTTTTATTAGTTGGCATGTTTTTGTTTTCCTTAGATTTTGATCTTGGAGCCTTTTATTGGTTATATTTTTTCCTTCCTGTTTTGAAATACAGTCACAGTGGCAGAACCACCAGTTTTTTTGTCTTCACTGCCTCCTAGTGGTGGTTATTTTCCAAACGTTTCTTTTGAAACCCCTCAGTCCACTAGGTCTGTCGAGTTTTCGCAGCCTATTCTCCCATCTGTCTTGCCTCTTGCTACCTGATCTCCCCCTAAAGAGTCAGTTGAGTTCAATTGGCCTCCTTCATGTGCTTGGTCTGGTTTCGTGGAAGGAGGAGAATTTCCTACCCTTACGTTGATATCACTTTTTTTAGCTGCTGTTGTACCTCCTAGTCCCCGTAGTCTTTTCGAAGATCTTACGGCAAAGTCAGACATGGATTCATCCAGTCCTGTTAGTAGTGAATGAATGTCTGTTTCTACAGGAGAATATCAATTTTTTCCTGAAGATATCCCTCATGTTTCTACTCAGTCTTCTCCATCATCAATGTCACTTCTGCTTGGATAGAGGTCCTTGAGTCAAATTATGTCTGGTGTTGCATCCATAGAAAAATCCAGTACATCAACTCCTCCTCAGAGTTTGGTCCTCCCTTCGTTGGGACTATCACCTTCGACAACTGATTCGTCGATTACTGTTACATCTGTCCCATTCCAACCTACTGTCTGTGTGGCTTCATCCACACCGGTTGTTACGACTCAGTCGTCAGGATATTTTCACACTCGCAGGTCTATTTTTATCAATCCTACATGGCCTGTCAATCCCGGTCCGAGTAGATCACAATCTAGTGATGTGGAGGCCCCGCCTGCTTCTAGTGCAGTTTCCACTGCACCAGTGATTCATGGAATCCTTACTTTTGAAGAGTATATGTTGGTTGTTCAGCAACATAGCTCTCAAGTTTCTCAGCAGCCCCAAGCTCCTGGAAATCCTCGATTCCATCACTATGATGTTACCCCGTTTATTCGTTTCCGCATCATTATGATGTATATGGTAATCATGTTTATTTTCCTCCTATTGATCCTCATCAGGCTTTTTATGATCCTTATCAGACCGTTTCTCATCTTGTACCCACCTTACCTGTACAACCCTCTGGCTTGTAAGGACAACCCTCATCGGGACAACCTTGATTTCAGCAGGGCTCTACCTCTGGTCCACAGGGACAACCTTTCGGTCCACAAGGCCAACCTTCACAAGTTAAACCTTTCTTCCAACAAGGCCAACCCTACGGTCCGTCTAGTCAACCTTAGAATCAACCAGAACCATCTTATGCTCCTGGGGGGAAAATCTATCCACCACAGGGACAACCTTTTGCACCACAACTGCCGCCACACATTCAGTATGGCCAAAACTTTGTGCAACAAAGACAACCTTATGCTCCTCCTCTGGTTCAACCTGGTTATCAAAGACAACCTGATCCATCGCAACTGTCGGTCCAACCTCTCCCACAAGGGCAACCTGATGGCCCTCAGTATTCAGTTCAACCAGGTCAGCAGCCGATTCAACCTACTCCCCAACTAGTTCAATCGGTTTAGCAGTCAGTTCTACCTGTTTATCCAACTCAGCTAGGTTTACCCACTCAACAGCCCGCTCAACCTGCTCAGCAGGGTCCACCTGCTCAACCATAAGGCGCTTATTACCCTCAAGGTCAATATCAGTTGGTATATAGTGCGCCCCAAGTTTTTTATCCTCAAAATCAACCTTCATTGGTGTATCATCAACCTCAAAGCCATGCTGACATTCTGCAACAGACTCCATACGTTGCTCAATAGGGACCTCAATGGTCTACTCAGACTCAGTATCTTGGTCCGCAACCCCAGTATCAACAGAATTATATTGCTTCTAACCCCTATGGTCAGAATCCTCCAGGACAAAATATATGGTGGCAGAATTCCTCTCGGACTGGGTGGAATGTGAACACGGGTCCTTATCAAAGACCTCCAATGACTTTTAATACTCAAATACCATTTCTTGCTACGTTGGAATTACCAGAAGTGTCAAAGTTAAAGAACAATCCCATTCTTCATAACCCATATTGGCCTCCGGTTCCGACCAAGATTCCTGGTGATTGTCCTAAGTTTGAGGGAAATTCTGGCGAAGACCCCCAAGCGCATGTTATGAATTACCACTTCTGGTGTTCCTCTAACTCTTGGGTTGATGATTCTATCTGGATCAGTCTTTTCCAGTGAACTCTTACTCGTGTCATTGCAAAGTGGTACATTGAGCTATCTCGTGGCATCTTCCAAGACTTAAATTCTTTATCCATGGCATTCCTTACGCATTTTTAGTTACCGGTACGCTATGAGACCGGCACGCACCTCCTCACTTCATTGAAACAAGACCGAGCTACTCATATCTCAGATCATATTCATGAGTGGCGACGTCGTCGTCGCAAGATCAAACTTGAGATTCCTAATCAGCTTTTGTCTCATTGGTTCACCACCTCCTTTGTCCATCATATTGCGAAAACATAGCAATGGGGGCATGTGTAACCAAGGAGAAAGCCATTGCTTATGTCGAGTAACTTGATCTTATGTACTCTTAGTCATTGTATGATATCTTTCTTGATGCTCCCCGACCTCAAACTTATAAACCACCAGCGACTCCATCCGTCGATGGTATTATTGGTTCTGTATCTCAGACTTCTCAGAAATCTTCTTCTTCAAACTCTGGGAAGTCGAAGTCTACTTCTTCCAAAAATGTTTCTTCTTAGTCCATGTCAAATTCTGGTAATCCCCCAGAAGTTAATGACGTTCAGGCCAATCCGACAGGTAACGCTTCTAAAGGTAAAAATAAGGGTAAAGGTAAGGCCAAAGCTAATCAACTGAAATAGGATTCTTAGAAACCTCGTGTTGGCGATGGTTCTCAACGCAAGTCGAAGTACTCTTGTTTGATTTGTGATGAAGAGAACTTCACCAAGGATTGTCCTCGACGGTTTGAAGTGAGCCAGTTTCTCAAAGGCACCCAGGGAAATACGGTCATTCTTAAAGAACTTTTCCCATCTCAGCAGACCTAGATGGTAGAGAAACCTCAGTCCTCTACCCCATTTGGCTCTCAGGTGTTCATGATGAACGGTTCTGCAGCTGTTTCTATTGCTACTCGATCGAAAGTTTATACCAGATCATGTCAGGAAACGGATAAGGAGATTGCTGATGGTCCTCCTCCTCCACCTGTTTCTAGCCCTCTCGAGATTGAAAGGCCCAGTGGTGAATCCGTTGTATGGCCACCTTCCAAAGGTGTACTCCGCAAGTCTTCTTACAATCCCAATGCCCGTGCCGCTCACCATTACATTATTGTTGAGGATTTGGCTCAGACATCGTCTGCGATGTCCGCATTGGAAGTACTTCAGAGTTGTCCATCTCAACGGAAGGCTTTGTTGTCTGCGATTGGCAGGATTGATCCTGCTGATACTAGCCTTCTCGCTTTCGATTTAGCGAATTTCATTCCACGACATCCACATCAGATTGTGTTGATTATCCAAGTTTTTATTAATGGTCTCGACATCCATCGAGTAGTTGTGTACGAGGGTGCATCAACCTGTTTCATGTCATCTTCTTGTTAGAAAGCTATTGGTTCTCCAGCCCTAAATTCATCGCCAAATTCCCTTGAAGCATTTGATGGAAGGGAATCAAAGCCTTTAGGTGTTCTCGCTAGTTTACCGATTACTTTGAAAGGGAAGACCGTCAATGTCAAGGTAGAAGTAGTTGATGCCAAACTCACTTATAATCTTCTCCTCGGTCGCAGTTGGACTCACGCCATGTTGTGCATTCCGTCCACTCTCTTTCGTGTTCTGAAATTTCCGCACGAAGGAAATCTTGTTACTGTTGATCAATTGTCCTTCTTCACATCTTCTTCTGAGAACAACGTTCCGTATGTGGATCATATTCCTACTCCCTACGAGAGTGTAGGGCCAGGTCTTTTCAAGGATCCTGCCCTCATGGGTATTTTTCCCCTTCCTCCACCAAACACTGTTCAGATAAATATGATCTCTCGGTCTAATGACCCATGGATTATTCCTTCACCTAAACAAATCGATTCTTTTAAAGATTCGATGCCATTGAGTCTGATTGATATTGACTATTGTGAACATGTTGCGGCTTCGGAAACTCCGTCCTCTGATCATGCTCCTTTGAGAATGTCTCTTGACATTTATTCTCAATCCCCCTGGCTTGGCAATTTGGATTTGCTTGATCCTTTGAAAGAAGTGTTTTCCTTCGATGAAGCCATCATGGAAACTATGTCTCTCGAAGATCTATCATGGGACGGTGGTCATCATCGTTCCTCATTCATGCCTGGCATCGGGGCCATGTCTATGTGTCTTGAGCGATTTGCATCTCAAGTTCCTTCTCCTCCGCTTCAAATGCCTATTCTAACACATGAGGTTTTTATGGAAGGTAACTTGAGTAATATTACACAGACGATGCCTATTGACATTTTCGTGAAACCGAGAATCATCGAGAACATCCATATTGGGGTCACTTGTTCTTCAGATGAAGTACAATTTTACACTAGCCTTTTCTGCGAGTTCCGTGATGTTGCATGGTCCTACAAAGAAATGCCCAGCATTGATCCTAGTATAGTGGTGCATGAAATTCCTACTTACCCTGGTTTGAAACCTGTTCACTAGCGTCTTTGTCCTGTGCACCCTAGAAAATCTGTTGCCATTAAAGGTGAAGTCGAAAATCTTCTTAGCGCTGGTTTCATTTATCTGATTCCTTTGACAGAATGGGTCTCTAATATTGTCCCTATAGATGAGAAGTAGGGAACCATTCGGTTCTGCGTTAATTATTGTGATATTAATTGGGCTTGTCCCAAGGATAATTATCCTACTCCATTTATCGATCAAATCATTGAGGACTGTGTCAGGAGTGAGATTTTTTTCCCTCATGGACGGTTTTTCTGGTTATAATCATATTAACATTCTCCCGAGTGATCAACATAAGACTGCCTTCATCTGTCCTTGGGGTAATTTCACATATAAGAAGCTCCCTTTTGGCTTAAATAATGATGGGGCCACATTTCAGCGAGCGATGTCATATGCTTTTCATGATATTCATCACATCATTCAGCCTTATCTAGATGACCTTCCAGCTCATTCAGCTAAGCGTATGGACCATTATGACCATCTTCGTCAGATTTTTCTTCGTTGTCGATGCTAAAACAATCGGCTTAATCCACACAAGTGCGTCTTCTACGTTGTTTCCCGTAGACTCTTAGGTTTTTTCGTGTCCAAAGATGGAATTTGACTCCATCCGCTCAAGGTTGAGGCTATTATCAATCTCCCCTCTCCCTCCTCATTGCATCAATTGCAGAGTTTGCAAGGGAAGGCTAATATTCTACGTCGTTTCATAACTAACTATCCAGAAGTGGCTAAATAATTCACACGATTATTAAAGCAGGGCATCCCATTCTGTTGGGATGATATTGCTCAGAAGTCCTTTGATGCGTTGAATACGTTGCTTGTCAATTCTCCTCTACTGCGTCCTCCAAACTATCATCATGATTTTTCCCTATATTTAGTCGCCGCTTTTAACACGATTGTCATGGTTTTGGTACAAGATGATGATGACGGTAACGAGCATGTTATATATTACTTATCTCGTAACCTTCTCGGTCCTGAGACACACTATGGATATGTCGAGAAGTTATCGTTAATTGTGGTTCATGAAGTTCAGTGTTTTTGTCAATATATTCTTTTGCGTACTGTGACCCTGATTTCTTATTGCAACCCTATGACATATATATTGTCTTGACAATTTCTGGGGGGAAATACTCGAAGTAGATTGTCATCCTTCAAGAGTTCGATTTGGATTCACTGTTGCCAAGTCGAAGAAATCATTAGTCTTTGTTGATTTGATCTTTTCCCTCCCTTTAGACTCTGCTCCATCTCGTTCTGAGGAATACATTCTAGACGATATGTTTATCTTGATTAGAACTCTTGATCCTTTGTACGGTGATATCATCGTCTATCTCTAGACTTCTACTTTTAGATCCGAGTTGATGAAGGATGCCCGCCAACGCATCCGGCACCAATCGCAACCTTATCGTATACTCGGAGATACGCTCTATCGCATTGGAGTGGATTCCATACTCCACCAATGTTTGACTCTCAAGGAAGCTAAGAAAGCCCTGAATTATTGTCACAGTGGTGCCTGTGGCGGTCACATGTCTAGTTACACCACTGCACAGAAGATTCTTCGTGTTGGTTATTTATGGCCTTCTATCTTCAAGGACTGCATTGTTGCGGTTTGTAAATGTCATGATTACCAGATCTATCAGCGTAAGACGCATGCGCCACCTGTACCTCTTCATCCTATTATTATTGTTGGTCCCCTCGCGAAGTGAGGCATCGATTTTATGACATGTAAGCCTCACTCGGCCGAGGGGCATGCTTATATTATCGTAGCCGTTGACTAATTCACCAAATGGGCTAAAGAGATGCCTACACTTGTCGTTGATGGTAAGACAGATGCTCAATTCATATTGAATCACATCATTTCTAGGTTTGGCGTCCCTCAAGCCATCGTTACCGATGATGGTTCCCATTTTCGGCATTATATGGTGGCGGAGTTGACTTCTAAGTTGGGTCTGTGTCACAATAGCTCAACACCATAGTATCCTTAGGCCAATGGCCAGGTTGAAGCCGTGAACAAATTTCTTGTCACCATGCTTCAACGTACGATTGGGATCCACAAATCCAATTGGAATCTCATGTTATTTTCGGCTCTTTGGGCATACCGAACTTCAGTTAAGAATGCGACCGAATTCACTCCCTTTCAGTTGGTTTACAATGTGGAAGCTACTCTTCTGATTGAGTGTGAAATACCTTTTCTCAATTTGGCTGTTGAATTACTGTCAAACACTTCGCCAGAAGAAGAGCTTCTCCTCTACTTAGAAAGGCTGGATGAAACTCGCCGCTTTGTTGCTCTGGTTATCGGAGCGTAGAAGAAGCGGCCAAAGCTCATTTTGACCAATAAGTTTCCCCTCGTTCCTTCGTTGAAGGAGACCTCGTCCTCCTATACGACCAAGCTCATGATAAGCTGGGGGCAGGAAAATTTCAACCCATGTGGCATGGGCCCTACATTACTAAACGTGTGTTGTAGAATGGGGCCTATGAGCTCATTGATTACGAAGGCCATCCTCTAGAATAGCCCAGAAATGGGTTGTATCTCAAAAAATATTATGCATGAGTCATTCATGAATGACTTGTGTACATATGTGTCATTTTTATTGTGCAGATGTCTATTACCCCCTATGTCAGTTTCGCGGATGGTACTTCCCGCAGTACCAGGAATTTGTCTTCAGCAGCCTAGGTAATTTATGATCCTGCTGGTGAGTTGATAGATCTGCAAGGTATTTGTCTAGGAAGGACTACAAATAATGTTGCTGAGTATAGTGTTGTCCTTGAAATATTAACCGAGGCAATCAACCTCGGCATATACGCATTACTTGTAAATCTAGATTCACAGCTTGTCGTTCTTCAGCTTAATGGTCATTATTCGATCAGAAACTCGTACATTCTGAGATTTTATTTATGTGTTCGTTTGCTGGAAAGACATTTTGATTTTATTACATATCAACATATTCCTAGGCGAATGAATGCATTAACTGATACAGTGGCTAACGTTGTATTAGATAGACATTTGCGTAATATGTAAAATCATCATCATATGTAAAATATCCATGTAGGAAAATAGATGTATATATATATATATTGAATGTTTGCATCAGAGTGCATCATAAATTCAAAAAAAATGTGTGTTTTTGTTACATCCTGAGACATGTCTCTCAAAATATGAAAACATAAAACCTAAGTGTCTAATCAGCGTGATGCTCATGGTAGCATGTCACTGCCCATACGAGCCACCTCAGCAAGCGGTGAATTCGGTTTGGCACCCCTACGGTATGTATCTGGTAGGCACGAGGAACATCATCAAATCGGGCATAGTTCGCAACTCCGCGTGTGATTCCCTCCAAGTTGCGCACAATCTCTTCCTCCTCACCTCCCTCGCCATGAGGGTCAAAATCGCAAGGAATTCGCCTCACTATGGGAGACATGCCTATGGGTCTCTCTGGGCCAACATCTGCAAGCGCATGGGTTGAAGGTCGGAACATACATAATTAAAAAAAAAAAAAAAAATCATAACACTCATGAAAATTAAAAATGAGTCTTACCCAAATATTCATCCCAATCCTCTCCCTCTAGGAGTGGGAGGTCCGGATAACCAGTAAAATATGTACCAAAGTAGGGCCAGTCCTCCACGACAATCAACAGTCAGCAGAGACAATCAAAGAACTCCGGTCTCCAGGACATTTTTTGACTTCCCCCTGCCCTTGGCATCAAAGCTTCCCATCGAGCCATCCGTGGTTCCCTCACTAGTGGTGTCGGGACTATGACCTCCTAACGCTGAAATATTGGTAGTCGTTCGAGGAAGAACGATACCAGGATAGACCCGTAACCAAATTGCTTCAATTTGGGTTTCTTGCACTTTGTCAGCTATCATTTCATGTTGATTGTCACAGCCTCTGCCCATTTGTAGATGGTCGGTGTCATGCAGTCTACAGCAAGAAGTAGTTGTGTCTTTGTTCCTTCGTGTGGTGCTTGCGATCCCGCAGCTCATGTGATGGTGTGTAGCACTACTTTTAGTGCCAAGTCTGGGATAGTTTGGATATCCACTTTCCCACTTCCTGATCCCTTCCATGCCCCTGGACATACCCTGTCAATCACCATGTACATGTTCTTCATGCAAGGTAGGGTGCCAGTTTGGATTGGTGTTGCTCCCCTCCATGATAGTCCTGTTATGAAGTATACATTAGAAACATCAATCTCGAGTTCCTGATCTTGAAGGATGAACTTTTCCTGATCCTCGTCCCATACGTTGATCAAATACTGTAGCATCTTCGGTTGAGCTTGGAGACACGGTGTCAAGAAGAACTTTTTCAGTCCACAGTCTCTGAGAGCTTCCATGCATCTCTCATTTTCCATGGCAAGCTCATCTTCTTTGTTGTGTTCCCGTTCTTTCCATTCGATCACCATTCTGCCGCTTTATACCTGCAAACATGTTCATATGAACGGTATTACTTGATTTAGAAGCTTGAATTTGTGAAAAAATGGGCCCTTAACTTGCATTTTCAAAAGCTAACATGGTATGCGCAGTTGGCGCGACTGTTTCTAAAACAGTCGCACCAATGGGCGCCCTAGTTCAGAAAAATGGGCGATTGGCGCAAGTTCGTGTCCGAAACTCGTGCCAACTGTCGTGCCCTAAAATTTGCATTTTCCTCCTCATAAATCAAAATTTAAGGTTGTGGGGAATAAAAGAGGACTTAAATTGAAGGGAAGGATGTCGACTCTTACCTGGAACTGACGGATTCGAGATTGGTTTGTCGAATCGTCCACTATCGTCGCCACAAAATCATAGTGTAAAATGGGTAACTATTGATCCACAAGAGGTAAAAAGTGAAAAGTAATTATTTTTATCATTTTTTGCATTTTATAACTTTTCACAACCCTAATTAGATTTTGATACATACTTTTCGATTATTTGATTATATTATTTCGAGAAATGGGTTATACATGTATCTCTTGTGCAGCGATAGGTTTTCACGCGATAGTGATGAAGTAACGAGTTGTATTTTATACTTTTTCGGACACGGTAAAAACACGAAAAAGTCACTACTGGAGTCATCTTTCAGCTCTTTTCTAACTCTCTAAAATTGAAAATGTTGCCGAGATTCTTGTCGTTTCAAACTCGTTAAATGGTTTTGAAACGGTATCTACCCAGTATACGTTTACCCCTTTTTCGGGCTAGGATGGATTATTTACGAAAAAGAAATACCTTAGCCTATCGCGACTAAGAGGTTCTCTCAGATATTATTTTCTACCTTTTTGGATCTGAGAGACTATTTACGAAAAGGGTCATACTAGAGTTTTATTTTCTGCCTTCTTTTCAAACTCTCTAAACATGAAAACATGTCGAGTTCTCCCTTTGTCAGAATCGTTAAACCCTAGTGACATTGGACTTCATCTCCATGACGTTACTCAAGTTCCTCCTTCCTATGGCTCGTAAAATGTACTAGGTTGGATTTGTCCGAAGGACAAACTTACATTACATGCATATGTTATCCCCTTAAAGCTTGTTTTAAAAAATAATTGGGGTACTCGCTAGAAATGGTGGGGGGAAATGGAACCAGTTTTTAGTTATGTTGGCAGTATGTCGCTCTTGAACATGGCACTTGGCTATATTCGTGTTGGGTTGGGGACATCTCATTTCGTCATTTTTGCCTCCATGGGTTTGGGTAACATCTTTTGACCTCTCATTTGTTCTTTGCCACGTCATCATGACCTCAGATCCCTTGATGTCAAATACTGCAAAATCCAGTGTCGTGTCACTGATATGTTCAAGAGAAGTTTGCCTCTGCATTTTTCAACCTCCCTCTAATTCTC
Organism: Pinus albicaulis; assembly: GCA_034641835.2. NCBI lineage: Eukaryota > Viridiplantae > Streptophyta > Pinopsida > Pinales > Pinaceae > Pinus > Pinus albicaulis. The sequence continues at coordinate 430,436,458 of CM076578.1, forward strand.
TGTTGGTCCTGATTCATTATCATCATGTTCCTCTATCTCGTGTCGATGATGTGGGAAACATTATGGCCCTCCTTCGACCAGGTCACTTCTTGTCGACTTCAGCTCATTATCCAAGAATCTGATCTAGAGACTCCCTTCCGGTACCTTAGAGCCTGCATGTCCCAATGGCAGGTTTTTCGCATTCGACGCAAGGTTCACATCATTGGCCTTCGATCAAGTGATTCTACAGGTGTTCAACGTCAGATCACTATTCATATTTCGTAGATTGTACTTCTTGTACCTTGAGAGCCATTGTCATTATTGGTGGTTTCTCTCACGTATGTTAACAACTTTCATCATTGGTTGGTAATCAGACGATTTTCTTGCATGTTCGACTTCAGCTCATATATTCGCATGCTTGAATTTGTACTTGTTTGGGTCGAGATGGAGTGTAAGACCTTGGGTTTTATCTGATAAATTCTAGGCTGTGGGTTCTTGTGGATTATCATGACTTATTGCATGACTCTTTTGATTGGATGGTTTCGACCATGCCTGAGTCTATTTGATGATCCTTCCTACTGGATGGTTGTGTCCATACCTCGGATCTCAATTTTTATGTACTCTATTGTGGATGGTTGCGCCCATACCACATGTTCATATTTCAAAGATATTAGTTGTATTTGTAATTTCAGGTTTTCTGATAGCGGTGTTTAGTTCAAATGTGTTCTCGTAAATCATTTTGCCCCTCCCTCTCCCTCGGACCTCATGCTATAGGGGGCATCTGTTACACAGCATTTTTTCACTATCCCTGTAATCCCCATATCGCACATTGGAGGATCATTTATGTGACTAATAATAATTGTCATGCCTTGCAAAGACCATCATTGCATCCCTTTACATGAGATCAATATTCCCTTGTTGACAATTCCCTGAGCAGAGCTTCAGAAACCCCTGTTTTTGCCTTGGCATGAGTATCCAATTATGCCCTCGCACCAATGAGGAAGATTAACGTTGGACCTCGTGCTAGTGGGTGCTTTGTCCCAGTTAGCCACTCGCGCTGAGCTATTTATGGAATGTTTTTTAAAAATAGAGGTGGAGATTCCATTCTAACAACTTAAAGGATGAGTCATTGGGTGTGGTTGGACTGAATAACCATGGACTCCCTCCTTTAGTTTATGGTTTCCACCTCTTTTGGGAACCTCCTAAAGGATTCATCTCCCTTCCACCTTTGTAGGGATCCCAACCTCCTCCTTTTCCTCTATAAAAAGAAGTTATCTCTCCTTGCATAAGCTAGCTGAACATGGAGAACTGAGTATACTATAGTTGAACTGTTGAAGAGATAGAACAAGAAGGAACTTCGTTTAGAGAGCTTAATTCCATGCCCTCATCTTGTCTGAATCCCCTGATGAGCATCTGAGATGTGCTTTCTCTGAACCCGACTGGAGGAGACTACGATGATAAATCTTAGGTTGTAACTCTTCCTTCTATCAATACATATATGTGACTATTGTTTGGTTCCCATTTTTTGTTATGTTATTTGTTTAATGCAATATGCTTAGCCCTCTTTGACTAACTAATAGTTATGAATGAAGTTATTATGTCGTATTATTTTCTTGTTTACTGATATATGTGCAGGTATCCCAGCATGACTGTAGAAGGATTGTGACTTGTCGAGGCAGGAGCGAGAGGCCACCACCACCACAGCCATGACGATAGCATTGGACTCTAGGTAGGTCAATCTACCGTGTCCTCTTTTCATTCAGTAATTAGGAACCTACACTCTAGCATGTATCTTTGTTTCTAGACCCACTCTAGGGCTAGAGGGATCATCTCTATCCGCAGAGAGGATTTACCTGCTTAACATGTATATGTGTATATTATTGTAAATATTGTATTGATCTGGTTTATAAAGCTCCACAGACAATATGGTTATTTGTTGGTTGAAGCGAATGTGCTCAAGTATATGTGGTTGTTATTGTAAATATCACAATAATTTGTGTTATAAAGCTCCAGTAAACGATATGATTTTCATGTTTTAGCATATGGCCATTGTAAATACTAAAACGAGCTATGTTATAAATATCCATAGGTAGTATGTTTTGTTTTTAGAAATTTTCTATTTTTTCGATGTCATTGAACACTGAGGACAATGTTACCACAAGGAGGAGGGTTCTATAACATCCCTGGTAAAAATCCATGTGAAAAATATATATAAGTCCACGGTTTATGGGACACGTATTCCAAGCTGAATGGTGGGAAAAAACATCCTAGCGGGTGTTCATTTCGGTTATTATGGATAAATTAAATTGGCAATGGAAAAGGATTTGGAAAGTCATGAAGCATTAATTGGCATTTTTTTATGAAAATAATGGAAATTGGGAGAAAAGGAAGGTGAAAGGTCACAATTTGCACGTGAGGAGGAAATTGAAGGGAAAAATGGAAAATGAAGAAATTAGGGGCCTCATTAATAAAAATGCTTCTGAGGATCAGTTGGTAAGCTTTTTGCTCAAGCTTTTTGGTCAGTGCATTTTTTGAGCTCTCTCGTTATTCTCTTTCTCTCTCACTCTTGGACACTTAGAATGTTCTTGGAGCACTTGGGCATTGGAGAAAGAAAGGAAAAGCAAGCAAGGAAGTGCAGGATCAAGCATCTACAATGAGATTCTTTGCAGGTATCGATTTGCATATGTGGTTTCCTTACTAGATATAGGATGCATGGTATTGCATGTGGTTTCTTTTTGTCTTGGCATGGGTTTTTCTAGGTGTGACAGTGTTTTCAGCCCAGTCTTTCCATTTCCGTATAGCTTTGACGAGATGGGTTTCTCATATTTTGGTTGAGCTAAATTGCTGGAGGGATTTGAATTTGAGTGGGGTGGATCTCCGAAATGATAAACACGTGGCCTGGTGGTCCCTGAGCCGGACTGTGGATCACAGTAAATCCACTCGCCTAGTAACCCTGAGCTAGATTGTGGGTTGCGGTAAAGCCAGATTGTGTGCCTCAGTGGGCCTAGGAATCCTTGTCGGTGAATGGTGGGATATATGGTAAATCCAAGAGGTGGATTTCTCTTTGTTGGGCCTGTTAGTCCCGGGATGGGATGTATGGTAAATCCTGGAGAGTATGTCTCGGTTTATGGTCTAGTGATCCCTAATTCAGACTTTGGATTATGGTAAAGCCTGAGAGACTAGGAGGCACTCAAATTCCTCACAGTTTAGGCAGAGAACTCTAGTAGCATGCATGCTTGTTTGGTTCCTTTTTGGTTGGTTATGACTCCTACATTCATTCTTGGAATATGGCACGGGGCTGATTAGTTGAAGAGATATTTGGCTCATCCAATCTATGGTTGGGTGGAACGTGGTAGTCCCATCCCCGATTGGTTTTTATATTCATTAATGAGAAATTAATTCCTTTGGTATTTGATGTATAATTGTATTTTTTATTATTTGGATTCTATTGTTGTTATATCTATTGTATTTATGTTTTTATTATGTTGCTTATAATCATGTAATTTATCAATGATGATGTATTGCTCTCTCCATGTTTTTACTTTTAAATGAATGCACAATGTATCTATGGTCCAATAGATTGTATTGCAGCTTATGATGGAAGGGAGAAATGCTTCTTAGTGATTCTTGTTGGGTGTGGAGCCTGATTATCTTGTTTACTTTGTATCATAGAATTTTACCCCTATACCTTCAAAGGGGCGGCAACGCCGCCCGTAATTAATCGTTGCCATGGGGGGTCCAGGGGGGGCGGCAACGCTTTTTGGAGCCCCCCCCTGGCAGGGGTTTTCAGGGGCAGCGCCCCCGAAGCTAAAAACAGATGTAAAATTTCCTTGTAAAAGTATAGTAATTTCTAGTCAATCTCGGCCGTTCATTAGGCAAATGATCTGACGGTAGAAGTTATGTTTAGATTAGGGTTTTTTTTGCCCTAGAAGGAAACCACCTTGTGTATATGAGGGTATTGTATTGCGGCTGTGTATTATGTGTGTATTCTCAGAGCGAGAAAGAGAGGGAGACTGTGAGAGAGAACAGAGGATATTACAGTGGATCTACTGTAGGTTTTGTCTCTTCATTTTTGTTGGATAATAGAAAGGAAGGACTGGCTGTTCGGGGTGGATGTAGCCCAAACTGGGTGAACCACGTATATCTATGTCTCTCTGGTTTTATGTGTTTTGTGTGCTTGTATTTTTCCGCATATTTTATGTGTTGCATTGCTCCATAATATATAATTTTCTAACAACTGGTATCAGATCCGAAGGTGTATTTGGCTGATAAACTCGCAGGAAAGAAGGGTTCCTTGTTCGAGTGGGAGCAATGGCGGAAGATGGTAAGTTTAGTGTCGAGAAATTTAACAACCAAACCTTTCCGCTGTGGAAGATGCAGATGGAAGACTATCTGTATCAGAAAGATCTGTACCTACCATTGAGCGGAAAAACAAAGAAGCCGACAGCCATGACAGATGCGGAATGGAACATTTTTTTATAGAAAGGCACTCGGAACAGTATGGTTGTGCCTTGCAGCGTCATTCGCCTTCAATATTTCAAAGGAAACAACAACATAGGGTTTGATGCAGACATTGGTGAAACTATATGAAAAACCCTCGGCCTCAAACAAGGTATTTCTTATGAAACGACTATTTAATATGAAGATGTCGGAAGGTGGATCTATTGCAGACCATTTAAATGAAATTAATACAGTTACCAGTCAGTTAAGTTCTGTAGGGGTAAACTTTGATGATGAAGTTAGAGCTCTGTTATTCTTGTGCTCATTGCCAGAGAGTTGGAATGGTTTAGTAATGGCCATTAGTAACTATGTCTCTGGATCTAGTACTTTAAAGTTTTATGATGTTGTTGGTGCTATCGTTAGCGAGGAAATGCGACGGAAAAGCTCCGGTGAGACATCAGGTAATGCTTTGAGTGCAGAGTCTAGGGGAAGAAGAATGGAAAGAGGAAAGAGCTCGGGATGTCGCAGTAAATCAAGGAAAGGCATATCCAAGTCCAGATCGGGGATAGTGTGCTAGAATTGCGGAAAGAAAGGACACCTAAAGAAAGACTGTAGATCTCGGAAGGGAAAAGAAGGAGACACACAGCAAGAAAACAATCATGAAGCAAATGTGACAGGTGATGTGTTACTAGATGCTTTGATTCTTTCTTTCGAAAATGTTACTGATTCTTGGGTTGTAGATTCTGGGGCTTCATTCCATGCCACACCTGATAAGAAATATTTTCATGACTATGTTCAAGGAGATTTTGGACAAGTTCGTTTGGGTGATGATAAACCCTGTAAAATTATTGGAATGGGTAAAGTTCTTGTAAAAAAACAGAATGGAAACCAATGGCTACTAAAGGAGGTAAAGCATGTTCCAGATCTGAAGAAAAATCTGATTTCAACAGGGCAGTTAGGCAGTGAAGGTTGTGTGACAACTTTCACAGATAAAACTTGGAAGGTCACCAAAGGAGCGCTGGTAATAGCAAAAGGTGAAAAGGTTGGTACATTATATTTATGCAATGGTATTTCTAATTTTGTTAATGCTTTAACTTCCAAAGGAGCAGATGCAGCATTATGGCATCATAGACTCGGACACATGAGTGAGAAGGGAATGAAGATTTTTCACTCAATAAATTTGTTGCCAGGATTGAAGAATGTTGATTTGGATTTCTGTGAGAATTTCATTTATGGAAAACAAAAGAGAGTCAGATTTCTCAGAGTTGGGAAAGAAAGGAAGAGAAAAAAATTGGAGCTTGTGCATACAAATGTATGGGGACCTGCTCAGGTATCATCTCTCGGTGGCTCTCGTTATTATGTTACTTTTATTGATGATGAAACTAGAAAAACATGGATTTATTGTATTCAAAATAAATTTGATGTATTTGATACTTTCAAGAAATGGAAAGCTTTGGTTGAGATTGAGACATGAAAGAAGTTGAACTGTCTCAGATCAGAAAATGGAGGTGATTATTGCAGCAAAGAGTTTGATAGGTACTGTTCAGAGCATGGAATTCATAGAGAAAATACAGTTCTAAGAACACCACAAGAAAACGGTGTGTCAGAAAGGATGAACAGAACAATCATGGAGTGTGCAAGGTGCATGAGATTGCATGCAGGATTGCCTTTACAATTTTGGGCAGATGCTGTAGATATTGTTTTTTATCTAATAAACAGAGGGCCTTCAAGTTCCTTGGATGGTGGTATTCCAGAGGAAGCATGGACAGGTAAAAAGGTAAACTACTCTTTTTTAAAGCCTTTTGGTTGTGAGGCCTTTGTCCATATTAATAAAGAAAACAGAACAAAGCTTGAGGCAAAAGCAAAGAAATGTACCTTTATTGGATATGGTGCTAATGATTTTGGTTATCACTTATATTATTATGAAAATCACAAAATCATTAGGAGCAGAGATGTAATATTCAATGAAAAGGTCTTGTATAAGAATCATTTGCAGGAAAAGAAACAGGAAAAAGAAAGCAAGGAATACATGGTTCTTGATGAGATAACTGAAAAAGTAAAGGTGCCTGAAAATAATAATAATCAACATTCACAGCAGCAGCAACCACCACAACAGCAACAGGCACCTCAAACACCTGAAAGTGGTGTTAGAAGATCTACTAGGATAAGTATACCCCCTAAACGATACTCTCGTTCATTATATTATTTATTGTTGACTGATTATGGTGAACCTGAATGTTATGAAGAAGCAATGCAGGTTGAAAGCAGGAAGAAGTGGGAGCTAGCCATGGAAGAAGAGATGGACTCCTTAATGCATAAACAAACTTGGGACTTAGTCAGGTTGCCTGCAGGTAAAACTGCATTGCGGAATAAATGGGTTTACAGGCTGAAGGAAGAAGATGGAGGAAAACAGAGGTACAAAGCTAGACTTGTGGTGAAGGGGTTTTCACAGAAGAAAGGTATTTATTTTGATGAAATAGTTTCTCCTGTTGTTAAGATGAATTCAATCAGAAATATCTTAAGTCTTGTAGCAGCGGAAGATTTACATCTTGAACAATTAGATGTAAAGACAGCATTTCTCCATGGAGATTTGGAGGAAGAGATATACATGCAGCAACCAAAAGGATATGAGGTAAAAGGGAAAGAAAAATTGGTGTGCAGGTTAAAGAAGAGCTTGTATGGCTTAAAACAGGCTCCCAGGTAGTGGTATCTAAAATTTGACAATTTTATGTCTGAACAAGGTTATACTAGATGTCACTCTGATCATTGTGTTTATCTAAAAAGGCAAAATGATGGCAGCTATATTATATTGTTATTGTATGTAGATGACATGCTTGTTGCAGGATCTAACATGCAGGAAATAAATGTGCTCAAAATAAAATTGGCAAATTCCTTTGCAATGAAGAATTTGGGAGCTGCAAAACAAATCCTTGGTATGAGGATAACTAGAGACAGGAAAAATCGCAAATTAACACTGTCTCAGAATGACTACATAGAAAAGGTGTTGAAAAGATTTAATATGCAGAATGCAAAACCAGTTAGTACACCTTTTTCTAGCCATTTCAAACTTAGTAAGGAGATGTGCCCCAAGACCCACGAAGAAATGGAATATATGTCTAAAGTTACATATGCATATGCAGTTGGAAGCTTAATGTATGCAATGGTCTGCACAAGGCCTGATATTGCACATGCAGTGGGAGTTGTAAGTAGGTACATGAATAATCCAGGAAAAGAACATTGGATGGCAGTAAAATGGATTCTCAGATATTTGAGAGGTACCAAAAATCAATAATTATGCTTTGGTGGTTCAAACATTGCTCTACAGGGATATGTTGATGCAGATATGGCATGTGACAGAGATAACAGGAGGAGCACTACAGGATTTGTATTTACTGTAGGTGGAACAACTGTTAGTTGGGTTTCAAAAATCCAAATTGTTGTTGCACTTTCAACAACAGAAGCAGAGTACGTTGCTGCTACAGAGGCTAGTAAATAAATGATTTGGTTACAAAGGTTTATGGGTGAATTGGGTAAGAAGCATGATATGGGCACGTTATACAGTGATAGCCAAAGTGCTAAAAGTGCCATTCATCTGTGTAGATGTGTGAATCCCATTTGTTCCAGACTAAACATTACACACCATTTCATACAATCAGTATTGGAAGATGGAGAGTTGAAGCTGGAAAAGATACACACTAGCCAGAATCCTGCAGATATGCTAACAAAAGTTGTAACCAGGGAGAAACTAAGAATGTGCTCAGTGTCAATTGGTCTTCAAGGATGACGATGAAGATGAGGAATAGCCAGGTCCAAAGAGGATTCATTTTCCAGCAAATGAAGCAGCGATGGAGTTGCTACAATCAGTCTCCAAGTGGGAGATTGTTGGGCGTGGATCCTGATTATCTTGCTTACTTTGTATCACAACGTTGGACCCCTATACCTTCAAAGGGGCAGCAACGCCGCCCGTAATTAATCGCTGCCATGGGGGGTCCAGGGGGGGTGGCAGCGCTTTTCGGAGCCCCCCCCCTGGCGGGGGTTTTCGAGGGCAGCGCCCCCGAAGCTAAAAACAAATGTAAAATTTCCTTGTAAAAGTATAGTAATTTCTAGTCAATCTGGGCCGTTCATTAGGCAAATGATCTGACGGTAGAAGTTATGTTTAGATTAGGTTTTTTTGCCCTAGAAGGCAACCCCCTTGTATATATGAGGGTATTGTATTGCGGCTGTGTATTATATGTGTATTCTCGGAGCGAGAAACAGAGAGGGAGACTGTGAGAGAGAACAGAGGATATTACAACGGATCTGTTGTAGGTTTTGTCTCTTCATTTTTGCTGGATAATAGAAAGGAAGGACTGGTTGTTCGGGGTGGACGTAGACCAAACTGGGTGAACCACGTATATCTGTGTCTCTCTGGTTTTATGTGTTTTGTGTGCTTGTATTTTTCCGCATATTTTATGTGTTGCATTGCTCCATAATATATAATTTTCTAACAATTCTCATATAAGTATGAGACCCATATGTTTAAATATGTTGTTTACACATGTAGATGCAATGTTTGTGACATGTTTGATGAAATTCATGTCATGGATAGGAGGGGTCCGCATGAGTTCCTGATGATGTGATTACTTTTTTACCTTTGCTTTAATGTTATTTATCATCTCCTACAGTTTCATGAAGTTCTAGGCAGTGACCTAGGCTCTGGGGCTAAAAAGGTGGCACAATTCCCGAAGTTGCAGGCACAAAACTAACCAAACCAGGGTGTGACCGCTACCTTGCCTTGGCATGCTCGTGGCTATAATATTTTAGCCACTACCTTGCCTTGGAATGCTCGTGGCTATAATATTTTAGCCGCTACCTTTCCTTGGTATATCCATGGATAAGGCTCAAACTGGTCAAAATTTCAGTCTCCCTCAAGGTTCAGGGGCCTGGAAGGTTGGGTTACCTCCTGAGGATTTTTTTGATGTTATGTAAGGTTTGTTTGTCTTGTTTCCATTGGTTACACTTCCTTAAGGTAATCTAGGAGTTTGAATCTCATATTAGTAGCCTCTCGTCGCATGTTTACCCTGGTTGGTCGGTTACTTAGTGGTGAGCCCTAGTATTGCACCAAGAATGCTGCAACTCCCAAAGGCTGCCCTTCTTTAATTTATTAAGTCGGGGTTCGTACAAACTTGGAGGTGACAGTGCTATATACACAGCATATGCATTCTAATCATGTCATCCTCTTCTGAGCTCTACGAAAGGGTGCTACCTCTAGGGTTTCTGGATGAATTCTATCACACTTCTGAATTCAGGCCTAGGGCTAAAAATGATTCAAAGCCATGGCTCTATCAGATGGTATAGAACTACACTACAGTAAGCAAGTACATCTAACTACTCTGCAATGAAAGAAATCTGTTGAAGATTGCAACAAGAAACAGTGAAGGAGGCATCCTGAAACATCTTTCCTAATCCTAGTTGGAAAGTGATCACCTAAACTAGGTGGGGCCCACACAGGTGATTTTTGTCGCAAAGTCTATTTTTAGACATATGGATCATGGTCTATGAGTTGCGGGATGCTATTCTTAGATGATTGGTCAAGTTGGTAAAAATAGATGGACATCTATTTTTAGACATACAGGTCGAAGTCTATTTTTAGACTGCCTGTCTAAAAATAGAACAGTCAAATATTATTAACCCTTAATAATATTTAGACTATAAACATTATCTTATCCTCTTGGAGCACTTTAGTTTGATGCTTGGATGTGGCACATGCAGCTGACAGAAGGAAATACGCTTTTCCTAAGGGTTAGTTGAGTTATTTCATGGTTGACTTCAGTTAGAACTCATGTGGCAGAGTTTGGTGGAGTTGATGAGACAGTTGGTGGAGTTGTGTTCGGTTTAACTTAGTTGAACTAGTTGTATTTAGTCGAACTGATAAATACACTAGTGATGAGTGGTGTGAATTAATTATTAATTAATTCACTAATTATTAACTCATAAATCAACTAAAGAATACATCAGTTAACTGCAATGCATGGACAGTTCATTGGAGACCAGTGTTAGAGGTGGGTGAAAGGGTGAGTCTACTATCATTTGTGACTATAGCTGTGCATGAGATTTGCACACACATTGATTGAGATTGCCAATGAGGATTGTGCAGTACAAGCCAAGGGGATTCGAACTTGGATCTCATTCATTCTCATCTTGGATTGCGCAGTAGAGGCAGGCAAACAGTGGAGGAGATTTGAACCTGTGACTTGTTCAGATCTGAGCTAGTTTGTGTGTAACTATTGGAGATAGTACCGAGTACTTGTGAGGAGTATTGTACTATGATTGTTACATGATTCTCTATCATTATAATATACAGATAGTTGGGGGTTTTCAGCTATAAGCTTTCCCCATTACATACCGTGTTGATATGTGTACTTGATTTGTTTTAATGTGCATGCGAACGTTTCTATTTCCGCATATTGATGATCAATTGTGTATGAGGTTATGTATTATGCACAGTTTAACTCTGTGTAATCAGAATCTCTCTGAATAATTCAGCTATTATTCAAATTTCTACATGGTATCGTAGGGAAATTGATCATCGGATCTATTACAGCGGATTACAATTCTATTTCTTGAGATTGTGAGTCTCGTAGCCAAGTTAGGTAGCCTCTGGATCCATCCTTTCTCTGAAAGGTGATATATCCAGTAAATGCCCCTACAGTTGATCTCTGTGCTAGAAATAATTTGTTCTCACAGATCGAAAGCAGTTGATTTTTGAGATGGTGGAATTCGAATTTGCAGCAGAATTTGGAATTCGAATTTGCAGCAGTTTTTTTGGTGCCGGAGTTGAAATGTCTTTCAACGGATTGCGACTGGAATATGCCCTTGAGGGAAGTTCAAATTATGTTGCATGGAAGGACATAATGTAGGTGGTATTAGATGATAACGGGCTGAAGGATTTCATAGAAGCTGAGGTTCCAAATCCTACTGATGTTGCTCAAGTTGAGGCTTGGCAAAAGAAGATGCCAAAATGCCGAAGGATTCTGTTGGAGGGCATGAAGGATCACATTGTATCCAGCATGCATGGAAAAGCTTCTCCATACTTGATGTGGAAAGCGTTGACAGATTTATTCCAAAGCAAGAGCGACCAGAGGAAGTTGGCGCTCAAGGATAAACTCATAAACATAAAGATGGAGAAAGGTGACAGTATGCCCAAGTACCTCACGAAGTTCACCCAATGCAGGGATGAGCTGGGAAGTGTGGGGGTGACTGTAGATGATGAGGACTTGGTGAGCTTGGCTCTCCTTGGGTTTCCGAAGAGTTGGCATTCCTATCAGGACTCTGTCAATGGTTGGGAGAAATTGCCAGGATGGGAGTGACTTTGGTCAGATCTTGTGCAAGAGGAGATAAGGCTGAGTACTGTGGGATGGATCTTCATCAAAGGTATCGAAAAAGAGGATTGTGCTTATTTCAAGCAAAGCAAGGAAGGGGAAGGGCAAGAAGAATGCTTCTCAACTGGTGCGTATGGTAAAGAGCGTGACATGTCCAAAGTGAAGTGTTTTCACTATCACGAGCATGGACATTATGCCACAAATTGTCCACAGAAGAAGAAGAACAAGCAGGCTTCTGGAGCTGCAGCTGGTGAGGCTCTTGCCTCACAATTTGAGCTGGACTTCTCATTGATCACATGCATGGTGTCTAGTGCATTGGGATCGGGGTGGTATTTTGATAGTAGCGCTTCCTTTCACATGACGGGAGATGTGAATCTTTTCAGCGACTTGGTGGAGAAATATCTCCAGTTGCATGTTGAGTTGGGCGACAATGGACGATACAATGCGACCGGCATTGGTACCATAACCTTTCAGAGGGAGTCAGGTAAACTCATTCTTTTACAAGATGTATTGCATGTTCCAGGTTTAAAGAAGAATTTAATCTCAGTCGCAATGTTAGAGGATAAAGGGTATGAATTTGTCTTCAGTGAAGGAAAATTTTTCCTTCGGCACAAGGCAACGGGACAAGTCAAGAAGGTTGGGATTCGAGCAAAGAATCTCTACAGACTTGAAGTAGATTGGATGTCTACGGAGCTTCCAACTGTTGGGAAGTGCAAGAAATACATGCAATTGATGCTTGAGAGGGAGCAAGTTTTGCATGAAAGTAAGAGTGAACCTCAGGATGTGGAGCAGCCATAAGATGAGGATCATGGAGTGGGATCGACCACTCATGCAGAGAAATTTCGTGCTAGATGGGCAGAGGGAGTGCATGCAGCTATACCACCGGGTGAGAGGTGGGGCCACATGAATGAATAATCCTAAGAGGAGATTTCTGGGCAGGATTCATGGAGATGGTGTGGATCTCATGAATTGAACCTGGCTACGAGGTGCCCACAACACAGCAGTAGCATGATCAATTGGATTGATGCAGGCAGATCAAAGTGACAGTTTCGGATACTAGAGCACGAATCAGAGTTGACAGCAAGTGCAGAGTGCATGGGTGCAAGAGTTCAACAACGCAGTGGTTCCTGATGACATGTGCAGTTGGTACCAATAGAAGTCGAAGACTTTGATGATAGATGCATTAGATTGATTGATTTTTTTGGAGCCTATTCAGTTTCGGAAAAGGTTGCAGGGCGAATGCATGGAGTTTCATGTCGCATGAAAAGACAGTACTTTCTTGTTGAGAGGGAGTGTTGAAGATTGCAACAAGAAACAGTGAAGGAGGCATCCTGAAACATCTTTCCTGATCCTAGTTGGAAAGTGATCACCTAAACTAGGTGGGGCCCACACAGGTGATTTTTGTCGCAAAGTCTATTTTTAGACTATGTCTATTTTTAGACATATGGATCATGGTCTATGAGTTGCGGGATGCTATTTATGGATGATTGGTTGAGTTGGTAAAAATAGATGGACCTCTATTTTTAGACATTGGGCGGAATCTATTTTTAGACTGTCGGGCTAAAAATAGAACAGTCAAATATTATTAACCCTTAATAATATTTAGACTATAAACATTATCTTATCCTCTTGGAGCACTTCAGTTTGATGCTTGGATGTGGCACATGCAGCCGACAGAAGGAAATACGCTTTTCCTAAGGGTTAGTTGAGCTATTGCATGGTTGAATTCAGTTAGAACTCATGTGGCAGAGTTTGGTGGAGTTGATGAGACAGTTGGTGGAGTTGTGTTCGGTTTAACTTAGTTGAACTAGTTGTATTTAGTCTAACTGACAAATACACTAGTGATGAGTGGTTTGAATTAATTATTAATTAATTCACTAATTATTAACTCATAAATCAACTAAAGAACACATCAGTTAACTGCAATGCATGGACAGTTCAGTGGAGACCAGTGATAGAGGTGGGTGAAAGGGTGAGTGTGGCTATCAGTTGTGACTATACTTGTGCATGAGATTTGCACACACATTGATTGAGATTTCCAATGAGGATTGCGCAGTACAAGCCAAGGGGATTTGAACTTGGATCTCATTCATTCTCATCTTGGATTGCGCAGTAGAGGCAGACAGACTTGTGGAGGAGATTTGAACCTGTGACTTGTTCAAATCTGAGCTAGTTTTGTGTGTAACTTTTGGAGATAGTACTGAGTACTTGTGAGGAGTATTGTACTATGATTGTTACATGTTCTCTATCATTATAATATACAGATAGTTGGGGGTTTTCAGCTATCATCTTTCCCCATTAAATACTGTGTTGATATGTGTACTTGATTTGTTTTAATGTGCGCATGCGACTGTTTCTATTTTTTGCATATTGATGATCAATTGTAGAAGAGGTTATGTATTATGCATGAAGCTTAAATAGTGTGTAATCAGGATAATCTCGGTGAATAATTCAGCTATTATTCAAATTTCTACATGGTATCAGAGGGAAATTGATCACCGGATCTATTACAGTGATTACAATTTATTTCGGTAGACAGAGTCTGTAAGCGGGCCAGGTAGCCTCTGGATCCATCCTTTCTCTGAAAGGTGATATATCCAGTAAATGCCCCTACAGTCGATCTCTGTGCTAGAAATACTTTGTTCTCACAGATCGGAAGCAGTTGAGTTTTGAGCTGGTGGAATTCGAAACATATCCATGTAACTTGGATATGTAACTACACCAACCTAACTTATTCATTCCAAGAAATCATAAACTAAAAAGAAATGTTGGCGTGTGGGGAAGGTCTACCCTCCTCAAGCTCCAATGGAAGAGATGAGAGGGGGAAACTTAACTCATAGTTTTTTGAATTTATAACCTAATCTACCAACATCTAAGAAATATAAATCTATAACAAAAGACAAATGGAAACAAACTAAAAACAGTGAATGGAAATGCAAGCAAACTAGATAAATATTCATAAGCAAAACTAGCTAAAATGACATGAAAGTAAAGAGTGGAGATACTAATGCACATGGATTGGACCCTAACCCATAAGCCTAGCCCTCTAAAACTAGATTAGTGAAGCACAATCTGAATACTCATTTTATTGCAAAAGATAGTCTCATGGCATTAACATGAAAGTCTCAAAAACCTATTACAATAACTAAGATCCTAATGGCTTTCTCTAAAGTTCAAATCCTATTGAGCTCTTGCTCATCCCTATTTAACCTAAAGGGTAGCTACCAACAGCTCCCTAGTCCACTTTGACTGCAAATGAAGTGTAGCTTTGGTGCACTTGATCTTGATTTTGCTTGGTTGTCTTTGATTTCAAGTTGTTGGAGGGAATCTCGGGGATCCATTGGTTGCCTTTGGGATTTAAGGAGGTGGAAAATCCCCCTAGAATATCTCCTTGTTGTCTACTCCAAGTCTTAATGGAAAAATCTTCACCAAAAATGCAATATCTACAAGATTTTCCTATGTTGAACCCATGTTAGGCACTCGAAGTATGATAAGCCTCAATCACCATCTAAACTAGCATCATAAGATGATAATATAATTAAAATGCAAGAAAAAGAGACTTAATAAGGAAAAAAGGTGACCATTAACCCCTCCAAATGTACCTAATGATGGAGCTCATCACTTGGGTAGATGTGGTAAGATGGTGTTACACAACCAACATAAATGCATCACCAGCACACTTCCCATCTAGTCTGACGGTTGAACCATGCTCTGATACCATTCTGTAACACCCTCCTCCCACATCTACCCAAGTAACCAGCCAACCGAGGTAAACATGTGATGAGAGGCTACTATGACAAGATTCAACCTCCTAGGTGACCTTAAGGAAGTGGAATCAACAGAAACACATTACACAGACATTGTACACCAACAATAACACCCCCAGGAGCCACTATGTAACACCCAAACATTCAGGCATCCTACCCTTGGATCCCACTGATATTTTGAGATCTTAGACCTCTGGATGCATGCACAAGCTTGTATGCTTGCATCCAAGGACTATTTCCAGCAATTTTGTGCCAGAGTCTGAGGAATTTAAGACACTTTTCAAGCCCAGAATTCCGACCACTGCCCAGAACTTGTTGTAACTTTTGGAATCCATTAAACACATCATGACAAGGTTAATACACCAAAACCAAACTTCGAGACTAAGCCTGACCATCTCCAACCGGGACTGAAATTTTGTCAAACATGTCACAAATATGAAAGCAACAGGTGTAAACAACATATTTTAGCATAGGGGTATCATACTTATCTGAGAATCACTAATAAGAATTTTTCCCTTATATCCTTAGTGAAAATATCATCTATTAGGTCATAGATACATCATTCATTCATTTACAAATCAAAACATGAGGAGAGCCTTAAATCATCATTGTCATAATACATGCTTGTAACTAGCATAATAACCACATAAATATGAAGGATACATCAGCCATAGAATCCACGTGATAACAAGAATATTTACCCATCAATACAAGAGGAAAGAGCTCTTATCGCCATAAGCAAAATGCAACCAGGTTTGGCACTTCCATGTTCCACCCAACCATAGACATGGTTGAGCCAAATCTCCCTTCATCCAATCACCCCTGTGCCATATCCCAAGCATGAATGTGAGATCTCACAAAACTCATAAATCAAAACCAAACCAGGGCTTCCATAGGTCAACCCTCAACTAGTGATTCCACCTCACGGTTGGACATCACATCCATCACCAAATTGGTCTCTACCAAAGTTTTCCAGGGCTCTAGAGCGTTTGTTCCAACCAAGGCTCTAAGACCAGTAACTCAACCCGAGTTGTTTATGGACTCCAGAGCGTTTTTCCAACCAAGACTCCAGGACTAGTAAATCAACCCACCTAGGGATCTAGATAATTTGTCCAACCAATGCCCTAGGACTAGTAACTCAACCCAACAGATGTCCATCGGACTCCAAAGCGTTTTTCCAACCAAGGCTCCAGGAACTAATAATTCAATCCACAGCTAAAGGAACATGAGAACCAACCAAAAAAAAAAGGTGAAATAAATCCACAACTCCATGGCTATCCACGAAATGGAAAGGCTAGGAATATGCATTATCAATCCAAGAACTAGCAAGGAAATCATACATGCAATTTGATACCTGCAAAGAACTCAGCTTTAGCCGTTGATCTCGATGTCCTCTTACGCTTTCCTTTTCTTCCTTTTCTTTCTTGCTCAGAATCTCCAAGTACGCCACACTCTACAAGAGTGCTCCAAGAATACTCTAAGTGCTCAAGAGTATGAGAGAGAGAGAGAGAAATGAGAGCTCCAAAAATGAACTCAACAAAATCTTACCAATTGATCCTCAAAATCCTTTTTATTACTGAGACCTCTATTTTCTTCATTTTCCATTATTTTCCTTCATTTTCCTCCTCACGTGCAACCTATGACCTTACATCTCCCTTTTCTCCTAATTTCCATTATTTTCATAAATAAATGTGCCAAAAATGTCATCTTACCTTTCCAAAGCCTTTTCCTTTGCCTTTGCCAATTTCCTTTAGCCATAATAACCGAAATGAACACCCACTAGGATGTTTTTCGCAACATTCAGCTTGGAATAAGTGTCCCATCATCATGGTCTTATATATTTTTACATGGATTTTTAACTAGGGTTGTTACATCATCTCTTGGATGTTGTTTAGTTCATTTTGTTGGGTAGTCTTGTAGTTGAAGATATGAATAATTGTACTCTCTCCTTGCTAAAACATTCAATGACAAACTAATCAGAAGAATAATTTGAAAGGGTTTTCCCACTTGTGGGGTTTTTCCCTAGTCTCCAACCGTTCTTGGTGTCTCTATGTGTGAATGTTTTTCTTCTATTGTTCTGATATGTTCTGTTGCATTGATGATGATATCGTTATTTCTATATAGTTTCACATCCTGCTTAATATTGTTGAAAAATTGAATAATGTGATGATGTTGTGGGGTGAATTTAATATGTAAATAATGAAATGCAGTTATCAAAGCAAAGAAAAATATAACCCTAATATTTAACACAATACCCTCCCTTAAGCACAACTAGTGTGTGCATAATAAATGGATCGTGAAAATTTGAAACCATCTTAGGCACCCATGTGCAAAACAAATATGCAAAACACGATATGAAAAAAGGTGAGGTAAAGAGGGAAAACTAGTGGGAAGAATCCCCCCCTCGAAATTTAATATATAGTGTATCATTTTCTATTAAGTTATTTCCTCGATGGATATATCTATGAGTATTATAGGAAGTGCAAGAAGTCCATCTACTACCATATGTCATCTTGTATATCACTTGGATCGAGCAAGTTTCCAATCAAGAAGAAGAGGAACCATATCCCAAGTACGGTTGTGGATGAGGGAATTGTATTTTTCTTTCTCTGCATAGGATTGAGGATTGGATGAAAATACCATGACATAATGCATGGGAATTAATGGCCTTGTAGCAGTGAATCCTTGTGGAACACCTATAAATTGAAATTTAGTTCCCCTTGTGGATCACCTACTAGACACTTGGATACATGTAGAGTCTGTTGTCTCCATTATAACCTACCATCAAGATTTGAATTACCATGCTTATGATCATTTAATCAAAATCTTAAATATAAATCACAAATATGATCCAAAGAGTATGAAGAATCGTCTCTAAGATTAACATCATGATGTGGAAGAGAAGTTGTAGTAGGTTTCTCTTGGAATACATGCATGGGACCTTCTTCCCTTTTGACACTTCTTTCTCTTGTTTCTTCATTTGTATTTTGTAGAATAATAATATATTTAGATTTAGGAACAAAATATGAAAAGGTATTCAACATAGAATGGTGATCTACCTCCCCAACTACAACTTTGGAACAATATGACATCTCAGATATAATAATTGAATCTTGAGTGAACTCTACTCACTTTCTCATCCTAAATGTGTGATTTGATAGATCTTCTGGATAGCTCTAGAATGTGGATGACATTTTAAAATATTTTTTTATTTAGATCTACTTTCCCTTGACCACAAACTTTCATACGAGTATTATCTCCCATTAATACATGAGGACTAATGTAAGATTCCAAAAAGGAAAAAGTATATTTTGATGCAACCATATGATGAAAGGCTTCATAACCTAAATGCCCAATAATAGGTGAGGAATAAAGAGAAATAAAAATGTGGTGATTACATTTGAAAATGCAACAAGAAATTCCTAATTTAATTTTCCTTGAATTAAATTAGGAGAAAATTGAATTTCCACATCACAAGATAACTTGAATGAGTTAATTGAGTTGTTATCACTCAGTTATCTTAGTTAATTCGTGTTAAGGGCTTAACTTTAGTTGTGTACAGCGATTCCTAAATTTTAGGAGCCTAGGTTGAGTTTAATTTCAATTGTAACAATTTAATTCAATTAAATTGAGTTAAGGCCAGTTAAACTAGTTCCAACTGTTGGAGGAACTAGTAGGAGGTATAACAGTGGGGTGCAACTTTAATGTTTAACCAGTTAACTGATCAATCAGCTAATAATTAAATCATGCATGCATGAAATTCGATTTACTTAGTTGAGATTGGAGTTCAAGGGTAATGTACTATTAGTTGTATAATTATCCAAGTTGTACAGGTGGTGCATGCAATAAGAGAAGGGCTTATAGGGATTGCGCAGCTCTATATGGGGATTTCCCTAATTAATAGGGGGCTAATTCCTTGAGAAACAATGTGAGGAAGTAAGAGCTTTGTAGGCAGGAAATTTGTCTAAGTGTTGGCCAGGGTCAGCTTGTGAAGGAGTGAGATAGATTATACTTGTGCAGAGGTTGCTCAAGCTTGAGGAAGCATTGTATTTCTTGTCTTTTTTCTAATTAATGAAATACATATAGGAAGGTATTTTGAGCATTTGCTTTCCCCTAGATATATCCTCATGTATGTGTGTTGAATCATGATGCATGCTTTTGATATTTCTTCTTAATCGTGAATTGCTTTCCCCATATGAGTAGAGTAGATTTGAGTCTTATGCTTTAGAATATTACATGAGCAATATGGAATCTACAATTAATTTCTGAAATTGCCTTGATATTTTGGTGGATTCTCTCCCAACTTCTTCTTAACAGTGTCTGATATGCACTTTGCAGTGTTATTTTTTTGAATAACTTGTGCCACAAGATTGATGGTCTTCATCATGCATGAACTCCCATATTGAAATTCTCTATTACAATAGTTTTATTTTGTTCTCTCATTTTTTTGTGTTTCCTAATTTTGAGTTGGAATACTCCTAAACGATTTCATTGCTTGCTCCCTTCTTATGATTGGATCTTTGTCACCTTGTGATTTCTCCTCTTTTTTTTTTGTTCTACAACCTCGTGAACTTTGGAATGCTCTGAAACCACCCATACAAATGAGCTTATTTTTCTCTTGTATGAGAGATTATATGAATTCATCCATAGGAGGATTCTTCTGAGCTTTTAATTGATAGACTCATAGTATGAAAAGAAGAAACAAAGCCAAAATACTCACTACCTAGCCTAGAAAGAATAGAGAAGAATAGTTGCTCCTCTTTCTTGGCAATGTTTATAGGCCTTGACTTATTGAAGAAAAATATTGAACTTGGAGAAGAATTTTTGTGGGGTATCAAAACTACTTGGGCTCAATGAGACGAGTTCATTATCCAATTGGTGTACTCTTATTTCATCATGATTCCCAAACGAAACTTCTATTGTGTTATATACATCATTAGATGTTGAACAATATTCTACATGGAAATGAAAATATAGAGATATAGATAATAAAATCCACCCATATGCTTCATCCATTCTATTGGAGTACTTTGCCTTCTCCATTGCTAAATTAGGCTTTGGTTTTTTTATCATGGTAATCATGTTTAGACCCTTGCTTCTTAGTAGAAGTTCAATCTTTGGCTTTGATTCAGATGAGTTGAAGGATTAAGGATCATTGATATGGTGGGATCCTCCATTTTGTGCACGCACTTCAATCCAATGTCATTTGTAATAGACAACATGTTATTTTCCTAAAATATCCTCCTATGCTCTGATGCCATGTCAGATTTTTCAATTTTTGATATCATAATAGCTTTGATACCATGTTAGATTTGATCACAAGCACACAAAAATCTAGTTTTTGAAAAATAAACAATAGTACTACTTGTAAGCTTGAGACAAATCAAAAAAAAAAAAGACTAATCCAACCAGAGAAAATGGTGACAAGAGAGAGAAAACAGGTCGAGATACCAATGAGATCAACTCAAATTCATATTATTACATCCAATTCGATTAGAAAACATTTATATCACTCTCTATAAGAGAGGATCAATGTGAACGAGGTTGGGGTTCCTTAATGCATGCATAAAAATAAAAATAAAAAACCCTAAGTTTCAGCTAACTAGCCCATAAATGGAGCTAGCTAGTAAAAAATGGAGTTGGATTTAATGACAGAGTTGACTAAAGGATAGGATCTACTAGAAATAAGAAAGAACTGAAGAAAGAAATCACACATGAAACTCCTATGTAACATATTTGGGTTTAAAACCTCATGTAATAAGGTTAATAAATGCAAAAATAATAACCATGGTCACGGGACACGTATTCCAAGCTGAATGTTGGGAAAAACATCCTAGTGTGGGTGTTCATATGGTTTATTATGGCTATGGAAATTGGAAAAGGTAATGGCTAAGGCTTTGGAAAGGAAAAAGGGAATTTATTGGCATTTATTTATGAAAATAATGGAAATTAGGAGGAAAGGAAGGTGAAAGTTCATCGGTTGCATGTGAGGAGGAAAGAAAATAATGGAAAATTGAAGAAATTAGAGGCCTCATTAATAAAAATGCTTATAAGGATCAGTTCACAGACTTTTTTCAATTCAATTTTGGAGCTCTCATTCTATTCTCTCTCTCTCATACTCTTGGATACTTAGAATTTTCTTGGAGCACTCTTAGAGGAATGCGACATACTTGGGATTTGGAGCAAAAAGGCTAAGGAATAGTAGGAAAGTGCAAGAGTACATCGAGATCAGTAGCTACAATAGGTTTTTCTTGCAGGTACCAAGTTGCATGTATGATTTCCTCACTAGTTTTGGCATGCATGACATATGCATGCGGTATTTGTTTATGATCTATCATTGGCATGGAGGATTGCCTAGAATGATAGTGGTTTTTCCTAGCCTTGCCATTTCTCAGATAGCCATGGTGTTGTGGGTTTTACCTTTGTTTTATGGTTGGTTTTCTTGTGCCTTTGGTTGTGGGTTGAGTTATTAGTTCCTCGAAGCCTTGGTTGGACAAACGCTCTGGAAGCCTTGTAACGGCTTGGGTTGAGTTACCAATCCTAGAAGCCTTGGTTGGAAAAATGTTCTTGAAGCGCTTGGTGGGTTGAGTTACTAGTCCTAGAAGCCCTGGTTGGAAAAAAGCTCGGCGACAAATGCAGGTTGAGTTACTATTCCTCGACGCCTAGTTGGAACAAACTCTCTATAACCTTGGATAGCTTGGGGTAGAGACCAATCTAGTGATGGTTAGTGATGTCTGACCATGAGGTGGAATCATTGGTAGAGGGTTGAGGTGGTTTGGCCTCTAGAAGCCCCAGTTTGGTTTTGATTGATGTGTAGAAAATGCATGTAGATTCAACTAATAATAGTAATATGTTAAAACATTATACTTGAATCTACTCTACCATTTGCGGAAACCAATTTATATCTTGAAATAAAAAAACATGAAAGAGAAATAATTTAAATCACACTACACACAAGTATTTCCTGGGGAAAGCCTTGGATAAAAACCCTACTATCTGTATATTGCATAAGTCAGAAAATATGAGAATATTACAATGCTTTTCTCCTAGCTCAAAAACCTCTACACTATCTCTATTTGTCTCAATGATTCCTAGAGAAGCCTGGTTCAAGACTTAACCAATTTTCTACCCTCCAGGATCCCTATTTCCTTGCATTTTTTTCTTGGGTAATCAGGCCTATTAATTAGGGAAATTCACAATCCATACTACACAATCCATTAGGGGCCTTCCTCTGACTACATGCACCACCTGTAAAATTCAGATAATTATACAACTAATAGTACACTTCCCTTAAAATCCAATCTCAATAGGGTATTTCTTAGAACTAACATGCATGAGTTATTTATCAGTGAATTATTAGTTAACTAGTTGAACACGTGAAGCGGCACCCCTTTATCTAACCTCCTATCAGTTCCTCCATCAATTAGAACTAGTTAAATTGACTTTAACTCAGATAAATTGAGTTAATTAATTACAACTCAAAATAAAGTTAACCAGGGCTCCTATAATGTAGGAGATGATCTACATGCCTCTAGTTTGACCCTCAACTCAAATTAACTGAACCAACTAAGTCATCCTAACTTAGTTAACTCATACAAGTTGTTATGTGATGTGGAATTACAATTTTTTTCTAATTTAACTCAAGGGAAAAATAAATTAAAATCTTTCTTGATTCCATTTTCAAGATTTCTTGTTTCCATTTTCAACACTCCCTCTCAACAAGAAAGGAATTCAACTCTATCTTGATTCGATACCTTTGGAATGTTTTACATGCAACACTTCTCTTTGTTGATGTTGTGATCGCAACATCTGCAAGTGAAAAGCATTAAAAATAAATAAAATAAAATAAATTGAATCAATTTTGTCTCCAGTTGTCTACTAGGAAAAATTGTGTTATTGTTGACTCTGCTACTGAGCCTCCTGCTCTATTGTCAACGCTGCTCTGCACTCCTCGGTATCCGACTGACATTGATCCTCTTGCTATTGATTACTGTGAGCCCCTGTAGCAAGGGTAATGATCCATAAGGTAAAAACACCTCAATGGACCTTGCCCAATTTCTGCACTCTTGGGACTATTGCTTCACATCGCCCCACCTATCACCTAGAGGTATGGCTTCATGTGCACCTTCTGCCCGCCTAGCTTGAAATTTCCCCCTACTAGAGGTCTCTGCTTGAGTGGACGTCTCCACTAGGCCTCCTCTCTACTTATCCAATTATTCTCCCTCTCAACCACCAAGTCTCCAACCTTTGCATTGCTCCTCAAGGCTTTGCATGCATCTTCGACCTCAAGTGCATATAGGTTCTTGATTCGCACACTGATCTGCTTCACCCATCTCGTGGCAATGTGTCTATGGAAAACCTTTCCTTTTCTAAATATCACATCATAAGCACAATCTTCCAATACCGCGACATAAAAAAATATTATTATTTATTCCTGGAACAAACAAAACATTTGTGAGTCTAAAAGGAGCGCCAGACTCCCTCTGAAAGGTAACAGTATGGATGTTGGTCGTGCTATACCTCCAATCATCTCCAAAATCTATGTTTTTTCTTGAGGCATTTCTCCTCCAAGTCACTGAAGAGATATATTTTCCCCATCATATGGAATGAGGCATTGTTTTCGAGATACCACATGCTTCCCATTACAATTATTTCCATGCATGCACTGAGAGTGAAATAAAGTTTGAATTGTGACAAATGGCAGGGTATTATTGGTCGAATGTTGTATTGGGCCAATCACAAGGCACCACGTGGCTAGCCCTGAGGCCGCCACGTGGTCCTTGAACAGTGTTGCAAAAGTTTGTTTGGAGTTTTCCAGGATCGATCCACGACCTACGCATAGCACGCCAACACTTTACCGTCTCCACTACTCATTTTTCCTTACCCCATAAGGGCACAACATGTATTTAAATTTTCCAAAGTGCGCATTTGGGGGTCCAGAGGGGCCAGCCACTCCCCACGTGGCCTCCAGCCCGTGACCATATGCCAAGGGCTTAAGCCCCTAACCGCCAACAGCTTGAGGCTTATCACATTGCAACATTTATCATAACATTTAAGTCGGCGGTTTCACAAAACAATTTGTCAACGCGGATTAAACTTCGGCTTAAAACAGTTTTACCGTGGTTTCAGCCTTGAGTTCCGCTCAGCATTTAATTTGACCGCGAGTTTCGGGGGTTGGCATGTGGCCACCCCCTACCCATAACCTTTTATGATAACGGTTACATTGGTTGGATTAATAGCGTGCCCTTCAATTTAGGTGGATTTCTATATTGGAAATCTAACTGAAAGTGGGCCCAAAATTAGTGGATTTGTTTTAGGTGAAACTAGACAAAATTGTTTATGCTCTATCTTGAGCATTATTTGACCATTATTGTAGTGTGAATAGTCAATTTAGACTTTCTTGGACATTCCAGACTCATTAGTGAGGGTTGAAGAGCCATCAGAGGACTTTTGAGTGTGATTTTGCTTCAGAAAAGTTCTAGGGGCTACTAGGAGCCAACAACGAAAAGAGGCCTAGCCAGGGAATCTAGAGGCCATTCTCAAGAAACCAATAGTAATTTTTGGATGTTTCATAAATTCTGGAGCCATTGGTGAGGTTTTAAAAGCCAGCAGAGGACTTTTGAAGGCCAAGATGCTACAGAGAAGTTCTAGGGGCCACTAGGGGCACTAGGGGCCAGAAGGAGAATGAGGCCTATCCAGGGCAACTAGTGACCATTCTCAGCAAACCAGTAGTATATTCTGACTATTTGGAACCTTATAAATCCAATGGAAGGATTTTCTGAAGCTTTTTAAGACTTCTAAAGGCTGATATACATCATAGAAGTTTTCAGTGAACCTAGATCTAGGGGGTGCCACCAGGTGTTGGAGGTGTAACCTGAGCAGTCGGAGGCCAATTTCAATAAGTGAATAGTATATTCTAACTATTTTTGACATTATGAATCCATTGAAGGGATTTCCAGAGCCATTTTGAGACTTTTGAAGGTCGATAATCCACAGGGAAGTTTTGGGAAGCCTAGGGCCAACAGTGGATGGAGGCCTAAATTGGGGAGCTAGAGCTCATTTTGAGAAAATGATCAGTCTATTTTGGATGTCTGATATATGTTGGAGACAGTAGGTGAGTTTTCAAGGACAGAAAATGATTTCTTAAGGAGTTAGTGCCACAGAGAAGCTCAGGTAAGCTTAAGGGCACTGACAGAAGACGTCAAGTCTAAGGGAACCTAGGTCTATCTTCAGAGAGATTACAGCCATTCTAGGGGTGTGATGGTTTTCTAAACCCATTGGTTCAGTTTAGATAACCATTGGAGTTGATTTGGTAACTTGTAAAAGAAATTTTCCATCCTAATCCCAAAGAGCCAATTCAATTTGACAAGGTCTCAAGGAGACGTATCCCACGATATTCGGGTGAACTCCTTTATTAAATTTGTTGTTATGTTTTGATGTTTATTTGTTGCACTTAATGATTGTTGTAAATGCTTAATATCAGAAAAAACAAAAAGTTTAATTCCTTACAAATAAAGGCTTAAAACAGTTTAAAACACATAGACCTATTTCAAGAATTATATTCCGCACAGTCAAGTATAAGCAAGATCTTTAATTTGTTTAACTAAGTGGGAGGTCCTTGCAAAGCATAACTAGTCATACACCCATTTCAAATCAGGTGGTATCAGAGCACTAGGTTGCTTGCTTGACATAGCACTAGATTGCTTGCTTGACATAGCACTAGGTTGCTTGTTTGACTTGAAAGGTGTTTAAACAATGCAAAGAAATTAATTGTTTGCAAATTGACTGATGCTTACAAGTTTGAGTTTGCTAGAGGTGAAGGGAAGCTACTGCTAGCTAAGTCTAGAAGAGGATAAGAAGAAATAAATCTGAAATCATTCTCCTTACCCAAAGGACCTCAAGGCAACCCTTGAAGCAAAAGAGGGATTGTTTGCAAAAGGCTACTTGAATAAGAGCTTGACTCTACAGCCATTTTGTTCCGAAGCTTTGTCAATTGTTTTTGAAAGATTTGTGAATTTTTGTTGAAGTTATTTAGTTCATTTACATAATGATGACAACTTCTTCAAGTGACGTTTCAAAATCCTCCTCCTTCACAAGATTATTTGATGAAGAGATGAAGCGAGACTTCTACATCCTAAAGGATATGGTGCAAATTCTGTATGAAGATGGAAGATAAAGAACTAAAATTCATGAGAAATTGGTTTCTATGAAGCAAGAGAAAGAAGGACTTATTCAAAGAATCCATGAGATGGTGATGCAGCTCCATTAAGCGCAAGAGGCCTTAACCAAACACATGCTTGAAGCAGAGGTAAATCACTCAAATTTGTCTTCAAATTCCTCTTCAGATAGATGTGTAGGTTCATTTGAAAAGCACACTAGAGGTATAGGGTCCAAGTTGATGTTAAAAATGGGCTATGAAGGCAAGGGTTTAGGCAAACACGCACAAGGCATGATTGATCCTATTTTGGTTGAGGAAAGGCCTAAGAATTTTGGTCTAGGCTATGTTCAATCTTATGGTGAAAGCTCTACAGCCATGAAGGCATTTGAGACAACTCCAAAAAGAACTTTTTTTGCAATTTCTAAACCACAAACATTTCAAGTTTGTTTTCAGGTTGAATGCCACTGTTTGAAGCCTATGTTGCATAAAGATGTTAATGGAAAAGTAGCTTATGGCAAGAAAGAGAGTTTTGACAGCTATCAAGACATGAACATTGATGTTAGTCTCCAAAAGAAAGCTGGAACTTCTACAAGTTCATCTCCTCAAGAAGGTAAAAAGGATGGACATGAAAAGCAACATTTGAGGTATAATTCTTCCCATAGTCAGGTTGATTATGTTTATGTTAAGCATGGAAAATTTGCATGTGTTAATGGAAGAAAGAGTTGTTGTTCCTATTGTGGTTTGTGTAACCATGATGTTTCAAGATGTTGGAAGAGATTGAAGGCATATAGGAAACAGTCAAAGCGAATGCAACTTGCACAGAAGGTGCAAAATACTTGCACACATTGCCAAAAGAAGGGACATTTAATTGCCCAATGTTGGACATTGCATCCAACTAAGCATCCTTTGAAGCAAGAGGATAAAAAGACTGGCAAAACTCGAACCAAATATTCCATCATTGATGTGAGAACAGATGTTTCACATGAAGAAGATTTTCAGCAGCAAAAATGGCCATGGAAGTGGCTTGGTAAGAAGTGATTTGACTTCTTGACTCAATAAGACATACATTCATTTGTACATATGCAAATTTCAATTATATATGCCTTTCTATTGAAACTTATGTTTGTTTGAGCCACCTTTGAATGATGATCAAGGACATGATGCTCAGCTACCTTCAATTGAAAATTTCTCGATGGGTTCAAGGAAGACAATTCTTGATAGGAGGACAAGAGCATCAAGAGGGGAAGTGTTGACTACCTTAAATTTGGGGCTTAAAGGCACTAATCCAAGAAAGGCAAGCATATGGAGGCTGGAAATGTGAGGGTATTGTACTCTTATTTACTAAACAGGTAATCAGTCTTTTGGGGTCCAAAAGATTCCTAATGGGGAGGAGTGATCAGATTTGGATCAAGGACCTAAGTGATAGCTCAAATTTCAAAGTGTTAGAAAGTGTGTCGAACCTAAGTGACCAGATAGATCTCGTCTTCATGATTCTGGCGTCGTGAATGGTTTGAAAAACTCACACCGTATGAAGAGGTTATCGCGATTTGAAAAGTCCAGTAAACTGCAATTTTTTACATTTGACCAGGGTTGACTAGGTTTTTGAAAAGTAAAAAAAAAAAAAAAAAAATATATATATATATATACATTCTATGGAATATTCCTGGAATATTCTAAGGAATATTCCTCAAAATATTCCCTGAAATATTCCTTCTGGGCCAGTCGTATTGTGACAAATGGCAGGGTATTACAGGTCGAATGTGGTGGCCTTAAGGCTGGTCACGTGGCGGCAGGGTATTACTGGTCGAATTTTGTATTGGGCCAATCAGAAGGCGCCATGTGGCCAGCCCTGAAGCCTCCATGTGACCAACCCTGAGGCCGCCACATGGCCCTTGAACAGTGTTGCAAAAATTTGTTTGGAGTCCACCAAGATCGATCGCGCGACCTCCCGCATAGCACGCCAACGCTTTACTGTCTCCACTACTCATTGTTCCTTACCCCATAAGGGTGCAACACGTATTTAAATTTTCCAAAGTGCGCATTTGGGGGTCCAGAGGTGCCAGCCCCTCCCCACGTGCCTCCGACCCGTGACCCCAGACCAAGAGCTTAAGCCCCTAACCGCCAATGGCTTATGGCTTATCACATTGCAATGTTTATCATAAATTTTAAGCCTATGGTTTCACAAAATATTTTGTTAACGTGGATTAAACTTCGGCTTAAAATAGTTTTACTGTGGTTTCGGCCTTGAGTTCCGCTCGGCATTTAATTTGACCGCGAGTTTCGGGGGTTGGCATGTGGCCGCCCCCTACCCATAACATTTTATGCTAACGGTTAGACTGCTGGGAGTAATAGCACACCCTTAAATTTAGTTGGACTGCTATATTTGGAAAACTAACTGGCAGTGGGCCCAAAATTAGTGGAGTTGTTTTAGGTGAAACTGGACAAAAAAATTTATGCTCTAAATTGAGCATTATTCAACCATTCTTGGAGTGTGAATAGTCAATTTAGACTTTATTGGACATTCCAGACTCATTGGTGAGGGTTACAGAGCCATCAAAGGACTTTTGAGCATGATTTTTCTTCAAAGAAGTTCTAGGGGCCACTAGGGCCACCAGGAGCCAGCAACAGAAAGACACCTAGCCAGGGCAGCTAGAGGCAATTCTTAGGAAACCAATAGTAATTTTTTGATGTTTAAGAAAATATGGAGCCATTGGTGAAGTTTTCAGAGCTATTAGAGGGCTTCTGAAGGCCGAGATGCTATAGAGAAGTTCTAGGGGCCACCAAGAGAATGAGGCCTATCCAGGGCAACCAGTGACCATTCTCAGCAAACCAGTAGTCTATTCTGACTATTTTGAACCTTCTAAATACAATGGAAGTATTTTAAGAATATTTTGAAGACTTTTTAAGGCCGATATGCATCAGATAATTTTTCAATGAACCCAAAGCCAAGGGGTGCCACCTAGTGTTAGAGGCATAACCGGAGCAGCCGGAGGTCGATTTCAGTAAGTGAATAGTCTATTCTGACTATTTTGGACCTTATAAATATATTTAAGGGATTTTTAGATCCATTTGAAGACTTATGAAGGTCGAGAAGCCATAGGGAAGTTTTGGGCAGCCCAAGGCCAACAATGGATGGAGGCCTAGATTGGGGAGTCAGAGCTCATTTTGAGCAAATGATCAGTCTATTTTGGATGTATGATATATGTTGGAGGCAGTATTTCTTAAGGAGTTAGTGCCACAGAGAAGCTCAGGGAAGCTTAAGGGCACCGACATAAGAGGTCTAGTCTAAGGGAACCTAGGTATATCTTCAGAGAGATTGCAGCCATTCCATGGGTATGATGGTATTCTAAACCCATTGGTTTAGTTCAGATAACCATTGGAGTTGACTTATTAACTTGTAAAATAATTTTTCCTTCCTAATCCCAAAGAGCCAAGTCAATTTGACAAGGGCTCAAGAAGACGTAGTCCACGATATTCGGGTGAACTCATTTATTAAATTTGTTGTTATGTTTTGATGCTTATTTTTTTCACTTTATGATTGTTGTACATGCTTAATATCAGCAAAAAAAAAAAATCAATTCCTCACACATAAAGGTTTAAAATAGTTTAAACACATAGACCTATTTCAAGAATTCAATTCCGCACAGTCAAGTATAAGCAAGATCTTTAATTTTTTTAACTGAGTGGGACGTCCTTGCAAAGCATAACAAGTCATCCACCCATTTCAGATCACCTTCTTGCTTTCCTTATTCTATGGATATTTTGTGGCATAGTGCCCGAACTCGTTGTTAGCCCCCTATAATATTTGTTATACCAAAAGGTGGCTAAGACATTTTTGAACCTCTAAGGAACAAATTTTATCACTAAAAATTGTTGGCTCTTGAAGGCTCCTTGAAGGCCTCATGCCTCTGTCCAAAATCTTCATTACTATTTCCATTTTATACTCAGAAAGTTCTGTTGATTCCAAATGAAACACTGCTGCAAGACCTTCATTTTCCCCCTTCTCAAACCTTCATGTGCTCCCCTTTTTCTCCATTAAAATTCCCTTGTTTTCATAAATCCTCTTCTTCCATTTATGAAAATCACTTTTCCATAGTTAAAAACCCATTTTTTAACTATACCAAAACCCTTGAAACCCTTTGAAAACGTTGAAAAATCAATAAAAATTCATATTTTATATAAAGCTTAAGTTCTCAAGCAAGTTCTCAACCCTTTTCTTTCCATACACCTGGGCTTGCCCCAACCAAGTGCTAAACCCTCATAGTGTTTTATCGTATCGCACAAACCCAAGAGCGCAAGCATTTAATATGCCATTATAAATTACGCGCATCACACGACGTATCGCAGAATATTCCGTCGATAGAGTCTATCAGTATGTGTTATATTCTTTCCACGTACCAGGCCCACGTGATGCACGTTGCAGGGGGGCACGGGGGCCGATGGGGCAGCAGCCCCCCCCCCGCCGTGTTCGGTGCCGCCTCAAAAGTAAAAAAAATTTGTGGTCCCCACCACATATGCGTAATTTTACCTCCATGGTTTTGTGCATGGGCCTGCACATGGTTTTGGGGCATGATGGTTTTCGGCCCCTGGTATTTTGTAGATCCAGTCAAGGGAACTACGGTTATGTTCTAATCCAGGGTTAATGGATTGGGGTTTATGTATGCTTTAGCATGTATATATATGTGTTGTAACACTAAAAGGAATATAATGAAAAAATCAAGTTGGTCGTCCCGATTTGGGATCCAGGGGACATCTTTTGTGTTTATCCAAGTGTGGCGTGTTTTATGCTCATTATTGTTTATTTATTATAAATATCTGTGTGCAGATTATTTGGCATTCGGTGGTTAAAACCCCACCAAACCGGGCGCCCGGTTCGGGTCCAGTACATACCCCTCGATCGCATCATTATTTTGTATGTATATACCGTGGGCCCGCCCTCCGTACTTAAACCTTGTAAATTTTTTCGTTCCCGATCGATCTTTTTCTTTGTAAAAACCCAAAACCCACTTTTCCAAAGTTTTGGTCTAAAAACCAAAATCACGTGTTAAATATTTAAATGGGTTGATTGAAAGACCGATTGCGCAATCTCAATCGCAGAAAATACAATGGGTTGATTAAAAAGCCCGAGCCTGAAGTTCCGATATGCGATGAGCCTCTTCCCTTTTAACCCCGGTCATACCATTCTCCATGCGCCCAATGGCCCCACAATCGGGCGCCTAGCCCTATTATATATCCCGTCCAAAACATAAAAAACCTTTGTTATTTGTAAACTTTGGGTTTTATTTTATTTTATAAAATTCTTTGCCGGAGCAATTTCTCAACAAATCTACACCGTCGATCTAATCCATAGATCGGACGGTGCGGAGTCCGTCTACTCGGTGGTCCCCGCCAACTATTCATCACTCCAGAAACCGCGTGGTATCTATCACACCACCTTTGGGCGAGGGCAGTTTTTTCCTGATCGCCAACGATTCCATACATTTGCTGCCACGCGTCCCCTGTACCTTTTTCAAAACCACCGTCCATCGCGCATTATTGTTCGGACGTGGATGCCCAGCGATATTGCCATGGACCGTCTGATCTAGGGCGGGCCATCCAACATCTATCGCTCGCCAAAGATGCACGATAGTTAACTAAGATGTACACGCGATGACATAGGCGTTCGTGCAACAGCAACGACATCTCTGCCATCGATCTGATCTGCAGATTGACGGTCCAAAATTCATCGCCAATTTCTCCCCGTTTGACTTTCAACCTCCGCTCTCGACTGTCGATCTCTGTGTGATCGACGGCTCAGATTTAATCTTTTTTCCATCCGGTCCACAATCCCTCTCAATCAATCCTGACCGTTGGATGATGCCATCCAACGTCCATGCTCTTTCCCCGCCTTCTGAAGTAGTTAAAACTAAAACACGCAGGATTTCTTAAATGTTTTATGTTTTATGCAGGTTTTAAATGGTTTTCACTGTTATATTGAAGAAAGGCCAGGGGCCGGGGGTGACGATTCCCGTGCCTTTAGTCCTTAAAAGAGAACCATTCACGGGCTCTTTTCAATGATTTATCAATGTTTCATGAGCGTTGATAACATAAAGAGCCCTGCGCGTCCCCGCACATCGACAAGACACTGTTTTATTCAAAAGAACAGTTAAAGAGTATAAGTTTGAATACAAAGCACAACAGATGGAGATTAAAGATAGATCTGGGGAATTATGACTAAGAATGATTATCAAAAGCCTAATTCTCTGGGTTAAAACACAATTAAGAGAAAATCATAAGTAAGCTTCATGTATGCAAAAGGCTTCCTCCACCGTCAGCGTATAAAGGCACTGATTCCTCAACTACCAAAGGATCATCGAAGTCTGGCCTATTCAAACAAGAGGCCTAAGTTATTGCTAACCAAATATTTTTCCTCAAATGTGCTGTGAGTTATTTCGCAAGGAAATCAATGCAGAAATATCCGCAGAAAGTTACTCCAAACATTACACACAAATTAAAACAATAAAAGCTCCCACCGAGCTTTAATATTTATTGTAAAACAGTTAATACAGTGATCCACCAGTAAAATTCTCCATCGAGCCCCTTGAAAAACTGGGAAGTCTTGAATCTGTATTAATTATCCTTAGAGATCTTTTGCTAGATCTCACCTCCTCATCCTTCTATAAATACTTCTGTAGAAGATGAGAAACTGTTGGTTGATTGGTTGTTGTTTGATAACAATTTGTAATACTGAAACCCTCTGAAATAAATACATAGTCCGTTGAAGTTGAAGAAGAAACTGGATTCTCTTGAAGTTTTGATGATGTTGTTGCATGTTTGTTCCTGAGAAGGCTCTATCATTGGATTCATGAGCTTGGCTGTTGGTGAAGTTTTCTGAATTGTTTAATGTTTTTCCCTGTTTTCATTATGTTCCATAATTTTCATTATGATTAAAGCTCAGGCCACAGAATGACCTGGTACCAGACCTTAAGTTCATCCTTCACTGTTTTATGTTTTCTTCTGCTAAAGTATTTTAGAGGCTTTAAACTTTTTCTTTAGTCTTCATGCTTGTTTATTTCCTTAATAGTT
This sequence comes from Pinus albicaulis, assembly GCA_034641835.2. NCBI lineage: Eukaryota > Viridiplantae > Streptophyta > Pinopsida > Pinales > Pinaceae > Pinus > Pinus albicaulis. The sequence goes on from CM076578.1 coordinate 430,470,228, forward strand.
TGAATAGTTGGTTTTAGCATGATTTATGGTTCTCCCTGCTTGCCTGCTGCCACTTAAAAATTGTTATTGAAGTCTCCCTTTGAAGTTCTTTGCTTACAGTGAATCAAAGAGGTCTGTTTTGATCTTGCCCTTTGTCCTCACTTAAACAGTTGGCTTAAAGGTCATTATAATTATGATCATAGATGTTTTTAGGTGTTCCCTCTTCTATGACTGCAATTATCAGTGAATATTTTATGTTTTCTAAGTCATTTGAAATAAGATCTTTGAGGAAATAGGGTGTTCCCCGAATCTTAGATTTCATTTTAAAAGTTTTTTGGAGTCATTATTTGCTTAAGGTGTGATTTGTAGATTTCATGGTTAGCCCTGTCTATTAAAAATATCTTTATTGTTCAAGTCATGCTTTCAAATTCCCTCTGTTGAGAATTAAACCTCTCTTTCTAAATCATTAATGTTCATCTCATTCCAAAAACAAAAGGATCTTGTGGCCAAGTTAGATTTTCCCTTTGATATCCCATATCCATTGATGAGTTTTTTATGACCTTTTCTTGACTCCATTGCCCAATGAAACAGATATTTTGCTGACCTATATATCTCTCCTAGGCCCTTCATGTTCTGTTGTATCATTCCAACCAAACAATCAAACAAATAAACACCTGCACTTAATAACTAGTCTAAAATCAATATTCTAAGCACATAAGATAAAACTTTGCAAACAAACATTTGAGAGATCCCTCTCTGAGAACAGGAGGACTAGATCCTATAACTCTAAAGATTGGTTATGATGTTGCCTTGTCTTTTGATTTTCCAAACTATCAAAACACGGGACACCAACACTCATGACAGTGAAAACACTTGATGTTGGACAAGTATTTCTTCTTGCCCTCTTCGCCTTGGGACTTCTTTCCCTTGGAATTATTTCCTTTGATCACTAATGCCAAGTCCTCTTCCTTTTATTTGTAAGAGGTCTCGTCTCTGGTGTTCCTCCTAATCTCTTCCTACACCAAGTTAGACCACAATCTCTCCCACTCTGGTAGCTTATCCCTCCCATTTACTGAATCCTGGTAGTTGTGCCAGCTCCTTGGAAGGCCTAGAAGTGTTAAGCTCACCAGATCATCTTCGGAAATGGTAACACCATCACTTCCAATCTCATCCCGACATTGGGTGAATTTGGTCAAGTACTTTGGTATTGTGTCGCCCTCATCCATCTTGATTTTTCTTATCTTCTCCTTCAGCGTCAGCTTCCTGTGGTCATTTTTATTCTAAAACAAATATGTTAAGGCCTTCCAAATAGTATATGGAGTTTCTTTTTCATGGAGGTTTGAGACAATGTGATCTCGAACACCTTCCAATAGATCCCTTCTTGCCTTTACTAAGTTCTTCTTCCATGCTACCAGATATTGAGCCTATGTTGCTGCAGTCCTAGGAATATCATTGTCTATGAAATCCATTATCCTATTGTCTTCCAACACTTCTTCCATCTTGTCCTTCCAAGCTATGTAATTCGAACTACCCTCAAGGGCATTTTCAAGTCTCAATCCCAAGAAAGAAATCTTGATCCTACTGTTAGTCCTAAATAGTATATCTGCAAATTTTATTCACTTGCACTAAACAAACTCATATTCTTCTCTTCTGTAGCGATTTCTACTCTTATACCATGTAGAAAATCCACATAGATTCAACTGATTATTGTAATATGCTAAAAAATTATACTTGAATCTACTTTACCAATTTTAGAAACCAATTTAGATCTTGAAATCATAAAACATGAAAGAGAGAGAATTTCAATCTCACAACACAGAAGTATTTCCTAGGGAAAGCCTTAGCTAAAAAACCCACTATCTGTATATTGCATAAGTCAGAAAATATGAGAATATTACAATGCTTTTCTCCAAGCTGAGAAACCTCTACACTATCTATGTATGTCTCAATGATTCCTAGACAAGCCTGGTTCAATACTAAACCAATTTTCTACCCTCCAGTATCCCTATGTCCTTGCGTTGTTTCCTTGGGTAATTAGGCAGTGTTAATTAGGGAAATTACCAATCCATACCGCGCAATCCATTAGGGGCCTTCCTATGACTGCATGCACCACCTGTATAATTCAAACAATTATACAACTGATAGTACACTTCCCTTGAACTCCAATCTCAACTGGGTCTTTCTCAGAATTGTCATGCATGAGTTATTTATGAGTGAACTATCAGTTAACTGGTTGAACACATGAAGCGACACCCCACTATCTAACCTCCTACCAGTTCCTCCATCAATTAGAAAGAGTTTAACTGACTTTAACTCAGATACATTGAGTTAATTAATTACAACTCAAAATAAACTCAACTGGGGATCCTATAATGTAGGAGATGCTCTACATGCCTCTATTTTGACCCTCAACTTGAATGAACTAAACTAACTAAGTCATCCTAACTTAGTTAACTTGTACAAGTTGTCATGTGATGTGAAATTACAATTTTATTCTAATTTAATTCAAAGGAAAATTAAATTAAAATATTTCTTGAAGCCATTTTCAAGATTTCTTGTTGCCATTTTCAACATGATGTGTTTTATGAGATCCCACATTCATGCTTGGAATATGGCATGGAGATGACTTGTTTAAAGGAATATTCTGTTCAGCCTAGTCTATGTTTGGGAGGTTCGTGGAAGTCCCATACATGGTCGTCCTATGCAATAATCAATAAGAGCTCTTTCTCCTTGGTATTTTATGGGTAAATATACTTGTTTCTATGTGTTTTATATGGTTGTTATATCCTTGATATTTATGTTGGTTATATGCTTATTACGACTAATATTTATGACAGTGATAATGTATGGCTCTCATCATGTTTTGGTTAAACATTGAATGTACAATGAATGTATCGCCTAATAGATGGTAATGCAATTATTGTGATGAGCCATCATTGCTTCTTAATGATTCTCAGATAAGTGTGAGAACCCTATGCTCATATTTTTTGTTTAAACCTCTAGAATGCATATTTTTGACATGTTTGATGAAATGAATGTCATGGCTAGTAGGGGTCCAGTCAAGTTCTTGTTCAAGTATTTATATTCGTATCATTGCTCCAATGTCATTTTTCATTTCTGAAAGTTTCATGGAGTTCTAGGTAGTGCCCTCAGTCCTAGCCCTGAAAAAGTGGCATAGAATATGGGGTTGTTGGCACAAAACTACCAAAACAAAATCCCCAATCGCCTATATGCCTTGATGTGGGGGCGACTAGAGGGTCCCAGTCACATGCATGTCCATTTCATGGGAGGAACAGAGGCTTTAATGAAGTAAAATTTTAATTTTTCTCAGGGGTTGGTCACCTAGATGGGTTGGGTGGCTCCTGGGGGTTCTTTTGCAGGTGTAGAAGGTCTGGTTGTCTATGTTCTATTAGTTCCACTTCCTTAACTGATATATAGGGAGTTGAGCCATATCACTGTAAATCTTCATCACATGTTTACCCTGGTTGGTCGATTACTTGGGTAGATGTGGGAGGAGGGTGTTACAGAGTGCTATCAAAGCCAATTTCCGTTCTCTTTGGGTGATGTATAGTTTTTTTTTTCCTTGGATGAATCTGTTGTCATATATACATGTCGGTTGCATATAGGTCCTTGTGCTTGTGGTCTATGTGCTTGTTGTGTATTCATGGAATTGGTCATTATTGCATGGTGTCGCCATATAAAATTTGATGGTGTCGTTGTTGAATTTATTTTTTGTAAGGATATATCAGTCATGCATTGGTTATGTGTGTCAGTGTCTATATGTTTTTATGCATGCATTGGCTGGATGATGGTCTTTTTGCATGAATTCATGATATGTGGTCAGCATAGTCATGCATTGATAACTAGAAAATGGTTGAAAATGTGCTTATATGTTGATCTAATTATGTTTACGTATGTATTGTGCTAATATGGTCGGTCTTGCAGAAGATACATCCTCTCGAACTACACTAAGGTACATTGGTTTGTTTATTATTTGGTTTAGCTAACATAATATACCTTGCGGGAAGAAGAGATCAAAGATGACTAGCAAGATGGTATACTAAAGATATTCTCCCTATGAATCAGATGAGCAACGTGGTGTTGGGCACTCTTCTATCTTTGCAAACACATTGAGGAGTTTGAAGTAATAAATAAGGATTTGAAAAGTAGACAATGATAGAATCATGCAGGCACAGGAGAAACAAGTAGAAGTCAATTTAGTAATCCTTCAGAGTTTGTCAAAATCGCAGAGATAGGGGTCACTTCGGATCAGCTATGGACAAGAGTATGGAACTAATGGGGCATATGATAAGAGATATTGTAGTGGTCACAGGTCAGATAGAGATGACATGATTAGGCATGGCTAGTTCTTGGATACACTGGATGGGAGAGGTGATGGACATAGGTACTATTCTAGTTATGGTTCTGATAGGTACCATGGTAATCATCATTATCATCCTTATGTCAGGAGTGATAGGGGATATTTTTCGAATGAGTTCAAGAAATCAAAGCCACCTGCATTTGATGGAGAAATGACAATAGGATGCATAAACATGGTTTCTTGGAATGAATAAGTACTTTAGATTGCATGATTACTCAAAGAACATGAAGGCCAAAATAGATACATTCATTCTTAAAGGTAAAGCAAATATCTGGTGGGGAGATGTAAATAACGTTAGAGATATTTATGAGGAGGAATTGACTTGGAGTGAATTCAAGAGACTATTCAGGAAGAAGTACCTATCGAAGAGATACTATGACAACAAGAAAAAGAATTTATGAGCTAAAGATGGGATCTATGACTGATGAAGATTACACTAATATATTTCTGGATTTGTTGAGATATGTGTCTTACCTCAAGGAGGAGAAAGCCAAGTTTCAGAGATTCATCAGTGGGTTTTCAATAACATTTAAGGATAGGATTGAGTTTGACAAGCCTAGATCATTGGAGGAGGCCATCGGGAAGCTAAAGCATTGTTATGAGAAATCAAAGCGCAAATCTGAGACTAAACCAGATTGGAAAGGTAATAATAAGAATAAAGGGAAATGGGACAAGAAACGGGCAAGGCCTCAGGAAAAAAGTAACAAAGAGAATGCAGCATCACCCAAGAATTTTAATGCATCTAACAAAGGGTAGGGATTTCAGTTTGAGGAGCATAACAAGGGTGCAGGCCAGAATCCTATACAGTGTTGGACTTGTGAAAAAAATCATCGCATGAAAGTTTTTCCACAGAATCAAGGTGGTAGACATCAAATTTACAGTGCTCAGGAGGCACATAGTATTGGGGATGTTGGACAGAGTGTTCTTGTATCTATGCAGCATTGGATAACAGGCAAGAAGATCACCATGCATATATTATCAAGATGGACGATAATATTTATGTTCGATTTGTTTCTATTTTGATTGACCCTAGATCTAATTATAATTATGTTAATCCTGACTGGTGGATAAGTGTGGTTTAAATAAATAAGTGCATGCAAATTCTTGGTTATTGCAGTTGGCTATAGGTACAAAGAAGTGAGTTCATCATTGGGTAAGATCTTATGCATTTGAGTTGAATGGTATGTCTACATCAACACATTTAAATGTATTGTCGTTGGGTTTGTATAGCATGCTTTTGGGTATGGACTAGTTGTATCTTCATAGGACCAAAGTGGATTTTTATGACAAATCCATTGAGTGTTTGGATGATAATGGAGAACAAAGAATTTTGTAGGGTAATAAGAAAGAAACATCAGTTATAATGGTGACACCCATGCAGGCAAATCGTAGTTGCAGAAAAGGGTGTGTGTTATTTGTAGTGCACATTTCTAGTGATAAAGGTAAGGAGGATGAGGATGCAGAGATATTGAGTAATTACTCGGTTTTACAACAATTTCAGGGTGTGTTTCCAATAGATATTTCAGTGTTGTTGTCTCATAGGGAAGTGGATTTTTCTATTGAGTTGGTACCGAGGGCAGCACCAAAATCAAAATCACCATACTGGATGAGCACTCCAGAGTTGGTAGAGCTGAAGTTGCAGTTAAAGGAAATGCTTGACAAGGGATACATTATACCAAGTGTATCACCTTGGGGTGCACTGATATCGTTGTGAATAATATGGATGGTACTCTCACTTTGTGCATCGATTACAAGCATTTCAACAAGGTGACAATCAAGAACAATAATCCATTGTCAAGGATTGATGATTTATTCGATCAGTTAAAGGGGGAGGCAATTTTCTCAAAGATTGATCTGAGATTAGGATATCATCAAGTACACATCAAGGAAGAGGAAATATAAAAGACGAATTTCAGGACCATATATGGGCATTATGATTTTTTTGTATTTCCATTTCATTTGACTAATTCTCCAGCTACTTTTATGTGCTTAATGAATTGTGTGTTGCGTTCTTATCTAGACAAGTTTGTTACTGTATTCATTGATTAAATATTGATATATTATAAGAATGAGGAAGAACATGTTGAGAATTTAGCAGCAGCGTTGAGCTTTCAAAGAGAACATTAGTTGTATGCCAAGCTTAGAAAATGTAGTTTCTTTCAGACAAAGGTAAATTACTTGGGACATGTTGTCTCCAAGAAAGGCATAGCAGTAGATCCAGAAAAGATAAGGGCTATCATGGAGTAGGCATCTCATAGGAATGTGGATGAGGTAAGGTTATTTATGGGGTTATTAGGTTATTATAGGAGGTTCATCGGGAACTTCTCATAGATTTCTTATCCTATTGCATCATTGCAAAATAAAGGTAAGAAGTTTGAATGGACAGAGGAATGCGCAACAAGTTTTGAACAGTTGAAATAATTGTTGACACGTGCTCTAGTGCTAAAGGTTGTGAATCCGAAAAAAGTGTTTGTGGGATGCACAGATGCTTGCAAGAGAGGACTTGGTGGAGTTCTTATGCAGGAAGAACACGTAGTATGCTATGAGCCACGGAAACTGAATGAGCACAAGTAGAACTATCCAACACATGATCTTGAGTTGGCAGTGATCATATATGCATTGAAGATGTGGAGGCACTATCTTCTTGGCAGGTGGTTTGTATTTATGAGTGATCACAATGGGTTGAGATATTTGTTTGAACAATCGAATTTGAATGTTAGGCAATCTAAATGGTTGGCCACAATCGACAAGTTTGACTTTAAGATTAGGTACATTAAACGTAAAGAGAACAGGGTTGTAGATGCTCTTAGCATGCGAATGCGGGTGAATAATATAGCAGTTATGAGTTCTTACGGGACATATCTACAGGATCGCATGTTACAGGCAAGTCAGCAGGATAATAGGTACATGGATCTCAGGCATAGGCTACATCAGAGTACAGGTATAGGTAGCGGTATAGGTAATGGTACATGTATAGATATAGGTACATGTAATGATACATGTACATATACAAGAAGTGGTACAGTTATAGGTGCAGATGCACAGGATGTGGACTATTGTCTCATGGCAGATGGCTTGATTAGATTTAGGGACAAGATCTATGTACTAGATAATATTGAACTCAAGAAGCTTATCTTGAGGTAACTCCATGTCAAATTGTGTCTAGGTCACCCAAGATATTAAAATACATTGACGAAAGTGAAGAAGCTTTATTATTGGCCGAATTTGAAAAAGGATGTGGTAGAGTTTCTGGCTAGATGCTTGGACTGTCAATAGGTAAATGCAGTGTAATAATCTAGGTGGACTACTACAGTTGATTCCAATTCCATAGTGGAAATGGGAGGTCATTTCTATGTATTTTCTCACAGATATGTCGAGGACATATAGACAACATGATTCCATTATGGTTGTGGTTGACAGGTTGACAAAGGTAACACACTTCCTTCCAATGAAGTCTACTTATTTGACTAATTATGTAGCACAAGTATTCATCAGGGGTGTGGTGAGATTGCATGGTGTTCCAAAGAATATTGTGTCAGATATGGATGTTAAGTTTACTTATAGGTTTTGGAAAGAGTTATTTGCAAGTTTGGGCACAGAGTTGGCCTTCATCACAACTTATCATCCACAGACATATGGTAAGACAAAGAGGATCAACATGATATTGGAGGACACATTGATGATGTATGTGATGCATTAACCACGAAAGTGGGAATATTATCTTCCAATGGTATAGTTTGCTTATAAAAATGGGTATTAGGAGTCACTGAGAATGATTTTTTTTTAGGCACTCTATGGTCAGAGTTGTAACACTCCTATTAGTTGGAGTGATCCAGTCAATAGGGTGTTTATAGGTCCAAATATGTTGGCAGAGATTGAACAGGAAATGCAGGTAATAAAGAAGAATCTAAAGATAGAAAAGGATAGGCAGAAAATTTATGTAGATCAGAACAAGATGATTAAGGAGTTTTAGGTTGCGGAATAGGTGTACTTGTGCATTAAGGCCAAGAAGATATCCTTGAGGATTAGATCATGTGCCAAGTTGGCACCTCAGTATTGTGGACCTTTCAAGATTCTTGAGATTATTGGCCCAGTATCCTTTTGAATTGCATTGCCTCCGATAGTGAAATTTCGTGATGATTTCCATGTGTCATTGCTAAAGAAGTATGCTAAATATCATGATCATGTGATTGATTGGTCTGTGTTGTAGGTGGAGCCAAAAGGAGAATTCTAGCCGGAATCGCAGTGCATTTTGTAGAGAAATATGCTTATGCTCCGAAATCGAGCAATCGAGAGGGTTAAAGTACAATGGAAGAATTTTTGGGCCCGATGAAGCTACATGGGAGATGGTAGATCAGATGTGGGCTATGTATCCTTTTTTATTCACTAGTTGAGTGAATGTTTTGGTTGATGTCTTTGGCATATGTTTTTGGTACATGATTTGGTATGATGTTTTGGTATATGTACATATTTATATGGATGTAAATACTTCCATGAGTTGTGTTATAAATATCCAATAGGCGATATGGATGTTATGTCATTATGGTTGTCATAGTGTCACGTTGGTTGCTTGTCATCAAGTTGTGTAACATCCTCTTTCCACATTTACCCAAGATACCCGGTCCACTAGGGTAAACGTGCGACAAGAGGCTACTATGATATGATTCAACCTCCTAGGTCACCTTAAGGAAGTGGAACTGACACCACACAACTACACAGAATTTCTACACCTACTACAAGACACCCAAGAGCCATCCAAACCTTCTAGGTAGCTAGCCCCTGAGACAAACTGACATTTTTGTGGATGAATACCCTAGTCACTCCCTTGATATGGGAAAATGTGCGACTGGAATCCTCCATTCACTCGCATAGCATGGGGATGCATGATACTAGGGACTTTTCCAAGTATTTCTAAGCCTGCGACCTAGATTTTTGTGCCACTTTTCAGGCCCAGGGCTCATGTCACTTCCCAAAATTAGATGACACTTCCAGAAATGAAATATAACAATGGAATAATGATATAAATGCAATCACTTGAACAAGGACTTCATTGAACCCCTACTAACCATGACAGGAATTTTGTCAAATATGTCACAAATATGTAATCTACGGGTTTAAAAAATAGATATGAGCATAGTGGTCTCATACTTATCTAAGATTCTCTAAGAAGCATTGTTCCCTTATCACATTAGCTACATTATAATCTATTAGGTCATATATTCATTGTTCAATTCAAAACATGATGAGAGCCATACATCATCACTATCATAATACATGCTCATAACCGGCATAATAGCAAAAGAAATATCAAGGATACAACAGCCATAAAATACACATACAAACCAGTATATTACTCATGAGAGAACAAGGGAAAATAACCTGTTATTAATGTATGAAAAATCGAACTAGGTTTGCGACTTCCACGTTCCACCCAACCATAGATTGGTTGAACCAAATATTTCTTTCATCCAATCATCCCAATGCCATATTCTAAGCATGAATGTGGGACTCAGACCAAAATAACCAACCAAGGCTTCCCGAGTCTAACCACCTCACCATCATCAATAGAAATCGTCTTTACTGCAATCCTCACTAGATCACTAGGTCATAAACAAGCATGGATGCAACCAGATTTATCCACCTACATCGTGATTCATTTTCCTTGTCTCCTAGTCTCTAGGATTTACCGCAATCCACAGTGAAATCCAGGAATCACTAGGCCATAACCTAGACACCACCCTCCAGGCTTTACCATATATCCCGCTATTCACCGGCAAGGATTCTTGGGCCTGATTAAGGGTAACCACCTCGAGGCTTTACCATATATCCCACCATTCACCATTCGAGGATTCCTAGGCCCACTGAGGCACACAGTACCTAGATTTACCGCAACCCACAGTCTGGTTCAGGGTTTACTAGGGCAGTGGCTTTACCGGAATCCATAGTTTGGTTCAGGGATTACCAAGCCATGTGTTCTTTCTTTTAGAGATCCACCTCACTCGGCTTCGAATCCATTCAGAAATCTAACTCAACCAAAACATGAGAACCCCATCACACCATGGCTATCAGGAAATGGCAAGGCAAGGCTGAAGAACATTTTCACACCTGGAAAAACCTGTGCCAATGACAACAAGAGAACCAAGATCACACATGCATAACCATGCATGTGAAATCTAGCAAGGAAATCACACATGCAAATCGATACATGTAAGTAAACATGTTGTAGCTGCTTGATCCCGCTTTTCCTTGCTTGATCTTTGCTTCCTCTTTTCCTTATTTGTATTTATTGATCCAATGTTGAAGTGCTCCAAGAAAACTCTAAGTTTCCAAGAGTACGAGAGAAAGAATAGAGAGAGAGCTCCAAAACTGAACTGACAAAATCTTGAGAAAAAATCTTTCCAACTGATCCTTAGAGGCCTTTTTATCAATGAGGCCTCTATTTTCTTCATTTTCCATTATTTCGATTCATTTTCCTCCTCACATGAAACCTGTGACCTTTCACCTTCCTTTTCTCCTAATTTCCAGTATTTTCATAAATAAAATGTCACTAATGCCTATTTGCATTTTCAAATGCCTTTGCCATCGCCTTTGCCAATTTCCTTAGCCATAATAATCGAAATGAACACACGCACTATGATGTTTTGCCCAACATTCAACTTGGAATACATGTTTGATGACTATAGTCTTGTTTTGCCTTTATTAACTTTATTACATGGATTTTTTACCAAGGTATTTACAGAACCCTCCCCCTTGGGGGAATACCGTCCTTGGTGTTCAATGACACCTACAACCAACAATATTGCTGAAAGAAAAACATACTGCCCATGGAGCTTTATAACACAACTTGTTGCAATATTTACAATGACCATCTACTTAAAACATGACAATCATACCGTTTATTGGAGCTTTATAGCACAACTCATTACGATATTTAAAATAATATACACATATACACATGCATATTTTCTCAACCAACAAATAAAAGGATATGATGTCTGCATCCGCAACAAGGGAATATAGAGGCACACACCTCCACCTTCAAAAGTAATACCAGGATTCACCTCCTTCCCAGGAATTCCAGAATCCAATGCCAGATTCAAATCTGCATCCAATGTCCAACGCTACAATCTCCCGCCACTTTTCCTCTCAGTGAACATTTACAAACTCATTGTTCCAGGGCATGTTGGGTGCAGCAATTGCACTTAAGAAAACTCCTCAACACTTAGTTGTCAACCTGGGGGGTTCGTAAATTTGAGACGAAGCACAGGCAATGCCAGAAGTGGTATGAACTTTTCCTATTTTATATTCCTACTTCTTAATCAAAATCTTGTATAATCAAATAAAAAGTTTCAAAGGAAATTAACACCAAAGCAATTCTAGTGCTAGAATGTAAAATAATGCATCTGCAGAAGAATTAAATAAAGGAACATTCACATTGCTTTTGATCAATATTAATTGTTGAATGAAATCCTATGTTTATCTTCAGTAGAGGTACTTGGAAGTTTCAACAAGTGGGCCCTTAAGACAGCTTGCCTTCTAATGATTTTCCTTCTCACACAGGTCGTTCCTGCAATACTGTAATCCGCTTCCACTAGTGCAGGCACAGAACTCTGTGTGAAAAGTATACTTTGTACTTTTACTGAAGACTTATGTCTTTGCGTAGGGGCTCAAAGCCAAAAGGCTTGGAGCGCTCTGTTCCTGTAACAAGACATTGGTTCTTGTACCAGAACAAGGCTTCCTACACCAAGTTATCGATTTCAAGAAAATAAAGAAGCATGTAAGCATACTTTGGAAATCACTTGCTCACGAAAGGAAATGCTTTTAATTAAGTGAACCTTGCAAAATGTGAATAAACAACTGAAATAATACCATGATTTGAAAACTTAAAGAAAATCAACTTCTGTCAAAGTTACTTTGCATGAATTCAGATCCTACTTTAGAAAATAAAGTTAATTATGATAACTTAAATAAATTTCAATCCTTTTCATAAAGTAGGAAAAGTATGCAATAGCATTTTCAAAGGACCTATATTGCATAGTGCAGAAATATAGGTTCTGTAAAGTATGAATACACAACAAGCACATAGACCACAAGCACAAGGACCTATATTGCATAGTGCAGAAATAAATCAACAGTATGCAATAGCATTTTCATGCATTTTTTGAAGGAATATTTAATTGTTTTAGGAGACACTTCCTTTTGATGTCAACACTGTTTGCAGAAATAAATTAAATTACGTAAAGGAAAAGAACGAAATGCTTGTTGTAAAATGAACTATGTAAAAACACAGTACATAAACCAACGTGCACTAGTGCAGGATCAAACTTCGTGCCTAATTCAGGCGAAAGCAATCTTGAAAAGGAAATTGCACAAATAAGTAAACTGAAATTAAATTTCACAGAAACAGATCCGTTCACACCTTAACAGAAACTGAAATTCATGTGCAAGAAAAGGAACTTAACTCAAGACACACTTCTGGAATTAAATAATTTAACACACCTTTCAAGCAACGAAAACGAAAGGGGTAAACAAGCTGGGTTGGTTGGGCCCTAGCCAACCAGCTCATTTCCACGTTAAGAAACGAGACTCTTCAACAGCTAAACCAACACATCAAATAGAAATTTAAACGCAGGATGAATGAAACATGGCGCAACCCCGTTCTATTAATTCAATTCAGCAAATAACATAATAGATCCGAGTCCAGCCCAAAACTTGGGCGACAACAAAATTACAAGCTTTATCACCAGAATTGCTAACAACTTCTATCGCTCACTTATTCCTACCTACGGATTACATTATATACAATCCTCGGCTCATGGCTATAACAAATCTACACAATCATTTCCCAAATCAGGCCTCTTGGTCGAACTGCCTACCAAACGACTTTACAAAATTAAACCTTTCAGATGTATCAAGATGCAAACAAAACACTGGCCATGGACCATATATTCAACATAATATTTGACAATCCTCCAGTTTAGTTCGATATCCAGATATTTGCAACTAATCTGAGCGATGTGGCAAGGTGCCCTCGTGGTGGGAACGAACGGTTGCGGAGATCTCGGGACAGTTGTTTGCCGGCGGAGGTACAGGAAGATTCCTGCACTAGATCAACCTATATTACGATTAATACCTTAACCTTATCAAATACTTATAGGAAGTAAACATAAGTTACAAGGCGTTACTAAAGGCATAAAATCTATTAAAAATAATTAATTAAATGCCTAATAAATCCTAAACATGAATAATGAAGAATTTGTGGAAATAGGTAGCTTTTCTTGGACTAGTGCAAGATAGAAGTGGTTTAAAGAGATGAAACAGAGGTAGAAGGTTGGGGTTTTATCATGGGAAAAGGGTGAAAATAGGACATTTTGAGACACCAACATCCTCCCATCCCTAAACTATTGTGTGTCCTCACACAACCTTTACTTGTCTGCAAAAACTCTTCAAATTAGGTGCCATCCTCAATCCTGCACTTGAATGTTAATTCTTGTTGCTACCACATTTGGCTTCTTTTATCAAGCATCCTTCAGTTTTTTAATCACCTTCTTGAGGCGCTTGTAGCATTTGGAAGCCCAGTATTTCCATACCTTTACTTCACGTTTCTGCTTCTTAACCTCAGCAACCAACTCCATCGTACCCTGCTATTGCTAGTTTTGGTCTTTCATCACCTGGTTGAGTACCTCCAAATCATGGATTTGTTGTTCCAAGTCTACTATCTGAGTGCTGAGGTAGAGGGTAGAGGTTTGTGCATCTGACTCACTGGGTGGAGGAACCCTTTCTGCAATGGATTCAAGGCATGTACCATCATCCCTGAGATCAAAATGATCTTGGTTGTCCAGTTTCTGCATTAAGTCAACAAAAGCTTATGTGCAAGGAATTTTTATGGCACCAAGGGTTTCAGAATCCTCCACGTCTATTGTAGTAGGGGCTTCAATACCCTGCACTTTTAAATTCTTAGAGGATTCAGTACCTTGTTTCTCCAACTCATAAGGGGTTTTGACACCCTGTTCATCCAATTCATAAGGGCCTTTACCCTATTCATCCAAATCATCAGGGAATTTACCCTGTTCATCCAAATTATCAGCAGGGGTTTCAAGCTCCTTCTCATAAAAATTGTCGAGGGGGTCTTCATACTGTGCCACATCATCTTCTGGACCCTCTAGCGGGTCCTTACTTGCACTTGGGGTTGCTTTCTTTTTCCTTAGTTTTTTAACGAAGTCCGACAAAAGGATGTCATCCTCTCTTTCTTCATGATCTTCACTTACCACGGTGTGGGCTGTCGCATCTACAAGGACTGAGATATTGTGATCTTCGGGGGAAGCTTGAGGTGACTCATCTATAAGTATAGGGGAGCTTGACCAAGAAGAAATCTTCTTCTTGGTCGAGGTCTTGGTCACCTTCCTTTGTGTCAAGGACGGGGTTCCTTTGTCAACTTTCTCCTCTGCCTGTACTTGTCGACTTTTGTTCTTTTTCTTGGCAGGGGTAGGGGTTTCTACCTTCCGTTTCTTGCTTTCACTTGTCCCAGCAGACTTTCCTGCACTCTTCCCAGTATATTTTCTCATGCGAAATTCCTTTAAAAATGTTTCCCAGACAATATCCTTAGCCTCCAATTCCTTCTTGACCAAAATCGCAATAATCCCATGGTGGTGAAGTCTATACTCGGTCTGGCTTACATTGCCATTCGACACTCCTTTTGCCATCTTCTCCAAACTCTGGAGCAGATAATGCAGGAAATTAATGTGCTTCCCGGACTCAAAATACAGCAACAGTCAAAAGTGATACACAAATGTAAGGGAATATCATCCCTCATAGGTCAAGAACTTCTATAAAATGTAGAGAAGGTATTTCCACTTACCAAGTAGGGTGCTACATGGAATTTCCTTCTTCCAATCGACCTTCATTTTTTTGTCAACCACGAACCAGTGCCACCGTTTCTTTTCAATCCTTTCCTTCTTAAACCACTATTCCCCTGTGTTGGATAGTCCTATGGCTTGCGCTATGGACTCCTTCGTAACTTCGAACTCCAGGGAGCTAACCTTAACTCGGCCATCCTCAAACGTTTTCACGAACTGCAGGGCCACATCCATATCATATTCATCGAAATTCTGCAAGAACGAGAGGAATCTCGATTCTTGCAATAGTGCAAGACTGTTCCTGTACTCCGTGGTCTGTTCAATTTCCTTCAAGGATGCTGACTCACTTCTCATGGGTGCCATCCTACTCGAATTCTTCTAAATTCCCTATCACGGTCTTAGAATGATTTCACATGGTAAAGAGACAAAGATCTATTGATAATTTTATGGCGGAGACCCGACCGTCCACCACCCTATTAATTGAATCCTTCCAATCACTATTAATCATTAAAAATTCATCTTCGAGATGGACGCTAACACGTACCACTCTCCCATAGGCGAGCGAGAATAATTGGAGGAAGCGAAGGCTTTTGCGATGGCGGTGTAACAGTCAAATGATCGGGTTATGAGCTAAAGGTTATGACAAATGTGTAATGGAAAGTCTTTTCGGAAGGGGTAATCACAGGGTTACAGATAGTCTGTACTATTCCACATTGTCTCCATGATTCAGTTAAGATGTAATTTGGAATTCATTAAAAATATTAGTTTTCCGAACCCAAACATCTTTCACTTTAATAATGATCAGGAGTTCATAAATTTTGCTCAAAATTAAAAGTTACAGGATTGGGTTGAAACCAATATGGTTGCGTAGATCTCGTCTTGCTAACTCCGGCACCGTGAATGATTCGAAAAACCAATGTCACATGAGGGAGATATCGCGTTCTGATCAAAATGCCAAACAGGTAAATTTTCAACAGTTTGACCAGGTTTGACTGGTATGCACAGTCAAAAAAGTGGAGGTACAATCAGCAAAAAAGAAATGTTCTCATAATATTCCTTTTCACCGGGCCAATCATGGTTTTACAAGTGTCTTAGTTTTATTCGTTGTATGGTTTTAGAGGGCCAATGAAAAGTTGCCACGTTTCCAGCCCTGAGGCTGCCACGTGGCCCTGCAACCGTATCATAAAATTTTGTTGGAGGTCGCATGAATCGACCCTCGGACCTCCTGTCGAGCATGCACACGTCTAACCACCCGAGCTACACTATGTTTCTTAACGTTATCATTTCCAACTTTATGTTATGGTTTATGTAACAGGCGTGCGGGGGTTGGGAACCGTCGGCGCTCCCAACCCGCCAGCGGTTCCAACATATATGTTCACATGGAAAACAACAAGTAACCACCTCCGCAGTCTATGAAACCTCCAGCATTCAACTGTAGTCTCTTCCAGCGTTACCGTCGCATGGTTACATGGAAAAATTTAAATGCTACCTCCACGTGGTTAACGTAACCCCCGACGATTCAACCCATAGTCAAATAAACCAACCGGAGTTTTTGTCTTGGGTTCCACCCAACCGTTATCATAACTACGGGTTTTGGGGTTGGCATGTTGCCACCCCAACTGCAACAGTTAATACCGTAGTTAGATTCAGTGAAATATTTGGAGTTCGCGCATTTGTGGCGGAAATTTACTATTTTAACTCTAGTTAAGTGGAGTTCTCCATTTTTAGTGGAGCTTTTCTAGGTGAAATTGGGCAAAGAGTAGGAGACTCAATTTTCGCCCATTCTGAGTGAATGAAGAGTCATTTTTGACTAATTAGATCATTTTGGAGCCATTGGTGCAGAGAAAACAGCCATTAGAGCATTGTAACTACATGTAATATCAAAATTTTAAGCATAATGAAATATGGACATTCCATTGGGAGTCAGACCAGCAAATGTAGCCCAGGAGGGGTGAACTGCTTCATCATGCCTATTGTGTAAATTTCATGTGGTGACTTATTTCTTTGTTTTACACTGTTGTTCAATGTTATTTAATCTTGTTTTCTGCTTCTAGTTCACTAAAAAACATCTACAATTCATGGTTAAAATCCTCAATCCTTATACAAACTAATGAGATAAGTATGCACGTGTTTATAAACTGAAAAGACACTTAGCACAGCAAAACTAACACAGTAATTTCAGATCAAATTGGTATCAGAGCTAGAGTTTATTCTCTGCTGTTGTTTAGTGCAAAAAATTGTTTAAATGTTCGCAAGTTTTAGATGCTTACAAGGCTCAAGATGAAGAGAGGAGAAGGCAAATTGGTGGAAGTAGAAGGGTCTCAAAAGGATCCAAAGCAAAGGAGAGCAAGATTACCACAATATCCACCACCTAGTTCACCTCCTAAAGAATCAAAAGCTACATTAATTATGCCTCATGAGGAAGGATAAATCCATGAAGAAGCTGATCCCAAGGAGGAAGAAAGAGTGTTCAGGAAAGAATTTCTTGACATGACTAAGATGGTTAGAATCCTTTATCAAGAAAGGAATGAGAGACTAGAAGGAGAAGGATCCAAATTTCACAAAGAAGGACAAGGATCTTCAGGAGGTTACCATGATGAAGATAAGTGAAAGAAGGGAAATGGAGGAAATGGAGGCAATGGAGAGCCATCATCCTCACCCTCATCATCCTCATCCTCTACTTCTTCTTCAGTACATCAGCCACACAAGTCAAAGAACATTGGTAAAATTCATTTTTTTAAACTTGATGTTAAGTTTGAATTGCCAATGTTTAATGGTGAAGTCAATGCAGAAAATCTTGATAATGGGATTAGGAAATTTGAGGTCTATTTGAGAATACATAACCTTTAAGATGATGATACAAAAATCCAATTAGCTTCATTGAGAATGGAAGGTGCAGCACTTGTTTGGTGGGAAGCCAAGACAAAGGAGGAAATCAAGAAACATGGTAAGATTATTCTTTCATGGTCAAATTTCATTAATGCTATTAAACAATAGTTTATCCATTAGCTCATATGCAGAAATCCATCATGAATTGGTAGAATTTAGGCAATTGAAGGGACAAAATGTGCAAGAATACATCCAAGAATTTAGGAGAAGAGCTCTCTTATTAGGGGTGGATTTGTAGAGCCAAGATACTTTTCTAAAGTACATAGGAGGCTTACATAGCTACCTAAAACATACTATTCTCGTATTTTACCCCACTAGTCTAGATGAAGTATGTGTTCAGGCCACACATCTAAAATCTAGATGGAAGAACATTTTTGAAGAGGGTAGAAAGAAACCTTTTAAGGGTAAAGCCAAGGAAAAGACCTCAAAAGGTAAAAAAAAAAAAAAAAAAAATTTATTAAGAAAGAGGGAGAAAAAGTGGTTTGTAAACATTGTTCAAAAGAAGGCCATGATGAAACTCATTTTTGGAAATTACATCTTGAATTGAGGCCAAAGAAACCCATTAATAAAGGGAAACAGAAAATTGCTGCTACATCTCAACATGATTTAGGATCTGATTCAGGAGATGAATCTAAGATTACAGCCATGGGATTGAAGAACATGAAGGAAAAATAAATTGAAACTAAACCCAGTACCAGTACATCAAACTGTCACATAAACACTCCAAATGAAGAAGAAAGAATAGAATTGTTTCATGTGAGGGTCATATCCAAGCATACCAAGATTGACACATTGTTTGATAGTTGGTCACAAACAAACTTAATCCCTGAATATTTGTTCAAGAAAATTAACCTTGAGACCATACCACATCCAAAACCATATCCATTAGGTTGGATTTGTAAGGATGAAAAATTACAGGTTTCAAAGAAATGTATATTGCGGTTTTCAATCACTGCAAAATTTGTTGACACAGTTGAATTAGATGTGGTTCCGCTTGACATCACTGGTATTGTATTAGGGAGTCCTTACTTGTATGACAGGAAAGTGATCTTCTATCACCATGATAACAATCATCATTTATTCAAATATGGCAAGGAGTTCATTGTTAGATCACATCGCAAGAAGGCAAACATTGCTATGGTAAATGTTGGACAGGTAAAGAGGTTGGTAAATTCAAGTAAGAATTTTGTTCTTATTATAATTAAGCCTAAAGCTGATATTAATCATGAATCATTTGAGGGATGTGATCCTAATTTTAAATCATATTTATATGATGTGGTTAATATGCATCATGAGATGTTTCAGGAGCCAACAGGATTGCCTCCAAAAAGGGAGATTTAACATGAGATTCAGTTGCAGCAAGATTGTCCTATTCCAAATATCAGTATGTATAGCATGTCAATAATGGAGAATGTTGAAATAAAGAGGCAAATCAAAGAGATGCTGGATAAACTAATCATAAGGACAAGCACCTCGCCATGCGGTTCACCCATAGTCTTGATACCAAAGAAAGATTGGACTTCATGCCTTTTCGAGCTTTGAACAAGATTACGGTAAAGAATCGTTACCCACTCCCAAGAATAGATGATTTGCTTAATCAGCTGAAAGAAGAAAATATTTTCACTAAGTTAGATTTACGAAGTGGATATCATCAAGTAAGAATTGCAGAAAGTGATATATCGAAAACTGCATTCAAAACCATACAAGGATTCTTTGAGTGGCTAGTTATGCCTTTTGGTTTGTGTAATGCACCAGCAACTTTCATGCGAGTTATGGATAGTGTTTTTCATCCATTCCTTGATGAATTTTTTATTGTGTACTTAGATGACACAATTATTTTCAGCAAAACAAGAGAAGATCATGTCTTGCATGTGAATAGAGTGCTTGATATTTTGAAGAAAGAGAAATTGTTTCTTAAGATTTCGAAGTGTAAGTTTGGAAAGACTTATTTGGTCTATTTGGGACATATTGTAGGAGAAGGAGAATTGAGGATTTATCCTTCTAAAGTGGAAGCCATTGTGAATTTTCCCACACCCAAAACAGTTACTGAGGTAAGAAGTTCTTAGGTGCAGCTCAATATTAGAGAAAGTTTATTGCTAACTTTTCTTCCATCGCAGCTCCTATGCATGCAGTGACATGTGTGAAGAAAGTCTTCCAATGGGGAGGCAAACAACAGAAAGCTTTCAAAGCTTTAGAAGACCAGATCAATTCAGCTCCAATCCTTTCATTACCAAATTTGAGACAGCCATTCGAGATTCAAACCGATGCTAGTGATTATGCCATGGGCACAGTACTTTTGCACCATGGTAAGCCTATCGCTTTTCATTCTGAAACTTTTAATGGTGTTGTGACTAATTATCCTATATATGACAAAGAACTATATGCGTTGGTACAAAGTGTCAATAAGTGGAAACACTACTTGATGGGTAAAGAGACTATTGTACATATTGATCACCAACCATTACAGTAATTTTGCAATCACAAACAAAATTGCAGCAATCAAGACATTTCAGGTGGATGGGATTTATTCAATAGTTTCACTTGGTTATAAGGTACAAGAAAGGTATTTTCAATAAATTTACAGATATGCTTTTAAGACCAATAATTAGTGCTTCTACTTTTCTCAAAAATTATTCTATTGTACATGAGAGTTACATAGAACAATATGCACATGACATTGATTTTCAAGATGTGTATGCTAGTTTGAGTGAAGGGAATCAAGTTGAAGAAAAATATTATCACATGCATAAAAATTTGTTGTTTCATTTGGGAAAGCTATGTATTCCAAAAGGAGAGAGGCTAAGTCTCATGAGAGAAGCTCATTCATCTCTTATTGTTGGACACTTTGGGTTAAGCAAAACAATGGCGCATCTACATAGGTATTGATATTGGCCTTGCATGATAGATAGTGTGTCACGTTTTATAAGAGGTTTTTCCATGTGTGCAACAAGTAAGCCTAATAATAGGAAGCTTGCGTTGTATACGCCACTATCGGTACCATCAAGGCCATGGGAGAGTGTCTCCATGGACTTTGTTGGAGGTCTACCTATGTCAAGAAAGAAACATGATTATCTTTATGTAGTTGTGGATATATTCAATAAAATGTGTATACTTATGCCATGTAAGAAAACCATTACTATTGAAAAAACTGTTGAACTTTATTTTCAGCATGTTTGGGTTCATTTTGGATTGCCAACTTCTATTGTTATTGACAGAGATTCCAGGTTCATTGGGATTTTTTGGTCAAATATATGGAGAATGATGGACACAAAGTTGAAAAAGAGTATCTCTTTTCATCCACAAATAGATGGACAAACCGAGGTGGTGAACAGAACTGTTGTGCATCTATTGAGAGGATATTGTAGCAAACATCCTAAGTTGTGGGATGAACAACTGCATTAAATTCATCACTCTTACAACCAGGCAAAGCACTCTTCAACACAAACATCACCTTTTGAAGTATGCTTTGGGTATTTTCCAAAATCGCCATTAGACTTCATCTTTGGGAAGGATGTGCAATTGATGGCCATAGTGACATTGATAAGGCTCGAAAGTTCATTGAGAAAATTCAGATTATACATCAACAAGTTGAAGAACAGTTTGAGAAAAGTCAAAGCAAATACAAAGAGAGGCATGACAAACATCGGGTTGATCACAAGTTTCAAGAGGGAGATGAGGTATGGTTGCACAATAGCAAAGAAATGATGCAAGGGGAAGTTAAAAGTCTCAAACCCATTCGCTATGGTCCATTCAATATCATAAAACAAATTGGTAATAATGCATTCCAACTTAACTTGCCTTCTTACATGCAAATGTATTCAGTTGTTAATGTTGAAAACTTACGCTTGCATGAGCCACCTTTGATCGATGATCAAGGAAGTGATGTTCATCTACCTTCTATTGAATATTTCTCACCAGAATTTATGGATGAGCTCAAAGAAGATACAATTCTTGACAGGAGGACAAGAGCATCCAAGAGGGGAAGTATTGGCTACCTTCGAGTTGGGCTCAAAGGCACTAAACCAAGCAAGGAAAAATGGATGGAGGTTGTAAAGGTGAGGCAGTTGTGGCATCATCTACTGAACAATTAATCAAGTCTTTTGTGGTCCAAAAGCTTCCCAATGGGGAGGAGTGATCAGGAGTTCGTAAATTTTGCTCAAAATTCAAAGTTATAGGATTGGGTTGAAACTAGGATGGTTGCGTAGATCTCGTCTTCCTAATTCTGGTGTTGTGAATGGTTCAAAAAATCGATGTCGTATGAGGGAGATATCACGTTCTAATCGAAATAACAAACAGGTAAATTTTCGATAGTTTGACCAGGTTTTTCTGGGATGCACAGTCAGCAAGGTGGAGGTACAGTCATCAAAAAAGGAATACTCTTGGAATATTCATTTTCACCGAGCCAATCATGGTTTGAAAAGTGTCTCAGTTTTATTCGTTGTATGGTTTTGAAGGGCCAATGAAAATTTTCCATGTCTTTAGCCCTGAGGCCGCCACGTGGCCCTGCAACCGTATCATAAAATTTTGTTGGAGGTCGCAGGAATCGACCCCCTAACCTCCTGCCAAGCACGTGCATGTCTAACCACCCGAGCTACATGGTGTTTCTTAACCTTATCATTTGTAACTTTATGTTATCGTTTATGTAACAGGCGTGTGGGGGTTGGGAACCGCCGGCAATCCCAAGCCGCCAGTGGTTCCAACATATATGTTCACATGGAAAACAACAAGTAACCACCTCTGCGATCTACAAAACCTCTAGAATTAAACTGCAATCTCTGCCAGCGTTACCGTCATATGTTACATGGCAACATTTAAATGCTACCTCTACGCGGTTAATGTAACCCCCGACGATTCAACCCACTGTCAAACAAACCAACCGGGGTTATGCCTTGGGTTCTGCCCCACCGTTATCATAACCGCGGGTTTTGGGGTTGGCATGTGGCCACCCAACCGCAATAGTTAATGCTGCAGTTAGATTTGGCAGAATATTTGGAGGGCGCGCATTTGTGGTAGAAATTTACTATTTTCACTCCAGATAAGTGGAGTTCTCCACTTTTAGTGGAGCTTTTCTAGGTGAAACTGGGAAAAAGAGTAGGAGACTCAATCTTCGCCCATTCTGAGTGAATAAAGAGTCATTTTTTACTAATTGGAGCATTCTGGAGCCATTGGTGCAGAGAAAACAGCCATTAGAGCACTGTAACTACATGTAAAAGCAAAGTTTTGAGCATAATGAAAGATGGACATGCCATTGGGAACTGGACCAACAGATGTAGCCCAAGAGGGGTGAGCTGCTTCATCATGCCTGTTGTGTAAATTTCATGTGGTGACTTATTTCTATGTTTTACACTGTTGTTCAGTGTTATTTAAGCTTTTTGTATGCTTCTAATTCACTAAAAATCATCTACAATTCATGGTTAAAATCCTCAATCCTTATGCAAACTAATGATACAATTATGCACATGTTTATAAACTAAAAATACAGTTAACACGACAAAATTAAAACAGTCATTTCAGATCAAATAATTTCTTCCTAACTAATAAATGATAACGCAAAGTAATAATCAAAATGGAAATAATATATGCTATGATCTATCATGGTAATCCTTTAACTGCAGGAAAAATAATTTTCAATAATCATTTCACATTAAGCGCTCTTGTATTGTGTTAAGTAGTTTCTTGCATTGTGTATTTACAGTCAGGCACGTGCTTGCACCGATCCTACTTGTACTGCAATGTGCCTGCACTGATCTGCTTCCACCGATTATGTGCATACCTATACTAAGGACGTTGAAGAAAGGAGGAACACGTTCGCCATTTCTTTGGTGTTTCATGAGCATGCCTTTCTGATCTAACTGAATCAGATCCTGGAATGTATCCATGAGGCAGCAAAGAAGTGGGAAAGGGAAAAAAATAGAATGGGAAGGAGCATTATGACAGGGATTCCAAGAATAGTACCACCAAGAGGGATCAACGAAAATGGGATTGGGAAAAAATTTCAGGGAGAAAGAGGGATTTCACGAAATCGAATGGGATAGATCTTAGAAGAAAAAGGGAAGGTAATAATTATGGGAATGAGAAAATAAAATAGTGGAAAATTACGAAACGGGAAATAGAAGAAGGGCAGAATTTTACTTGTAAAATTTGCCTGCATTGGTGCCGAAAAAGTAAATGCAGCGGGAATTAAGTGTTACTTGAGTAAAAATCTCCATGCTAGCTATCCCAAACTTGAGTAAGGGCTTGGTTCATCGAACCTGCTTCTTCTTGGTGATAGCTAGCATATCTAAAGATCAAGGAACATTCCCTTTTTATTGAAATTTCGATCTCCCTACCAGCAACCTGGTTTTCAGGTTGATCCTTCTAAAATCATTTCAGTCAATTGATTTTCATAATTACAAGAAAAATATTTTTATTATTATTATTATTTTCATTTTTGTCATTTTTTTTTCATTTCATTTTTTTTTTTTTTTTAAGGAAAAGAAAAGATCATGTCGTCAACAGGTTGGTGTCGCCACCTACCATTTCCTTCCCAAATTGTTGTTGGACTTGTTGTGTAAAATCTTTCTTGGCAAGGGGCTGAAAATATACCTTTAATCTATGCCCATTTACCAAGAATATTGAATTTTTTCCATCAATAGTTTTGATCTCTACCGCTCCATTCTCGAATAATCTAACCACCTCGTAAGGCCCCATCCATCATGTATGGAATTTCCCTTTGAAATATTTGAATCTAGAATCATAAAGGAGCACCCAATCACCTGGTTGGAACTGCTTCTTCTGAATGGACTTGTCATGCCACCTCTTGCGTTGTTGTTGGATTAATATGTTCTACTGAACAGCATCCCTTCAGAATTTATCTAACTCATTCAACTGTAGGAAATTTGTTTTTGTGCTTCGAAGAGATCAAGTCCCAATTGGACTACAGTCCTAAAGGTTGTCAGGTCCCTATATCACTAGTATAGTCCCTTATTATTGTTAGTGTAACACCCTTATTGTTATTATTGTACCCTTGTAACCCCCATTTTGTTATTATTGTGCCCTTAAATTATTATTGTTAGGTCGGCTAGGATTACATTCTGGCCCACTAGGATTACATTATGGCTCCACGGACTCCTATATATAGAAAGGAGGTTTCGTAAATTGTATCATCCAAGAATTGTTCATTTATGTAATGTATTGGAGGTTGCCCCTTCGAAGTGGCTTATTTCTAAGGCGTTGATATCTCTTTTCTTCTATTTTTGGAGCTGGTTACACAACATTTGGTATCAGAGCTTTGGATTCTAGGGTTTCACTGCTCCAAACAGGTCATCGTGCCATTTTCTCTATAACGTTTTTTCTACGAAGTTTTAGAAGCTAAAATTTTTAAAGTGCGAAGCCGAAATCTTGAGGAAGATTGTCTAAAAATTTCAGAGCTTGGTTCACAATATTTTCGGAGATATTATCTGTGGAAGTTAGGTCTTTTTTCAGGCTCCTAAACAGGTCATCGTGGCATTTGCGCTATAACTTTTTTTCTACGAAGGTACAGAATCTGAAATTTGTATGGTGCGAAGCTAAAATCCTGAGGAAATTCATCAAACAATTTTAGAGTTTGGTTCGTAATATTTTTGGAGATATTATCTGTGGAAGGTAGTGCTTTTTCAGGCTCCTGAATTTCATCTCAAAGAGGTGATCGTGGGAAAAGTTCAATAACTCTTTCCCTAGGCTTCGGATTGGAGTGCCGTAAAAATTGGTCACAAGTACACGGACTGTAGTTTCTTAGCTATCAATTTCAGAGACAAAGGACGAAATAGTGACACGTGGCAAGTCGTACAAGTTCGCTCTATTGAACCAATCCATAATTAGGTCATTGTGGGAGATTGGACACAACTTTGTCTTGGAGAATCCAAATCAGGTCAGACCTGTGGCATTCGAAAGATAATTTAGAGGGCTACAATGGTAATAAAATTTAGATATTGAAGTGCTGAAATCACATAGATAATCCAATTTCAATATCGAGCTCCTCAAAAGCAAGAAAAAGGTGTGTATTTTTTTTTCCGAATTGCATAAGTCTTGTTTGAAGAATCAAGTTGAATTGATTCCAAGGGCATATTGTAGAATAGATATCAATATTGGATTCTAAAATTTCCCCTAAAAAGAATTCAACACCCATTAAGCCTTTAGAAGGCTCTACTATGACTCATGAAGACGAAGAATGGCAACATGACATATCAAAATTACAAGAGCAAGTACAACAAATTTCGCTCTCGTAAAGAACAACAAAAAATGAAATGGAAGTTTTGAAGAAAGGCATGGAAACTAAGATGGATGGTTTGAAGAAAGGCGTGGAAGCTAAGATGAATGGTTTGGAAGCTAATATGGATAGCATGGAAGTGGGCATGGAAGCTAAGATGGATGAAATGGAAGCTAAGATCGATGAAAAAATGAAAGACAACATGGAAAACATGAAGAAGGATCTAAAAGTATACATCGAAGGTTTGGCAAAGTTGATACAAGAAATGTTTCCTAATGGTGAAAAGAGAGTAGAGGAAACTCATGATGAGAACAAAATAAATGTTAATCATGATTTCATAAACTCTATTGTTGGAGGGAAGAACCACCATATTCCAAAAATGGATATGAGGAAGTTTGATGGAAAGGATCCTGTAACATGGATACTACAGATGGAGCAATATTTTGATCTCCATAATGTGCAAAACACACAAAAGGCACGCATTGCAACTTTACATTTAGAACAAAATACATTTGTATGGTATCGATGGCTTTGCTCCCATAAAAAAATTGTCACTTGGTCAATTTTTACGAAGGAAATGATAACACATTATGAGGATACAAAGAGCAACACCTTCTTTAGCCAATTGATAAATCTCAAACAAAAGGGTTTAGTGGGGCAGCACATTGAGGACTTCCAAAAATTGAATATAAGGGTAACTGATATTCCAGAGGAACACAGGATTGATCTCTTCATAGACACTTTAAAGGATAACAACCAACATGAAGTTCGCGTTCTGGAACCTGATTCATTGGAGAAGGCATTCAGGTTGGCAAGAAAAGTTGAATGTAAAATTATGGCGACAAGGAAGCCTACCACTCAATTCTATAAAGAAGGAAGTGTTGCTACGTCTAGATTTCCACAACCTACAAGGTTGACACCACAACAATTCGAAGAAAAAAGAGCAAAAGGGCTTTGCTACAGTTGTGATAGCAAATACACTAAAGGTCATAAGTGTGCTGAGAAGAAATTATTTTACATAGATTGTGAAGAAGAGGAAGAAAATGAACAAGAAGAGGATATACACCAGGAACCACCCCTAGAAGAGGAAGAAATGAATCCGACCATATCGTGTAATGCACTGGCAGGAATTACCACTCCTCAAACTCTCAAGATAGAAGGACATATCAAGAATAAAAGGGTAATAGTGTTGATTGATTCAGGTAGCACCCATAATTTTATTCATTGTAAGGTAGCCAAGGAATTAAATTGTTTCTTATACCCAGCACCAGAATGTCAAGTGATGGTTGCAAATGGAGGAACTATAAATTGCTCTGGAAAATGCCATAATATCAAGCTAACCATGGGGTATATGTATTGACTAGTCCAATGCTTTCCATTCCTATGGGAGGTGCTGATGTTGTACTAGGAGTACAATGGTTACAATCTTTGGGGACGGTATCTTTTAATTTTCAAGAACTTTTCTTGAATTTTTTTTCAGAAGGAAAGGAAGTCGAATTACGGGGTATTGAAGGGAAGCCAGGAAGGATAATAAGCTCTAATGTCATGACAAAGCTTCTAAAGAAAGAACAACGAGGCGTAATTGCACAATTATGCTCACTAGAAGTTCCGACATCAAAATCATCTATTTATGCAAATCTCCAACAAGTCTTGGACAATCATTCCAAGGTGTTTGAAACTCCCAAAGGACTCCCACCTATTCGTGATCATGATCATGCTATTCATTTGATCCCAGGAAGTGTTCCTCCAAACATCAGGCCTTATAGATATCCTTACTTCCAAAAGAGCGAAATTGAACGTATGATTGCAGAAATGTTAGAGGCGGGCATAATTCAACCTAGTCAAAGTTCTTTCTCTGCTCCTGTAGTATTGGTACACAAGAAGGATGGATCATGGCGAATGTGTCCAGATTATAGGGAGATCAATAAGCTCACCATTAAAGATAAATTTCCCATTCCTGTGATTGATGAATTATTGGATGAATTACATGGAGCAATTTATTTTACCAAGTTGGATCTTCGTTCAGGATATCATCAAATTAGAATGAATACTAAAGATATTCCAAAAACAACATTTCGAACTCATGAGGGTCATTATGAATTTTTGGTCATGCCTTTTGGCCTTACCAATGCACCTTCTACATTTCAAGGGTTGATGAATTCCATTTTCAAACCCTTCCTTGGAAAATTTGTGCTAGTATTTTTTGATGATATACCAATCTACAACAGGTCTTGGAAGGATCATGTTGAACATGTTGACAGGGTGCTCAAACTATTGCAGGAGAAACAATTATATGCAAAAACATCCAAATGTTTCTTTGGAGTACAAGAGGTGGAATATCCGGGTCATATTGTATCTCACGAGGGTGTTAAGGTAGACCCTAACAAAATTAAATCCATTAAGGAATGGAAAGCCCCCACAACCATAAAGCAGTTGCGAGGATTTCTCGGGTTAACATGGTATTATCGCAAGTTTGTTAAGAATTATGGGAGAATAGCAGCACCTCTAACAACATTATTGAAGAAAGATGCATTTTCATGGACTCCTGAAGCAACTAAGGCCTTCGAACATCTTGAAGAGGCAATGTGCCTAGCACCGGTCTTAGCTACGCCAGACTTCACAAAAACCTTTATTGTGGAATGTGATGCCTCAGAAAATGGAATTGGTGCTATTTTAATGCAGGAAGGAAGACCCATTGCTTTTGAAAGTCGTCCAATCAAAGGAAAGTATTTACAGAAACCTATTTATGAGAAGGAAATGTTAGCAATACTGCATGCACTAAAGAAATGGCGAACTTACCTAATGGGAAGACACTTCAAGGTAAAACTGATCATGATAGTCTTAAACACTTTTTGGAACAAAGACTATCTTCAGAAGAGCAACAAAAATGGGTCACAAAGATGTTGGGTTATGACTTTGAAATAATCTACAAAAAAGGAAAGCTTAATGTTGTTGCAGATGCACTCTCAAGAAAGAATGAAGAAGTGGAAGCATTGCTTTGTGCCATTTCTATTATCCAACCAGATTGGATAACCGAAGCAAGAGATGAATGGAAGAAGGAAAAAGATGTATGGACGCTCATTCAAAAGTTGCAGCAAGATCCTAGTACATCTGATACATTTAGTTGGAAAAATGATTTTTTATGGTACAAAGATCGCTTATATCTTTGTAAGAATTCCCAACTAAAACAAAATATTCCTCTGGAATTGCACACTTCTCCTTTAGGAGGACACTCAGGATTTTTAAAAACTTACCACAAGGTGAAGAAAATTTTTTTTTGGGATGGCCTTAAATCTGATATTCAAAAGTTTGTGACGAAATGTTTGGTTTGCCAGCAGAATAAAGTTGAGACAATTAAGACCCCGAGACTTCTACAACCTTTATCCATTCCAACTCAACGTTGGGAGGAGATTTCAATGGATTTTATCACAGGTTTACCTAAGTCCGAAGGAAAGAGTGTCATACCAAGTATGCACACTTTTGTGCATTATCTCATCCATTTAAAGCAAGTACGGTTGCTACTACATTTATGGACAAAATTCAAAAGCTACATGGAAGCCCAAGGGTTATTGTGAGCGACAGAGATCCCATTTTTACTGGAAATTTTTGGACGGAGTTATTTTCTTGTTTGGGTACTCAATTAGCTTATAGCTCATCTTATCATCCTCAATCTGATGGTCAAACTGAGATAGTAAATAAATGTTTGGAAGGATATCTTCGTTGTTTTGTATCTGATAAACAAACACAATGGCTCAAGTGGTTACCTCTTGCTGAATGGTGGTATAACACTTCCTTCCATACTGCAGCAAAAATGACCCCATTTATGGCACTTTATGGATATCATCCACCATCCATCACATCATCTTTAAGAGAAAATTCAAGGGTTCAAGCAGTGGAAGATCACATCGAGCATCAACAAGAAGTTCTCCAACTCTTAAAGGATAACCTGAATTTGGCACAAAATCGAATGAAACAACAGGCAGATCAACATCGCAGCGAGAGAAGTTTTGATGTAGGAGATTGGTATTTTTACGGCTACAACCATACAAACAAATGTCCCTCAAGCAAGCAAAGAAGGATAATAAATTATCACCAAAGTACTATGGTCCTTACAAGGTGTTGCAAAAGATTGGTACTATGGCATACAAATTGGAGCTTCCTGCTTCTTCGCGAGTACATCCAGTTTTCCATGTTTCATGCTTAAAGAATGTTATAGGTGAAAATCTTCCAGTTCAAACAATATTGCCAGAACTTGATGAGGAAGGAAAAATCATATTGGAACCTGAAGCGGTCATGGAAACAAGAACTCGACAGCTACGGAATCGATCAATTTCAGAGTATCTCATCAAGTGGAAGAACTTACCCACTGAAGATTCTACAAGGGAGGATGAGAATTTTATACAGAATCACCCGGAGCTACTCAAGCATTGAGGACAACACTTTTTTGAAGGAGAGGGGCATGTTAGGTCCCTATATCACTAGTATAGTCCCTTATTATTGTTAGTGTAACCCCCTTATTGTTATTATTGTACCCTTGTAACCCTCATTTTGTTATTATTGTGCCCTTAAATTATTATTGTTAGGTCGGCTAGGATTACATTGTGGCCCATTAGGATTACATTATGGCCCCATGGACTCCTATATATAGAAAGGAGGTTTTGTAAATTGTATCATCCAAGAATTGTTCATTTATGTAATGTATTGGAGGTTGCCCCCTCGAAGTGGCTTATTTCTAAGGCGTTGATATCTCTTTTCTTCTATTTTTGGAGTTGGTTACACAACAAAGGTCTTAATATGGAATTCTATCGACAACAGGACTTGTTTTCCGTATACCAACTCATATGGTATGTGTCCTATGTTGTTCCTCCAAGTGGTTCGGTATGCCCACAAGGCTTTCGGCAATCTGTTAGCCCAATCCTGTCAATGCATATTGACTATCTTTATGAGGATGGACTCGATCACCTTATTTGTGGACTCCACCTGACCATTTTCTTGCGGGTGATATGGTGTAGATTTCATGTGCTGGATATTGTACTGCTCCATCACACCCTGTACCAGATTAGAAATAAACTACAGACCATTGTCAGAAACAATTTCTCTAGGCACACCAAATCTAGTAAATATTTCAGTAAAAATAAAATCAACAACAACTTTTTCTTTGGCAAAAGAAACAGCTTTAGCTTCTACCCATTTTGTAACAAAATCTGTACAAACCAAAATATGCTTTTTATTTAATGATGTTGGATTTATTTTTCCTACAAAATCAATTGCCCATTTTTCAAAAGGATCAATCATAACTTGAGGACATAAAGACATTTCATTGGTTTGATTAGGTTGGCCTGTGTTAGAGTCGGTCTTTACATCCCTCCGTCAGAGATCATTTCTCGTATTGCATTTCATTTTTAGGTGTCTCATTCAGCTCATTCATCCGCATTCCGTTAGGGGCATGCCATCATCTGACGGAAGGGCTTTGTCACTCATTCCCCTCATGCCTTGTACCTGCTGGCTTAGGTCCGTTCGTCAAAATCAAATTTTAAAAGTCATTCATAGTCTTGTTTTGGTCTCTTGGTTAACTAAGAGTCATCTCAGTCATTAGGTCTAGGGTTTCTCAAATTTTGTGTTTCAGAGTGTCCAATAATGCCAGCAGGCCAGAGGGAGGTTCCAAATAAGTTTTCATTTCAAATTTTTCATCATCAATAATGTTGAGAATGATTCTTCCTCAAAACTCTGTTTTGAAGAAGAAATCGTCAAATTTATTGTTTGTAATAAATATGTAGTTTTTAAGGTTTTACAAGTTCTACAAATCTTCAGGCGTAGCCCTGGTCTCCTTTGCCAAAATCACATGCCAATCATCCCTGCAAAAAATTGCCAAGAGTTTCATCATTACAGCCAAAAAGTCAAGTGGAAACAAGCAGAACAGGGTTTGTATTAAAAGTAAAAAGTGCCAATTTAAAAACATTACAAAAATGGGTTTGTAAGAAGCAAAAATCAAAGCCATGATTATAAGAGATATTTTCACCATTCAAATGTCATTTGCAAACAAGAAGTTGTCAAAACATTCAAGAGAAAATCGTGGAAGGCGAAACTGTGTTTTTGAAGACTAACTGTGTGTTTGGAGTGTGCGCAGCGCATTGGGAGAAGGCGCGACGCACATAGCCATTTTCCGCAGTGCTGATTTTCTCTGGTGCAGCGCATCCAGGAGGCGCGACGCACTGGGTTTGTGCGCGGCGCACGGAGCCGATAGGCCAATTTTATATCACTGCTTTCATCAAAAACCAAACAACTCCATTTCTTCTACTCCAGGTAAGTTTGAGAGCTCTTGCCATTGAATTTAGCTTGTGTTGGGTATCGTTTGGAGGGAAGATTTGAAAGTTTAAAGTTTGAAAATATAAACCCTATATTTATATCAAAATCTGCTCCTTTGGGTTTTGAAATTGTTGTTTTGAAATTGTAATTTTGATGCCAAGTCTCTTTTCCCACCTGTGATCCTTTCTCTTTCATAATTCCATCATTATAGTCAATCCCTTATGCCCTAACCTTCCAAACTACTCATATCCCATTTTCCCTATCCTAAACCATACCATTCCCTATCATTTTCCCTCTCCCATATCATTTGTAGCAAATTCCCAAACCCCACATCCCTAAACACGGTCAAGTGATTGTTATTGCATTAATTTCACTTGACAAACCCCCACTTTTCCCACTATTCATACTTACCACAGCTCTTCATTTCCCTTTGGAATATTTGGCATTGAAGCAAAAACACCTTGAAAATGGCCTTTCTGCCACCTTTTGCACACACAGGAACCAGTCTTGGGAGATTGAAGTTTTGGAGGGGCAAATGATATCCAAATCCAGAAATTCCACTTGGGTTGGATAGTAGACATACAGGGCTTTCCAACGAGCTATCATGAGTTCAATTTGAACTTCAGGAACTGCCTCAAAATCGGCTCCAAAGTGGCGCGATGCATTGAGTTTTCTAGCGCGGCGCATAGAGAAATTTGGCCTCATTTTCACTCTTCAGCTCGGAAATTCGCCCAGTTTTGACTGGTTTTACTTTTTGATGTAACTATTGATCTATATTGATGTAATTTGATGACTATGATGTAATTTTGGCACATATTTACTTGTTCTAGAGGATTCATTCACTAAAAATTGAAAATTAAATGAATGAATCAGTTTCCTTCCATATAGAGGCAAGTTGTTTGATTGCCTAGATTTCAGTTCCTAGTTTAGAATTGGTTGAAACAGCTCCTAGAAGGATGAGCTCGACCCCTAGAGGCATGGGAAGGGGTTAGGATGGTCTATATCATGTATTTTCTGAGACATTTTCAGGGTTGGACTCTTGGGAATAGTTTGGCACCTCATTGTATATTCATTTCTGCAATTTTGGCAAAGGAAAGACCAGGGTTTTGCAGCACTTGTTGGGATCCTTGTGGCTCTAAGTTTTGATGGTGTTTTTTCTCCATGTAATTGTAAGTTCATTAATGTTTTATGTATGCCATTTTCCTTCTCTGTGCTTCTGAAATTAAACAAATCAGTGACTAAGGTAGAATTCATTAGTTTGTTGGTGCTTTGCCTTAAACTTTTGTTTAGTTTTATATGTTTTCTTCTGTTTGAAGAGGATCCTTGCAGCCCTTGCCCTCTTCAGCTCCTCAGAATTATTTTCTATCCATTCATTCAATCTAATACATCAAAGCCATTGCCTTCCTTGCCCCAACTTGAACTCTGCAAGAAATTGGCCTCATCCCCAAGCCCAAAACTGCCTTTCCCTTTTTCCAACAAAAACCCCTAAAAAATCATTCTAAACTCCTTGATTCATATACCTAGCCTAAAAATAGCAATCATTTCAGTCATTTCAAGCCCTATTGATACATTTTCCTAAGATTGACTCGGAGAGAGCCCTCTCCTGTTCTGGTAGGGCTAGCTACCAGACTGAGCGTGGTTTGGTGTTACCCTGAATCCCACCTTCCTTCAGCCTAAG
This sequence comes from Pinus albicaulis, assembly GCA_034641835.2. NCBI lineage: Eukaryota > Viridiplantae > Streptophyta > Pinopsida > Pinales > Pinaceae > Pinus > Pinus albicaulis. The sequence goes on from CM076578.1 coordinate 430,504,544, forward strand.
GTGGATTTGGGCTATAACATAGTGGCGACCATACTGGGGAAAAATGGTTTGCTGGTTGGTGTTATTTTTTTCATAAGCTACAAACGGAGCCTGAAGTTATGCCAGGTAGCCTTCAAAACGCTTTTGCTTTGCATTAGCGGAAGTAGATAAACGTTGCTTCAGTCAATCTCCGGTCTAGCTCGTGGACGTGACACTTGACTTGTGAATTACCCCAATATATCTGATCGTTCTTGACTTTCGGGTGATTGAGTCTAGAATTTGATAGGCTGAAACAAGTTGGTTTTGTCCTTTGATTTTTGAATAGATCAACACACTGGCTTCCAGAAGACATACTAGAGCTAATCCCGATCCTGATCCACCTCCAGTGTATGAGAATCCAAATCTGATTTCAAGAATCCTCCGTCGAGAAAGTCCCGTGATCCCTTTGTTTAAATCTCATTCATGCCCTACTGTATTTTAATTCCTTGAAGATATTGAGTTTGATGATCAATTTGAGCTCTCGTTGTTTGAAACTAAATATAAAAGTGCTACTGGTTCTACTGTCATAAATCCCGAGTTTATCAAGTATCTTGAGATTGAACAAGCTAATATATATATTGATAGTTACATCTTGAACATTCAAAACTCTATTGTGGCAACGAGTATTCCTGAGTTTATCGAATCTGCTTCTGAAACTCTTGGTCCATCAGCAGTTACTTCTGATTCACAAGTTCACGCTGAGCCTTCTTTCATTCCTACCATTCCCTTGCAACCATCTATATCTGATCAGCAATCTGCAGTAGTTCCTCCTCCATGCCCACCACATACACCCCGTACATCTACTGCTCCTACTCCACCCGTTTCTCCAAGACAGATTATAAATCCACCAAGAGCAATGGCTACTAGATTCGCACCTCTTGTCTTGCCCCAGAACTTGGATCCCATGCCCGCTGATTATCAGAGTAAAATCCCTTTGTTTGATGGTACTCCTCAAAGTGTGCCCGCTCAGCAACATATTGATAGAATGATAGACTTCTTTGATCTCCATGAAATTGATGAAGAGGATGTCACCATAAGATTGTTTGTGCAAACTTTTGGAGGCGAGGTGTGTAAGTGGTTCAGAGCTTTGCAGCCCAGAAGTATTGCTACATTAGCCGAGCTTCAGAGACAGTTTTTAGATCGATGGGAAATAAAGAAAGATCCTCTCCAAATTACTTCTGAATATACCAAGATCAAGCGCAATCCTGGTGAGTCCGTCCAAGACTATATTATCAGATTTAATGTGGTTTATAATGCTATTCCTGACGATTTGAGGCCATCTAAGAAGTCAGCTTTGTTAAAATTCGCGGATGGTTTTGATCCGGACATGGCCTACTCATTACGAGAAAGAGATCCTCCCACTCTGGAGGATATGTAGAATATTTCCGTGAGTGTTGAGGCAAATTTGAATGACAAGAGAGCTAGATTGAAAGCAGAGAAGAAAGTTGTGATAAAGGAAGAAGCTTCTACATCAAATCAGCTACTTCGTAAAGTGGAAAAAATGTTCGAAAGGTTCACACTTGATAATCCCAAAACGCAGATCCGAAATCCCAATTTCCGTGGTCAGCAGCAGCCACAATTCAGGATTAAACAAAGAGAACAGCGAACATAAGAGCCAGCAGTTCAGCAGCAAGTAAAGACACCTCTTCAGCAGAACTTTGTTGGTCAGGATTCAGATGATGAAGATGATGTAGTAGGGGAATAAAATCACTTCTTTACTCCTGATGATTTGCCCATTTATATCACAGAAGATGAGGAGTATACAAAAAGTTCAGATGTCCAGAGAGATGAGGATTTTATCTTGGCCAATGATTCAGCTCTTGAAGAAGAGTCGGATGAGTATCAGAGAGGTTATATGAATGCCTTTTCAGCCGAGCAGAAGAAATATTCTCTTAGAAATATAGATGTGCCTGTCAACCCAATCCAAAAGAGAAAGGAAGTTTCAGTGCCTAAAAACGATTCACCTGTTTCACAAAAGAAAGCAAAAGAGATAGTTGATCCCGCTGCCACCAAGTCATCATCAACAGAAAAATCAAATCAGCCAATTACATCAAGGGAGAAGGCTGTAAAGAAAGATGTTCCAGCCAAAGAGATCGAAAGGACTTCAGCCTTTAGTTTGGAGAATGAGATTTCTAAATTAAAGGTATCCATTCCCTTGACTGAACTAATGAAGAACAGCAGTTATAGAGGTCAAGTTTCTAAAATTTTGAATTTCGATCCTATGTCTGATATGGTGAATATTGAAGATGATCAACCTGAACTGATATTTGGACCAGCTTTAGATGGTGAGTCTCCAGATAGCGAAGTGCCTCCTTTTTATATCAGTCTTCGATTGCATGAGTTTGTATTGCATAATGCCATGTTTGATTCCGGTGCTTCCCATAATCTTATGCCGAAAGCAATCATGGAGAAGTTGGGTTTAGACATCACTAGGAAGTACCATGATATTTATTCATTTGATTCTAGCAGAGTGAGATGTATTGGGCTCATTAAAGACTTGGTTGTTAGTTTGGATCAGATTCCCACAAAGAATGTTTTGATGGACGTAGTTGTGGCAGACATTCCTCCTAGGTTTGGTATGTCGCTTTCCAGATCTTGGGGAGCAAAATTGAAAGGGACATTACAATTAGATTTCTCCTATGCAACGATTCCCGTGTTTGGCCAAATGAGAAAGTTGTACCGGGAACAAAAAATGAAGTATATGATTACAACCAAGGAGAAACCGGTTAATCATCCGATTAATTATGTACATACAGATTTAGAGTCTTTTGTTTTGTTTGCCGATAGTTTCAATGATGTAGATAGTCAGTTAGTTCACGCAGAAGATATTCCAGAGATTACCGAGAATTTCAGAGAAGTTTTGCAGAAAGAAAGGCAAAAACAGGAAAGCACAGTTGAGCAATCAGCCAAAGATAATGGACAACAAGCAGAAAAAACAGAGCTAGCACAATTTCAACACTTAGAAGATGATGAAGAGGGTCTATGGACTATGGATTTCGATTGTGCAATGGGAAATGATGGTGCTGGAATTGGTATTTGGGTATGCAGTCCTTTTTCCGCTCCAAACAAGGTACCGAGCAATGTACAGGTATGTTCTTACAAATTAGCATTTTATTATTCGAACAATGAGGCTGAGTACGAAGCTCTGATTGCTGGCATAAAATTCTTAGAAAGCTGAATGCTAAGAGAATTGCAGTCTATGACGACTCCGAATTGGTGATTAAGCAAGTGAAGGGTGAATACCAAATGAAGCATCCCCGAATGCGGGCTTACCGGAATGTTGTTCTTGATATTTTGAAGTTGTTTTCAGATTATACCTTGACTTGTATTCCTCGCATTCAAAATGGAATTGCAGATGCACTTGCTAAGGCAGCAAGTAATTTGAAGATCCCAATGAATTAAAGTAATAAGTTCGAAATCCATGTGAAGCACCTTCCTACCGTCCTGGATAATCAAAGATGTTGGCAAGTTTTCCAAGATGATCATGAGATTAATTATTTTCTGCAAAACAAAGCTAAGTTCAAAGATACCTCAATTGATGTAGAATATGATGATGGTGAAGCTGATGTGCAAGTCAATCAAATGGAAGTGTTGCAGCTGAAAGATAACGTTATTCCTAAAGGTTTGATACCTTTAGAAGAGCTCTTCGATCAGGATCCTGAATGGATCTAGCAGGTGGATACAGGGTGACATTTTTCCTAGAATCTCCATGGGAAATATACATGTCACCAGAACGACATCCAATATAGGCATCGGATATTGCAAGCCATGGTCGCCCCAAGATCGAGGGATGCCCTCCCACCAGATTCTTTGGCTAAAGCACAATGAAGTCCACGAGATATTCCCAAGAATCTAATGAAATGATCACATCATCCAACACCCCTTCTGGCTTGATTTTAGATATGTCTGCCAATTCAAGCACAGTGGGAGTACGACGAAGATGAGACAGTCCAAGTTGATCCATGCTTTTCTTGTTCATGACATTAACGGTTGCCCCCAGGTCTATAAGTACATTAGAGACAAGAACATCACCTATCTAAATAGAGACAACAGAGTTTCCGGGATCAATATATTTCTCCATGGACACACATCCTGTCAACAACTATGCTACTCTACCAACAAATTAAATAGTTTGAGGCTCCAATATTATCCTTCCTCGCTTCTTGGGGTAGAGTTCCCTAATGATCTTGGTACATATGGGGATCTCTTTGATAGCTTGGAGCAGAGGTACCTTTATGAAAAGGTTCCTAAGCTTAGAATCCAAGCTAGACTTAGGAATAGGGTCATTCTTCTCCACAACTAGCCTCTCTGGAAAGGGAGGCTGGTTGGAAGAGGATGGAAAAGAATCGGAAGGTATGGGGATAGGTTGAATGGTGATACCTCTCATATAATGTTTAGGAGTTTCCTCCTCCCCTTTCTCCTTGATAATCACCATGGGATGATTTTGCTTTTCTAAGGTTACGTTCTTCCCCGATCTCAGTTGGAGATCATTGACTCCAACTGGCATAGGCTGGTATCCGAATGAGGAAATCAAGTTCATGGAATGGATCATTTGTACCACTTTGTTATTAGGATTGGGAAAAGGTTGAGCAGGAAGCTGAGGAGGTCGAAATGGTGGAGCTAAAGGCAATGGTGGTGTAGGCTGACTCAATTGAGGTAATGACGGTTGAGGCATTGGGTAAGGTGCATATGTAGGTGGGTATGACTGCATAGGTGACGGATAGGAATGGTGTGAATGGTTTGGCCCTCTCCATCCTTGTTGCCAAGATTGAGAGGGTTGTCCATATTGATATTGGTTCCCATGCTACCAACGCTGAGAGTGACTAGTGTTAGGATAGGAATATGAATATGCATTATAACCAAAAAAATGTGGTGGAAGTTCAAGAACCATACCTACACTTACCTGAGGCCAGTTTCTTCGCGCTCCCATCGCATACAATAGTTTGGCTTCAGGTTGCCCTCCTTCAATTACCGCTTTCAGCCCAGGTATGGAGGGGCACATCTCCATGGCATGGTTCTCTACACAAATTGCACATTTTTTAGTTTATTTTATATCAAGAGGAAACTCTCCCAAAGGATGCTTTTTTCTACATTTAGGACAGAAAACAGACAATGACTCTTGTTCTTCTACAAATTTTTCCTAAAATTTTAAAGAGTCTATCTTCTTGCTAACAGTATTCATTATCTCAATTTTCATGTTATCCATTTTATTTTCCAGTCCAATAATCATAGCATCAGTAGATTCGGTTTTCTTATTTCTATTCTGAATTCCTTTACCGGATCTATATTGATTCCTCGAGAATTTCTTGCACAAGTCACAGATTTGATCAAAATATTTTTGAGCAATATCGCCTTGTCCTAACAAATTCAAATTATTCCTAGCATCATAAGTAATTCCACATAAGAACAAGGTTCTAATGGTACTTAAATCAAATTTGTGCTTTGACCTTTGTAAGATATACAGGAATCTTTCTAAGTAGTCCTCTAGAGTTTCATCATCATTTTGCACAATAGTAAAGATTTCATCTTTAATGTCTCTGGTTTTACAATATTCCTGATATTTCGATAAGAACACTCTCTTCATCTTCTCCTAGGAAGCTATAGTGTTTCCTCCTAATCCCATGAACCAATGTAATGTTGTGTCCTTGAGAGTGGTTGGAAACAACTTTAACTTATGGGCTTTAGTTGAATAATCATAACTCTTATACAAAACATCAAACTCAAATAGAAAAGAGTCTCAGTCTTCATGCACTTTACTGTAAAAATGAGGAAGAGTTGATGGTGGAATATTCTTCATTTGTACAATGGTATCGGGATCCACAATCAGAAATCTAAAAGTGGATTGTTCCTCATTAACCTGGTTTTCACCAGTCACTTCTACATGGTCTTCATGATCTGCCATTGTTTTTCCTTCACGCGAACCACTCTCAACAGGCTGAGAAGGCTGACTATGGGTTCAAATAGTCTCCTTCTTCCCCTTTGTGGGTTGAGTCACACCTAGACTACTGCTGCAAGAGTCCAAGTAGACTATTCCTGCGTGATGAGTCTGGGTTTGTTTGGACTTCCTGCCTGCAAGAGAAGGCCCAATGTGAGAATTAATTTCATATTTACCAGTATTTCCTCAAACCTTAGTGGGCTTCAGACCCTTACCTATTTTAGGCATTCGTTTCAAAAAATTACAAAACAAAAACTTCAATGAAATGTTGCAAAATAAAAAGAATAACTCAGCACCTATAAATTCCTTCAATCAATAAAAACAGACTGAACAATAGAAGCACATTGCAGAAAAAATAATAGCACACTTACCCCTATTGCAGAAAAAACAGAAAATTCTTATCAATTAAAATCGCCTCCTGAGTAACGGCACCAAAATGTTGGGTGCAGGAATTGCACTTAAGCAAACTCCTCAACACTTAATTGTCAACCTAGGGGTTCGTAAACTTAGATAAGAAGCACAGGCAATGCCAGAAGTGGTATGAAATTTTCCTATTTTATATTCCTACTTCTTAATCGAAATCTTGCAGAATCAAATAAAAAGTCTCAAATGAAATTAACACCAAAGCAGTTCTAGAGCTGGAATGTAAAAGAATGCATCTGCGGAACAATTAAATAAAGGAACATTCAAACTGCTTTTGATCAATCTTAATTGCTGAATGAAAGCCTCTGTTTATCTCCAATAGAGGTACTTGGCAGTTTCAATAAGTGGGCCCTTAAGACAGCCTCCCTTCTAATAATTTTCCTTCTCACACGGGTCGTTGCTGCAATACTGCAATCTGCTTGCACTAGTGCACGCACAGAACTCTGTGTGAAAAGTATACTTTGTAATTTTACTGAAGACATATGTCTTCGTGTAGGGGCTCAAATCCAAAAGTCTTAGAGCACTCTGTTCCTGTAATAAGACATTGGTTATTGTACCGGAACGGAGCTTCCTACACCAAGTTATCGATTTCGAGAAAATAAATAAGTGTGTTGATTATAAAATAAATTGCAAATGTAAGCAGACTTTGGAAATCACTTGCACACGAAAAGAAATTCTTTTAATTAATTGAACCTTGCAAAATGTGAATAAACAACTGAAATAAGAACAAGATTTGAAAACTTAAATCAAATCAACTTCTGTCGAAGGTACTTTGCATGAAATCAGATCCTACTTTAGAAAATAAAGTTCACTGTGATAACTTAAATAACTTTCAATCTTTTTCCTAGAAACTGTAAAGTGCATAAATAAATCAAGACTATGCAACAACGTTTTCGTGCATTTTATGAAGTCATCTTTAATCGTTTTAGGATTTTAACTTTCAATATCAGAGACACTTCCTTTTATGTCAACATTGTTTGCAAAAATAAATTAAATTGCGTAAAGGAAAAGAACCAAATGCTTGCTGTAAAATGAACTATGTAAAAACAAAGTACATAAACCAACGTGCATTGGTGCAGGATCATAATTCCTGCTTGATCCAGGTGAAAGCAATCTTGAAAAGGAAATTACAGAAATAAATGAACTGAAATTAACTTTCACACAAACAGGTTCATTCACACGTTAACAGAAGCTGAAATTCATGTGCAAGAAAAGGAACTTAACTCAAGCCACACTTCTGCAATTAAATAATTTAACACACCTTTCAAGCAACGAAAACGAAAGGGGTAAACGAGCTGGGTTGGTTGGGCCCTATCCAACCAGCTCATTTCCCTGTTAAGAAATGATACTCTTCAACAGCTAAATCAACGCATCAAATAGAAATTCAAACGCAGGATGAATGAAACATGGTGCAACCCCGTTCTATTAATTCAATTCAGCAAATAACATAATAGATCTGAGTATAGCCCAGAACTTGGGCGACAACGAAATTATAAGCTTTATCACCAAAATAGCTATCAACTGCTATCGCTCACCTATTCCTACCTACGGATTACATTATATACATTCTGTTACACAAAATTATGTCACTGTTCCTCCAATCCCCATCTCACCCATTGGAGGGGTGTTTCTGTGACTTATAAGAAGTGTCATGCTTTGCAAAGACCATCATTGCATTCCTTTGCATGAGAGTAACATTTCTCCTGTTGAAAATTCCCTAAGTAGGACTGTAAAAACCCATGTTTTTTCGTTGGTGCAAGTAGCCAGTTACACTCTCGCGCCGAGCTTGAAAATTAACACTAAGCCCGCACCAGTTGGCGCTCTATCCCAGTTAAACACCGGTGCCAAGCTGTTTATGGGATGTTTTTTAAAAATAGAGGCGGAGGTTCTATTCCAACCACCACGAGGATAAGTCATTGGGAGTGGTTGAACTGACACAACCACAAACTCCCTCCTTTAGTTAGTAGTTTCCACCTCCCTTTGAAATCTCCTAAAGGATAGGACTCTCTCCCACCTTTGTAGGGATCCCAACCTTCTCCTTTTCCTCTATAAAACAAGCTATCTCTCTTAGAACAAGCTAGCTGAACTTGGAGAACTGATACTATAGCTGAATGACTAGAGAAGATAGATAGAAGGAATTACGTTGAGGAGAGCTTGAGTCCATGCCTTCACCTCGTCCGAATTCCCTAACGAGCATCTGAGACGCACTTCGCCTGAACCCCGCTGGAGGATACTGCGACATCAAAGCATCGGTTGTAACTCTTCCTTCTATTCATTTATATACATGACTACTCTTTGGTTCCAATATTGTGTTATAATGTTTGTTTGACGCAATATGTTTAGCCTTGTTTGACTGGTTAATAGTTATGAATGGAATGTTGTCATCTTGTATGTTGTTCTTGTTTCCTTGTTCTTTGTGCAGGTATCCAAGCGTAATGGCGAAGGGATTGTGACTTGCTGAAGCAAGAGCAAGAGGCCACCACTACTACAGCAACAACGACAGCGTTGGATTCCAGGTAGGTCGATCTATCGTCTCCCTTGTTCATTCAATAATTAGGAAGCAACACTTTAGCATGTCCCTTTGTTTCTAGACCCACTCTAGGGCTAGAGGGATCGTCTCTACCCACAGAGAGGATTTAACTGCATAAAAAATTGGCAACTCCACTAGGGAAGAGAAAAAGTTTAGTGTTTCAGTTTGTTGGGTCAGTTTCAATTACTGCTTTATTTATATGTTTTTTCTGGTTTCCTTGTTTAGTTTTTCATCCTCTGTTCAGCTCTAGAGTGTCAAGATTGACCTCTGCTCATTAGGTTTTGGTTTTTCCTCTTTTTCCCATAGTTACCTAGCTTGGCACAGTTTTTCTCTAAACAGTCGCACCAATTGGCGCAGGTTTCTCTTTTTGTAGTTGCGCCAACCCCTGTATGGGATGGATTACAGCCATACAATCGCACCAACCCCTGTAGGAATTGGTTTGACCTCCTTGATGAGTCTTTTGGTCAATTGTGCTTGCTTCTGGGTTATTTTCTATGCATGATTTTTCCTTTGGGATTGTGTTAATTGTTGTCGACTTGCTTTTCTCAGTTGTTTGTCCATATTCCTATCAGTGTCAGTTGAGGCCTTAGGTTTTTTAGGTTTCCTTGTACACTGAGCCTTCTATTCAAAAATCGAGTTGGTTTGATTGTTCTTAGTTCCATTTGTGGCTTGATTGTACTCAATTTTCCTGATCTTTTGAGAGATTGTCTTGGTTGCAGAGTCATTTCGTTTTCTTGATTGGTTCTTCGCCCTTTTTCTCCAATCATAGATTACATTGCTTGTTTTAGATCATTTTTAAAACTCTCTCTTGGTTTGAAAGATTCTGACATTAGTTTGAGTGATTTCTTGTGTTTGTTTCATGATCTATTGAGTCATTCAATTTCGATTCCTACACAACACTTAAGCTAGTGTTTGTTTTTGTTTTTCATGTAATTAGTAAATCATGTACTTATTTTCAATGAAATAAATAAAAATAAAAATAAAAAAATAACATGTTTTGCATTCTTTCTTGCATTGAAAGTGAAATACTTTTTTGCATAACTAGCATCAGATTATCCAGGAAAGAGTTTCATTTTCCTATTCTGTTCGATGCATTAGTGGATTTTTCCACATAATTCCCTTGTTTGCTTTTTGTTTGAAAGATCTCTATCCTTCTCATAACTAGCATTCATTGAATTGGAAATGATGTTCATTTGCATATAGCTTGCATTTAGGGATTTTTTGAGATCCAACATCGATAGGACCTTAAAACTGAAACGTAATTCAAGATCAACTTTAAAACTTGTTTAACCTAAGGAAACATTGAAACCTAACGAAATATTTTAGTGGTCTAGGCTAGAGACGTGTTCTGGCGTCTTAAAACCTAGTAGTTGTCGTTCGCCATTTGGCTTTAGATAGCGCTAGTACGGACTTGCGCTCCCCATACCGTCAAGTATATAAAGGGAGACCCTTCTAGGTTGCAATCCTTTTATCCATAAGAAGCCGATTATGCCGCCTTGTAACCGTGATACACCAAACACAAAATTCGGGGAGACTACCTACACGTATGTCAAGTCCTTGGTCATTTATGTTTCATTTGATCACCAAGGTGTATATGGCAGTTCATGGAAACCTGGTATACCCTCTTGCTTAGTATTCCAGAGTAGTCAATTTGATCTTTTCATGACTCTTTTAAAAGAGAAGAGATCGTCGAGCACTTGTCCTTTCACGCTCGTTTAAAACTAAAAGCGACTAGAGTCATCTTTGGCCTGTTTCTCGACTCTTTAAAAATGAAACAGTAAAATATGGTTTCAGTGTCATAAAATTAATCATCTACGATCACATGACCATTAAATTTTTATTACTTGGCCTGTTGTTTTTCCTTGGTTTTGATCTTGGAGTCCTCGATTGGTTTTCATTTTCCATTTCTGGTTTGATATACGGTCACGGTGGCGAACCCACCGGTTTCATCGTCTTCACTGCCTCCTAGTGGTAGTTCTTTCCTGGAAATTTCTTTTGAAACTCCTCAACCCACTAGGTCTGCCGAGGTCTCGCAGCTTATTCTCCTGTTTGTCCTACCTCTTGCTACTCGATCTCCTCCTGAAGAGCCAGTTGAGTTCAATTGGCCCACTTCTGGTGCTTGGTCTAGTTTTGGGGAAGAAGGAGATTTTCCTCCTCTTATGTCGGGCTCGCCGTTTTTTGTAGTTGTTGTTCCTTCTAGTCCCCGTAGTCTTCTTGAAGATCTTACAGTAGAGTCAGATATGGATTCATCTAGTCCTGTTGGTAGTGAAGGAATGACTGTTTCCACAAGAGAATATCAGCTTTCTCCGGAATATGTCCCTCATGTTTCTACTCAGTCATCTCCACCTTCAGTGTCACTTCCACCTGGCTATCGGTCCTTGAGTCAGATTATGTCTGGAGCAGCCTCCATTGTGCAATCCAGTACAGTAACTCCTTCTCAGAGTTCGGTCTTACCTTCATTAGGACTATCGCCTTTGACACCTGGTTCGTCGATTACTGTTACATCCGTTCCAGTTCAACCGATGGTCTTTATGGCTTCATCCACACCTGTTGTTACCCATCAGTTGTCGGAATCTTTTCACACTTGTAGGTCTATTTTCCTCAATCCAAAGTGGCCTATTAATCCCGGTCCTAGTAGATCGCAATCTAGTGCCGCGAAGGCCCCACATGCTTCTAGTGTTGTTTCCACTACTCCTGTGATTCCTGACGGTCTTACTTTTGAAGAATATCTATTGGCTATTCAGCAGCAGAGTTCTCAGGGTTCTCAAGAGTCTCAGGCTCCTAGCAATCCTCGATTCCATCACTATGATGTTGTTGGTAATCCCGTATATATATGTCTGCACCATTATGATGTGTATGGCAATCCGGTCTATTTTCCTCCTATTGATCCTTATCAGGATTTTTATGATCCTTATGAGATTGTTACTCATTTGGGACCTACCCTGTCTACGCAACCCTTTGGCTTGCAAGGAAAACCCTCATCGGGACAACCTTTAGCTCAGCAGGGCCCTGCTTCTGGTCCACAGGGACAACCATATAGTCCATAAGGTCAACCTTTGGTCCAACATGGACAACCCTCCGGTCTGTTTGGTCAACCTCATAATCAACCAGGGTTATCTCAAACTCTTGGGGGGAAAATCTACCCACCACAGGGACAACCTGTTGCACCACAACCGCAGTCCCATGTTCAGTATGGCCAACATGTTGTGCAACCAAGACAACCCTACAGTCCTTCTTCAGGTCAACCTGGTCATCAGGGACAACCTAGTTAATCACAACCATCGGGCCAAACTTTCCCAAAAGGCCAACCCGGTGGCCCTTAGTACTCGGTTCAACCTGCTCAGCAACCGATTCAACCTGCTCCTTAGCCGATTCATCGTTTCAGCATCTTTTTTTACCTGTTTATAGTCAGCCAGTTTTACCCGCTCAGCAGCCTGCTTAACCGAGTCTGCCTCCTCAACCGCAAGGTTCTTACTACCCTCAAGGTTCATATCAACCGGTATATACTGCACCTCAGGTCCCTTACCCTCAAAATCAACATGTCTATCATCAACCTCAAAGTCGTGCTTACATTCCATAGCAAACTCCATACCTTGCTCAGCAAGGACCTCAGTGGTCTACTCCGACCCAGTATCATGGTCCTCAACCCCAGTATCAACCGACTTATCCTGCTTCTAAACCCTATGATCTGAATCCTCCGGGACAAAATGCATGGGGACAGAATCCTGCTCAGACTGGGTGGAATGTACATGTAGGTCCTTATCAAAGACCTCCGATGACTTTCAATACCCAATTACCGTTTCTTGCTATGTTGGAATTACCTGATGTGTCAAAGTTGACAAACGATCCTATTCTTCATAACCCATATTGGCCTCCGATTCCAACCAAGATTCCTGGTGATTGTCCTAAATTTGAGGGCAAGTCTGGTGAAGACCCCCAAGCACATGTTATGACTTACCATTTTTGGTGTTCCTCTAACTCTTGGGTTGATGATTCAATTAGACTCTGTCTTTTCCAGCAGACTCTTACTGGTGCAGCTACAAAGTGGTACATTGAGCTATCTCGTGGCATATTCCAAGATTTCAACTCTTTATCCATGGCATTCCTTACTCATTTTCAGTTACCAGTCTGTTATGAGACTAGGACACACCTCCTCACTTCATTGAAACAAGACCGAGCTACTCATATCTCGGATCATATTCATGAGTGGAGGTGCCCTCATCGCATGATGAAATTTGAAATTCCTGATCAGCTTCTAACTCATTGGTTCACCACCTCCTTTGTCAATCATATTTTCAAATACATAGCTATGGGGGCATGTGTAACCGAGGAACAAGCCATTTCTTACGCCCAGTACCTTGATCTTGTGTACTCTCAGTCTGGTGCATTATATGATATATTACCTGATGCTCCCTGACCTGGAACTTCTAAACCACCAGCGACTCCATTGGTCGATGGTATTATTGGTTTTGTGTCTCAAACTTCTCATAAGTCTTCATCTTCAAACTCTGGGAAGCCGAAGTCCGCTCCTTCCAATAATGTTGATTCTTAGTCTACTCTGAATTTTGGTAAACCCGCAGAAGTTAATGCCATTCATGCCAATCCTACGGATAATACTTCTAAAGGTAAAAAGAAAGGTAAAGGTAAAGCCAAAACCGATACCTCGAAACAGGATTCTCAAAAATCTCATGCTGGTGATGGTTCTCAACACAAACCGAAGTACCCTTGTTTAATCTGTGACGAAGAGCACTTCACCAAAGACTGTCCTCGATGGTCTGAAGTGAGATGATTTCTCAAAGGCACCCAGGGAGCTCCGACCATTCTTAAGGAACCTTTCCCATCTCAGCAAACTTAGATGGTAGAGCAACCTCAGTCCTCTGCCCCGTTTGGCTCTCAGGTGTTCATGATGAACGGTTCGAGTACCGTTTTTTTGTAGCCGCTACAACAACACCCAAAATTTTGGGGTACATTTAAAATTTTGGGTTCCCCCTCTGCTCGCTTAGGCGTTAAAGTCTTTCACCCGACCTGCAGTCAGTAACATCCCACCGACCTATCCCCAACCCCTCATGAGCTTTCTCACCATCATGATCAGATGTTGTTGCTGCAATCACACCATATGTGGGAGGGATCATCCAGCATACGCTCGAACACTCTTACCGCAGTTGCACCATGAGATTGCCATGCGTACATTTGAATGGAAACCTTTTTGTGTATTGACAATTAAAGGCCCTCTCGTCGTGGGTCATTAAGCATGTTGACTGAATACGTATTTTAAGCTCGTTAATCTCATATGTTTTATCTAGAGACACCATTATCAAAGAGTAATTGTGATGTCGTAATGTTCCACACAGGTCGACCCCACGGGTGACAAACTCCTCAGTCGTGTCACGACATCAAGGGAAATAAAATTGGGCTCAACGATGAGGCCAAAGTTGCGAGACAGGGGAGGAGGAGAAGCAAGTGACCAGTACTATTAAAAGGAGGATGGTGTGATACATGTTGAGCAGAGAAAGATCCTTTTATGTCATTGATGCAAAAGGCTTTCTTCACTAGTGCACACCAGGTACCTAGAAATGCCCCATTTGGAAATGTCTGTACCAGATGCCATCTCGCATAAACCAGAAGCGTTTGCTATGATCTAAGCTTATGTAAGGACCGGATGGAGTATTTTCTGAAGAAGTTTGAAGATCCTTCACAATTTCAACTCCATGTCGATGTCTGCACACAAAGGAATATATTTCACCACTTCGACAAGTCTAGCCTGAAGTATAGCCTGGTGAACAAAGTGGACTCAAAAGATTTCCCTAGAGAACGAAAATCTCATTCAAGGCTTTTTCGTGCCGAGATGCAGTGTGAAAGCGCACATGCTGATGGTGGCAAGACAATTGCACAGCTAAAAAGGTTTTTTTATTTTCCGCAGTTGAATGAAATGGTTCACAGGTTCAAAATGGGTCATGATAAGTATGTGAAGGGTCATCGCTGTCAATTTGGTGATTAAGTTTGGATTTGCTTCTTTCAGTGCCTCATCATCCATCAAAGTACAGAGGTAGGTTTGTTGGTGAGATTTAGGCTTGATTGTTCAGGAAATTGGTGCATTATGTTGAAGATTGCAACAAGAAACAGTGAAGGAGGCATCCTGAAACATCTTTCCTGATCCTAGTTGGAAAGTGATCACCTAAACTAGGTGGGGACCACACATGTGATTTTTTGTCGAAAAGTCTATTTTTAGACTATGTCTATTTTTAGACATATGGAGCATGGTCTATGAGTTGCGGGATGCTATTCTTGGATGATTGGTCAAGTTGGTAAAAATAGATGGACATCTATTTTTAGACATACAGGTCGAAGTCTATTTTTAGACTGCCTGTCTAAAAATAGAACAGTCAAATATTATTAGCTCTTAATAATATTTGGACTATAAACATTATCTTATCCTCTTGCGACACTTGAGTTCGAGCTAGGGATGTGGCACATGCGAGTCGACGAAGGAATTACGCTATTCTAGGGGTTAGTTGAGCTACATTGTAGTTTGACTTCGGTTAAGACTGCCTTTGCGAGGAGTTTGTTGGAGTTGATGAGACAGTTGATGGAGTTGTGTTCGATTTAACTTAGTTGAACTAGTTGTATTTAGTCTAAATGGTAAATACACTAGTGATGAGTGGTGTGAATTAATTATTAATTAATTCACTAATTATTAACTCATAAATCAACTAAAGAATACATCAGTTGACTGCAGTGCATGGACAATTCAGTATAGACCAGTGTTAGAGGTGGGTGAAAGGGTGAGTCTACTATCAGTTGTGACTATACTTGTGCATGAGATTTGCACACACATTGATTGAGATTGCCAATGAGGATTGCACAGTACAAGCCAGTGGGATTCGAACTTGGATATCATCATTATTCATCTTGGATTGCGCAGTAGAGGCAGGCAGACAGGTGGAGCATATTGGAGCATGTGATATGTATGATCTGAGCTTGTTTTGTGTGTAGCATGGGAGATAGTGCTGAGAGATTGTGAGGAGCTTTGTGCTATGTATTGTTACATGTTCTCTATCATTATAATATACAGATAGTTGGGTGTTTTCAGCTGTAAGCTTTCCCCATTACATACTGTGTTGATATGTGTGATTGATTAATGTTTCAATGTGCGCATGCGATTGTTTTTAATTCCGCAAATTGATGATCAATGGTAGAAGAGGTTATGTATTATGCATGAAGCTCAAATAATGTGTAATCAGGATAATCTCAGTGAATAACTCATCTATTATTCAAATTTCTACACATTAATAATGTTGGCACAATTTCGAATATCTAAACGTACCTTTGAAAAGCAATTTTTGTTAAACCCAAGCTACACGGTGGGTGCAAAATTTATGGTTCTATACAATTAAACCAAGGCAAAAATCATATGGTTTCAAAGCCATAAGAGATCGCGGAGCAAAACTATGTGAAGACATTATAAGTTGGTGCACATTCGATGGACCAAGGGTACGTTGCATTGTCAAGACAAGGTGCAAACAATGTAATCTCCAAACCATATAAAACACGGATCGGGAACTATATGTAAATGCATTAATTGGGCGCAAAGGTTTCTATGGTGAAGTTTCGACCTATGTTAAAAACTAGTGGAGCGGACATATATATGTGATGGTCAAAATTTACGTTCAACACATGGTCATGACAAACCTAGAGTGGCAGCCAAAATATTATGATAACTCCGGTGTGATAATAGTAAAAAGTCGTCCAAAGCCATGAATAGAAGGTTTAATAACGATATTGGTAATATTTGCAAGTTCGGAATTTTAACTTGGTATCCTCTTTACTTAAGGCTGAGGTGGAGCGGGTTCAACGTTCTCGTCAGCACCGATTACGATCATTACCAGCTGTTTACTGTTCTTCACCTGCTTTCTATCATGGGAGGCGTACATGCCTTTTCTATTCTCGATTAAAGCCGCGCATGGAGGGTAGTTTCCTCTTGTTGCCTCCAATACACTCACCATTACAACGATGACTTAAACCATGGGAAGCGCAGTTGCAGCGTGCATGAGGCAGTCCACGGCGTGATTCTTGGCTCTCTACCACGTGTCAAAGGATGTGTTGATCCAGTTTGAAAAAACACCAGCGTTTTCCACCTCGGGGAAGAAAGTTTCCGATGCCGAGCGTTGCGACTTCTTCTCCATGCATGACACCACGTGGACTATGTTGTTAACTAGTGTTTTAATGGAGACAAACAATAGTTGTTCAGCATGGATGGCGATACCGTTTCATTCAAAACGCATGCACACAAGTTTAGCAATAACGGTTTCGTCATTATCATAAGGACGGTGGCCTTTACGATGCATAGTTAATGAATTAAAAACACTTCCTTCGGTCTTCATGCTTCATTATTTCCTCTTGCTACTCATAAGCGTTATCTGTACATTTAATGCATCAATCATATGTCTTGTATCATTTGATTAGGTGTGTATCCACTGTTTTATAGAGTTTAAGCCATACCCAAAGAAAGGAGAAAGCAGTGGTAGCCAGACCCACACCCCGGACGGGATCCCTATTCCAAACGGTTCGAGGTCTAATTGGGACTTTTTACCGGGGAGATCCCCTGTTGTTGGCCGAACAGATTTTCCCGTCAACAGAATTGGCGCTAGAAGGAGGGCCAGATGACAAGCTGAGCCCTTAGAGCCTGCAGTTAATCTCATATCTGTAATGGCTCGTTCCCAAATCATTCTCCCAAGATGTTTGTCGGAGTTTTATGAGCCTCGATACTTCATCCCCGATGAACTTATGTATCACTTGTCCCAGTTAAAATTTGATGGTGAAAATGGAGTGTCCATAACCTGACACCTTTTAGATTTCTGTGACTTTGGTGAGTGCTACGAAATTGAAAATGAAGGTTTGATTTGTTTGCTTTTCTTCCTCACCCTCGAAGGTCGCGCTAAGCAATGGTGCCGCACATTGCCGGAGGCTTCCATCCATTCGTTTGAACAACTCGCCAGTGAATTACAACAAGATTTTCACAGGTACGATTTTCAAAGTGTATTGATAAAGCTAAATGACATCAGAATGGAACCTCAGGAACCTCTTGATGAATTTTCTATCAGATTTTTTCATTATTGTTTTGAGTTCCCTGAAAAGGATGTCGATTGGGAGTTGTTAAGTGAACAGTTCAGCTATGTGATTCTCATTTCCCTTGAACGATTTTAGTTAGCAACCCAGCCTAAGCCTAGTGTTCCCTATGACGACCCACAAGTCAATGGCTGTCCAGAATTTGTCCCTAATGCTTCCTTGTCCATCTCCCCCACCCCAGACCACATTCAGGCCTGCGAGGAGAGTATTGTCATTTGAGAAATTCTCGTTCCTCCTCCTGAGTTGTCGGGTAGTGGAGTTGTGACCACGAAAGTTCTTGGCAATGATAGATGGGTGCATGAGGATAAAGCCTATTGTACTACCTTTGAATCTTTCACGCACCATGTTGAATCTGAGTTTGAAAACCATAGTGGCTCATTATCTCTCCCGGTTCATGAAACCTACCTCGAGCCCACTCGATGTCTCCCTAGACACAGTCCTAAAGTTGATTCACATACGGATTATGAATCGACTCCTATCCCGGATGCAGTCATTTCCCTTACAGGACCTGCAAGATCATTGTTTTGTCGGAATGACACGGATGCGCGTGTTGAGAAGCCTTGTATGGTTAACGCCCCTGCGACTCAATTTGTTCGTTCATTATTCCCCGGTCTGTTTCTCGATCCCGCCACACCAGTAATTTCTTCGAGACATTCAAAATTTCCTTATACTAGTATTGGCGGCAAGCATAAGCACGCAGATGGTGTTTCACAATCACAGTTCAAAATCGATGAATCTTTTAGATCTGATCTTTCTCACTCGGAATCTTTAGACAACCATAGGAGAAATTTCCTGTCTGGGCAACCTAAAGATGTCCTCTTTATTGACCCATCCCAGTTGGTAACTCCCGGGGAGCCTAACTTACCTGGTACCCAACTTGATCAAATCAATGGTTACAACGATCTCTGCTTATCTGAAAACATATTCCATCATACCGCTGAGGACTATCACTTGCATATCTTTTTCGACCATATGGAGACACCAGAATTCGATGATTTGCTTTGGGAAGATTCAAGTACCCATCAGAAAATTGAAGCGCCTCAGCTTCTGTCGACCGTTTCTCAAATGACGATCCCCAAGTACCATGCTCCTCCCAGCATAACCGCATCGAATTCACCCCACCCTGGAAAATCTAGAGAATCCGATACTTTGGATTATCAATATGTTAGTACGCAAACATTTGACCGAATTGATACAAAGCCCACTGACATTTTGCAACTCACCACAATCCATGATCACATCCAGTCGCCTGTTGATCTCGCCCAACTGTCAAAGTTGGGAAGCCCCCCGCTCGAAGGTCTGGAGTTTGTTCAAGACGGTGAGGAATTGCGGCCTCCACCGAAAGTGGATTTGGATCCTCATATCCTTGACAGATTCCAGGAACAACTCTGAACCATGGTTTTCAAAATTAGGGTTTCTGCTCTCGGATTCGCAAGTATCTATAATTCACCTGGCACATGCTTGTTGTTTCCACCCCGTAAAATGGATCACCCTCACTACCATAATGAGCATGCTAGTTCATTCGACCAACCCTATCCGGTGAATGTGCCTGCAAATAGGAATTGGCTTACCCATCACCCCTCAAATCCAGGATCGTGCATGAATGGATTTGTGTCATTTATCAATAGTTTTAAGTTTCAAGAACATATTGCTGTGTATCAGGATGAGAATGGAATTCAGCTTACACAATCTATTATGGCATGTTCTTTGGTACGTATCCATGATCTTCTTGCCATTGCACATGCTCTTCAGGTAAGTTTTGTTGTTGGTGCACGATTTTGTATGCTGGCTCTGATTACGAACATTGTTGTTCTTGCAGATCAGGAGCTAATGCAGTGGCTGCACTGGAAAGCTGATTTCACATAACCCGACCGCATCATTGGTTAAGTTAGGGTTTTAGGTGTAGGCTAGCTAGAATCTTCTAATAAATTTTTGTTTTTCAAGTTATTAATTAGGTTTACTTCCTAAGATTTTACTTCATGGTTAGAATTATGCTTGCTGTATTTTCTTGCGTTCTGTAGTTTTATGCATTAAAAAGTTCCATTTATTTTTTTTGCATGCATGCTTTTTCAGTTTCCCTATTGCTGCATAATGTTCAGATAATCACTGCATGTGTTTTGCCTTGTCTCTCCACCTCCAACTAGTGGATCGTTCCCGCACATGGCGTTGCATTGCATCTTGAGCCTCTTTGTTACATTGCGTCGTCCACCTTCTTCCTCACATCATTTCCGCAGATTGTTGACATAGCTTTGAAAATATTCCACATATCGCCGATCACCGCATGAGCCCTCATTGAAACCCTACCACCTTGCGATCTTGTGTTGCCCCGATTGCTGAAATAATAATCCCATTGTTTGCGTGAGGTTGTGGTGGCTATCTCAAGAGGCGGCTTCCTCGCAGGATAAATCATCGAGGTCACATTTTCAACAAGATGCCTATGAGTCTAAACTTATTAGCCAGGGAGATATGAGCCGGTTGTTGGTGGGAGACCTGATGTGTTTGAGTGGCCCCAATACCCGTAAGCCTAAGCCTTGTGCCCAACATAGTCTTGGACATTTTAATGATCTATTTTGCGCACCTCGCCTATTGTGGCAAGTGGGATGTGAAGGTTTGGCACAAGGGTAAACCCAAATCAGGATATCTTTCAGTTTCTATAAAACAAGTAACAACCTCTCTTGCTCGTAAAATAATTCGGGATCCCTCATTCGCCCATGAAAATAAGTGCCACGAGCACATGAAAATAAGTGCTACAAGCACATGAAACAAATAAGGGTAAAGGATCGAGAAAGGCTTCCTGCGCAGAGAGGTAATGCAACGACTCTGCCGGGGTACTGACCAGGCTCGCTGGCAGCGGAGCAACGTTTATGATTTCTTGAAGTGACTCCGCCGGGGTACTGTCCAGGCCTACTGGCAGTGGAGCAACACCAGAAACTTACTTTAAAAAATCCTGAAAATAATAAACCCGCTGCCTTGCCCTTCACATCATCAACAGGCTACTGCCGTCTGCGAGCTTTCTCTTGGATGTGTTTCTAATTAGTGAGACCTAGCTGAGGCACAAGGATTGGGCATGCTTGTAAAGGGCCAAAGTAATACAAAGGGTACCCACGGAACTTGCTCAATATTCCCTTGCATCACTATCTGGACTCAGACTATTGTTGTGATATTGACAGAGATGCTGGATTCTACCAGTAGTTCGCCATTTGTTGTAGCCGCTACAACAGCACCCAACATTTTGGGGGTACATTTAAAATTTCGGGTTCCCCCTCTGCTCGCTTAGGCATTGAAGTCTTTCACCCGACCTGCAGTTACTAACATCCCACCGACCTATCCCCAACCCCTCATGAGCTTTCTCACCATCATGATCAGATGTCGTTGCTGCAATCATGCCATATGTTGGAGGCATCATCCAGCATACGCTCGAACACTCTTACCGCAGTTGCGCCATGAGATTTCCATGCGTACATTTGAATGGAAACCTTTTTGTGTATTGACAATTAAAGGCCCTCTTGTCGTGGGTCATTAAGCATGTTGACTGAATACGTATTTTAAGCTCGTTAATCTCATATGTTTTATCTAGAGACACCATTATCAAAAAGTAATTGTGATGTCGTAATGTTCCACACAGGTCGACCCCACGGGTGACAAACTCCTCAGTCATGTCACGACATCAAGGGAAATAAAATTGGGCTCAACGACGAGGCCAAAGTTGCGAGACAGGGGAGGAGGAGAAGCAAGTGATCAGTACTGTTAAAAGGAGGATGGTGTGATACATATTGAGCAGAGAAAGAGCCTTTTATGTCATTGATGCAAAAGGCTTTCTTCACTAGTGCACACCAGGTACCTAGAAATGCCCCATTTGGAAATGTCTGTACCAGATGCCATCTCGCATAAACCATAAGCGTTTGCTATGATCTAAGCTTACGTAAGGACCAGATGGAGTATTTTCTGAAGAAGTTTGAAGATCTTGCACAATGTCAGCTCCATGTCGATGTCTGCACACAAAGGAATATATTTCACCACTTCGACAAGTCTAGCCTGGAGTATAGCCTGGTGAACAAAGTGGACTCAGAAGATTTCCCTAGATAATGAAAATCTCATTCAAGGCTTTTCCGTGCCGAGATGCAGTGCGAAAGCGCACATGCTGATGGTGGCAAGACAATTGCATAGCTAAAAGGGTTTTTCTATTTTCCGCAATTGAATGAAATGGTTCACAAGTTAAAAATGCGTCATGATAAGTATGTGAAGGGTCATCGCTGTCAATTTGGTGATTAAGTTTGGATTTGATTCTTTCAGTGCCTCATCATCCATCAAAGTACAGAGGTAGGTTTCTTGGTGAGATTTAGGCTTGATTGTTCATGAAATTGGTGCATTAATAGTTTTGGCACAATTTCGAATATCTAAACGCGCCTTTGAGAAGCAATATTTATTAAACCCAAGCTACACGGTGGGTGCAAAATTTATGGTTTTATACAATTAAACCAAGGCAAAAATCATATGGTTTCAAAGCCATAAGAGATCGCGGAGCAAAACTATGTGAAAACATTATAAGTGGGCGCACGTTCGACGGACCAAGGGTACGTTGTATTTTTAAGACAAGGCACAAACATATAGTTTCAAAGCCATATAAGAACACGGATCAGAACTATATGTAAATGAATTAATTGAGCTCAAATATTTCTATGGTGGAGTTTTGACCTATGGTAAAACATGTTGAGCAGATATATCATGGTCAAAGTTATGTTTAAAACATGGAGCGGGATATTATGACAAACCCATAGTAACATGTTGTAATGACTATGGTGCGTTACGAATGGGTGAAAAGGTTCGATGGCGATTTTCAATTTACGTTAAATGTGAGAGCAAACATATATATATATATATATATATATATATATATATATATATATATATATATATATATATATATATATATATATATATATATATATATATATATATACTAGCTCACTTTATTTAAACGCACCCCGGACCCCCTCGCTATATATATATATAGCGGCCAAATTTTGCATTTAAACATGAAGCCAACCTTATAACAAGCCTGCTGCGGTGATGTTATAGTAACTATCGTGATTTTATAATCAAGCTGTAAAGATGACTGGAAATGCACATGCCCATTCTTTCCCCATCCAGACATTTTCTGGTTTACGAAGATTAACATACATTGACAATATTGCATGTCCTCGAAAAGATTTTCATGCAGTAGTTGCAGCTGCCGTATATCATCCAATTGCAAAGGGAAAAGCAAGGCAAGGGGTGGTTGTTGCTATGTTTGAACGTTTTACTGAAATATCCATTAAAGTAATTATGCTTGCTCGGGAGGAAGCAAGACGCCTTGGACACAGCGTTGTAGGTACAGAGCAGATACTGTTAGGTCTTATTGGTGAAGGAACAAACATTGCAACCAAAGTATTAAGAAATGCGGAGTGTCAAATACGACTATTTATAAATAGTGCAGAGTTGCGTTTTACTGGAGAAGGTTACAATACGCACGATTGTAAAATCGTTCATAATCAACGCCATGTTGACCCCCCACGTGTCCCATTCCCCACCAAAGCTTTTGATGCGTGTTCACAGTGAGGTGGCAGAACCAATCCATATTCTTCGTGCCGCGTTACATGGACGCAGGTTGCCCATGCATGCTGCCATGCATGAACGTTAATTCCGTTGCTACACGCAAATGGAGGTCTCTGATCGAAAAGGGCGCTGATACACAACTTTTCAGGGATCGTTCACTCTGCATTAACAATAAAGCCTGACATGCAAGGATCTGACGCGTTTATGAGTCGCTCAAGTCTGGCATGCCATAGTAACGTTCGACATGGTTGATTTTCAGTGCGGGAAAAGGGTCGAATCCCTTTGATGCTGGTTGTTTTAGCACATCAAAAAAAAATTCTGAGTTAATTTCCGTCCTCTACAATACGTTTTTCTGAGCTCAATCTACACGCCTCATAAATTCAAAACATTTCAACTAGTGATTTTGATGCCTCGATGTAGACGGTCACCTGCTGTAGGCCAGATTCATTTGCATTGGGATGTAATAAACATTCTGACAGTCAACCATCATGGGAGGTGAAAGAAGGTTCAATACAGTGCATTGGCACAAGCCCCTCTCCAACAAATCGCGCACCTTACTGGCCACCAAGGGATCACATATCGTGAAGCATATGAGCATGGCGCATGGCGGAGATGTCTGCGTATAAAAGGTTATAAACGATGGAGGCAATAGTAGCTGTGCAGTAATGCACGCATGAAGACCCTTGCATAACACGTCTGCGACTTGTAGTTTTACTAGCCGTGAGGTCTCACTTTTCAAAAATTTCGCTAGTATGGTTGTCCACCTTACTTCCTGGTGTCAACAACGACCCTCACCAAAGTCGCTAAGTCGCAGGGAATGCATACAAGGAAGATCGTGCCCACTTTTACCTGTCAACTATGCGACTGCAACCCAAGTCGCAGAGTCACAATAGTTGTCACTAGCCCAGAGGTGCGACCTTATTCGAAGTGCAACTATGCGACCTCTCTGAGGTCGCAAGGTCACAAAATGTGCATCCACTAAAGGCTGCGACCCATGAGAGTTTCCGACTATGCGACCCCGCTTCAAAATGGCATCTTCTCTCAGAGGCATTTCTCACACCCAGGGATTCAGACCAAGTTTAGATAATTGCTTGGACGATTTGAAAACTACCCCCGAGATGCACCTTCCAAGGTATAAATCGTTCAGCACCTTCATATGATTCAAGGTCGGGTGATATAACTACGTTACAGGGTGTTTGACAGCAAACCTAACATCTCTACAAATGAAGAACAATGCATCTTTAACACCGCGTTTTGAAAGAAATAAGTTTAAACCAGTGAACTGATGCCCATCTGATGAAGGCAAGGGATGACAGTAATTAGCTATGGTGAGGCCTGTCGCAGCCTCGAAATAATTTGAGGGGGTCGTGCATCATAGCCTGTCTCAGCACATAGCAGCGCATGGGAGCTCCCCTGGCTTCGGTAGTCTCCATTGAAAAAATGTTAAAGACTAGCTATACGTGCCTATTGAAGGAAGGATATCGGTTGGAACTTCAAGCGTTCTTTTGCGACAGTAGAGGAACACATAGTAGATATGCACGATCATTCATATATTGCCTACAGAACAGGACTATACAGGGGTCCAAGCTAATCGTTAAAACCCCTTGATGTTATTTTTCAATATGCTCCTTATGCATCTACGTTCTATTTTACTGTATCTTTATTTTTTCTTCAACTTGTATAAACATATTTATGTGGGCGAGGCTAATGGCTAATCTAATATGCTTACACGCAGGTAACATGAGGAGATTATGATGATGACCCAGACAAGGAATTTTGTCGCTTACCCAGAAAATGTTGGTTCATGTGGCGGGAGCTAAGACTATCTCAACAGGAGAAATGTAGAAGGGATAAAACCCCAGGTCGCAGATTTCTTCAGGTCGCCAGGTCGCGGAGTCATGTTCCATGACAAACGCTCGACGACGCGACCCAGCAACTGGGTCGCAGGTTGCAAATTTTCCGAGGTCGCAAGTTGCATATTTTCCTAGGTCGCAAGGTCGCATAGTCTGGGCAGGTCGCAGGTCGCACATTTACCCAGGTCATAAGGTCGCAAATCCAAGGAGGTCGTGAGGTCACAAATCCAAGGAGGTCGCAGGTCGCAGGTCGCAGATCTGCTTCAGGTCGCAAGTCGCAGAATGGACTGGGTCGCAAGGCAGCCCAACAGTCAAGAAGGCCAAAGGTCAAGGAAACCCAAAGGGCAAGTTTTTCCCTATAAATACTTCCTTCGGGAACTTGTATAGGATCTTTGGTTTGGGACTCGAGCTGAGGATATTGTATTACCAGAGGATTATACATTTAAGCATTAATACAAGCATTTTGAAAAATCCCTTTGTGGATCTGATGTTGTCTTATGTATGAGCACTGTTGAGTATTATGTTTTCAGTTTCTAAACATCTTTAGATTAAGGGAACTGTATCTTCAATTCACATCACAGTTGCATAACAGTTTGCTGAGTATGTTAATGGCGGTTGAGTTTATTTCACTTTCTTAACGAACGCTGATGGTTTTGTTTATTGGAATTCGTGTTACCATTTAAAAATTTTAGGAAGTGAAGAGTGTTATTGCTATGAGGAATTGTTTCCTTTGTGGTCAGAACAGTTTACAGGCATGACCCTAATGAAGTGTTGTTAACAACACTTCCTTCGGTCTTCATGCTTCATTATTTCCTCTTGCTACTCATAAGTGTTATCTGTACATTTAATGCATCAATCATATGTCTTGTATCGTTTGATTAGGTGTGCATCCACTTTTTTATAGAGTTTAAGCGAGACCCAAAGAAAGGAGAAAGCAGTGTTAGCCGGACCCACACCCCGGAAGGGATCCCTAGTCCAAACGGTTCAAGGTCTAATTGGGACCTTTTACTGGGGAGATCCCCTGCTGTTGGCCGGACAGATTTTCCCGTCAACACGTTTCTATTGTTACTCGGTCGAAATATTATACTGGACCCCGTCAGGCCACGGGGAAGGATATTGTTGATGGTCCTCCTCCTCCTCCTCCTGTTGCTGGTCCTCTTGAGATTGAAAGGCCCAATGTTGAATCTATTGTGCGACCACCTTCCAAAGGTGTTGTTTGTAAGTCTTCTTATAATCCTAACACCCGTGTCGCTCACCATTACAATATTGTTGAAGATCTGGCTCAAGCTCCATCCACGATGTCTACATTAGAAGTACTTCAGAGCTGTCTGTCACAGCAAAGAGCTTTGTTATCTGCAATTGGCGGGATTGATCCTGCCGATGCTAACCTTCTTACTTTCGATCTAGAGAATTTCGTTCCACAACTTCCGCATCAAATTGCGCTCATTATTCAAGTTGTTATTAATGGTCTCGATATTCATTAAGCATTTGTGGACGAAGGTGCATCTACCTGTATCATGTCATCTTCATGTTGAAAAGCCATTGGTTCTCCAGCTCTGAATTCATCACCAAATTCCTTAGAAGAATTTTATGGGAGAGAATAAACGCCTTTAGTTGTTCTCGCTAGTGTACCGATTACTTTGAAAGGGAAGACAGTCAATGTTGAGGTTGAAGTCGTCGATGCTAAGCTCAATTATGATCTTCTCCTCGGTCACAGTTGGACTCATGCGATGTTGTGTGTTTTTTCCACTCGCTTTTGTGTTTTAAAATTTCCACATGAAGGAAAGATTGTTACTGTTGATCAATTGTCTTTCTTCACCTCTTCTTCCGAGAACAACGTTCCGTATGTGGATAAGGTTCCCACTCCCTACAAGAGCGTAGGGCCAGGTCTTTTTAGAGATCCTACCCTCATGGGTATTTTTCCTCTTCCTCCTCCTAATGTTGTTCATATTCATATGATCTCTCGGTCTGATGACCCATGGATTATTCCTTCGGCTGAACAGATTGATTCCTTCAGATATTCGATGCCTTTGAGTCCAATTGAGATTGATTATTGTGAACTCGTTGCTCCTTCGGAACCTCCGTCCTCTGATTTTTCTCCTTTTAGCATGTCTCTTGACATTTATTCTTAATCCCCCTGGCTTGGTGATTCTGATTCGCTTAATCCGTTGAAAGAGGTGTTTCCTTCCGATGAAGCCATCGTGGAAACCATGTCTCTTGAGGATCTGTCGTGGGATGATGGACATCGTCGTTCCTCGTTTATGCCTAGCCTTGGGGCCATGTCTACTTGTCTCGAGCGTTTTGTAGCTCAGGTTCCTTCTCCTCTGCTTCAATTACCTGTTTTAACACATGACGTCTTTACGGAAGGTAACTTGAGTAACATTACACAAATGATGCCTATTGACATTTCCATTAAGCCGAGAATCGTCGAGAACATCCATATTGGGATTACTTGTTCTTCTGATGAAGTTCAGGTTTATACTAGCCTTTTTTGCGAGTTCCGTGATGTCTTTTAATGGTCCGACGAAGAAATGCCCAGCATTGATCCTAGTATAGTGGTGCATGAAATTCCTACTTATCCCAGTTCAAAACCTGTTTGCCAACGTCTTCGTCCGGTGCACCCTAGAAAAGCTGTTGCCATTAAAGCTGAAGTTGAAAAACTTCTCTGAGCTGGTTTTATTTATTTGATTCCTTTGACAGAATGAGTCTCTAATATTGTTCCTGTAGATAAGAAGCAGGGAACTATTCGTGTCTGTGTTAATTATCATGATATTAATCAAGCTTGTCCTAAGAATAATTATCCCACTCCCTTTATTGATCAAATCATTGATGACTGTGCTGGGAGTGAGATATTTTCCTTAATGGACAGTTTTTCTGGTTACAATCAGATTAACATTCTTCCAACTGATCAACATAAGATTGCCTTTATCTGTCCTTGGGGTACTTTCCCCTATAAAAAGCTCCCTTTTGGCTTAAAGAATGTTGGGGCTACATTTCAGCGAACAATGTCGTATGCTTTTCATGATATTCGACACATCATTTAGCCTTATCTGGATGACCTTCCCGCTCATTCAGCTAAGCGTCTAGACCATCCTAACCATCTTCGTCAGATTTTTCTTCGTTTTCGACGTTACAATATTTGGTTTAATCCGCACAAGTGCGTCTTCTGCGTTGATTCCGGTAGACTTTTCGAGTTTATCATATCTAAAGACGGAATTCACCTCGATTCTCTAAAATTTGAGGCTATTATTAATCTCCCCCCTCCATCCTCATTACATCAGTTGCAGAGTTTGCAAGGTAAGGCTAATTTTCTACGTCGTTTTATACCTAACTATGCAGAAGTGGCTCGGGGATACACACATTTATTAAAGCACAACATCCCATTCTGTTGGGATGAGATTGCTCAAAAGGAATTTCTTGTCAATGCTCCTCGATTGCGTCCTCCTAACTATCATCGTGATTTTTCCCTTTATTTAGTCACTGCTTTCAGTACGATTGTCATGGTTCTGGTATAATAAGATTATGATGGTAACGAGCATGTTATTTATTACCTGTCTCGTAATCTTCTCGACCCTGAGACGTGCTATGCCCACATTGAGAAGTTAGCATTAGCTGCGATTCAAGTCGTTCAGCGTTTTCGTCATTATGTTCTTTTGCATACGGTGACTGTGATTTCCGATTGCAACCCAATGACCTATATATTGTCTCGACAATTACTTGGGGGAAAATACTCGAAGTGGATTGTTATCCTCCAAGAGTTTGATTTGGAATTTACCGCGGCCAAGTCGAAGAAATCATTAGTCTTTGTTGATTTGATTTGTTCCCTGCCTTCAAACTCTCCTCCGTCTCGTCCTGAGGAATATATACCGGATGATACGCTTTTCTTGATTAACACCCTTGATCTGTGGTACAGTGATATCATCGTTTATCTCTAGACTTCTACTTTCATATCTGAGTTGATGAAGGATGCCCAAAGACGCATCCGTCATCAATCGCAACCTTATCGTATAGTTGGGGATACCCTTTATCGTGCCAGAGTAAATTCCATTCTCCGTCGATGTTTGACCCTCGAGGAAGCTGAGAAAGTCCTTAATGATTTTCACAGTAGCTCCTGTGGTGGTCACATGTCTAGTTATGCCACTGCACATAAGATTCTTCGTGTTGGTTATTTCTAGCCTTCTATCTTCAAAGATTGCATTGTTGCGGTTCGTAAATGTCATGATTTCCAAGTTTATCAACGCAAGATGCGTGTGCCACCTTTACCTCTTCGTCCTGTCATCACCGTTGGTCCCTTTGTGAAGTGGGGCATCAATTTTATGACGTGTAACCCTCACTCGGCCGGGGGGCATGCTTATATTATCGTAGCCATGGACTACTTCACCAAATGGGCGGAAGCAATGCCTACACTTGCCGTTGATGGTAAGACAACTGCTCAATTCATATTCAATAATATCATTGCTAGGTTTGGTGTCCCTTAAGCCATCATCACCGATCATGGTTCCCATTTTTGGCATTACATGGTGGCCGAGTTGACTTCTAAGTTGGGTCTGCATCACGACAGCTCAATGCGATACTATCCTCAGGCCAATGGCCAGGTTGAAGCCGTGAACAAAGTTCTTGTTACTATGCTTCAACGTATGATTGGGATCCATAAATCAAATTGGCATCTCATGTTATTTTCAGCTCTTTGGGCATATCAAACCTCAGTTAAGAGTGCAACCAGATTCACCCCTTTTCAGTTGGTTTATGGGCTGGAAGCCACTCTTCTGATTGAATGTGAAATACCTTCGTTCTTGAATTATTGCCGAACACTTCACCGGAAGAAGAGCGTCTCCTTTACTCGAAAGGTTATATGAAACCCGCCGCTTTGTTGCTTTAGTTATTGAAGCACAGAAAAAGTGGGTGAAAGCTCATTTTGACCAATTAGTTTCCCCTCGTGCTTTCGTTGAAGGAGATATTGTCCTCCTGTACGACCAAGCTCATGATAAGATGGGGGCAGGTAAATTTCAACCCATGTGAAATGGGCCTTACATTATTAAACATGTATTGCAGAATAAGGCCTATGAGCTCATTGATTACGAAGGTCATCCGTTAGAACAACCCAAAAAATGGGTTGTATCTCAAAAAATATTATGCATGAGTCATTCATGCATGATTTGTGTACATAGGTGTTTTTTTCATTTTTGTACATGATTTGCTTATTTGGGTCTTGTTTTTCTATGCCGATGTCTGTTACCCCTTATGTTGGTTTCGGGGATGGTGCTTCCCGTAGTACCAGGAACTTGTCTTCAGCAGCCTGGGTAATCTATGATCCTGTAGGTGAATTGATAGAACTACAAGGTATTTGTCTAGGATGAACTACAAACAACGTCGTTGATTATAGTGTTGTTCTTGAACTATTAACCTAGGCAATCAATCTCGACATACGCACATTGCTTGTAAATCTAGATTCACAGCTTGTTGTTCTACAACTCAATGGTCATTATTCAGTTAGAAACCCGTACATTTTGAGATTGTATTTACATATTCGTTTGTTGGAAAGACATTTTGATTTTATCACATAACATATTCCTAGACGAATGAATGCATTAACCAATACAATGGCTAACATTGTATTAGATAGACATTTGTGTAATTTGTCAAATCATCTGTTTTCGTGAGAAAAACTCAAACTATAAAACCGACTATATATATATATATATATATATATATATATATATTTATATATATATATATATATATATATATATATATATATATATATATATATATATATCACATGTTTGCATCGGTGTGCATCATACATTCAAAAAATATATGTGTGTTTCTGTTACATCCTGAGACCCCATGTCTCTCAAAAATACAGATATAAAGCCTAGGTGCCTAATTGGCGTGATGCTCATGATAGCATGTCACTGCCCGTACAATCCGCCTTAGCAAGTGGTGAATACGGCTTGACACCCCGATGGTATGTCTCTGGTAGACGCGAGGAACATCATTGAATCGTGCATAATCCGGGACTCCATGAGTGATCCCCTCTAGGTTGTGCACAAGCTCCTCTTCCTCGCTGCCCTCACCATGAGGGTCGAAATCACGAGGAATTTTCCTTGCTATTGGAGACATTCCCGCGGGTCTCGTTGGACCGACATCTGCGAATTCACGGATTTAAAGTCAGAACATACATAAACAAAAAAATTCTTAATACTCATGAAAATTAAAAATGATTCTTATCAAAATCTTCATCCCAACCCTCTCCCTCCGGGAGTGGGAGGTCTGGATCACCAGTAAAATATGTACTAGAGTAGGGCCAGTCCTCCACGACAATCAACTGTCGGCGGAACCAATCAAAGAACTCCAGTCTCCAGGACATCTGTTGACCGCCCCCTGCCCTTGGCATCAGAGCTACCCATTGGGCCATCCGTGGTTCTCTCGATGGTGGTGTCGGGACTATGACCTCCTGATGCTGAAAGATTGGTATTCGTTCCAGGAAGAACAATACCAAGATAGACCCATAACCAAACTGCTTCAATTTGGTCTTCTTGCATTTTGTTAGCTGGCGTTTCATGCTTATTGTCACAGCCTCTGCCTAGTTGTAGATGGTTGGTGACAAGTAGTCTACAGAAAGAAGCAATTGTGTTTTTGTTGCTTCGTGTGGTGCTTGCAATCCCGTAGCTCGTGTGATGGTATGCATCACTACTTTTAGTGCTAGGTCTGGGATATTTTGGATGTCAACTTTCCCGCTCCCTGTTCCCTTCCGTGCCCCTGGACATGCTCTCCATGCAAGGCCAGGTACCAGTTAGAATCGGTGCTGCTCCCCTTCATTATAATCTTGTGACAAAATAGACGTCAGAAACATCAATCTCAAGCTCTTGATCTCGAAGGATGAACTTTTCTTGGTTCTCATCCCATATACTGATCACATATTGTAACAGCTCTAGTTGAGCACGGAGACACGGTGTCAAGAAGAACTTGTTCAGTCCATAGTCCAGGAGATCTTCCATGCATCTCTCATTTTCCATGGCAAGCTCGTCTTCTTCGCTGTGTTCCCATTCTTTCCATTATGTCACCATATTGCTGCTTTTTACCTGTAAACACATTCACATGAGTGATATTAGCCTTTTGGGAGCTTGGATTTGTGAATAAATGGGGTTTGTGTCTTACATTATGCACAAAAAATGGTTAGCACCATTAGCGTGAATGTTTCCCAAATATTCATGCCAATGGGCGCGCCCTAGTACAATAAAATGGGCGGTTGGCGCGACTCCGTGCTTGAAACCTGCGCCAACCGCTGTGCCCTAATTTTCAGAATTATAAATTCCAGGTAGTAAGAAATGCCTCAAAATGAAGGGAAAGATCTCGGCTCTTACCTGGAACTGACGGATTTGAGATTGATCTATTGGATTGTCCACTATCGTCGCCACAAAATCACACAGTAAAATGGGTAACTATTTGCTCCACAAGAGGTAAAAAGTGAAAGTAATTGTTTTTTACCATTTTGGCATTTTATAACTTTTTACAAACCTAATTAGGTTTTAAGACATGTTTTTTCGATCATTTTATTATATTATTTTTCGAAAAATGGGTTTTACACGTTTCTCTTGTGCAGCAACAGGTTTTTCAGGACATAATGATGAAGTAACGAGTTAAATTTTATACTTTTTCGGACTCGGTAAAAACACGAAAAATTCACTACTGGAGTCATCTTTCAACTCTTTTGTGACTCTCTAAAACTGAAAAGATTGTCGAGACTCTCTAAAACGGCCTATCGCGACTAAGAGGTTCTTTCAGATATTGTTTTCTACCTTTTCGGATCTAACAAACTATTTACGAAAAGGGCCATAATGGAGTTTTCATTTTTGCCTTCTTTTCAAACTCTCTAAACATGAAAGTATTTCGAGTTCTCCCTTTGTCAGACTCGTTAAACCCTGATGACATTGGATTTCGTCACCATGACGTTACTCTAGTTCCTCCTTCCTAGGGCTTGTAAAATGTACTAGGATGGATTTGTCCAAAGGACAAACTTACAGCACAAGCATATGCTATCCCCTTCAAGCTTGTTTTAAAAAATAATTGGGGTACTCACCAGAAATGGTGGGGGAAAAAGGCACCAAGTTTTAGTTACGTTTGCAATATGTCGCTCTTGAACATAGCACTTGTCTACATTTGTGTCGGGTTGGGGACATCTCATTTCGTCATTTTTTCCTCCATGGGTTTGGGTAATCTCTTTTGACCTCTCATCTACTCTTTGCCACGTCGTCATGACTTCAGATCCTTTGATGTCATGTACTGCCAAATATAGTGTCGTGATGTTGATATGTTCAAGAGAATTTTTTCCTCTGCAGTTTTCAACCTCCCTCTGATTCTCTGTTGGTCCTGATTCACTATTATCATGTTGCTCTGTCTCATATCGATGATATGGGAAACATTATGGCCCACCTTCGATCAGGTCACTTCCTGTCAACTTCAACTCATTATCTAAAAATTTGATCGAGAGACTCTATTTCTGGTACCTTGGAGCCTGCATGCCTTAATGGCAGGTTTTTCGCATTCGACATATGGTCCACATCATTGGCCTTCGATCGAGTGATTCTGCAGATGTTTGACGTCAAATCACTGTTCACATCCCGTGGATTGTACCGGTTGTACCTTGAGAGCCATTGTCATCATTGGTGGTTTCTCTCGTGCTTGTTAACAACTTTCATCATTGGCTGGTAATCAGGTGATTTTCTTGCATGTTCGACTTCAGCTCATATATTCGCATGCTTGAAATTGTACCTATTCGGGTCAATATGGAGTGCAAGACCCTAGATTTCTTCTGATAAAGTCTAGGCTGCAGATTTTGGTGGATTGTTATTACTTATTGCATAACTCTTTTGATTGGATGGTTGCGACCATACCTGAGTCTATTTGTTGATCCTTACTGTTGGATGGTTGTGTCCATACCTCAGATCTCAGTTTTTATATATACTCTATTATGGATGTTTGCGCCCATGCCACATGTTCATGTATTAGATATATCAGTTTTATTTGTAATTACAGGTTTTCTGACAGCGATGTTTGGTTCAAACGCGTTCTCATAAAGCATTTCGCCCCTCCCTCTCCCTCGGACCTCATGCTGTAGGGGGCATTTGTTACACAACATTTTGTCACTGTCCTTGCAATCCCCATCTCGCCCATTGGAGGGTCATTTCTGTGACTTATAAGAAGTGTCATGCTTTGCAAAGACTATCACTGCATTCCTTTGCATGAGAGTAACATTCCTCTTGTTGACAATTCCCTGAGCAGGATTGTAAAACCCTTGTTTTTTCCTTGGCGCGAGTAGCCAGTTACACTCTCATGCCGAGTTGGAAAATTAACACTGAGCCCGCATCAGTTGGCACTCTATCCAAATTAAACACCCGTGCCAAGCTGTTTATGGAATGTTTTTTAAAAATAGAGGTGGAGGTTCTATTCCAACCACCGTGAGGATGAGTCATTAGGAGTGGTTGAACTGACACAACCACATACTCCCTCCTTTAGTTAGTAGTTTCCACCTCCCTTGGAACTATCCTAAAGGATAGGACTCTCTCCCACCTTTATAGGGATCCCAACCTTCTCCTTTTCCTCTATAAAATAAGTTATCTCTCTTAGAACAAGCTAGTTGAACTTGGAAAACTGATACTATAGCTGAATGACTAGAGAAGATAGATAGAAGGAATTACGTTGAGGAGAGCTTGAGTCCATGCCCTCACCCCATCCGAATTCCTTGACGAGCATCTAAGACACACTTCGCCTGAACCCCGCTAGAGGAGACTGCGACGTCAAAGCATCGGTTGTAATTCTTCCTTCTATTCACTTATATGCATGACTACGTTTTGGTTCCACTATTGTGTTATAATGTTTGTTTGACGCAATATGTTTATCCCTCTTTGACTGGTTAATAATTATGAATGGAATGTTGTCAACTTGTATGTTGTTCTTGTTTCCTTGTTCTTTGTGCAGGTATCCAAGCATAATGGCAGACGGATTGTGACTTGCCGAAGCAGGAGCGAGAGGCCACCACTACTACAGCAACAACGACAATGTTGGATTCCAAGTAGGTCGATCTACCATCTCCCTTGTTCATTCAATAATTAGGAAGCAACACTTTAGCATGTCCCTTTGTTTCTAGACCCACTCTAGGGCTAGAGGGATCATCTCTGTCCGCAAAGAGGATTTGCCTGCATAACACAGTCCTTGGCTCATGGCCATAACAAATCTACACAGTCATTTCCCAAATCATGCCTCTCACTCGAAATGCCTACCAAATAACTTTACAAAATTAAGCCTTTCGGCTATATCAAGATGCGAACAAAATGTTGGCCATGGACCATATCTTCAACATAATCTTTGACAATCCTCCACTTCAATTCGATCTCCGAATATTTGCAATTAATCTGAATAACGTGGCAAGGTGCCCTCGTGGCGTGAACGAACAGTTTCAGAGATCTCGGGACAGGTGTTTGTTGGCAGAGGTGTAGGAAGATTCTTGCACTAGATCAAGCTATATTACAATTAATATTTTAACCTTATCAAATACTTATAAGAAGTAAACATAAGTTACAAGACATTACTAAAGGTACGAAATCTATTAAAAATAATTAATTAAACACCTAATAAATCCTAAACATGAATACTAAATCATTTGTGGAAATAGGTAGCTTTTCTTGGACTAGTGCAAGATAGAAGTGGTTTAAGGAGATGTAACGAAGGTATAAGGTTGGGGTTTTATGATGGTAAAAGGGTGAAAATATGAGATTTGGGACACCAACAGGGCACACTCACAATGTGCATATGATTCCATCTAGTAATGATAATGACCAAAACAAATCCATTCCCCAACCTTCCCTTCTCTGTTACATAGTCCCTCAGGAAATCCTGTCA
This sequence comes from Pinus albicaulis, assembly GCA_034641835.2. Classification (NCBI taxonomy): domain Eukaryota; kingdom Viridiplantae; phylum Streptophyta; class Pinopsida; order Pinales; family Pinaceae; genus Pinus; species Pinus albicaulis. The sequence goes on from CM076578.1 coordinate 430,540,926, forward strand.
TTCCCTTCCGTGCAGTCACTCACCTTCCAAGTTCCCCAACATCCCCTATCTCGGGCGTTCCATCCCTTGGAAAGGCTTCCTTGCATCAAAAGATACAAAAACCAAGGCATATATGTGCATCAAAACAATCATACCGGTCATTGCATGCTCATTGAAACTAATTGACACTATTGAGTACTAATATCCCACAATGGTCGTACTCCTGAAGTGCTTTACTAGCATAATGTTGCATGTTTCGATTCCTTTTGATGATGTTAATTCTTGCAATTGGTTTCAACCATACCAAACATGCATTTTCATGCTCTCCTATACCAAACACATGACTTCCATTAGATACAAGAATAAATTGAAATAAATTCATATCATACCTCATTGGTAGCTTGTCAATAAGGTACAATTGCAATCCTATTTACTTCATGTCACAAGAAGTCAAACTAGTTGTTTGATCAAATCATCATGTAAAAATATATCACATATGGTTAGCTCAAAACACAACCAGCATAGATCAAAATCATTAATCTCATGCAATCATCATAAACCATAATCATAAATCACATGTAACCATCATAAGTCACAATCATAGATCACATGCATAATAAAATGAAATAAAATACCAATACTTTTCCTTTAATCGGTCCTTTTATTCTACCTTTGTCCTTTGTCCTTTCCATACGCACACCACATCGATTGCCACACCCGACAAACACCCAGTGCCTTCTCTTTAACCACATACACGTAATGTACATCACACACATACACCCACATATGACATACAACACCCTACAATACATGCACCTACACCTGATATACATCACGACACATACACCTATACCTGGTGTACACCACATACACAATACATACACATACACCTAGCATAAAACACAACACATACACCTACATCTAGTGTACAACACAATACATATACGTACACAGAGTACAACATAATGAATACACATGCCATGATACCATGACTACACAATGCACATTCATAGTACCACATGCTCGCAACACAGCATGTACGACATGCTCACAATACCACATGTACACTAGTACCATATGTACAACGTGTACGCAGTACCACTTATACATAGCACCACCTGCACAATGTGTGCACAACATCACATGTGCACGTTACCACCTGCACAATGTGTACACGGCGCCACATGTACACCACACCACATGTATGCAACACCACGTGTACACAACACCACATGCACGACATGTACATGACACCATATGTACATAGTACCACATGTACAACATGCACACATCTCCATATGTACATAGCACTGCATATACAACATGTACATACCACTAAATGTACACAATACCACATATCCAACATGCGCATAATTCCATATGCATACAACATCGCATATCCAACATTCACACGATACGATATGTACACAACACCGCATATCCAACATGTACATAACACCATCAATACCCAACACTACATATGAAATATACACATAACAACATATATACACAACATCATATGCACACAACATGCACAATATGTACACAACAATAGTACTGCACATCCATAGACCACACACAGACACTACCAAGAAACCTTGCTTCTAGGGTCTCTCTTCCATCCATGCTTATCCTAGCATGTTTCAGATCACACTGTTTTCATTCCGCTAATGTATCTCTCAGCATTACCTGTCCAAAATATAGGCATAGTATAAACACATAACATCAACTCATATCTATATGATATTGACCTCCTATATTTGTGAAGACTACTCTTCCCACTTGATTCCTCATAAGACCAGGAACCTCTTCATGCCATTCACATGCATAAGAAATCATTCCTCCACAAGAATGATCCCTAACAACCTTGTCAGATAGTGACATATAATCATTAGCATAAAACAATCATGATCCATGACAACCCTGTCAAACATGACATACATACATAAATACATGTATACATGTATAGACATAAACATAATAATGATCACAACATAATTACCATATAGCATAAGGTCAAGGTTAAGATAACTCCCTTTATCCATGCACAACATTGACAACAACAATTCCCAACTTAGCCAAGGCATTTGATGTCTCAATCCATTTAATTTACCTTTTCTATTTCCTTTCTCATGTATGTACTGCCATCGCCCATTACCACAAACGACCCAACTATTACAACCGATTATCATACTCTTGCGTTCAAGTAACCTCACTAATGCATCAAGCTTCATCTGAGTCTTACATTTCCTGTTGGGTTCCACACAGCTCTCCCTGAGCTCCATTTACTTTCCTCTGTCCCAAACCAATTCCCAAGAATCTCAAAGCATAAAAGGCAAGAACAAGAAACAAACAAGAAGAAAACCATGAAAACCAATAATAATACGACACCACAAACAGAGTTGTATGGCCATACACTAGACATAAACAAAACTACAAATCAAGCAAAAAAAAAATCACAAATGACCAAAAGCACAAAACTAGCAACAAACACCATGACTCAATCCCCATGGCTTCCCAATACTTCTAAATGAAATCTCAACCTGAGCCTTCGTCAAGATTTCATGGCAGTCTCTTTTCCATACAATTCCCTGCATCATACTACCATAAACTCATAACCGTCAGTGCATAAATTAACATAACAATATACCAATTATCTTACCTTCTTATACCAAACACATTGACTTGTAACTGAACATTTCCATGTCATCTCTCAAGGGACTCCAATCCCTTAATGGATCCAATTATTACTATAAACTAGCTAATATACCTGTCAAATATGTGTTCAGGAATATAACACATATCCACATAATGTTAAACAAAACCAAGGTTAAGAATACTTCATGTATGCAAAACATTCATTCATTTGGAATTGCGGTTTCCAAAAAAATCCAAAGGAATTTTCACCCAATTCCTTTCTTTTACCTTTTTACCTTGTTGCAATTGAGTCTTACTATGTACTGTCACATCACCCAGTTGTTAGTTATGTAAACATATCATTTATTACCTTGTCACACTAATACCAAGCATGTTTCCTGCAAATATTTACACATATCAGTCACATGTTCCACAAATCAAGACATCATATCTATGAATTTGAAATCAACCTTTTCCAAGACTAACAACCATGTCATACTCAACAATCAACTCACATTCATCATTCATAATACATAATGCTACAAATATCACCTACTTACATTCAAGTACATATCAACTATCCCAACACGTATGTGTTAGTACACCCATTTCAAAACAAGATCATTCCTTCATGTAGTCTTACAAACACATACTCATATCATGCAATTAATCAAACATTCAAACACCAAATAGACGACATAATCAAACAGTCAAGCACCAAGTATACAACATAAACAAACTCATACCTTAATGTATCTTAGGGGAGGTTGTCTTGTATGCACAATCATCTAGATTAGCACAATATAACTTCACGACATATCAACTCAGACATAAATAAGGTCATGATATCCATAATAGTAACTAGCTAACATGTTCACATCATAATGTCATAAACAATTGTCATTCATTCATAACAATCACATATGCACAGTCAGTATAGATTAGTACAACACAATGTCACAAATAAGTTGACTCATACATGAATACCGTAACCATAACCATCTACCTAGGCCAATCCAATTTAGCATGATACATATAACATCAATATCTTAATGCAATAACCTTAATCATCAAGTTAACTATCATATAACAATCAACAAGTTAACCTATAACATACTTATCAACATCATATAACATAATAATCAAGTTAACTAACATAAAATTACAACAACAACACTACATATAACAACAAGTTACTACCATTCATGACTATTCGACACATGTGCATACAACTACACTAATCAATTAGCGTTTATCATACATGTAACCATAATAATATAATGACAAACATTAAAGTAACTATAATGCTTATAACAACCATTAACCACATATCTACATGCCAAACATACTAACCTATATGACAATATGCTCTTACCCCGAATTCTAGTACTGCAACCTCACTCTGACGGTCTACATCTCCTACTCTATCTCAACCAACACATCAGCATCATAACAACAAACAACATCATGATGAAACAAAATACATACGATGACCTCACAATGCATGTCTGACCTACTATACATGCATAACTATAACCATGAAAATACATGCACCATAATAACATATAGACACTGACATGCATAACAAATGCATATACAATCAACATTCATTCATGACTAGCACATCCCAACAACAACATCACCAACTTCTACATGGTGATACCACTGCAACCATGACCACCACCATGCATACACAAAAAGCACACATACCACAAGCATAAAGAACACACATGCAAATGACATGTATCCATGACAAACACATTCCTCCCCTCTAGTCCAAGTGGTGAACCATGCACTAATACCACTCTATGGTATCAAATATCACACAAAGAGAACAAAAACTAGACACCACACAAAGAGAACGAAACCCGCTCTGATACCACTCTGTAGCACCCTCTTCCCACATTTACCCAAGCTACCCATTCCATTGGGGTAAACATGCGACGAGAGGCTACTATGATCTGATTCAACCTTCCAGTCTACCTTAAGGAAGTGGAACTGACACCACACAACTACACATACCTTCTACACCTACTATTGGACACCCACGAGCCTTCCAAACTTTCCAGGTGGCTAGCCCCCGAGACAAACTAACCCTTTTGTGCATCAATCCCCTAGTTTCTCCCTTGATATGGGCAAGAGTGTGACTAGAACCCTTTAGTCGCTTGCACAACGTGCGCATGTGTGCGACTAGGGACTTTTCCAGGTAGTTTTGAGTCCGTGACCCTGATTTTTGTGCCACTTTTCAAGCCCAGGGCTCAAGTCACTGCCAAAAATTCCATGACACTTCAAAGAATAACAAAGTTACCGATCAAATGAGAACTATTATCTCAAAACAAGAACTCTAACAAGAAAACTCCAAAAAAACATGAAAAAACTAGCCGAAAACTAAAAGTGTTGATTTTGGAATAACATTTTTTTTTCGAGGTAAATTTTTAACATTTTTTAAAAGTGGTAGTAAAAACCAATTTTTTTGTGAAAAAAAAACCATTAAAAAAAATGTTGATGCTGGAATAACACCTTTTTTTCAACAATTTTTAATAATGATGTTAAATATTAAACATCACGTTTTTTAAAAGCCTTAAAATTCCAACAATTTTTTATTTTTTATTTTTTTTTCAACATGAACGGTTAAATTTTATTGATGGAGGTAGGTTGGGCCGCGGCCTAAACAACCTCAGTTACATAGCCTTTTTTCTAAATCCTCGAAGAGTCGACATCTTTTTTTACATAACTTAACATCAAGGGATGGGTAACCAAATAGGAGCTTCACCATTTTTTGAGAATTCTCCTTGAGCTAAAAGACAACCTGCATTTTCTTTTGCGTCCGCATCCTTGTTTAAATTTCGTAGGATATGATAGAAGGAGTTGGAGATGAACCTTTGCAGTAGTTTCTTGAGTCTCTCCAGTATCTTGTTGAGGGCCGAACTGTTGAAATGATCTCCTGTGTTTATGATTTTAATCAGGATTTCCGAGTCTCTGAAGATCTGAATGTCTTTTTCTCCATGCTCCTACGTAATCTGACAGGCCTTGAGCATTCCTAAGATTTCTGCATGGTTGTTGGTGTTCTTCCCAAGGCCCCAACTAAATTTGATTTGTATTTGCCCTGTCTGGGAATAAATAACTCCCCCTGCACCCGAAGTTCCTAGGTTTCCCTTAGAGGCTCCATCAAAAAATAGTATGGCTTTGTCCTGGTTCTTCTACTAGTTTTTAAAATTAGTCTCCGGGATCCGAAGCCTCCACTCTGGGTTGTAACAAGGTCGAGAGAGGGTCTTGTTGCTGGGGGTTGTCTTAAGAGATATGCCAATCCAATAGATCACATCCGGGGCCGATGTTCGACTTGTGGGAAAGATTCATCAAGGTCTTGACAAGAAAAGTTTTTTCTTTGGTTGCAGCAACTGTAGGGGAATAAAATTTGTTGTTGAATATGGCTTTGTTCCTTGCCAACCAAATTTCCCAGCATACAAATTTTTGGATAGCATACCAGATGTTAAACCATAGAGATTTCCGATTTAAATCGTGGGGAGAACTCCCAAACCAAGTTATGATGAGACTGGTGGTCGAAATCTGCGAAGGGTTATGAGCTTTCAGACCATGCAGCGCTTTCTCCCATACTTCTTGGGAATACACACAGTCCAGAACCATGTGATCCATTGTATCCACCGCTACACAGCAGAGTGTGCATCTATGTGGGCCAACAATGCCTCTTTTTGCCAGATTTTCACTGGTTAAAATGTGCTTGTGGATGAGGAGCCATGTAAATAAATCAACCTTAGGAAGGTCGGCAGGGTCCCAAATCTATTTCCACAGCGCCGGAGTGTGTAGAGGAATGTTGTGTTGGAGAGATGTGTATCCTTGGGCAGCCAAAAAGATGCCTTTCTTTCCCCAACCCCACTTGTCATTTGATCTATGGTGAATCGGAGCTAGCCCAGTAAGAGTCGCATGAAGCAGGGGTAATTGATGTAGCAATCGTTCTTGAGGATGAGGTATACTCTATTCCAACCAATTACCATCGACATCCCAGGAAGATATGTTCTCTATCTTACTAATGCCTATATCCTTTAACCAATCGCACAACTCTGCAATTTCCTTAACAGAGTTGAGAGGTTGTAGCCCCATAATTTTATCTTCCCAAAGATTGATGTTTTTCCCATTGCCCAGAATTTTGTAGAGATGCTCCTTGAAAAAATCCCAACTGTGACTGCAAAGTTTCCAGAGGGTGGTTCCCTTACTAGCTTCTCCTTCCTCCATATTGTGCAAGGAGATTCCATTCATATATTTTTTTATGAAGACTTGACTGACAGGGTGCCAGTGATTCGAGAAGATTTTCCATAACATCTTTCCTCCCAAAGAAAAATTGGCCAGACCAGGGTCTCTAACTTGCAGGCCTCCATCTAAAAGAGGTTTTTTCACAATGTCCCAATTCACCAAGTGAATTTTTTTTTATTCCCCTTACCTACTTGCCACAAAAAGTTTCTTAACATTTTGGAGAGTTGTTAAGTAATTGATTTAGGTGCCAATAAGAAGGTAGCTTGATATAATGGGAGGGAGGAAAGAACATAATTTACCAGTATTAGTTTCCCAGCTGCTGTGAGCCACTGTCCACCCCATACTTTCGTTTTGGCCTTGATTTTTCTGAGTATCTCAGCCCAATGGAGGGCCTTGTTGATGCCCAGGGTCAAAGACAAGCCAAGGTAATTGATTTTATCCTAGCTTGCAAAGCCCACATATCCAAGAACTTGGGCAATCCGGTTCATGGCTTGCTGATGAATCTCCCAGCCATACACTCCACTTTTTATCCTATTGACCAAAGCTCTAGAGACTCTGCTGAAGCTTTGAATAGTCTCCTTAAATTCCCTTGCAATTTTTAATGAGGCTCCCCTTAAGAGAATTGAATCATTAGCAAACAAGGCGTGGTTTATTGGCTCAGTACCTCGCATAGCCCTAATACCAGAAAGAGTCCCATTTATCTTATCTGTTGTCAGATTCTGGCTAAGGGAATCAACCATCAAGATATACAAGAAGGGGGAAAGAGGGCAGCCTTGTCTAATGCCCCTCTTGGCTTTGAAGTAACCGGTTGGCCTGCCATTAACCAAGGGGGCAATCCACGGGTCTCCAATACAAGCTTTAATTAGCCTAATAAAATCAGAGCTAAAATCGAAAGCAGTAAGAGCTTGGAGGAGGAAATAATGTCTTACCCGATCAAAGGCATTTGCCATATCTAGCTTTATGATCATTCCTTTCTCATGGTGATGGAGGCTTGAGTGAATGGTTTCCTGCACCAGAGCCACATTGTCTAAAATGTGCCTTCCTTTGACAAACCCACTTTGACTACTAGAAATGAGCTTTCTTGGTAGAGGTTTGATTATGTTCACCATAAGCTTGGAGATGATCTTATAGGATGCATTGCAAAGCGAAATTGGCTTGATGCGATCAAATGAAGCAGCGCTCACCTCTTTCGGGATAAGAGAAAGGAAAGTGGAGTTTGTGCTTCCTCCAACTTTGGCTTTCTTCTGAAATCCCTTTATCATTCGAAACATATCAGTATTTATAATATTCCAACATATTCTGTAGAAGTGAATAGTGAAGCCATCGGGACCGGGAGCTTTGTCTAGCTCCATCATCCAAATGACGTTGCTAATTTCCTCTTTCATGAAGGGTTTCAGAAGGCTAGAGTTGTCCTCCTCCTTTATTAGACTTGGATGTGAGAGAGGTAGTCAGAACTTTCCTCTTCATTGTCTGATCCATTTTGTGTGTACAACTGCTGAAAGTGTAAGGTGGCAGCCTCACGAATCTCAGTTATACCATTATGCACGGTCCCCTCTAAGGTGGTGATTTCTCAAGAGGCGAGTTCTAATTCTCTTATGAAAGAAGGCAGAGTTTCTATCTCTCGATTTTAGCTAGATATTGTGTGATTTAAGTCTCAAAGTCTCCTCCTCCACTTTGAAGGCATGAAGAGTGCTTCGTTGGGAAGATTGCTCACGCAACATATCAAAGAAGGGGATTTCATGTTGTTCCATTTCCATTTACATATCTAGCAAACTCTCGAAGGCCATCTTTCTAAGGCTAGTGGGAGAGCAAGAGGGTTTTTTTAACCATTATTTCAGGGTTGTTTTGGTGGCCTTGATTTTTTTCTCCCAAACATAACTATTCAACCCATTGAGTGGATTTGACCAAGATTTTTTTATTGCCTCCAAAAAACCTTCCCTTTCACACGATAGAGGGTTGAATCGGAAGGGGATGGGCCCTAGGTTTTCCTCTTCTTCAATTAGCAAAAGGATGGGTTTATGATTTGAGGTCATTTTGGGCAGAATTTTGGAGATGATTATCTTCTTCTCAGAGAGTAGGGTGCATTGTATTAGAAATCTGTCGAGCCTAGCAGAAATGTGCTCCTTTCCTGCTCTATTGTTTGACCAAGTATAGAGCCCAGATTTGGGTTTGATATACAGTAAATCCCATTCTTGGATCAAGTCTTCTACAAAGGGACGGATGTGATCCTTGCTAATGTTGCCTCCTCTTTTCTCCTTTTTTTCAAAGACAAGGTTGAGATCTCCAACAAGGATTATATTCTTAGGTGAGTAGGCTTCCAGAAAGTCAGAAAGGGTAAGCCAACAATCCTTTTTTTTCGGCATAGAGTACCGGCACATAAAGATTGAAGAGGGCAAGGGTGGTCTTACTTGCAAGATGCTGGAGTTCAGTGTAGATCCAATGTTGCGTTTCGAAGGAGCCAACCAGGTGAAATTTGTCCTCCTCCCAGAGGGTGGCAAGTCCACCACAAGTTCCCCTAGCACTTACTGCTTTCCCAACTTTTGTTTTCCATTTGTCTTTACTTATATCAAGAAGGGAAGACCCTTCTATTTTGGTCTCTTGGAGCAGAAGGATCTCAGGGGATTCTGATTTTAATAGGTTCTTCACTGCTTCCACTTTTATGGGATTCTCCAAGCCTCTGCACTTCCAAGAGACTATACGCATTATTTACTTGCAAAGGGATGGCCTTTTTAAGGCTTGGATCGAGTGTTTCTTCCTATGGACATCTCAATCGTGGACTGGTTACCTTGCATTTTTTTCTTTTCAGCCTCTTCTTATCTTGCCTCTCTGTGAGACTTCCTTCTGAATCTTTTGATGGACTTCTCGAAAGTTTCTTCTTTTGAGGATCCAGAATATTCTGAGGGCTTATTTCTTGTCATTTCTGCATAGGATGGGGAGTTGGATACTCCTTTGGGAGATTCGGATTGTATTGAGGTGGTATCTTCCTATATTTTATCTTCTGTTGTTGGATTAGGCTGTGATTCCTCCATTGCGGATTCTGTTGCAACTTGTGGTTCTTCAGGAGAACTTAGGATTTCAAAAGGGTTGGAGTTTGCATCTGTAGATGGATGTCCTAAGGGCCCCACCCCTTGAACCACCGAGGTAGGTGCAGCGCTACCTGTTGGCTTACTTTGCCTTTTGCTTTGTTGTTCTGTTTGATAGGAGTAGCTTTCTATACATCATTCCATTGGTCCTCCTTTGAGGTGTCTGCCTCTCCCACTGTTTTTTTTTTCAATATTTGGAAAAATTCCCATATCCATGGCAGTACCTGCATTTAAATGGGAGTTGTTCATAGTCGAACTCTTGGATGTGAAACTAGTCGGCTACCGTGATTTTGATAGCCTCAGAGAGGCCTTCTTCCAAATTGACTTCTACACAGATTCTTGCACAGGAGTACTGATCTCTCCTTTCTTCTCTGTCTATGTACTTCCCAAGTTTGTTTCCAATGGTTTCTAAGGATTTGGGGTTCCAGAAATGAAGAGGGAGGTGGGGCAAGCGAACCAAGACCAGAACAGCTGAGGGACCATCTTGACTTGGATCAAAATCATGGGTCCATTGATTCAGATATAGGCCCTGAGGGCCCATGAAATATGGGCCATTTCGGAATATCAGATTCCTACCTTCTACTACTTCAAATATGAAGACAAAGAAACCCTTATCGACTAGGAAGCTTTTGATGCCTTCTTTGATAAGGGGAGACCAATTTTTCTGGATCCGGGATTCAAATTCTTTGGGCGAGGGCCAGAGCCCAGTGAACTGCCTAATGAGCCCCATTTCGGCAAGATTTAGAGCCGATCTGCAGGGCTTATCAATCGGAAGATCGACTGTTGGGATATAAGCCATTCTTTTAACGATTTTTTTTTGGTTTTCTCTTGCTGGACGCTTGGTGCTGCCGGCCACCAGCTTCTTGAAGACAGGTAGCTCTGGTGGGAGAGAGGATGTGATCTCAAGGCCCCCTCCTAGGGCCATGGTTGTGGAACAATCTCAGAAGAGCACTCAGGGCTCTGCGCGCGCGAGCTCCTCTGAGCAACAAAAATCAAGTCTGTGATTGTTTTTGCTGGAGGGTATAGAGTCAAAATTCCAACAATTTTTATACATGACATTAAATATAAAATATCACGTCTATGAAAAATCTTAAAATTCCAACAATTTTTAGGCATGACATTAAATATAAAATATCATGTCTTTGAAAAAACTTAAATTCCAACAATTTTCATTCTTGGTGCTAAAGAAAAAATACTTATAAGTGTGTTCAACCATAACATTAAAGATCCCCGAATGCGGGTGATAATGTATGACACGATGGCTATCAGCCTGCGGGACGGCGCGTGGCAAGGCCACATGGCCACCCACATGCTTCAGTTAAGACACCCTCGAGCTTTTATTATTCCAGGCCGTCACCCTGTGCGGCATTTATGCCATTGTGGAGGTCGAGGCCGCAAGCATTTCAAAATGCCGCCCTCTGGTTCATCATCTGCGCTCTTCGTCACTGTGCCAGGGTTCTTTGTTCTGCCTCAGCTCGGTCTGGTGGTTTCCATGCTGATTCGATTCTCGCCTGTTGGGTTTGGCTATTCCCCGAAGGCTGAGATCCCCAGCTCACGCACCTCCCTCGGCAGGCGCTGTCATTTGGGCTGCTGTGTGGATTTTCTTCCTGGATTTCACTTCTCGCATAGCCCTTTTTTCCCTCTGCAATTTTCCACCACGCTTGAGCTCAATTCGCCTTCCCCATCCTTGTTTCTTGTTGCCAATTCAATGCACTCCCTTAGGCTTCGTGCTGACATGCCCCGGGTCAGACACCATTTGAGATGTCGATGGGGCAGCACCAAAGCACGCCCCTCTGGCCGGCGTCACTCCCTTTCCACTAGCACTTCATCGTCTTCTCTTGAGCGCTTTCACGGCCGGTATCCCTCAACGCGCAGTGGGCGTGGGCGTAGACTCACTTCCTCCCCCAGAAGTGGTGCCTCTGCTTCTCTGTCGCCTTCTCGCTCCCGTCTCGCAGCTTCTGCCTCCTTATACAACCCGTCCACTGCCCATTTTCACTTTCAGTGTAATACCAACTGTCCTTTGGTTATAGCAACTGTCACAGTCTCTTTCAAGGAAATTCCAGGGGAAATTCCCGACCCCTCCCCTCTCGCGCGTCATGTTAACATGATGGACCCCTCTGACCTTGTGCAACCCCCTCAAACTGTGGACAAAGGTGCTTCTCTCAAAGCAGGCGATTGCAGCGCGAGCCTTCTTCAAGGTAAAGGCAAGAAGGAAGGCGGCACCGAAGCAGGTGCAGCAGCAGCTCGAAGATGCCCGGTTCCGGATGATGATGATGGATATTGGTGCAGGATTTAAGAAGAAATCCCCTCGGAGGACTATGGTCTCTAGTGACGGTGGCATTGTCCAAGTAATTATGTTTCGTTCTTTTGTCATTTTTGTTGTTCTGGAATGTAATAGTATTTGGTATGTTATAGCTAGTTTCCTCCATCGAGGCAGCTTACAAACATTTCACGGGCTGGTTTCCCCATGCGGGCAGCCCAATTTTTGTTATCTTGCTGAACTTGTGAAGCCTCTGATGGCCTGCATCATTGAGGCCATGGACTAGATGTACTATATGTTTCATTAATAGAATTACTCTTACTTAAAAAATAAAAAATAAATTAAAAAATAAAATAAAAAAATAAAAAATCTTGACTTACAAAAACATTAAAATCTTAACAATTTTTCAACCATGGAGTTAAAACCAAAGATTATGACTAAAAAAACCTTAAGTTTTCAAAATATATCAAGTATGACATTATGGACAAAAAAAAAACTAAATGAAAAAGTTATTACACCAAGAGTAATTTCTTTTTTAAATGGTAAATGTATAGTGATTATAAAATCTTAGCCTAAAACAACTTGACACATTGCAACAAAAAATTAAAAATCAACCATCAAATTGATACACAGTGTAGGTGAACTTGACCCATTGTAATGAGAACTTAAAGGTCAACCATGAAATTGACACATTGGGGGGGCATACTCAAATCATTATAACGAAAAATTTAAAATCAACTGTCACATTGCACATCGAACATTGACACAAACACTATATATATATATATATATATATATATATATTAAAAATACAAAGGAAAGCAAAATTTCAAACATTGAGAGAAAAAAAAAAAACGTAAAGAAAAATAATAATAATAATAATAATAACAAGTAATAAAACATTAAAAAAACACGACAAAAAAATAAATATATTATTATTATTATCTAATTTTAAGGTCACAACCAAGCTAGAAATATATATTAAAAAAAAAACAAATTTATTTTGTAAAAAAAAAAGAAGAAGATAAAAAAAACAAATATATATATATATATATATATATATATATATATATATATATATATATATATATATATATATATATATATATTAAAAAATACTTCCATTTTTTTTATTAATAAAAAAAAACATCATAAACAATTTGTTTTTAAATTAAAAAAAAAAAAAAAAAAAAAAAACATAATTAAAAAAATTATATAATAAAAGATTTAAAATTAAAAAATCAAAAAATTCGCCCTAGGCACCCTCGGGGTCTGGATGAGGGTTGGTGCAGCCCCACCCAGAGCCGCGCGACCTTCGGCTTGGGTGGGGCGGCGATGTGCAGCCCCGCCTCGCCTAGGCCTGAGGGCACCCAGGCCGATTTTGAGGCTAGCTTGGGGCGAATTTTTCGATTTTTTTTAATTATTATTATTTTATTTTTTTTAATTCGACGCCACGGAAGTTGATTCTTGGAATCGACCTAGGCTGGCCTAGGGTGAACTTTTTGAATTTTTTGTTAATTTTTTTTAAATTTTAATACATATATATAGTCCTTACAATGGTTTAGAGAATGATATTTCTAGCCTAAGGAATGAAGGTAATATCCTTTTAATGGGTGACTTTAATGCTCGAACTTCAAGCAACCAAGCTATTCTTCTAAGCAATCATTCCAACTCCAATCCTCTTTGGTTAGACGAAGACCTTACTCTGTCTAGCCGGTACAAAGGAAGCTCTGAAGACCTCGGGGATAATTTGTTTGGGTCGGAGCTAGTCAAGCTCTGTAGTCCTCAGGATCTCATAATTTGCAACGGTCTAAAGAAGTGGCCCAATTCTAGCCAAATGACCTACATCCATGGGCTTGGCAGCAGCGTGGTAGACTATGTTATTTCTGATCTCCCTTTATACAATGAAATAATAAATTTTCACATCTTAGACGACCACAAGTCTGACTCTGATCATAGGCCTTTACTCATAACTCTCAATTTTGTCATGCATAGAGATCCCATTGAAGATAATCTTTATAGTCAAAAGAACTTAATCTTTGATAGAAATAAAAATGATCTCTTTCTAAATGAATTAAAAACTAATTTGCTTCCTTTATCTAGTATAGACAACATGGATGACCTCTATCATAATTTTACTACAACCATCTCATATTCTATTAACAAGTTCTCAATTGAAGTCTCAAGTAATAAAAGAAATAGCAAAATGAACCCATGGTATGACAAATATTGTAAAAGTGTGAGAGCAATTAAGGAAGTTGTTGATGAATCTCTCAAATTTGACAAGATAAAAATCTACAAAGCCCTAACTAAAAGGAAAAAAATGCAATATATTCATAAAAGACAAGAGAATCGCTTACACCTCTCTAAGGTGGCTCCTAAGAAATTATGGAGGCAGATTCTAACTTGGAAAACTAAAGATACTAATAAAATTGATTTACACGACTGGAATTCCTATCTTAAAAAGCTTTATGAATCTCCAAATGCCGGGGATAACTTTAAAACCCTGCTCACAACGAAAGAAGTTTTCTCATTAGAAGACATTGATTTTGGGGTTAAATGCCTAGCAAATGGGAAATCTAAAGACATTGAAGGTTACCACAGAAATCTTAAAAATTGGAGGTCCTGTCCTCATCCCCCACATCCACAAGCTTTTCAACCAAGCGGTCAAGCAAGGGTTCCCTAAACCATGGACTCAAAGCCTCATTATCCCTATTTTTAAAAGTGGGGATACAAATAACCCCTTTAATTATCAGACAATTATGATCAACCCTCTCTTAGCCAAGTTATATGGTATTATTTTGGAAAATAAGTTGAGAATTTGGCTTGAAAGTGAAGGTAAGCGGGCTAAAGGCCAAGCGGGTTTCAGAAGGCAGCACTCAACAATGGACCACCTCGTTATGCTTAAGATCATTGTGGAGGAATGTCGCAATGATAAATCCAATCTCTTATGTTGCTTTGTGGACTTTAGAAAGGCTTTCGATACGGTTCCTAGAGACAACCCATGGAATATATTATAAGAGCTAAATGTTCCTTTCGAGCTAAGAGCAGTCACTATAAGGTTATACGAGAATGTAATTGCCAAGTTAAAGAGAAATGAGGGGTGGTCGAAAGATATTAAGTGTAATATCGAAGTTAAACAAGGTTGCCCCCTCTCCCCTACCCTATTTGGCATTTACATCAACAAGCTAGAAGGTTGTTTATGGGAAGCAGGATGTGCTGGAACGATCTTAGCTGGGATAGTCATCATCCTTCTTCTTTATGCTAACGATATTGTTCTTCTTGCAAGGTGCCCATCTGATTTTAATAAGCAACTTAGACTTCTTAAGGATTTTTTCTCAACCATGGGTATGTCTGTTAACACTGACAAAACAAAAGTTATGATTATCAAATCCAAGAAGGACACTTACACTAATTTTATATATGACAATAGTAACTTGGAGGAAGTGTCTTCTTACAAGTACGTAGGAATTGATATTCATCGCAAGCTCAACTAGAACTATAGAATTCAGAAAAGGATTAATGGGGGGTGGAAAGCTTATTTTGGTCTTGAAAATAATTGTAAAACGGCAAACCTCATAATGTGGGATAGAAAGAAGTTCCTCTTTGAAACTTTAGTCACTCTTGTTATCTCATATGGATGTGAGGTTTGGGGCTGCAGCATCTCTAGAGAATCCTCGAGAAATATTGAGCAAATCCAGAAGCGTTTTATAGCGTATAACCTTAAAATTAAAAGCAATACACCCTATCCTATTCTCCTTATAGAAGTGGGTCTTTCCCCTATCGAGAGCCTAGCTATGACTAGGCTTTTGTTGTACAAGCACAAGCTCAATAGCATAGGAGACCATAGACTTCCTAAGCTAGATTTAAATTACAACCAAAACCACCTAAGGCTTAAACGAGGTTGGTATAAAGACACCAGGGCCTGGTTAAACCATTGGGAGATCGACGAGAATGTTGCATTGCAAAACATTAATAACATTAAAAAAATTGTTACTTCTAAGTTCATAGAAAAAATGTGGTGTGAGAAAGATCTAGCAGCTAAAAGAAAATTAAGATATTATAAGGAGGTCATCAATCCCACCCTAGAAGATGAAAATTTTCTCTCTGTTTTAACTAGCTCAAAGAAGAAAATTAATATAACCAAGATTAGAACGAACTCTCATGAGCTCCATAGTGAAACAGGTCATTGGACAGTTCCTATAACACCATGGATGGAAAGGATCTGCCATCTTTGTGAGAATATGAACATCGAGGATGAAAATCACTTCCTCTTAGAGTGCCCCGCGTACAACCACATTAGAGCTCAATTTCATAATCTTTGTTGCAATACTGACCTTCCTAGCTCAATATATATATATATAATTTTAAATTATTATTATTATTAATTTTTAATTGTTTTTTAATTTTTTACTTTAAAAAAATTGTTTTTTTTAACGCCTTTTAATAAAGAAATTAATATTTTTTTCTTAGATTATATATATATATAATTAATTAATTTTTATTTTTTACAAGTTAATTTTGTTTTGTTTTGTTTTTTTTCTTTTTCTTTTTTTTAATTTGATTTTTTTTGTCATGTTTTTTAATTTTTTATGTTTTATTACTAACATGAAAATCACTAACATTTAAAAAAAAAAATCATACTTGACACATAAAAAAATTTAAGTGTCAAAAATAAGTCCTCTAAAAAATATGGGTCGATGTTGCATCAACGCTTTTCAAAATCAACATGAAATCACTAACATTTAAAAAAAATGTTACGTAAGAAAATTTAAAGTGTCAAAAATATGCTCCAAAAAAAAGGTGTACTCTCAATAACCACTTTTCAAAATTGGGTGATTTTTTTGCTACCTCAAAAAAATGGGTAATCGATAATTTTCTGGTTTGATCAGTAGCTATGTTAAGTGAAAGATAGCAATAGAATAATTACATAAATGCAATCACTTGAACAATGTCTTGACTAGACCCTTACTAACCATGACAAAGATTTCATCAAATATGTCACAAATATGTAATCTATAGGTTTAAACAACAAATCTAAGCATAGGGGTATTATACTTACGTGAGATTTGCTAAGAAGCAATGTTCCCTTATCACATTAGCTGCATTATCATCTATTAGGTCAAATATTCATTGATCATTCAATTACAAATCAAAACTTGATGAGATCCATACATCATCACTATCAAAATACATGCTCATAACCAGCATAATATCAACTGAAACACCAAGGATACAACAACAATTGAATCCACATACAAACCAGTATATTACTCATGAGAGAACAAGGGAAAAGAACCTCTTATTAATGTATGCAAAGCCCAACCAGGTTTGGGACTCAAACATTCCACCCAACCATAGATTGACTGAACCAAATCTTTGTTTCAACCAATGACACTTGTGCCATATTCCAAGCATGAATGTGGGACTTAAACCAAAAGAACCAACCAGGGCTTCCCAAGGCTAACCACCTCACCCTCATCAAAATAAACTAACTTTACAACAATCCTCACTGGATCACTAGGCCATAAACAAGCATGGATGCCACCAGATTTATCCACCTACACTGTGAGGAATTTTCCTGTCTCCTAGTATCTAGGATTTATCGCAATCCATAGTCTGATCCAGGGATCACTAGGCCATAACTGAGACACTAACCTCCAAGAGTTACCATATATCCTGCAATTCACCAGCAAGGATTCCTAGGCATGATCAAGGGCAACCACCTCTAGGATTTATCGTATATCCTGCCACTCATCGGTCGAGGATTCGTGGCCCACCGAGGCACACAATACCTAGCTTAATCGCAACCCATAATTTGGTTCAGGGGTTACTAGGTTAGTGGATTTATTGCAATCCACAATATTTTCCATAGATCGCTGGGCCATGTGTTCTTTCTTTTGGATATCCACCTCACTCGGATTTGAATCCATCCGACAATCCAACTCAACCAAAACGTGAGCACCCCTTCACACCATGGCTATCCGAAAATGGCAAGGGAAGTTTGAAGAACACTGTCACACCTGGAAAAACCCATGCTAATGACAACAAGAAAACCAAGAGCACACATGCATAACCATGCATGCAAAATCTAGCAAGGAAATCACACATACAAATTGGTACCTGCAAGTAAACCCGTTGTAGTTGTTTGATCCGCTCTTCCTTGCTTGATATTTTCTTCCTCTTTTCCTTCTTTGTCTTTCTTGATCCAATGCTAAAGTGCTCCAATAAAACTCAAGTGTCCAAGAGTGTTTTACACATCATTTTGTCACCATGACAAAACCATCAATATGGATATATCACCATCCATACTCATGCTTCCTTAGAAGTCAAAACACTTATATTCCTTAACCAAGTCTTGGAAAAAAAAACACTAAACTACTCTTAAATACTCTTAAAGATTCCTGCGCACTTTTGTGGTCACTTCCTCCGCATGCGCGGATATTCCTAACCTTACCTGCGGACATCTGCATTATGTTTTCTGATAAAACCTGTGCACCCCATTTAAGAGAAAGTAAAAGCAAAATGTAACTTCTAGAAGCATAGTTAGACGCATATTCTTCCAACTGAAAGCCTCTTGAGTCGCGCCAGTTCGAGCTATATCCCTCCAATCATGGAACTTATCCCCTTGGATCGAGGAACACTAATCCCTTCATTAGAGGATCTCATCCCTCTATTGGTGGATCTGAAACCTCCTCAATTTCTCCTATAAATTGAGTTGAAACTTCAAGGTTAGGGAGTTGATAAGGGTTCACTGAAGATAATCTTATGTTGGTCATTCTAGAGTGGAAGGCTTGTCAAACCAAGTAGGAAGATTGTAAAGGCATACAGGAGAAATATGTACGACATCAAGGCACGGTTGTAAGGTTGCTATTTATATTCTTGACAATACATATGGATACTTTTTCTCATTATGTTGTTTTTAGATTCATTAAAACAATGACAATTATTAATCTCCTTGATCATTAAGTTAAAATGGTATTTGGATTATTATATATTGCAGGTGATTTTGATTCTTTGCATATTTGTGATCGTAAGTTCTTCTCACCATTGAAGGACTTCTTCGAGACAAAAGGCAAGGTCTACATGAAACATCTTGTTGAAAGGTAAGAGCATTATCCTCTCTTTCCCAAGGTTTGATAATATGAATGTTAATATTTTAGGGAAAGAGGTATTCATATGGTTGTTTGTTTCTAGTTATCTGTTGGGATACTAGGGAGATTTCTCTTGTCCGCAAGAGGGATTTATCCAAAAACCAAATTAGCGACTCCATTGGGGAACGAGCTTAGTTTTC
Organism: Pinus albicaulis; assembly: GCA_034641835.2. Taxonomy (NCBI): domain Eukaryota; kingdom Viridiplantae; phylum Streptophyta; class Pinopsida; order Pinales; family Pinaceae; genus Pinus; species Pinus albicaulis. Next base: position 430,560,448 of record CM076578.1, read on the forward strand.
TCTTGATTATTTTTGTTTTAGCTCTCTAATTTTTCTAGTTTGACTATGTTTGAGTGTTGTTGGGTTTATGAATTTTTAGATCCTATGGATTAGAACGCCTTGTGTTTATTTCTTTGAAAGTTTCTCTACCCTGTGTGGTTTTATTTCATAAACAGAGCGCAAACCTGTGCAAGTTTTTAATTTAATACAGTGTGCATGCGCACTAATTTGCACTGAATACCTGCGCACCCCCTGAGAATTTTTGAAAAAATAAATATTCTCTCTCTCAGAGTCTAATGAGAAATTTCTTGAGGTTGAACCTGACTTATACCAACCCTCGGAGTATGTTTGTGAACTCTTCCTAATTACCTTAGAGTATTTTTGAGAAATCATCCTTTTGCATTTTTTGGGTAGGGTTTGCCCTGGTTTTATGAATTTCTTTGTTTGGGAAAATAGATTCACTACCTAGATCATTGTTTTTCTATCATTTCCCTCTAGAGCTACCATGTGTCTTGTTAGTCCTACCTCTTTGAGTGATTGCCTTTTGCTCATTTTCAAAGGAAAAATTCTAGATAAGTGAAGTGTGATTTGTCTCAAAAAGTCGTCTTTTATGACATTGCTTTTGCTTGTTAAAGTAAAAAAAAATGATTTATTTTGCTTTCAGCTGAAAGAAATCATGAAAGTACACTCATAGGTATTGTTAATTAGATTATTCGTTAAGAGCTTTCATTTTTTTTGAATTTTTTTTACATTTTTTAGGGTTTTTCTAGTTGTTTTTTATTTTGAAGAATTGAAAGATTGTTTTCTCATAAAATTGTATATTTTGGCTTTGAATCAATGAAGATTTTCATTACAAGGTGATATCGGTTATGCTTCAAAATGAAATTGATTTCTTGATGAAAAAAAATTGTTATGGGATGTTTTAGGAAATGTGTACTTCTTTGAGTTTAAAAATTCCTTCTACCTTCTCTTAAATAGGAATTCATTGAAATGGAGAATTGCATATTCATTGTTGATGCATTAAGAGAATTTTTTTGAGTCGGTCACAGCATCATTAAGTTTCATTTCCATACCCCTCTGCGTAAACAACATCCAAATTAATACAACGCTTAATAAAATTGATCTAGATATTTTTACATTTTCTAGGGCTCTTTCCACCAATCTAGTTCAGGATCAGTGCTTTGGAATAGGGAGTAACTAAATTTCCAAAGCAGATAAACAAACAAATAGCATCTTGTAGTAGGGAAAAACCCAACTGTTGCAATTTTGCTCTGGGAAGCTCTTCTTAAAAGAGTCAAGCACAAGGTCATGTCGGACCCATTGGAGTAATCGTACCTACTTCATTGGTAAAGATAAAAGATGTGCACGTATTACAAACGGTAAACCTCGGATTAACCATTGTCGAGGAGCCTGGGATCACTTGTTAATAAACCTTGTATTTACCATGTCGAGTAGATTTCAAGGGGATTGAACTTTGATACTCTACCCTTGTGTGTATATCGGGCCACAGACTATTCCCCTAGGTTCAATTGTCCCAATTGCTAACCTTAGTGGCTATAATATTTAGGATTTTTCCCCAAGGTGATGGTGGAGGGAAGGTCCACTATACCTGGAGTAGACGTTGACTAGAATAACCTAGAATTTCTGGAGGGTAGTCTTCACTTCGAGATGGCATACTGGAGTTACTTGCACCAAACTGTTTCATTAAGCAAGTTATCAGGGTAACTGTTCAGACCGCTATTTTTCCACATTAATATCTACGAGGTTGGATTTCATCACCAACTAGTGATTTAATTATGGAAACATATTTTTTTTGTGTGGATTTCTTCTTAGATTTTGTAGTGCATGTTCATTTGTTTTATTACTTTTAGAGGCCTTAAGCGTGATTCTTTTGAAATTTTTTGATTTCGTGTGTTAAAGAAATTAACCTGGCTGAATTACCAAGACATCCACGTAGAATGCAGAGGAAACCACCTGAATATACACCCAGACAATTGGAAAAAATCAAAATTGAAAGGGTTCAATCATTAGGAACCGGGTCTTCTGAACAAGGAGAATAATACATCATAATACACCCTGATTTCAAAGTTAACCAACCTCAAATAATTGAAACAGAACAAGATCAACCAGAAATTTCTGAATTAATCACAATTGAATTTGTCATTGGTGAGTTTTCAGATATACAACTCACTAAACCAGAAATATCTGAACCTGAGTCTGATTCCACTTCATTTGAATCACCTTCGAATGTTATAGCCTCAAATCCTGGTCGTCCTCGTTCACCTCGAGTAAAGCTTCTCATCATTGAGGATCTTCCTGTTGGCCTTATTAGCATTGAATAAATCTCTAACAAAGAAGAAGAAATTGAAATTCCCTCTCGTCAAGAATATTTAGATTTAAGGTATAGTGAACCAATCTACCCTTTGGGTTTTCCTTTCACTCCCTTTCAACCGGATCCTTGCTATCTCTAATTCACCAATTTTTTACATTCTTCTGGTTACGAACATCCACAACACTGAATCCCATTTTACTCTTTAACCAGGTATAGTAACATGGCTTCTAAGAGCATGTCTACTAAGTCATCCATGTTTTCATCTTCAACGGAATTCTTTTTGTATGGTGGTCCTTATGTTCCTGTTGAGTACCAGTCACTTTCTGGGACTTTTTTTAGGAGCATATAATTTCCCTAAAACTTCTTCTATTTCAATTGGCCTATTCAAGTCTATCACCTAGCCTTTGACTACGGAACATGTTTTTATGTTTTCCGGGAACACCCCTCAAGCTAGCTCACAAGGTGGCTACTTTGCACCTTGGGGGTAGCAGCCTCTTCAGGGGCAACAACCTCTTCAAGGGAAACAACCTTTTCAGGGAGGACAACCTTTCACTGGAACCTTCCGACAGCTATAGGGCCGTAAATTCCCAGTAATTATCAACCTTATGGTCCAATGCCTCAAACTAGTTATGGTCAACCCTGTGTGTCACAACCCTCAATGGGGACTCCTTATCCAGGGATAAACACTATGTGGAACCCCTCGTTTAATCAACAACCTTTGTAACCTACTCCACAAATGACTTATAATCAACCTGCTCAGCCACTTGGAGAATTTGGTTATACCCAAGTCCAACAACATGTTCAAGGTTCACTTCAAATTACCCCAAGGGCATCTGTGCCAAGTAGTCAGCAAGTTGGTCCGAGTACTCGTAGTACTCCTATCCAATCTGTTGCGTAAACATCTGTTGAACAACCAGGTACACCCATCCCAGGAGTTCCCCAAGTTTCTATTGCTACGACCCTTCAAATGATAACGTCAACTATTACACAGTCTATCCCTCAAATTACTACACATCAAATTGGACCTACAGTCCAGTCGATTCCTTAAGCATCTTTGGGACAACCTAGTACAACAACTATGCAAACAAGTCAACCTTTTGTAGGTCAACCGATTCAAGGGAAACCCTTTATAGGTCAACCCGTTTAGGGGCAACCTTTTACAGGTCAAACTCTTCAGGGACAAAGCCTGGTAGGTCAACCTCTTCAAAGTAAATTTGTTCAAGGCCAACCATTTCAAGGCCAATTGCAATATGGAAAATTGGGACAAAATCCATCTTTCTAGAGCCAACCATACCCTGGTTATACATTTTAGACACCATCTCAACCCCAATTCGATATGGCTACCCCTAGATATCCTGGAGGTGTTTCAATTCCAACTGCTCAAGCTATCCTAGGTTTTCTTGGATACCCTCCTCCAAGTACTGGACTCGTTCCTCAAGGTTACCAATTCTCTAAAAAAAACCCTAACAGGCGGTTACCTTTCATGGAAACTTTAGATTTACCAGACTTGTCTCGGCTAACGAATGATCTGATTTATTATCTTTCATTTTGTCCAGCCATGCCTAATAAGTTGCCTAATGACATTCTGAAGTTTGAAGGAAAACCAGGAGAGGACCCATCAAACCATGTTATGACTTACCATCTGTGGTGTGCATCCAAATCTTTGATCAATGATTCCATTCGCTTGAGACTTTTTCAAAGAAATTTGATCGGCTTAGCCGCGAAGTGGTACATTGAGTTATCACGAGGCTCTTTCAACAATTTCAATGCCTTAATATCTGCTTTCCTTACTCATTTTCAGTTACCAGTCCCTTATGAAAATGGCACAAAACTTTTGACTTCACTTTAAAAAAGTACATCTACGTACATTTTAGATCACATCCACGAATGGTAACGTATACATTGTTTAGTCAAAGTTTTCATCCCAGATCAAATTATGGCCGAATGGTTTATCAAATCAATACTCCCTAAGATTATTGAAGATGTAGATAAAGGAGGCGTTGTAAAAAAAATAACAGGTTATCGCTCAAGCCAATATCTAGACCTTGTTTACACACATTCTGGTATTTGGTATGAAAAAATTATTGATTTACCTCGCCCAGGTCAAATTACTACAACTCCTTTCAGTTCTCATGCCGCAGACGGTGTAATCGGTACAGTTAGTACATCAAAGAGTAAAAAGAAACAATCTAAAACTACTACTCTAATTATAACTTTACCTGATTCACCCAAAGGAGACTCTTCTCCAGAAACTTCTGTCGAAATCCATGTCGTAGATTCATCTACTGCCAAAACCAAATCATCTAGCAATAAGAAGAAGGGAAAGGGTAAAAACAAACAAAACAATTCTCCAAAAGAGAAAGCAGAGAAAACCGAACCATCTGACGAAAAAAGGAAACCTCGTTATCCCTGTCTTATATGTGGTGAGGATCACTACACAAAAGAGTGCTCGCATCAGACTGAGGTATCTAAATTTGTCAAAGCTTCTCCCAAATGCTATGTTCTTAAAGATCATTTTCCATCACAAGACAACAAAATTATCGAATGTTCTTTTAATTCATCGGAGTAAATCCTGATGATGTCCTAGGTCATGGTTGCAACGCAGTCTCAAGATTATGGATCTAAGAGTCCTGTAACTGGAAATGAAACTAGATTATCCATTCAACCTCTGGTATTAACTCCTCCTATTTCCAAACCATTAAACATCGAGAAACCTAGTCCTGATCTAGTAATTAAATTGCATGCCAAAGGTGTACTTTGAAAATAGGCTTTCAATCCACATGCAAGAGTCGCTTAGAAATACAATATTGTTGAAGATCTGGCGATTGACACTCAAGATCATAATCTTATCATTTTTTATCTCAATAACTTTGTACCTAGACTCCCACACCAAATGGCTTTTCAAGTACCTGTTTTAGTCAAATCTAGGTGAGTTTTTCGCACAGTGATTGACGAGGGAGTGTCTACGTGCATTTTGTATTTAGCTTGTTGAAAAACTCTTGGTTCTCCACCAATCAATCAGTCACCCATGATTCCAAAAGCCTTTGACGGAAGAGGTTTTCTTCCATTTGGAATACTCCAGGATTTACCCATAGAGGTAGAAGGAAAAATCGTTACGCTTGAGGTGGAAGTCGTTGATGCCCATCTTGACTACAACCTTCTATTAGGTCGGAGTTGGTCTTATTCTATGACTGATGTCGTTTCATCAATATTTCGATTAATCACGTTTCCTCATAAAGGAAAGATTGTAAAAATTGATAAGTTGTCTTACTACACTTTCGATCCTACCTATGCGAATAGTATCCAACATGTTGGAAAGACGATTATCCCTTATGAAGATGTTGGGGTAGGAATAGTTAAGGATTCCACTCTTATGGAACTTTCGCTATAAATACTCCTAACGTGCCTCATACTATTGCCAATATAAACATGATTATAGCAAGCACAATGCCATTTGATGACCCATGGATTGTGGCTTCAGAATCTAAATTGGACTACTATGATAATGAAATGCCTTCGAGTCCATATGAATTGGCATATGTAGCAGTGAAATCACTTTCTAAAATTTCATAAACCGATACTGATCAAGTGAATGTGGCCAGTGATGAGTCTTCTTCTCTACCAGGTTTAACCACAATATCTTTTTTTGATCCTTTTCAACACATATTTTCGAGTTATGAAAATATTCGGGAAATTTTTTCATTGGACGAATTACCTTGGGACGATCTTCACCATCAATCCTCTTTTCTACCAGACCTTGATAGAGTTGAAAATGTCTTTTCAATGATATTTCTGATTGACTATGTTAAGTAACCTCAAAATCCTATGTCGATCTTTCATTCGGATTCTGAGACGAATTTAGGAAACATGTCTGCAAAAATTCCAATTGACATATTAATAAAACTAGGAACAACTGAAAACATCCATAGAGGTGCTTCATGCTCAATTGACGAAATTAACATGTACAAAGCCCTATTTTAGGAATTCCAAGACATTTTTGCCTAGTCTTATGAAGAAATGCCAAGAATTGATCCGAAGATTGTAATTCAAGAAATTAAGACATACCTAGATGCTAAACCTATTATACAAAGATTACGTCCAATACATCCGTGAAAAGATGCTGTTATTAAAGTTGAAGTTGAAAAACTACTTTTCACATGATTCATTTATCCTATTCCATTAACGAATTGGGTATCCAACATAGTTACAGTGACTAAGACACAAGGAACTATCATATTATGTGTCAATTATAGGTATATTAATAAATCTTGTCCCAAAGACAATTATCCCACCCCTTACATTATAATGTTCCCAAAATGGATTTCTCAGCAAGACATGCCTGAAAAACGCATTTTCCAAGTATGTGTGCTTAAAATATTAAAAAAAGTGTTTAAAAACACTCAGAAACCCATTCCAAATACTTCAGCAACCTTTACTCAACTTTTATGGGAAAAAAGGTGGGGAAAAGTGATTATTTTGGCCCTAAAATGAGTGTATTCAAAAATCTGCGTAAACATAAGGGTCATGGCTCTGGAATATGTTATATTAGGTCAATAGGGATTCACATGTCGAATTTCAGCTCAAAAAAATAAGTCTAGCTAAGTTAAACAGTTCCTCCTTCCCGACTAGTCAAGAAAAACCCTGATTTCCCATGACTTGGAAGATGCAGAAATTTACTGAAGCAAGGGCAGCGTGTTTTCTGAAGGCGTAAGATGTAAAACGGTATGAAAAATCAGAGAATTATTTTAGGAACATGTCAATAAGCATTTATCAAGGTTAAAAAACAATTTTACATATAAAATCCCTCAAGATTGAGGTGCTACAACACAAGAGAATGACCCAGAAACTCTTCAGCATGAATGACAGGAGGTTGAAGCTTGTTTTCATTAAGTTACAGATCTGCAACTGATATTTACATGAAAACAGAGATCTATAACAAATCAAAATGCCCAAAGGTCTCTTTATTTCATTCCCCTTGTGGATTTCAACAATACATGAAAATGCCAGAGCAGATCTGAATTTTATTGCAACATGATTCAGAAATTTTGAAGAAAAAAATTCAGTGAGTGTTTCAAATCTGAAATAAACATGGATTGGTTGGCCAATCTATGGATCACCCTTGATGCAAGGAGGCTTCCTTCACATCAGAGATCTAACTCCAAAATGATGCCAAAAACCTTGCAACGCTGCTCCTTCAGCAATAACACAGATCTGGGGAAGGAACTGCACAGTATACCATGAAGAACACATTGACCTGGTGCCAAGATCTTAAATGAAGCTCAAATCATTCAATACAACTCTCCAATGGATTAGAAACCCTCCTCCACTGAAAAGAAGTATTGAAATGCTTTAGATCTGAAAAAGATCTAAATCCACTTGCTGCAACTTACAAAAGCAATCAAACCCTCAACAGGATCTGCATTGCAGTTGGAAGTAGAAGCTTGGCCAAATGCCGGATAGTGGATCAATGCAGCACATCCTTTTCCAAAGAGCTACTCCATGGAAGGAAAGAGGATTCCTAAACAGGAAACCCTCTTCCCTTTGGCTAACCAGCCAAGAGAACTCGAGTTGCTCAAGCAACCACAAATCAACAACCCTTTCTTGAGTCCTCTCCCTCCCTTTTATAAAATGATGAAGTGCAAAACCCTAAACCACTTCACTTGAATTAGCCCCTTTCACATTTAGAAGCACCTTTTAGAACTGCGCAGATCACTTAGGAGGTTCGATGCACCTGGACTGTCTTGTGATTTGGTCCTGTTGACCCAGTCAAATAGCTCAGCCCTGTTCACATACAAGTGGTTTTTATGCAACCAGCTCATATTTAACCCTGTTCACATTGAGCATGTATTTATTTTTAGATCTAAGGAGTGTTGCATGTCCTCCATTAGTCTATTATTCATAAACATGAAAAATAAAACAAAATTCTAATGTTCCAATTAACTTAGCTAATTTAGGAACATTACAGTCCTCCCCTCCCAAATGTTGATTTTCCTTAAGCAACTGCAAGGATAGAATTGAAATAAGTCTCCTCCTCCTACTGTAGCTTCCCCATATGATGAACTCATCCAAATAATGAGATGTTGTGTCAACAATGAATCTCCATATTGCCCCTCCCAAGCATGCAAGTTAGCTGAATAGCTATCAACATGAAACAGTAAAATACTCAAGAAGGCAATAAGGTGTTGCCTAGAGGCTCCCTTGAGGCATGGAATCTGAAGTGTATTGGGAAATATCATCCCCCATGTGAGTTCTCTACCCTCAAGCAATCATCCACCAAAAAAATGAGTCACCCCATGACATGGAAACTCTATGAAAATGTTCCTCCACCTTGAGCTCCTGCAAAATAGGTGGGCTGAAATTCTGCACATGGTAGACAAGATAGCCTACCCCACGCTGTTCTCCTCTCCACTTAAGATAAGTGTAGAGTGCAAACTGATCTTGGGCTGCAAGGACATTGCCCTCAAGTGGCATCATGAGGATTAGATCTACAAAGTTCCTCCCTCCAACGTTGTAAAACCAATCAACCCAAAATGCCTCATATGTGATGGATAGAAGAGTATCACCATGAGGTACTCCATCACACACATGGCTCACCTCCAAAATAAACAAGTGTTTGGCTATGGTGGCCACAATTTTTCCCATGTTCCCATTAGAACATGTGCTGTAGAAAATGTGGGAATCTCCTTCCCAAAGGACACATCCAACCATGTGCCTTACTCAACATCATGTCTCCCATCAAGATAGAAACAACATCAGCAACTGAAAACATGATCATCACCATAATTAAGGAAATAATGAAGGTTCTATGTAATGCAAGAGAGTACCAACAGTCTTCCAAGTCCTCACAGCGTAGTTTTTCAAACTGCTGCTTCAGAAAATTGTATGGCAAAATGCTTCCTGTGACATGGTTAATCATATAAATAAAGAGAACTCATATGTAAGGAAAACATCTTTTCCTGAAGCCACATAATAGATGGTTGTCTCCATCATGCAATTTGGCCCAATGAAGTTCATGGAGCTCAATAAATAGCTTGCCCTCTTGTGGAGCAATGCACTGCCAAGAGATGGTAAGAGAATGCAAGCAAAAGCTCTCACCATATGTTGGAAGCAAGAAGATACATGGACTCGTGAATGAATCCTCAATAATATTTTGGCACACTCCCATGAAGGGGAATGAACCAAGTGCTGCATGAGAGTCCTTCTCCTCCTGCTTGGAAACCCAAGTCAAGAAAAGAACACCACAGTAATATATGTCTCCATATACCACTCCATCTTCTTCACCTCCTTTTTGCTCACCAAGTGCATCGAATGAGAAGTGATCCTAGGAATACTCCATCAATAAATCCCAGCTCCAAAGTGACAACGCTGTCGGCCTATGCAAGTAGGCCCCCATCAACAAACAGCTCCAATCTTTGACATGCAGAATGTCAAAGGCATCTCCCATAATGCTGCTACAAATGAGAAGTCTTCCCCATGAAGAAAGTCTTTATTAAACATATAAGACCAAGGAGTGACCCCTTTGCACTATGATAGTGCCATCTTCTACTCCTGCAACATCATGGAAACTTTGAGAGCAAATCTTCCCTTGCTCTCTCAAGAATATCCCAAGCAACAAAATCTTTTGTTGCCTCTCTATACTCCCATCATCAAGATCATGTACTGAAACATGATGATTGACATGAAGAATATTATGCCAACACAATGTGTCCATACTCCTTGCTGCTCCATGATGTAAGTATCCAGCCACATACCCTTCATCCTGGTACTCCTCCCATGAGGGCTACCATCATCCCAAATCAAATTCCTGCATTTCATGGGATCTTGAAATGCAATCTTCCCAAGGATAAATTTGACCCTATGAGGATCCAAATGGGTGGTAGGCAAAAACCTCCCATCATGATGTGCATGGCTCAAGAATTGTCCAACACAGTCATGACAGATTTTATCCATCCGGAGATGTCCTCCATCTACTATCTGCTCCTGTGAGAAGGGAAGATCCTCCTCAAACCATTGAAGAACTTTGCACTCCATGATGTGTTGAAGTGCGCCTCCAATGAATTCTTCCCATGAGGTCTCCGCCTCATGCATGATCTTCCAAAACCAAAGGGGCCTTGGATTTGCTGCAAGTAGAAGTTTCTCTTTGAGCAAGGGTGTGCTCATTGAGAAAGAGTCATTTGGAAGGGAGAAAGGGTTTCTCACTCCAAGATGTCTACCATCCATCATTCCATCCTTTATTGCTTCCTGAATGAAGCTCCCATGTGAATGCTCCAATGAGGAATGGTTCCTCTCTTCTTCCTTACTGCTTTGGCATAGCGCAGTGCAACTCTGTTGCTCAAAATCATCAGCATGCAAAGATGTAGATATCTCCATACAATGTGCTGAAATGACAATAGATGGATTTTTAATCATACCTCGGTGAGATGTAGAAGCAAGAGCTTCTTCTGCAACTATGTAGTCTTCCTTCATTACTGAACATGAAGGCTACTCTTCCAAGGTTGTGCTAGCACTGGTACAAATCTCCACCTTCTCAATCTCCTTGAGATCTTCCTCAATACCCTTGAGGGCCTGGAAAAGGAGGAAGGAGATCTCCTCTTCTGTCATTCTTCCAAGTGGTTGAGCCATGCTCTTGTTTCTTTTATCTGTATAGCTCTCCTTATTTGTAAGGATAGGAAGTGCATGGATCTTCCCCTCCTTCTTGAAACCTTCTGCGGGTCTCACTGCAACTTTCTGCTTCTTGAAACCCTCTAGGAGTTTCATTTTCTTCCTCCTTCTTTCTTTTGTCTAACCTCTTTGAAGAGGCTCTTCCTGGATCTAAAATATGATGAGGTAAAACTCATCTCATTTAACTTTCTGATCTCTGCTTCTTCTCTTCTCTGATGCTGCTACAAATTTCTCTCTTCATGAGTATCAAGATTCTATTCCAGAAATTGACTACAGGGGCATTTACTGGATATGTCGCCTTTGAGAAAAGGATGATATCAAGAGGCTACCTAGCCATTTGTAGACTCTGTCTATAGAGCTTTAAAGATTCCTGCTTTAGGTATTCAACACTTTGGCTTGAAGCCACAAGCTGAGCCAAAGATCATGCTTTGATACCACTGTAATGTTCCCAAAATGGACTTCTCAGCAAGACATGCCTGAAAAACGAATTTTTAAGGGATGTGTGCTTTATATATTATAAAAAGTGTTTAAAAACACTCAGAAACCCATTCCAAATACTTCAGCAACCTTTACTCAGCTTTTATGGGCAAAAAGGTGGGGAAAAGTGATGATTTTGGCCCTAAAATGAGTGTATTCCGAAATTTGCATAAAAATAAGGGTCATGGCTCTGGGATATGTTATATTAATTCAAGAGGGATTCACATGTATAATTTCAGCTCAAACAAAAAATTTTAGCTAAGTTAAACAGTTCCTCCTTCCCGACTAGTCAAGAAAAACCCTGATTTCCCATGACTTGGAAGATGCAGAAATTTACTGAAGCAAGGGAAGCATGTTTTCTGAAGCTGTAAGATGTAAAATAGTATGAAAAATCATAGAATTATTTTAGGAACATGGCGTAAGCATTTAGCAAGTTTAAACAACAGTTTTACATAGAAAATCCCTTAAGATTGAGGTGCTACAACACAAGAGAATGACCCAGAAACTCTTCAACGTGAGTGACAGGAGGCTGAAGCTTATTTTCATTAAGTTACAGATCTGAAACTGATATTTACATGAAAACATAGATCTATAAAAAATCAAAATGCCCAAAGGGCTCTTTATTTCATTCCCCTTGGGGATTTCATCAATACATGAAAATGCCGGAGCATATCTAAATTTTACTGCAGCATGATTTAGAAATTCTGAAGCAAAAACTTCAGTGAGTGTTTCAGATCTGAAATATACATGGATTGGTTGGCCAATCCGTGGATCACCCTTGATACACGAAGGCTTCCTTCACATTAGAGATCTAGCTCCAAAATGATGCCAAAAACCCTACAACGCTGCTCCTTCAGCAATAACACAGATCTAGGGAAGGAACTGCGCAGTATACCATGAAGAACACATTGACCTGGTGCCAAGATCTGAAATGAAGATCAAATCATTCAATACAACTCTCCAATGGATTATAAACCCTCCTCCACTGAAAAGAAGTATTGAAATGCTTTAGATCTGAAAAGATCTAAATCCACTTGTTGCAGCTTACAAAAGCAATCAAACCCTCAACATAATCTGCATTGCAGTTGGAAGTAGAAGCTTGGAAAAATGCTGGATAGTGGGTCAATGCAGCACATCCTCCTCCAAAGAGCTACTCCATGGAAGGAGAGAGGATTCCTAAACAGGAAACCCTCTTCCCTTTGGCTAACCAGCCAAGAGAACTCGAGTTGTTCAAGTAACCACAAATCAACAACCCTTTCTTGAGTCCTCTCCCTCCCTTTTATAAAATGAGGAAGTGCAAAACTCTAAACCACTTCACTTGAATTAGCCCCTTTCACATTTAGAAACACCTTCTAGAACTGCGCAGATCACTTAGGAGGTTCGATGCACCTGGACTGTCTTGTGATTTGGTCCTGTTGACCCAATCAAATAGCTCAGCCCTGTTCACACACAAGTGGTTTTTATGCAACCAGCTCATATTTAACCCTGTTCACATTGAGCATGTATTTATTTTTAGATCTAAGGAGTGTTGCATGTCCTCCATTAGTTTATTATTCATAAACATGAAAAATAAAACAAAATTCTAATGTTCCAATTAGCTTAGCTAATTTAGGAACATTACATACATCAACCAAATTGTTGATGATTGTGCCGGAAACAAAATATTTTCATTTAAGGATGGATTTTCTCATTGCAATGAAATAAACATACTTGCTGCCAATCAACCCAAAACAACATTTATCTGTCCATGGTGGAAATTTTCATATTTTAAATTACCTTTTGGATTAAAAAACGTTGGCCCCACTTTTCAACGAGCTATGTCTTACGCATTTCACGACATCAAACATATTGTGCAACCCTACTTGGATTACTTACCTGCTCATTCTATGTGCAGGCAAGATCATCTTACACATTTACGTGCCACTTTTATGCAATGTAGGCATTACAACATTCATTTGAATCCACACAAATGTGTATTTTTTGTACAATCAATATGATTGTTTGGTTTCATTGTTTCTAAATAAGGCATTCGTGTCTACCCTTTGAAGGTTGAAGCCATTGTAAATTTACTTCCTCCTTCCATTATTCACCAACTCCAGAGTTTGCAAGGGAAAAGAAACTTTCTACGTCATTTTATCCCTAACTATATGGAGTTAACTAAAGGTTTCACCCGATTATTAAAATATGATGTTCCTTTTATTTGAGACGAGCTTGCCAATAAAGCTTTCGATGCTCTTAAACACGCGTTGACCCATGCACCATTGTTTCATCCACCTGATTATCACCAAGATCACTTTTTGTATTTAGTTGTGTCTGATTCCACCATTGGAATGGTTTTAGTTCAAGAACATGAATCCAACAATGAACATGTGATTTATTACTTAAGTCGGAACCTTACACCGATAGAGATCAAGTATACACATGTGGAGAAATTTGCTTTGGCAACCATTCAATTTGTCCAAAGATTTTGTCATTACATAATGTTACGCAAAACAACTGTGATATTTGACTGCAACCCTATGATGTATATTTTGATGAAATAATTGCTTGGGAGCAAATACTCAAAGTGGATAGTTATCCTACAAAAGTTTGATTTGTAATTTGAAAAATCCAAATCCAAGAAATCACTAGTCTTTGATAAACTTATGTGTGACTTTCCCTACACTGAATCTGAAACTGTGGCAGAAGACCATCTTCTCGATGAATCTTTGTTTCTGATCAGCACATTGGATCCTTGGCATACAGATATCATTATATCTCTTCAAACCCAAACCTTTCGGTCTGAAACTTCATGCTCTGATCGACGTAAGATTCGATACCAATCTCAACAATACAATATTATTAGCAACACTCTTTACCATCATGGTGTCGATTCTGTCTTTCGACGTTGTTTAACTCATGAAGAAGCTGAAAGAGTCTTAAATGACTGCCATTTTGGAGCACGTAGTGGTCATATGTCTAGGTTTGCCACAATCCGAAAGATATTGTGTGCTAGTTATTTATGGTCGTCACTCTTCAAATATTGTATCCTTGGAGTTATAAAATGTCACAATTGTCAATTTTTTTATCGAAAGATGCATGCACCTCTCGCTCCTCTTCACCCAATCATAACTGTCGATCCATTGGCAAAATGGGGCATCGATTTCGTTACATGTAACCCTCACTCAGTCAAGGGGCATGGGTATATTATTCTCACTGTAGATTATTTTACCAAATGGGCCGATGTGATGCCTACATTTAAGGTTGACGGCGAAACTGCAACTATTTTCATGTTCAATCATGTGATTGCTAGGTTCGGTGTCCCTCAAGCCATCGTTACAGATCATGGTAGCCACTTTCGAAACATTATGATGACTGAAATTTCTGATCATCTTGGCCTACGTCATGATAATTCCACACTGTATTACCCATAGGCCAATGGCCAGGTTGAGGCTGTAAACAAAGTTTTAACCAATATGATTAAATGGATTGTAGGAAGTCATAAATCAAATTGGCACACCATGTTTTTTTCCGCGTTGTGGGCATACTGTACCTTTGCAAAAAAATCTACAGGGGGTACTCTTTTTCAACTCGTTTACATTTTGGAAGATGATATACCCATTGAATGTGAGATTCCATCGCTAAAACTAGCCATTGAGTTATTACCAGCTACCTCTGAAGAGGAAGAGCGCTTCTGATACTTAGCACAATTAGATGAGACTTTTCGCACCACTGCATTAGCTGCTGAAGCTCATAAAAAATGTGTTAAGGCACAATATGATAAAAGCATTAACTCTCGTGTTTATTCAGAAGGTGACCTAGTCTTAGTATGTGATCAAGCTCATGATAAGCTAGGCGCTGGAAAATTTGAACCAATGTGGCATGGCCCTTACATTGTTAAGTGTGTGCTTGGAAAAGGGGAATATGAATTAGTTGATTATGACAATTTCTCTTTAGATAAGCCCATAAATGGTCTTCATATGAAGAGATATTATGCACAATTTATCTTGTGGAGATATTCATTGTACATTAGTTACATTTTTAGGAAAAGTGTGCCTTAAATTAGTTAATTTGTTTGGCGAGTTTCTACTACTACTTCTGCTTATTTTGATTACTCTTGATATTGCAGATATCGACATTCCCTCAAACTTACATTTTCTTTTATGGGTGTCGTAGTACACATAACTTATCTTCTGCTGCCTAGGTTATCTTTTCACCCACTGATGAGTTAGTTTCTATTCATGGGGTTTGCCTTGGTCAAACAATGAACAATGTTGCAGAATATAGCACAGTCATTGAGCTATTATTTGATGCCATTACATTTGGCATTCAACGTTTGATTGTTAGGTTAGATTCTCAACTCGTTGTATTACATTTGAATGGTGTTTATGAAATCATAAATCCATTATTGTTAAGAATGTTTTTAAGGGTTCGTCTCTTGGAAAGACAATTTGATTACATTGAATATCAACACATTTCAAGAAATTTAAACACATTAGCTGATGCATTGGATAATCAAGTTTTAAATAGATATTTGCAACGTTGAACGTAAATCAAAACAATATTTAATCCATATCGAACAAGATACTTAGAAACCAAAAGTAGTAAGCATCATTAGGTCAAAATAGTTATTTATCATAGTGTGTCAAACAATATACATCATGTATGATCATAGGTCTCAAACACCTTATGATCTAAACATACCGATACAAACAAAAACAAAAATCTCGTTTAAAACGACCATTAGCTATCCATGATGACGATCATGATAACAGAGTATAGCACGCGCCACTTTGCGCAGGTATCGTGTAAATGGACCAGGAACAGCAGTCACATGCCTCTAGTATCAGAGAGGAAAATCATTTGTCCCAGTATCTGGGATATCTATGGCCAACCTCTCTAGATTGTGTTCAAACTTTTTGAGGGCCTCAGTTGCATCACTTTGCGGTGGAGTTGCTGCTATAGGTTGTGCTCCTCGTCTATCAAAACAACGAAGCACTGTTGGTCGTACTAGGCCAACATCTGCGTTAAAATGTTTTTGATTATCAATATTGGATGATAATAAATCAAATAAAAATTATAACACATAAAAACTCAAAATGATACTTTTTACCTAACTCATCCCACTGTGCTCTAGGTGGGAGTGTTGTGTCAGGGTCACCCCTAAAATCCACCCCTGCATAGGGGAAGTCCTCAATCATGAATATCTAGCTTCTCAACTGTACGAAAAACTGAGGTGTTTACTAGACAAGAGAACCGCCATCACCGCTATGGCGAGGCATCAACAAAACCCATCGCAACATGCGAGGATCTCTCGGTCCCGTAGGATCCACCAAATATTGTTGTGGTACAATGAGTGGGATTCTCTATGAGGAAAAAGATATAAGAATGGCACCATAGCCGAAATTATTCAGCTTACCATTCTTTGCTCGCGTGAGCTGTCCTTTCATATTGACTTGTACTCCTTCGCGCCAGTTGAATATTGTTCCCTTGGAACACTCAACGACCATTTGCATCTGTGATTAGGTGGCCACATGAGGAGTCATGCTACCACACAATCTAGTGACTGTGAGAGCAATAATTTTTAGATCAAGTCATTTGATAGACTTTATATCGAATCGACCATCTTTCAATTGTGCATCCTGAGTGAAATATTGCACCATATAAGAAGTAGTGGGTAGTCCTCCTGGTCGTGTGCTAAATAAAGAAATGTCTCTGCCACTTCGGGGAAAATTGGTGAGGAAATAAATATCCTCTGCATCAATGATGAGCCTATGATCCCCAATAATAAAATAGTGTTCCTGGACATCCCGAGCATTTACCAACCACGTCATCATCTCTACTTGGGCCTTCATTCCTTGTATAGACCAAAAATTGTATAGACCACAGTTCTTCAAAACTCGAAGCGTTGTTGGGCTATCAATGACCTCATTATCATGAGATTCATGCTCGCATTCTATCCACTCAAGCATGGTTGTTTCAAATTTCCTGTAAACAATCATTTAAAACATTAGGAAGCTTTTGGGAGAACTTAGAGAAATTTTGATGGAAAGAAAACCATCTTTTGAAAACCACATGGTGCCTGCGCAGTTTTCCTTTGTAGACAGTGCAATTTTGCGCACGATCTGCATATAAAAACTGCGGCGGTACGATAATTTTTTTTGTTAAAAATTATCGGGGTGTGCAGGTTCGATCAAGAAAACTTATGCACCCCCGAGGGCAATTTCTAAAAATAAATATTCTCCAAAAAAATAATATGGAAGCCTAAAATGAAAAAGCAAATGGATAGAATGCAAGAAAATGAATGGATTAAATACCTGGAACTGACGGTTCGTGAAATGGTTTGTCGGTCCTCCCAATATCAGCTTCAGAAGATCTATGGTAAAAACTCCTTTTTACTACTCTCGAAATCATATGGTAAAAATGACTTGTCTTTCCACTTTTTATAGGTTTTTATGAATAAAATAATATTATCTTATTTATTTTGACCTTTAGAAGTTCAAATTTTAAATATTTTAAAATAATTGAGAACAAATTATTATAATTTTTGAGTTTTCTACGCAGAGAACAGATTTTGTTTAAAAAACTAATCATTTTGACGATAGAGTAAACGTTTATCACTTTTTTGGACTTTCAAAAAATACGAAAAAACAAAACCATGGAGTTCTCTTTTAAGCCCTTTTCGAACTCTCTAAACATGAAAAGATTGTCGAGCACTTGACTATTCGAACTCATTAAAATAAATGAACAGTCGTCTACTCATTATAAGTTTACCCCTTTTCCGGACTGAACTAGACTAATTACGAAAAAGGTATACATTGACTAAACATGGTCAATAGAGTTATCTCCTATATTATTTTATCATTTTTCGTGTTTTAGAGACTAAACTTATGAAAAAGAACACTATGGAGTTTACTTATGTTTTTCTTCTAACTCCCTAAAATTGAAAAACACCGAGTTAATCTTATGCTGAACTTGTTTAAATTAGACAATGCAAGACCCTTCGATTACAATGAGACTGAACCACTCCTTCTTAGGGTTCGTTAAAATTACTAAGATAGACTCATCCGAAGGATGAGCTTACACAACAAGCAAATGTTATCCTCCTCAAGCTTGACAAAAATAGAGAGGTACTTGCGAGTAATGGTGGGGGGCGGGGGGGGGGAATTGAGAAAAATAATCCATCTTTTATACTCGTCTTAAAAGAAGCATGTCATTCTTGAACACGACACTTTGTCACACTCGTGTCTGGGTGGGGTAATCCTTTTGCCTTACAATTAGTTAAACCTCATTGAAAGTCTTCAACCAGTTTTGGGTATTATCTTTAAGTCAAATGTTGCCAAGTCATGTATAGTGTCGTTATGTGTTCAAGAGAAAGTTCAACTTCAATTCATTATTCTTTGCAAATATTTGTCTCCATTCGCGTTGACCATCCCTGAGTTACTCCTTGCAAAATATTTCTTCAAAACGTGACGTAATGGTTTCATGTCGTAGGCCCTCCTGTGACGAATCACTTCCTATTGACTTCAACTCATTATCTAGGAAATTTATCTAGAAATCCTATAAGTACCTTGAAATCTGCATACGTTAATGACAGGTTTCTCGCCTTCGACGACAGGTTTTCATCGTTGGCCTTCGATCAAATACTCTGAGTGTTCGACTGCAAATCATTCATTCACAGTTCATAGGTTGTATTGATGTACTTTGAGAGCCATTTTCATTATTTGTGGTTTCTCTCACACTTGTTAACAATTTTCATCATTGACTAATAATCAAGTGGTTTCTACCATGTTCGACTTCGAAACAATAAAATGCATGGTTAGATTCGTATTAGTTCAAGAAGCAGAAATCAAGACCCTGGATCTAGTTTCAACTATCCAGGCTGCGAGGAGTTATGTATTCATGTTTCTGTAGACTAATTCATAACAGATGGTTGAGTCCATACCGTGTCTACTATTGATGTAGTTCTAGGTCACTTCTATACTAGAACATATAGTTAGTTTTGCTCTAAGTATGGGAATGCCTACCTCAGTGATGATTATATATTTTTATTGAATGTTTCTTACAGGTTTTCAACCAATGTCTTCGATCCAATCCATGGAATGATAAAGCATTTCACTCTCTTGAAATTTTTTCTCAAACTTCGCACTTTAGGGGCCAATTTTTTACACATCATTTTGTCACCATGACATTTGACAGTTAATATGGATCTATCACCATCCATACTCATGTTTCCTTAGAATTAAAAACACTTATATTCCTTAAACAAGTCCTGGAAACTGGGAAAAAAACTCTTAAATACTCTTAAATATTGCATGTGTGCCTTTTGTGGTCACTTCTTGCACATGCACAAATATTCCTAATGTTACTTGCAAACATTTGCGCTCTGTTTTCCAATAAAACTTGCACACCCCATTTAAAAGAAAGTAAAAGTGAAAAGTAACTTCTAGAAGCATAGTTGGGTGCATATTCTTCCAACTAAAATCCTCTTGAGTCGTGCTAGTTCAAGATATATCCATCCAATAATGGAACTTATCCCCTTGGATCAAAGAACCCTAATCCCTTCATTAGAGGATCTCATCCCTCTATTGGTGGATCTGAAACCTCCTCAATTTCTCCTATAAATTGAGCTGAAACTTCAGAGTTAGGGGGTTGATAAGGGTTCACTGAATATAATCTTATGTTGGTCATTCTAGAGTGGAAAACTTGGTAAACCAAGGAGTAAGATTGTAAAGGCACACAGGAGAAATATGTACAACATCAAGGCTCGATTGTAAGATTTCTCTTTATATTCTTAATAATACATATGGATAATTTTTTTCTCATTTTGTTGTTTTTAGATTCATTAGAACAATGACAATTCTTGATCTTCTTGATCATTAAGTTAAACTGGTATTTGGATTATTATATATTGTAGGTGCTTTTGATTCTTTGCATGTTTGTGATTGCAGTTTCTTCTCAGCATTGAAGGACTTCTTCGAGACAAAAGGCAAGGTCTACATCAAACATCTCGTTGAAAGGTAAGAGCATTATCCTCTCTTTTCTAAGTTTTGATAATTTGAATGCTAATAGTTTAGGGAAAGAGATGTTCATATGGTTGTTTGTTTCTAGTTATCTGTTGGGATACAAGGGAGATTTCTCTTGTCTGCAAGAGGGATTTATCCATAAAACAGAGTGTGAGAGAGAGAATAGAGAGAGAGCTCTAAAACTGAACTAAGAAAGGCTTGAGCAAAATGCCCTTCAACTGATCCTCATGAGCCTTTTTATCAATGAGGCCTCTATGTTCTTCATTTTCCATTATTTTCCTTCATTTTTCTCCTCACATGAAACTTGTGACCTTTCATCTTTCTTTTCTCCTAATTTCCATTATTTTCATAAATAAAATGTTAATAATGCTTCTTTGCCTTTCCAAATGTATTTTTTCATTGCCTTTGCCAATTTCCTTAGCCATAATAACCGAAATGAACACGTGCACTAGGATATTTTATCCAACATTCAACTTGGAATACGTGTCCCATGACTATGGTCTTGTTTTTCCTTTATTAACTTTATTACATGGATTTTTTATGAGAGTTGTTACAGGTTGATCATTGTAAATACTGCAACGAGCCAAGTTATAAAGCTCCATGGGCAGTATGTCTTGCTATTAGCAGTCTTGTTAATTATAGGTGTCATTGAACACCGAGGACATTGTTCCCTTAAGGGGGAGAGGTTTGTAACAGCCTTGGGTTAAAAATTCAAGTAATAAAGCCATTAAAAGAAAAAATAATAACCATGGTCATGGGACACTTATTCCAAGATAAATGTTGGGAAAAACATCCTAGTGCGGGTATTCATATGGTTTATTATGGCTATGGAAATTTGCAAAGACAATGGCTAAGGGTTTGGAAAGGAAAAGTGGCATTTACTGACATTTATTTATGAAAATAATGGAAACCAGGAGAAAAGGAAGGTGAAAGGTCACAGGTTGCATGTGAGGAGGAAAATGAAGGAAAATAATGGAAAATTGAAGAAATTAGAGGCCTCATTAATAAAAAGGCTTATGAGGATCAGTTCATAGAATTTTGTTAGTTCAATTATGGAACTCTCATTTTACTCTCTCTCTCTTTCTCTCTCCCTCATACACTTGGATACTTAGAGTTTTCTTGGTGCACCCTTGGAGGAGTGTGGCATACTTGGGATTTGGAGCAAGAAGGAAAATGAAGTAGGAAAGCGCAAGAAGACATCGGGATCATAACTACAACGGGCTTTTCTTGCAGGTATGGAGTTGCATGTATGATTTACTCACCAGTTTTGGCATGCATGGCATATGAATATGATTATTTGTTTATGATTTGTCATTGGCATGGAGGATTGCCTAGATTGACAATGGTTTTTCCTAGTCTTGCCATTTCCTAGATAGCCATGGTGTTGTGGTTTTTACCTTTGTTTTTTGGTTAGCTTTCTTGTGCCTTTGGATGTGGGTTGAATTATTAGTTCCTAGAAGCCTTGGTTGGATAAACGCTCTAGAAACCTTATAATAGCTTCTGTTGAGTTACTACTCCCTGAAGCCTTGGTTGGAAAAACGATATGGAAGCCCTTGGTGGGTTGAGTTACTAGTCTTGGAAGCATTGGTTGGACAAACGCTCTGGAAGCCCGATGACAGTTGTGGGTTGAGTAACTAATTCTAGAAGCCCTGGTTGGAATAAACACTATGGAGCCCTAGAAAACTTGGGGTAGAGACCAATCTGGTGATGGTTAGTGATGTTCGACCGTGAGGTGGAATCATTGGTTGAGGGTTGAGGTGGTTTGGCCTTTGGAAACCCTGGTTTGGTTTTGATTGATGTGCTTTATGAGATCCCACATTCAAGTTTAGAATATGGCACAGGGGTGATTGGCTGAAAGAAAGATTTGGTTCAGCCTAGTATATGATCAGGTGGTTCATGGAAGTCCCATATGTGGTTGGCCTATGCAATCATCAATAAGATTTATTTCTCCTTGGTATTTTATGGGTAAATATACTTGTTTATATGTGGTTTATATGGTTGTTATATACTTGATATCTATGTTGGTTATGATTGAGATTTATGAAAGTGATAATGTATGATTCTCATAATGTTTTGGTTAAACATTGAATGTATGGATTAATAGATGGTAATGCAATTATTGTGATGAGGCATCACTGCTTCTTAATGATTCTCAAATAAGTGTGAGACCCCTATGCTCGTATATGTTGTTTAAACCTGTAGAATGCATAGTTGTGACATGTTTGACGAAATGTTTGTCATGGAAAGTAGGGGTCTAGTTAAGTTATTGTTCAAGTATTCACATTCGTATAATTATTCTGATGTTATTTTTAATTTCTAAAAGTTTCATGGAGTTATGGGCAGTGGCCTGAGACCTGACACTGAAAAAGTGGCACAAAATTTGGAGTCGCTGGCACAAAACTACTAAGAAAAGTCCCCAGTCGCATGCATGCCTTATTGTGGGAGCGACTAGAGGGTCTCAGTCGTATGCTTGCCCATGTCAAGGGAGCGACTAAGGCTTTAATGCAACAAACTGTCAGTTTGTCTCAGGGGTTGGTCACCTGGATGGGTTGGGTGGCTCCTAGGGGTTCTGTTGCAGTCAGGTTATCTATGTTATGTCGGTTCCACTTCCTCGATTGATACATAGGGAGTTGAACCATATCATAGTAACTCTTCGTCACATGTTACACTAGTTGGCGAGTTACTTGGGTAAATGTGGGAGGAGGGTGTTACATCCTAACTCTAGAAATACAACTTGTAATGTCTCATAATAATAATAAAAATAATAAATAATATAATATAATTAAATAAATAGTAAATAAACAATAAGTCAATAATAGTAAATACAAAATAAATCATAATAAATAAAATAGTAAATAATAAACTGGAGTTCTAAATAAAAATATATAAAAGCAAACTATAAAAATAGTAAAAATAAGTGAAATTAACAAAAGTAAAAATGAATAAAATAAGTAAAATTAACAAAAAGTAAAAATGAATAAAATTAGGAAGAGTTAAATATAGAGAAACATTAAGTAAAACTTAAAATAAAGAAATAAAAGTTGCATGCTACATGCAACTTTTATTTATTTATTTAAGTTTTACTTAATTTAATGTTTCTCTTAATTTAACTCTTTCTAATTTTATTATTTTTTACTTTTTGTTAACATTACTTATTTTTATAGTTTTCTTAGTTTAACTCTTTCTTATTTTATTCCTTTTTACTTTTGTTAACTTCACTTGTTTTTACTATTTTTATAGTTTACTTTTATATATTTTATTTAGAACTCGTGTTTATTATTTACTATTTTATTTATTATTATTATTCTCTTTATTATTTATTTTGTATTGTCTTAGTCTAACTAGACTGCTTTTTGCCCTGAAAATCATGGAAATTCTGGTAAGATTTTAAGAAAATCCAGCAGAGATTTTTGTAAATATAGGTTATAACTATCAAACTTCAATATTTTGGGTGTCTTTGAGGTTTTTGATGGTGTTGAGTCCATTTCCACCATCAAAAACATGATTCAAACACTGCTACTGCAAGATTTTTTAATTTTTTTTGTTAAGATTCCGACCAATTTTGGCCGTCCGGGCAATTCCTCTAGCTCGATAGACAACTCCTTTTGTATTTACTATTATTGAATTATTATTTATTTACTATTTATTTAAATATATTATATTATATTATTTTTATTTTTATTTTTATTGTTATTAGGGGACATTGCACAACAATTGGAACTCAATCTTAGGAGATAAGGTTTCCAAGATTAAACAGACAAGTGGATAAGTGAAGTGCACCTATGTAGGAGGATGATGAGGATAAGGAAATGCACTCTAGTCCAAGTTACAACCATGTCGCTGTGTAGTCGCTGCTCAATCACTACCACATGTCATCCTACATGGTAACACCTAATAAAAATCGACATACTAAAAATATATACTGTTATAAATAACAAACATTCTTAACAATAGGTAATGTGCATGTACTCCAATTGTAACACCCCCTTGTGAACATTAAACATGATACGTGTACTAATGCTTCAAGTGCACAAGGATGAGTCAAAGCCAACTAAGGTTTGATGTGTACATATGTGATAAGTTTGGAAATTGAACTACCATTTAATTTGATTGGAATTAATATATAATAACTTTAATAATATAATAATAAGGTACACTTGGGGCTATAACTTTGTAGAAGTGCCATGGGGCAATGAATAAACGAGTAGGTAAGTATGGTGAGTTCAAGAAATAATATTTTATTGTTGTTATCCAAATATAATTATTCCAAGCCCTATTATCCTTTTGTCTCATGTCTTTCATACCTTATGTTCCCAAGGTTCATGAAAGAGCATGTGCTCTCCATGTAAATGTTGTGTTCATGCAAGATTTTGGGAAGGGTATTTGTGTAATATTGGGGAAGAAGGTAGTGCATGCTACAAGGGTGTATCTTTCCAAGTATGGGTGGTTGTCGAGATAAAGGGAAAACTTATTTGTAGCTAAATTTCCATGTACTAGTAGTGGTGATTCCTTGTTTAATGTGTACTATAGAAAAGGAGTGAAGGGGGATAGTTTGAGGGACTGTTTAGTAGAGAAGGTGATCTTGTTGGTTGTGTTGTACAAGTTGAGAGGGAAGAGAGGTTGGATGGGTGGAATTATTTTAGTCATCATGGTTTTGAAATGCAATTCCCTTGTTACGATATCTAAAAATTAGGTCGAATTAGAAGAACTAAAGCCATAAATTCACCCTTGTTGTTTCATTTCCCAATACAAGGGTCGCACATACATTCATTGGTGCTTGTGATTGGGAGGAGAAACACTTTCATGGAGCTATTTCCTCAAGGGCATCCACTAAATAGAAAAGTAATTAGCTATTGTTGTTTAATGTTGAAGATTGACATTTGTAGCTCCATTGTGTTTAAACATTATGTCCTTGATTGGGAAATGAAAAATCTAGAATTTAGCATTGTATCAAAAATGCATTCTAGACTTGTAAGGTGTAAATTTGGGGAATGATCCATAGTATTCATTATTGTGGGGCCGACGTTTCAAATCCGCAATAAGATTCGTATCCAGGACAATGAGTCAATGGACTATGTAAGAGTTATTCATATGTAGATTTCAAGACTATTACAACCTTTATATTCTATTAATTAAATTATGTATACCAAAATAGATGTAATTTCCATTGTGGGTACCATGGAAGATACAAGCATAATGGAAGCAATGTAATTTTTTATGGGAAAGGACTAGACATGTACGCTACCATGTTATGCCATTCACTAGCTATTGGTATTCCACGTCTTAAGAAAAAATATGTTTTATGTGTTGAAATGTTTGAATGTATGCATGGGTAAGAAATGAAATTGAAATGGGTAGTGTTATTTTCATTGCTAATTTATATTTTCTTATAAATTCCATATCGTATTAATTAGAGCACGAATTGGGCAACTAGGGACAATGTACCTTCCTTGAGGTTATAAGGTTGAAACATCGAAGGTTTTAATGGAATCGAGCCAATGAAGTTTCCCTATGATTAATCAAATCAAACTTGCAAGATTGGGAAGCTAGCAATAATGGATATCTATGGAGGTTTTGGAGATTCTAAGTGCAGGCAACCTAAGGATGCCATAGGAGAGAAAGGAGATTGATTATTGATACAAATGTGTACCTACAAATTAGGATTTTCCAAAGCATAAGAATCGAAGAGACTTTAGAAAAATGAGTTGAATGGTATAAATGGAAGAGAGTGACCTCAAGGCATAGCTAAATGTTATCTTAGCCATTAAAGGGCCCAATTCATATGGAATTATTGTACCAACCTATTGAATTAGTACCACTGGTTTGGTAAGGTATTGTCATGGGTTTTTAGGTCCCAAATAAATATTTGTTATACATGTCCTTTAGGGAACCTATTATGCTTCCTAGGAAGAGGCCACCAACTTGACCCATGAAGATAGAAATGCCCCTGATGGGGGCCCCAAGGGTCAAAGTGAACCAAACTAGTGACCAAAGGCTACAGACTAGAGGAGAAAGGCATTTAAGGAACTAACCTAAGTGTTAAACATCCTAAAGAGATCCCATGTCTAGGCTAAGTCGAGGGGGACTCTAGGAAGGTGGTCCATCACATTAAAGCATTTATGGAGAGATACTTATCATCATTAGGTGTGTCGTGAATGAATGTGGTACATGAGTGGATTGTACAATGCACCTCTTGGTGGGTGGATGCATACTACTATAACCCATGTGCAAATATGATATGCTATAGTTGTTTATATTTGTAAGATTTATTTTTAGTATGTTAGTTACTCAATCCAAAGGCTAAGCAAAAGGTGTTTAAGCACTCCATGGTTCAATTCCAAGCTTGTTTGGTCCTCAAAGATGTCCATGAATATTTGTTAGTAAATTGGACATTTACTAGCTACCCCATGTTCGAGAAGTGGAACTCTTCAAATTAACCCCAAATATACCTTATAGTTGAGTAAGTAGCCAAGAGCTTCAATTGCTAACATATATAGGGGGTTGGGGATAAGAGATACATTTATAGATTTGAAAATACATACCTCTTTAAGATATAATTTTCTTTTCACATGGAAATTATCTTTATACTCCATATGAAAAATATACATGTTCCAGTCCTCTAGGGACTATTCATTTTCAACGATAAGGCTCAAAGTCATTACATCAAAGCTTATCATGTCACTTGCAAGAATTGAACTTGGGTGGGGAGGATCCCAATCATTCCTCCCAAGCACTTGAGATAAACCTAACTGACACCTCTTTAGGATATCAAATTTTAACAACATGACAAATTGAGGTATCTACAAATTGAGTTTCAGTAATGTTGATAAAGTTTGGCCAAACCCCATAGCTTCAAACATGGCAAGCCTTGAAGGTCCCTTAGATGTCAACATGGGATTTCTCGAAATCAAATTTTAAATAAGGTGTCAAGGCCATATGACATAGGCCACTCCATGCCTCCCAAACAATAATAACTTTATCTATAATATACCTTCTTGAAATGAATCCAATGTGTTCAAGGTATATAACCCTAGGGAGAACGTATTCGACTGTAAGGTCGAGGCTTTGGGTAGACTTTTATAGGACATATTGGGTAGAGAGATGAACCCCCAATTAGTAATAAATTTAGAGTCCCTTGCCTTAAGATTAAACTTGATATGCTCTCAATTAATTCCCACATCCAAAGATCTCTTGTGAAGGGCTTCGTGATATACCTATAACAAATGTAACCCGATAAACTCATAGATAGCCATGTAAAATTCATAGAGGAACCCATCAAGGTTAAGTGCCTTATCATTGTCTGTTTCATGTAAAATTGTAGATAACTTATAGAGAGAAAATACTAAGTCATAGATTATCATATGCTATATGGTAAGTTTACATGGAAATACGTCAAAGCCTTTTGAGGTGGTTTTAGGAGAAGGGCCTTGGGTTTAAAACACCATTTTATAATTCTCCATAATTTCTATTTCAATTTATTTTCGATTGGAGGTTTAACCTAGGGAGGTCTTTGGGGTATAAATAGTTTCACTAGCTTCCTTAGTGGTGAGAGTTACAAAGAAATCATAATTAGGGTGGTCCCTAGATTTGAGTTAGTATAACAATGCCTCTTGCTTGGCAAACATTGTCCATCTAAAGCATATGTTGCACCTTCATAGCACGAGCTTGTTTTTGGTCATATTAGGGTACATGTTGTAACTCTTCCATGAGCCCCTCTAGTGTATTGAGTGATGCCTTCCTATGATTGCAACGAATTTGGACAATTTGCTTGCCATGCTTGCATATAAAACTAACCGTTCCAGAGATGGCATTTTTCCACCAACCTATCGAACCATTCTCCCTATGTGGTTTGGGAATAAAATTCTATATGGTATAGATATAAGCTAAGTAGATATGTTTCTTAAGGTGTGAATTATTAAGGATATAGTAGATTTGAAGCATTCACATGCTAAACTCCCCACGAAAGGATAAACCATGGGTTGGTGATAAGATAGAGAGGTTAACATAACACACTAGCCAAAATTTAGATGAATCAAAATAGAAATATTTTTTCTCTATATAATGGACCTATCGTGTCTAGTTAATTTGGTCAGGGCCTTTACTAAAATTTGTCTAGGTGAACCAGGTTTTTGACAAGTTTTGCTACTGACACTAATTAGGGTCATATTGTCCATGACGGGCTTTGAAAACTAGCAAAGCTTCCTTTTCCCCAACTAATAGCTGCACTAATAAAAACTTTTCCTTATGTCCTTGAAATTAAACCACACTCAAATCCCTATAGATAATACAAGGGTTTTAAGTAGCTCATCAATGATCCATCACTAGAAAATTGCACATACCCCCCAAGTCATTAAAGGCATAAATATTAGACAAGCCTAATTATTGGTTATTTAAATTGAGAAAAATTCAAACAATTCTTTAGGATGGGTTAAAATCCCAATCAACAACAACATAACTATAGAGAGCTAAATCTCAGCATTGCCTTTTCCCTCGTAATAATTGAAATAAGAGTACTTAGCCCTTGACCAATATCACCCCAAAGGGCGGGAATACACTAGGTTAAATGTATATTATAATAGTTTAACATATACATTTAGCCATTATATGTTCAATTAACCCCATATATGCTCCCATTTGGACTCATACCATATACATTTAACCTCATATATGTCCCTCTTGAGGTCATATCACTGACCAAATCATTGAAATGGAAGCCTCAGAGTAGGAGTCTTGCAATTTTGAGTTTCACAGACATAGAATATCTACATTGGCCAAATATATCACCAAATAGTGAACAATATATTTTCCTTTAAGGTCATTTAAGCCCCAAACATCCCATAAGGTCTCATTCACCAAAAAGTTGTGACATCCTGCATCTTGCCCCATAATCCATAAGGCCTTGGAGAGGATGGAAGGAATCAAATATAAGAGACAAGTTCAATAAAAGGTCACTAACAATTGTTTGTCATGATTATTTTTGGTGGCCCTTAGCATAAATGGGTAATTCACTTTCTTTGGGAGCATAAATGATGGAGGAGAGCATGCCCTTTGCGCGCTACCTCCCTAAATCATGATGCCACCATGTGATATTTTTGTCTACCTTAAAGCTAACAATCAATAAAGTTCAATTGTGATTGTGACTTTGGATGTTGGAGCCTTGAGAGTTAGGATCTTTAGGGAGAGGGCTTTGATTGCACCATTCATTTTATTTTTATGAACTACTTTGTTCCATACATCTTCCCTTACATTATTTTCCTAAGAGCTTTAGGGGCATGAGGGGTTTTGTGTGGGCACAACCACATTTGGGTCAACCTAAGTCATGAGTAGGCAATCTTGGATACAAGGATATAGGCTTTGATAATGCAAGTATGGGTTAGGTAAAATGTAACATGATGGTTGGTGGTGAACCCAATTACCAATCTTGATAACCCTAATACAAACTTTGCATTGAGGCAAAGGTGGAAGAATCATTCAAGTTCATGGAAAATATTTCTTCTAGCGGGCCTTCAATATGCTATAATACTTGCATAAATTGCATTTGGAGGCAGGGGAAATCCAAATAGACTAAACATGCTAATTAAACATGCTTTTTAATAAATAAATCACGTGTATAGTAGGAAAAAGCTACCAAAGAATTTTTATAGAGCTAAGGGCTATGCAAGAGGATCTCCTACACATGGGATTGGTCACTAAATTGAAATAGGAAGAAACCTTTGGTTATAATACAAGTACAAGTACGATGCCACTCCCCACACCTCTTAGATCCAGTGTTGAATAATTGGCTCGAGGTCCTTGACCTAAAACGTAATTGAGGGAGAAGCTTCCCTTGAACGAATCAAATAAACTATCAATATTCAACCTTATAAAATTTACTCAACCTTAGAAAATTTCATATCGAGAGGAGGATCGTTACCTTGTGATACACCCTTAAGACAAATTTATGGGGAGTCTTTAGTGCATATTTTCTCTCAAGAGTAGCAACAATAGCAAAAACAATAAAATATTTTCAAGGCAAGGCCGTATTGCCTTCTCCTATGACAAAAGCCATAACCAAACAGGGAAATGAAGTCATATTTAATGTGAAAAGATCACATAATAACTCCGCAATTACTTTGTAACAAACATAAGGATATGAAACATTAATCTTTCAATAGTGATATGTGTGTGTGTGTGTGAGGATTACATGAGTAATTAATGTCAGGGAACAATGTGCAAGATAACAGGCGACGTTACAACAACCTTATATTATACAACTATACAACCATACAACTACTGTTCAATGTCTATAAGGGAAAAACTGTAAAACTCAACACTCCTATAAGGGGAAAACAACATGAAGATTGCGGCCTAACTTGTAAAATTCACAAGTTAAATTATTTGCCCCATGTTAATATTGTTGGTCTCCTCTCCAAAACCACATATATAAAACATCAAAATTGGACAAAGTTGTTTAAAATGAACATAAAATTTCAACAATGAGTGTAAACCATAGGTTGCTTTTATAATATCCTCTCCTCACCATGGTCTAATAGTGTTGATAGTTTGAGTGCCATGCCTTGTGGCCTTCTTTGTCTTATGATGGTTATATATGTGATGTCCATGAGAATTGCAAGTTTGAAGTGGGTAAGTTAATATTGTAAAAAATGGCTCTCTTTTCAATGACAAATCTGACATGAATTTGATAGAAAATTAAAGCTTCATTAAAGCCTCACTATGATCCAAACTCCATGCATGATGGGACAATACTAGGGTTGTGAAGATCCTTAAAAGATCAAATAGAGTTATAGATTAACAGGAACTTTGATTTCTTATGTCATTGACATTTGATAGCTAGGGAGGAGTTTCTAAATGATTTTACAACTTAACATCACAATGGCATATCCAATCACTAAAATTTTCTTTACATAGTAACAATATTCACAATCTAGAGCAAGTCATGGTAGTTGGAATGGTTGGGAGGTAGGTTTTACACTTTCCTCATCTAAGTTCAATTCTCGCTGAGTCTATTTAGCTCGTTGTGACAAGGCTAAAAAAGTTAACATCCTCTAAGTGTGAGACCCCAACGAGTATATTTATGATGAGTCTCACCATAAATTAACATTAAAGTACAAATCCCTATAAGTTAACATTGAAGTACAAATCTCTAAATAATGTGAGAACAACATCCCTACAAGTTCCTAATTTCATAACAACATTTCATCCATGTGAAAATGGCCATTAATCCTTACTCAGTTTAGAAACACTTTATGAAACCTAATCATTGGCCCTACAAATTCCTAATTTCATAACAACATTTCATCCATGTGAAAATGGCCATTAATCCTTACACAGTTTAGAAACACTTTATGAAACCTAATCATTGAGAAACCAAAACCATGTGACCGTCGGTCTAAACCTATAGCCTCTTTAAGCACCTCAAGAGGAGCCCCATACTGAATTGCGTCCTTGGAATCCCCATCAACCAATTTGTGGCGGGAAAATTTAGCGACCAGAAAATCCGGCTAAAAATAGCGGCAGCAAGCGTGCTCTGACAGGCTAAGATAGTCCAACACGTGACAGACTTTCGATAGTTAAAAATCCGAAAAGACTGTGGACTTTACAGCGCGACGGACAGTTATTAATTAGAGCCCCGGTGACATGTGACCATAAATCAAGTCAAACCGTTGACAGTAGCAGCGCTCTCGAGCCGCCCGCAGACGCCACTTCTACACGCAACCGCGATTTACGATTTACCCCGCGGGATACGAAAAGAATTTTACCTAATGACGTGTTTGGTCAGGAGTCAGGCCAGCGTGGATGGCCACGTGGCCGACGCGCCCATTGAAAGGAGACAGACGCTGAGGGAAGAGGAAAAAGGAGGAAAAAGAAAAAGGTGTGTCGAGGCAACGGTGGCAGTGTAACCCTGCAAATGGTCGAATTCGATGCTAAAATAAAGCCGCTTTCGCCGTAATTAGCCGGACTAGGTTACACAGGCGAGCCCGTGCTCCTCTCTGCTTCCGTTTGATCTCTCATTTGCCGAGTTTGGCTCACATTTTCCCGGTTCTTTAAAGGTTTCTTCAGCTCCGGCCATTCGCCCCGAGATCGATCCGAGGGAAGCTTCATGTCCGTGGCAGGAGCATCGTTCTACAGTCCATAAGGTTTTTCCCCATTCTCATACCTTTTGTTTCTTCTTTCTTTCTATTAGAAGATGCCGTTCTTGACCGGCTAAAAAGTTGCAAAATTGGTCCGGAATGCGATTAAGGTCAGAAATTGGACGTTGAGATTATCTTTTAGTAAAACTTAAAGTAATCTCGCAGAAAACTGCGGAGTAAGTAAAAGTGTTTGCGGAGTGTGCGGCATCTGAGAAAACTGTGGAAAAATATATTTCTATCCGTCGAATGTGTGAGCTTAGTGTAGTTATAAACCCTCGGTACTAAGCACTATCTGAACGGCAGAGTGTTTACTCTGATGCGAAAACGAAATGCTGGTCTAGCTTCGGAAAATAAAGCTTGATTAAGATTTTCAAGAATAACTGTGAAGGTCTTATGTCAATATGATGCACTTGTGCGGTTCTGCTTGCTTACAGTAAACTTTCGGGGGGCGGTCGCGGTTTAATTTATTATTTCACTGAGATAGTCGATGTTTATTGTATTATGTGACAGGGTCGTAGAACCGACTTTGCAATCAAAAGATCTGCTGTTCAGCTTTACAAGGCGGCCGTGGTGCTGGCTTGGCTTTAGTCCTCGAGAATAAAATCGGCGCACTGTTGCTTAGTTCAAGACAGGTAGGAAGAGAAGTAACTCTTTGGTTTGGATTATACATTTTTCCGTTGGTTTCCGATCATTTTCAGGGAGTAACCCCAATCTGTAGGGATGCATATATTAAGAAGAGTACAGTCTTTAGAGTTTATTCTTATTATTAAATTCACATATTGCTTATTTTTAAATTCACTTTAGAGTTTTGCATGTGTTGATCAATTATAAGGGTTTCAATGTGCTGTCATCTGCAGTCTGTTTTGCAAGAAAAGCAGGGGAATCTGTGACATGGGACTAGGAATGAGCTCTTTATATTATTTGGTTGATCTCTTTTTCTGTTGCAATACCTGGTAAATAATTTGACATTGTAATCCGCAGGCTGCTGGTTTTGTTTTCTGTGTATTTTGGGTTTACGTTTAACATCTTGCTATACCATAAGTATGTACAGATTGTTTATCTGTTGTAGATGCACTTACTCTGGGCAAGCTCTTGGTTTAATTAAGATATTGCCATTGATTTACTCAGATTTTTCTTAATCGGTAAGCGTATCCAACGTGGCCCTTAGCTGGATATATAAAGTTTGCAAAGACGGGGTCTGCTTGTTGTGTGGCCGCAAGGCCACAGGTTTCAAGGTTGGATAAGGATGGACGGTTGGCTATACTGCCAGAGACTCTTTCAACTCACCATGAGTATAAATCGCAGGCCGAAGATGTCACGGGCCCTGAAAATTGCATGCAATTTCAAAGGACCCTTTCATCGAACAGCAGAGGAAGCCGAGTTGCGAGCTTTCGTCATACGAACCATCAAAGCAATTTTTCTGGAAATGGTTCGGTTGATTCAAGCCCCTTGTCGGCTAGTTTTCGCGAGCCACAGTGGCTGAGTTCTCCCTTTCTGCCTGATCATGATGGAAACTCTGTTAATACTCCCTCAGGTAGGCAATTAAAAGAAACATTCACTGTTAATTTTTTTTTTTCCATATATCACAGATGCAACGCAAAATGATTTTTTTTATAGATTCATTGTTTGACCTTGAGAAATTGATGAACCTTGAGAAATTGATGAACCACACTTGCGTCGACAAAATTTTCTTACATGTGATTTTCACCGAAAGTTTCTATACACATGTTTCAAATTTGTTTCGAGTCTGAAATGCTTTCTTACATTTATCGTCGGGTTTCAAAAGAAAACTACATTGTATCCCCCACTTTGAAATTAAAATTTAATATTTAATTCATTGCAAGTGTATCGGAAATCAAAACGCTACCTGATAGTGCCCGGTCTTTTATCCTGAATTCGTCAAGAGTTGATTAATTTTGCGTAACAGCAGTGTCCATTGATTTCATACTTCAGCTTTTTATATCTAAGTGTATTTTCCTCTCTTGACGTTGTTGTGGTTGCCTTTCTGATATCATTTTTTGAAACTTTATGAGCTTGATACCTATCTCATTCATCTAGTAGTAGCCATTTTTCATCAGCTGTATATGGAGTAGGCTTACCTCTCAACATAGAGTGGTTACTTCCACTATTATCATGAGCCTTATAATTGGAACCAAAGATAATATATTAATGGAACCAATCCGACTGTCAATGGGGAAACCAGAAATTGAAGCAATAAAATCATTGAAATAAGTGTATTTGTGTAGTAATCTGTCAAGTTTATAAAAGGTGAAATATGCATGTTCCAGGCCAGGTATTTGCTTTTCAAAACTGAATAATTTATTACTAGTTCCTGTGAAATTTGTCATATATTGCAAGCTTTTATACAAGATTGAAAATTGGGCAAATATTCGAGAGAGATTTGATAACGAGGGAAATTAACGTTGTGGGAGCTATCAAAAAATATGCCAGTTGGAAAAAAAATAGTTTAAACTCTTGTTTTATCTTTGGTATGCAAGTAACCTGGATAAATGTCAAGTTCTTTTATTCTGAAATCTCAAGATTACTGACTACTGTCGCTCTTTCTTTATAGATGGCCCATGGGAAATGATCAGTGGGATTCTAGACTGTAGGAAACTCTTCTTCCTCAGTAAAGAGGGACATTTCAATTTTAAAGCATGTCACGTTTTTGCTGTATTTTATGTTGAAGTACGAGAGAGTGGTAGCATGGTTTCCAGTCTTTGTTAGTCATGTGTAGTCAATTAGTTCAACTCATAATGAGGGTCTAGTCTAGATTTGGTCTATGTGTTACCAGAAACTCCACTCCAAGGCACTGGAAACACGTTTTGGTGTTTTGGAAACGTTGCCTTGTCTGAAACACCTCAAAGGTACACCTGAAACATTTCAGTGGCATTTCAGATTCTTGGATTGCTGCATTTGCCATTTCAGCTGGTGTTTCAGCTGTTTGGTCAGTGCATTGACCATTTCAGCTGATGCTTCAGTCACAAAAAGCATCAATAAAAAAGGAAATGCTATCATTAATTTCTTGCAAATTAAGTTCTAAAATAGAGGGTTTGGGCTTTTATTAATTATAACTAATTTTTGGCTTTATTTCTAAATTTGAAATTCATGAATGTATTCTGAAATCTTTATTCTCCTTATTTCTTTGCCATATTTATTTTTAATAATTTTCACGAAAACCTTGTAGGGAAATCCAAGTGGTGCATCCCCAACATAGACTAGTGCGACTCTCCCAGGGGAATTCAAACCAGGCACCTGTTATTAACTTATTATAGACCTAGCCAAATGCCTAACAACATTGGCGACATCAGGTTGATCTAATCCCTTGGGCTTCCATATATATATATATATATATGCTCAACTGGTTTGACTTGCCATGCTGAAGACATTGACCAAGGAGGTTGCAAAGTTGAATCCACGTAGGTCCCTCGAGGTTAGGTACACATGTTGTCCACCAGTTGCATTTAGTCTGAGCACCATTCACGGAATATAAAAGGTAGAGTCTGGAGGGTTTCCCCAAGGAAGTTATAATATTTCCATTGAAAACTTCCTTGGGAAAACCCTCTAGACACTGTAAATGCTGTCTGGTGCAAATGCTGCCGGCGGACATGTGTGCCTAACCTCGAGGGGCCTTGGTGGATTCATCATTCAACCTTGCGACCTCCTTGGCCAATATGTCTTTTGGCATGGCAAGTCAAACCACTTGAGCTAACTCTTTGGGCTTATACATATATATGCATGTATGTATTTGATGTATCCTAGCCATATTTTATCCCGCTTTTCTAAATATTTGGCATATCTGTTTTGGATACCATGTCTATATCTGTTCCTGTATCTATCTAGTATCTATGCAACTTTGGAAATTGGTCGCAATCTACTGCAACTGCACTGTATCTAATGGCTGCACAGAGATGGCTTTGATGCTTATTTTGCTTAGATATGCTCTAACTCTGTTAAGTTTGAACAAGATAAAAAACTTGAAAGGCATGCAATTTCTTGCATGAATTAAATTATTCATGAAACTGCCATGAAGACCAACCTCAAGAAATTCCCCACTCTTTGAACAATGTAGTTTCTGCCAAAATAGAATATCACACGGTTGCCTTCAGGTTATGGTACTGCATTTTAAAAAGCTTAAGGATATATCATATGGATGATTAAAATTGATTTTGCTTATGGCTGAGTTAAAATGGACGGTTCAGTAGAAAAGTTTCCATAGCTAGGATATACAATACGGTTAATGAACAACTCCAAGTTTCCAACATGAGTCATTGCGTCAGGAATTCCAGTTCATCACTGGATCATTCTTGACATTCTGGTAGTTTTATTGCAATTTGCATTTATGTTTGGCAAAACCACATATAGTAACTAGGTCTATAGATTGTTGGTTGTGCCTACATGTTTATTTTAGTTAACAAAACTTAAATCTGACTTGGCTTACCAATGGATTGTGGACATGACTAGCTAGTTACTGTGTGGTATGTTTAATGCCTGGTTTATGAAGTTCGTTACATTGGTTCTTACTACGGCCCTACTGTTGTAAAGGCTGTTATTCCACACAGTGCTGTAGCACTGAGTTTGGTATATTGGCACTATTCTGGGTGTTAATTTGGATAAGTTCTTAAAAATGAAATTACAATAAGAATCAAAGAACTGCCTAGTGCACACCTATACACTTTGACACAATGTGACCCAGTGTAAATGGAAATAGTATAATTCACTTTTAAAATGTTCCCAAACCTTCAGTAAATTTTCAAATAAGATTTCTGAAGTCTAAGGCTAGCTTGTAACTAACATTTTTATTGGGTTGGATTATCCATGATGTTATGTCTGCAATTAGGGCCTACCAGCATATGCATCTCTAGTATGCCCCTAGGGTTGGAACTATTGGTTTAGGCTTTACCTGCAGTTGAGGAATCAGTAGCATACAATACATAATATAGGACTCACATGGAACTGTATATGGAGCTGCTTTTCCCCAGTTTAAGCTGAACCTTGATCATTCATATTTAGAGGTTGTCCCACTGTCAAACAAATTCCATTTTCATCTGAGTATTCTGGAAATAGCTTCATAAACATCGCTA
Source organism: Pinus albicaulis (assembly GCA_034641835.2). NCBI lineage: Eukaryota > Viridiplantae > Streptophyta > Pinopsida > Pinales > Pinaceae > Pinus > Pinus albicaulis. The sequence goes on from CM076578.1 coordinate 430,598,117, forward strand.
TGCTGAGCCTCAGACAGTGGAGAATAAATCTTTTTCAAATGTGCTAAGCTAAGCTATCTCCAAGACATTGACTAGATCCCTTGGAGAGAAATTAGTTAACACATATGTTTCACCACAAGTGTCCAATGCTGGAAATCAAAACCAGTAAATCACCTTTTAGAGCATCCATTACTAAAAGCTTTGCATACATAATCAATAGATGTAAAATAGAACAAAGTGATAAAATTTAATGTTGCCTCAAAGTCATACAACGTTTGTGTACTTCTCATCTGCAGAGTTGGAGTCAAGGAATTGGTATATCAAACAACTTGGACTTGAATTATTGCTGGATCAGTCTATGATGTCTCCATTGTCAGAGAAAATAACAACGTTATGCAAATTTCTTTCCACCATGTTCCATATTTCGCGTACAAACGAAATTGAAATGACGTTTGTACAATGCGTTTCCATGTTCCATATTTCGCGTACCATGCCCTAGGAGCTTGCTTCAAGCCATATAAAGCTTTATTGAGTTTGCAGACGTGAGAGCCCTTGCTATTTACTTTGAAACCTTTGGTTTGTTCAATGTATACTTCTTCATCAATGGTCCCATTTAGAAATGCGGTCTTCGCATCCATTTGATGGATATTCCAACCCATTGTAGCAACCAATGAAATTAAAAGATCTAATGGTAAATATACCTTGCTGTAGGTGCAAAGGTTTCTTCATAATCTATTCCTTCTTTTTGAGAGAAGCCCCTTGCGACGAACCTTGCTTTGTACTTGTCTATGCTTCCATCAACAATGTGCTTGATTTTGTAGATCCATTTGGATGTGAAAACTGATTTGTCACTAGGTTTAGGAATGATTTCCCGAACCCCATTCTTCATAATGGATTGGTATTCTTCCTGCATCGCCTTCTTCCAAACTTCTTGTTGAACAACTTCTTCGAATGTAGATGGTTCATCTTTAATTAGCTTCGTCATATATGCAACATAGCCAGAGTATCTCTTTGGCCTTTTACTTTCCCTAAAGGTTCCCATCAGAGCTTCATGCCCTTCAACATCTTGTAGTGTAGCTTTTAACCAATTTGGCCTTTTCCTTGTGGTTGGGATGATCATAGGTTGAATAGGCTCACTTGGGCCTTCTTCTTCTTCATGATTTGTAGTAGGGTTTTCATGGTGTGTTTCTTCTTCTTTGAATATAAGAGGTTATTCATCATCGAAATTTATGGGGATATCTTTAGATTCTATATGCTTTTGAGGAGAGATTATATCCAACGAATATTCCTTTGATGCTTGTAGAATCTAGCTTCGTTTGCTTGTCTTTTGGAATATGGATGTATGCAGGGCTTCAGAGGTGATCCACATTGGGCTTCTTTCCTGTAAATACGTCTTTGGGGGTTATATTATTGAGACTTCTATGGAGACTTTTATTTTGAATGTACATGGTTGTCATGGCTACTTCTCCCCATAAGAATTTTGGTAGGTCTTGGTCAAGGAGCATTGTATTAATGCCTTCTTCGATAGACCGATTCTTCCTTTTAGCAACTCCATTTTGTTCGGGATAGTGCGGAACAATCAACTCCCTCTTAATTCTCCCTTCCTTATAATATGCGATCGATTCCTTGGAAGTGTGTATTCCCCACCATTGTCGAACCCTAGAGTCTTTATCTCTCTTTCAGTGAGGTTTTGCACTTCAACTAAAAACCCTTTGAATTTTTCAAATACTTCGTCCTTTGTCTTGAGAAGATAGATCCATGTCTTTCTAAAATGATCATCTATGAATTCCACATAATAGAGATGACCTCCAAGTGATTTGTTAGACATGGGCCCACACACATCAGAGTGAATAAGGTCAAGTATTTCTTTGGACCTAGACTCACTATTTGGAAATGGCTTTCTTGTTTGTTTTCCCAAAGAGCATCCCATGCACACACCTTCATAGTCTTCCTTTATATTGGAGATGTCATTAACCAATTGGTTAAGAGTGGGAATAAGCCTATAGTTTAGATGACCATACCTCCTATGCCATAGCTCAATGGGACTAATTTCCATACAAACTTCCTTCACGAACTCCAATAACTCTAGCTTTGTCAATGCTAGAGTCTTTGCCCCAAACCAATACCTTTCCATCAACAAAAACAATTCGTTCTCCTTTATCTTCTAAACAAGAAATATAAAGCAATTTTTTTTTCAAACCTGGGACATATAGTATGTTGTTGAGGTGCAACTTTGACCCACTTTCAAATTCCAACGATGTTGATTCCAGGCCTCTAACAGTATAGCTTTTGTTGTCACCCAATTCCACTGCATAAGAGGATGACTCCTTTGATTGTGTGTGGAGTTGTTTACTTTCCCTTGTCATGTGTTTTGATGCTCCACTATCAATGATCCATGCATTTTCATCGTGAAGAGATCCTGTAAGAGCAACAAAAAATTCCTGACTTTTGACTTTGTTGAATAAATAATTTATGACCTTCTTGATCCAGCTTCCAGCAGTGTTGACGTTCTTGATCCAGCTTCCAACAGTGTTGATACCCATTCTCATATAGCTTATGAAAGAGGGAGAATCCATGTTCAAACCCTTTGAGCCAACAAAGTGATCTTCGACCTTTCCTGACCTTAGCTCTGATACCATGTTGAGAAATCAATGCAAGTAGATTAGGGTTTGATTTCTCTTTCTTGATAATTACTTGTGAATTATGTTGGCTTCTTTTATTTCTTTATTAGATTATATTTAATCAAACAATTACCAAAGTATGTATGTACAAAGATCACAAGGACATAATAGACAAGATGTAGGTACTATGCCAAGGCAAAACCCCTCTCTTACCGGAAAACCCAGTCAAAATCCTCTTCCTTCAATAGTATTCTTTGAGACTCTTCACCCTAGACATAGACCAAATCTTCCCTCCACACCAAGTTAGCCTTCCAAATCTTCGACCCAACATCGACAACAACTTGTCCACCAGCAACTTCGACTAGTCAACAGTTTCGGCCACTGCATCAACAACAAACACTAAAAGACTTCAATCTCCCAAGTTAGGGCACGAAATGAAGAGAAACCACCACCAAAATTTTGATTTTCTCTTTCTCTATCTTCTTGACCCAACTCACACTCCTTTCAGCTTCCTTCGCCGACTTCGCACTCCTTTCAGCTTCCTTCGCCAACTTCACACTTTTTTCTATGCAGCAGTAGATATCGAACTTGCTTGAGAAGTGATGCTCCAAATGAATTCGATCTCCTTCCTTTTATAGGCTCCAAGGGTAGAATAGGTTCCTTTGAGGCCGACTTGATCTCCTTAAGGTCGACTTGATGTGGAGGAACTATAAATCATTTTTGTCTCAATATTAAACCTAATTATATGATTCAAAATCCCAAGATGGTTCAATTTAAATTTGTAATGACTCTGTAAATTCAGAGTAAATCCTAGAAGTCCATAATGGGGACTTTGACCTAAAATAATATGACCCAAACATGAAACCCATGCTTTAATAAGTCATTTAATAATAATATATATTTTTTCTTTAATTCTTTTGATAAGTACATTAAATATAATTTATGAAGACCGAACCTAGTTACAATCTTCAACACTTGATTGATAAACAATTGTACCCTTACCAATTGACCTAAGCATGTTCTATACTTGTCCGTAGACTGGAAGTAGGGACACAACTTGTAATCCCTTGCGAGTTCTAATTAGAAGAAATAAATAATCTCAGGATGATGCCCTGACTCTGCTACAAGAGAATTAACTAAGAGACACTGGACGGGTTTGGGTCCCCTCATGATGGTAATCGAACTCTGTGAGAGGGTGATCGAAACTGTCTTAGGATCTGCTTTCGACTTTCTTCAGAAAGCTCCTTTGAATTTTGTCTTAGGGCCATTGTATTGTCTCAAAGAGTTCCAGGTTTGCTACAGAATCTAATCCGTCCTTTGAATAGCCTTAGGGAGAACTCGACTTTTGCTAGAATGATCTTTGGTTATGCTTAGGAAGTCTCAAATTGTTTAGGAAGATTATCGTTATTTTGTCCTAGGATAATTTTGCATAGTCTGAGCCTTAAGAGCCCATTCTACCTCAAAAAATTCGTCACTAATTTGCTTCAGCATTGATTCATCTACCCACAAGATAATTTGCTTGATTTGCTTCAGATCTCCCACCAAAAAGACTTTGCTATTCTTCAGATAGGTGGTTTCCTTGTTTTCCAGAACAAAATAGAGAGATAAAGATAGGTTTAGTAAGTAGGGTGGAATCTTTCACCCCATCGAAATTAGAAGAAGAAAAGGGGTCTTAAAACCCTTAGAGCCACAACTCAAGAAATGAATATATTTGATCCAACACGATGATGATGGTTTGATCTCAACTCTTCTCTATTTATAGATTTCTCCATGGGCTCCAAAATGTGAGGCGCTGAGGGTGCAACTCCCGATTTTGGGTTTTTTGCCCCAACCAACCCAACTTTTTCACAATGTTGCCCCAACATTGGAAAATTGGGTTATTATCCCTTTATCAAGACTATAGCCTACGAGGTCTGATAGGCTATTTCGTCGTCCATTAGCCCATCAATTTGGAGAGGACATTACAGCCTATTAGGACATTAAAAGACTGAACATTCAAGAGATATGCAAAACTGGAAAATACTAAGTTTTGGGGTTTTTTGTCCACTAGGGTCAAAACCCAGATTTTTGTCCCAACAAGCTTGGTATGGATTATTCACTTAAAATAATATTCAAATAAGCTTTGGAAGTGATAAAAACAAAGAGTATTGAAAAGATATGCCTTTAGATGGACAATTTTCTTGAAAGGACTCGACTTACCATGTGAAATGGCCGCTGTAATTTGCTGTTATAGACCTGCAAAACCCTTGGACAACAACTTGTGTTTTTAGATTTCAGCATTTCCTACACAAGTCACTATACCTCAATTGGGCCAATTAGCCTAGTCTTTGAAGCAAAAACCAATTGCCAAACTAGCTTGAAGATGCAATTTTTTTTTTCACAAGTTGAAAGGTAAGTTACCAAAGAAAGGGAAGCATGGGGAAACATTTCCCCAATGCGGGTGATTTGTTGCCCCAAAAGGTGGATGTCTGAGCACCCCCCTCCCCAAGAAGGGGGACACCTGGGCAGTCTGCTTAATTTTATTTGTCTAACAACCCATGTCTAATAAGGATATAGCTTTGAAGAGTCTAGGACCTTGGTAATTAATGGTAATATTAAATTATTACTTGATATTAAAGTCCTTTTTTTTAAGTTTTTAATGTTACCTCTAATTGTTTTAGCATGTTTGAAAGTGGTTCCATTCTCATTAGACTTCATATGGAGAGTAGAATTTGATATATTCCATTCAGAATTCAATAGACTTGGCAATTTTCAGGATTTCAGGATTGGAGCGATTATAACATTTCCACTGGATTGCACAATGATGAATTTGCATGGGATGAATTGTTATTGTTGGGATTTTATCTTTTGTTTTTATATTTTATAATTTTAGAGATGGGGACCCCTATGCTAGGGGACCTTGACATTCCCCCCCCCCGGTTGAATTTTCCTAAAATTTGGGGGTGCTCCCACATGACCCCCTGTGCATCTACTTGCTCCCCCGTCTTGAAAACTTGGTGGAACATAGGTAAATATAGGATGACCTCCTCTGATTGAGCATATCTTCCTCTTGGATCACCATTTTTGAAAAATTCCAAGGACCATGGGAAGAAGAAAATGTGCTCCATCATCTGAGCTCTTTGACCAATGACCCCTTCGGGACTTGTGGGATCCACAAATAGACTTGGGAATCACAAATTGTTGGAAAATGTGAGGCTAGCATGTTGAAGAATTGTGACAAGATGAAGACACAAAGGCCAAGGAATTCCTACAAACTCGATAAGACAACCATGTGGGGAACAAATAGGTGTGATGGGATTAAAGTGAAAATGAGGGGAAAGCTATAATAAGTAATCATCTTTATAGGTCTTGACACATGAGTCCTAGTAGGGCTATCTCCATAATGTTGGCATGCCACTTTAGGACATAAGAATGCCCATCAAGGCAGGAAGTTACTGCCCACCAGGGGGATGTTAGCAATGCCATAAAACCAAGCACCATGAAGATGAATCTAAGAGGACCGGCCATGATCGCCCAACATTGAAAATCTTGGATACACTCTCACATAATCATCATCCCATTGGACTTTAGACTTCCATTCTTTGGGCTTACAATAGTGGTGCCAAAAATGAATATATGCACAGGGAAAATAGGAAACCAATACTACCAACAGATAGCAATCAACCCGAAGATGGCATGCCTATACTTGGGGAGGTGTGAAGGTGTTTAGTATGGATTACCTGGACATGCAATATCAATCACAGCCTCCTATTTGTGACCCTCCTAGACAGTGAAAGAAAGACCTCAAGGAAGGTCACACTGGACTATGGACAAGTGATAACCACCAAGGTGAAGCAAGGGAAGGAAAGTATATTCAAAGGAGGTCTATCGTTCAATTCAACCTGTGATCCATTCTAGAATTCCCTTAACATTAAATGAAAGCACTTAAATACAAAGATGGTTAATGTACCTCATATTCGATGACCCACCTTTATCAGATGTCCAGGCTAGATGAAGAAAGCATTGACTAGAGAATGGATGAGAGGCAGCTGAGGCTAGCTATCTGTGGATCATGACAAGACTGCTGGCTGGCAAGTTGAAACATCAGGAGAAAAAATTTCACCTAGGGGTTATGCACATGGGTGGGTAATAAGGACTAACCTTACAAATAATATTGTCTAACATTACTAAAATGTGTATGTATACATATGGTCAGGAACTTGGACCTGCCATTACTTTGGAGTTATTTTCACTGTCCGAAATTCTTCTATTTTGATAATGGCAGTCAAGATACTCACTAATATGCACATAATCTATTATATGCAGTTTGAAACACTAAACTCGTGGCCAACAGTGCTCACTTGCAGAATATAATCCACAGAAATTTGTCACTTAAAAAAAGAGCTAAGTTAAAAAAGAAATTTTAACTAAAGAGGGATCACTTGTAAATAGGTCTTAATTGGTGCCTAGAAGTCGATCCTTAGGAATGTATGATGAAAACATAGTCGAAATTTGTGACCTGTCTATCAAAATCCTGATATTTGGAACTTGTTAAACAAGTGTGCTACATATAATTGACATGAATCTTATTCTTAGCATTGTCTTTTGAAGTGGATGACCAGATGCAACTTGCGATAGACTTCATTTCTAAGTTCCATGTATGCATGTGTGCTGTAGGTAGCCAACTCAATGTATGGAATAATTAAGTGGTGTCAGGATGGACTTTGGTTTATAATATATCTCTATGGAATAATTAAGTGGTGTGAGGATGGACTTGTTTTCAGCAAAAAATCAAATCAGCCTTTTTCATGGAATGCACTGGGAGTTATTTCTTATAGTTCAAAATATAATCGTTATATTGTATTGGGCTGGGAGGTGCTGAATTCTTGGACTAATAACAGGGGAGGAGTATGGGAGGTGCCATGCTAACAATGATTATTGCTGAGATTATTTCATGACTGTCTATTTTTCACAATGGAATCCTGTTTTAACAAGTGAAAATTTAGGCTAGTGTTCGAACTGGAGGTTATTTTTCAACTGTCATGTGAAAATTTCGCTTTCCCATTGGAGGTCCTGTTTCATCATATGAAATTTTAGTTTGTCATTATTGAGAAATGAAGATGCAGAAGGCAATTTTTAGTTACATAGCATATATACGAAAGCTTTTCCTTTTTATTTGGATGGCCGAGATATGTTTGTTCTTTGGGCCAGGGAGAGTTTGGCTATTGCATTGCATTTTAATAGGCTTTTTTTGTTTCTGTTTGCTGGTTTTTATTGTCAGCCTCAATTTAAGATTGATTTTGAGATTCTGTAATATCAGATATGTTCTAAAAAGTGGCAAAAAAATTTCATTTAATTCTTGAACACCAATCCTGTGTCATCAATGTGACTAATTTCTTTTACCTGAAATCTTATATTTTGAGATTCTGTAATATCAGATATGTTCTAAAAAGTGGCAAAAAAATTTCATTTAATTCTTGAACACCAATCCTGTGTCATCAATGTGACTAATTTCTTTTACCTGAAATCTTATATTTTGAGTAGATCGATGGAAAGAATAGTCCTTTTGTCTATACATACACATACATACATACATACATACATCACGCATACATAGATCAACATTGTTATACTTAAATATGTGCCTTGTAATTTTGTAATATAGATAGTACTCCCAGAATACAATTTCTTTCAAGATTCAGTTCAAAGGCTTTGTCTTCGTTCCAAGAAGTAAATCAAAGAAAATATACTTTATTTTTTGATTTAGAAGAGAAGGAAATATTAGATTGCTGACCCTTGGACTATTTCTTTTCATTCAGATTCAGTTTTGAGCCCGTATATAACAGAAGCATCCTCCAAAGAGGTTCGTTATATGTGTTTCAGGTTTATTTTTGTGTGCAAGCCTGCATGAATAGGCCTGTATTCTGGGAGAGTATTGGTTCTTGTTAGTGAGGGGGGAGTAATTTTAGAAGTTTGGGTTCTTCACTTTTTCATGTCTTTTATTTTACTTTTTGGCAGGAATACCCCTCAGCTGTCCCTTACTCCAATCCAAAGACACCAGAATCCTTTACACCCCCAATAAATACGGAGGACTGTTTCCAAAGACAATATAAAAGTCGTCCTGATCAGCCACAATGCTCAAAAAGCCAGCTAGCTTCATCACGACGCCCATCAATCCGTAGTCGTTCTTTTTTCTCCAGGCGCTTGCACCATACTTCCAACAAACACCTTACAAGGCAAATCTCAGACAGTCGGATTCATGCGCTAAATTCACTAAGCAACAGCTCCATATCAGCATTGGATGGAAGGCACTCCTTCAAGTTGGCTGGTAGTAATGGTGACTCAACAGTGGGTTCACATGGAGGTGTCCCTGATTGGTGGTCCATGCAGACATTTTCAGATCTTGTAGCTTCCTCTAGGAGAGAGCGTTTCCGGTGGAGTGATGCAACAAGCCCTTCTGATTTTGGGTGGATTCCGGGCAGAGAGAGCATGGATGGAGCTCTGGCCATGGAAAGGATCAGGGCAAAAAACACAGATGCTACTTCCATGTCCTCCCAGGTGGAAGTTCAGACTTGCGGCATTTGTTCAAAGCTTTTATCACAAGAGTATATCTCTGTTGTTGCTGTGCTAGCTTGTGGGCATGTCTACCATCCAGAGTGTTTGGAGAAGACGACTACTGAAGCTAATCAGCAAGATCCGTTATGCCCTGTATGTATTGCTCATGAAGAGATGCTCTCAAAGCGGATGCCATCTCCGGTAGAGCGAATTATCAGATCCAAAGGTGGGGGTTTAAAGGCTTACAGGTCACACAGTCAATCATCTACAAGAAACAAAATGTCAAGAATTGGTGTTGCAAATGATGATATTGTAGATCCTCAATTCTTTTCTGGTGAAATTCTTTTGTCTTGCAAAGATAGGTTGTCCATTGATAATGTTGTAAAGATGTCATCCAGCAAAATTGAAAAGGATTCATTCAACAAATCTCTTTTTAGAAGGCATTTTTCTTTAAGAGGAAAAGCCAAGGAAGAACATACTACAGTTGAGGCTGGTTGTAATTTGTCAGGAACATCAAGGCATTCTGGTGAGAGTAGCGCAGGAAATGACTTCTCACTACGACATGCTAAGCATTCGAGTTCTTTTAGGTATTTCAGAAAATGGGCACATGAATGAAACTTCTCTGTTGAGGAGGGTTCTATATTATTTTGTTTATATACTATTAGTTAGAAACTTTAGTTGCATACAATTTGCTAGGAAGCATCATTATGAAGATAATGTCGTTATGAATGTAATGGAAACAAAGGCCACTGAGAAAAGTGATCTTCAAGCAGATCTTATAAGCCTCTGCGAAAATGTGATCTTCAAGCAGATCTTATAAGCCTCTGCGAAAATGTGATCTTCAAGCTGATACTTAAAATGATGCTGAGATTCTTCCAGTTGGCTTGGCTGTATATCTGACATTGCAGTTTTTTAAAGTTCTGTAACAAATTTCTTGGTGGGAGGCAAAGATAACTTCCTTTATCTGCTCTCTCTCTCTCTTTCTCTCTTTCTTTTTAATCAGTTTATAAACTTGGACATGTAAACTGGTTATGAAAGAAAGTGATCTCTGAAAGTATTACCTAACCAACAACATTCATGCTATTCGAATTGGATATGGTTGCACTGCTCTAGTGCAGGCTGGAACCTGCAATGCTGATGGTAGGTAAAATACGAATTCAGCATGCAGTTTCCATGAAATTTTGTCCTGTCCTCTTTGATACTCGGAGAACCTTTGGTGCCCTAGAGGAGTTATTACTTTGCTTTTTTTGCATGTTTATTAGGAAAATCTGTACTTCTGTAACTACTGACAATTTTAAGGAAGCATATTATTTTCTAGGATCGAAGGAATCTTCGAAAAATTTCATTTTCTTTAGAATATGAGCCAAGAATTTTGATAGACGCAATATCTTCAAGCTTCTTGAATTTTTATGCATTTTATCAAAAAACATTTGATTTGTATTACACAGATAAAGCAGTTTATTTTCTGGAAACATTGTGGAATTATAATTTCTAATTCACAAATAATTTTAAAAGCCTTTTAAAAATATTACTAAATTTTGTCTTGTCTGTGTCTTAAAATGTGTATCCTTGTGAATAATCAGAAACTTCATTTTCATGGATACTTATCATTGATATGCATATTGTAAAATGTCTTACTTTTCAATAGGTTGAAGTTGCATTTTAGTAAGGTTTCCGATAAAGGTTTAGTGTATGATGTTTGTCTATTTTCTTGGATATTGAGCGATCACCTGTGCTTTTTGACATTTTTTGGCATATCTCTGGATATATTGTGATTGGGAAATATTCCTTGACGATTTATGAATGTACTAGAAACTTTAGAAAATATTGTTTAGATTCGCCAAAAATAATGTGAAATCTTTTATGATTGCTGAAGATTTTTGGAAAGGAATTATTGTGAATGTGAAGCGTTAACACATGCTTGGGAACGCAGAATCTAAGATTATTTGGTCTTCAAAATGATTCAGAGGCACACACACAGAATCTCTAGATCTTTTGGTGTATAATATGCTTCAAGTTTTCCCCGGAAAAAGAGAACGGCACTAATTCAAGTCTAAGAAGCAAATGATTAATGAAGTTGGTTGTACATTTCAGTACTAATTCAAGAAAAAAGACAACGATACTAATTCAAGTCTAAGAAGCAAATGATTAATGAAGTTGGTTGTACATTTCAGTACTAATTCAAGTCAAAGAAGCAAATGATTAATGAAGTTGGGTGTACATTTCAGTACTAATTCAAGTCTAAGAAGCAAATGATTAATGAAGTTGGTTGTACATTTCAGTACTAATTCAAGTCAAAGAAGCAAATGATTAATGAAGTTGGGTGTACATTTCAGTACTAATTCAAGTCTAAGAAGCAAATGATTAATGAAGTTGGTTGTACATTTCCCTAATTTAGATGATGTTAGAATAATCAAATAGATGATATTGGAATAATCAAATACAGAAAGGTTGTAATACCAATTATATTTTGAAGAAGATAATCTAGATAAGGGCTGTAATACAAGGTATATTTTGATTTTGAAGATGGTGATAAAATGAGTTACTGAAGTTTATTTTCAAAATTTTATTATTTATTTTCAAATAAGTGTTTAACTAAAGCAAAAAATAAAAAATAAATAGTTGTTTTTATAGAGAAAAAGAAATATAATTAAATTTTATGGCCATTACAAAGAAATATATTTGTGTTTTTTAAAATCGTATTTGTGACTTGTGTCCTTATATATTTGTGTTTTTGTTAAGTCATATTTGTGATTTTTCTCTGGTTTACTCAAATTTTAAGGTGTTAACATGTTGAATTAAATTTACATCTATAGTATCTACATGTTATACTTTTAATAAACATAAATTATAATACATGGAAAAATATGAGTATCCTATTGTATCCTTTTAATAGATCCTATGTGACATAAACTATAATACATAAAAACATGTTTTTTTGTTTTTTGTTCTGTTTTGTTTTGTTTTGTTTTTTTTTAATTAATTTAATTTAATTTATTTAATTTCTATGTATTTCAAATATGTTTCATGGCAGTTTTATTAAAAGTATATTTTGTGAATACTTATGGGATATAGAATTTATTCACACATCTTAAAAGTAAATTTTGTGAATACTTATGGGACAGAGAATTTATTTACATATCATGTTTTTTTCAAATAAAATACAGAAAGTTTTATTATAATATAAAACTGTGATTAAAGTCAATAAGAAGTACAACAAAAGTGATATCAAAGATCATATCCTCGAGGTAAAAATAAACAAAATATTCCTCTTACTAAATTAGAAGATTTCCATTTCGACCCAAACACGTGGCTATGGAATGTTTTGATAATGCTCATGTCCATCTACCATTAATTGCTACAATTTTTTAGATGTGCCAAGATTGACTTGTTTGTATGCTTGTTAGTTGTTGACACGTAGTATATGGAACCATTACATGGATTCAAACCTTTCTTTGAGGATTCTATTGCGAAAGAGAACATGAGCCAACTTATTGTCCTTTGGATTTGTACCATGAATCATATGCTTGATGATAATTATGAAATTTCCAAATACCAATAACTTTCATATGCCCCACTAGTGTGTCAATGACAGATCTTGGAGCAAGGCACTTATTTCTTCTGAATTGTTTGTCTTATAATCGAGGCCCATACAAAATTATGCTCTACGATTCCTCAAGTATGAAATAAGCACCCCTTGCACCTGTTGTCTCTCACACAACATAATTTTGATAGATATGTCATATGATAAACTAGAATACATTAAAAAGCATAAGACTATCATCACTAAATACTTTTACGTTGCAATATATGAAAAAAAACTTTCTAAACATCATGATGTTTTGGTGTATTCAAGTTTATCTCATGGTGGATCTATCAAAAACATGTAACGTTGATACTTGTTGGATGTGGATTTAATTCCACATTTAGTGAGTGTTTACACATGCAGTGCGAGTAAAAATATATAAGGAGATAAGTTGAAATAAGAATACACACACACAATTTCTTTCGAAATTGTTTATTTTATGATAGACATCATCTTGAATCTTGTTGATTATTTTAAAGTTGACGTTGATAACACATTTTTTACTTTGAGGTTAATTTTTAACTTTAAAGATTTCTCCCATGAAAAGAAGATTAACTTGCCTAGAAGATGGATTTGAGGAGCTTCAACTAACAAATCACAATACTCACTCGAAGTTCCACATGTGAACTCTTTATAAACCTACTTGGCAAAATCACATTTTTGGCAGGATGCAAATTCCTTTAATTTCAATTGAAGGAACGCGTTCTAGCCCTATTATTGCGGTGTCATTATTAACCAATTCAAATTCTCAACATGGGAAATAGAAGTCAAGTTGGATATAAACTTCTTGTCAAGGTTGAGTGGCTTTGTACAATTAGTAGGAATTCTCTCCAACAAAAAGTCTCAATTAAACCTTGCATTGTTTGGAATAAGGAATCTATTCATATGGCCTTGTAACCTTTCACTAGCTTTGAGAGATATTATTGGTTGTGTTTAGTGCACGGTCTTGTGTTTTTTTTGGAATGCAATAAATGATATGTAACTATTTTAATATGCAACATGCAAAGTAATGCCCTGGCTAAACTAACAAAACCAAGGAGGTAAAAATCAAAAAAAATATATCATCGCTTTATATCATTAGAACAAAGTTATAACAGAGTTTGAAAATTAATAATTGATTACACTACTATGTTTATGGTTATAAACTTACAATTTGTGAGATAAAAACAATAAGAACAATTGCACTTATTAATGAAAAAATTCTACTTTATAAAAGCAAATGCTTACACCATTCTCAACTCAATAAACTAGCAATTTTTTTTTACACCATATGTTTCAAAATTGAAGCTTGTTCCAAAATAGCTTACCCAATAATTTTTCTTCTCATCAATTACTTTTCTAAAGTAGTTTACAAAATTGTAGAAGCAAAAACCTTTTTGTACAATCAAACTCATCTTAGTTATAGAAAAGAGGTGGGGGCGAGGACAAGCACCTGTTATCTTGATATGTTTGGTTGATTGCTTGTTCCCTTCCCCACGTGTTGGGTTTCTCAGTTGAATTCTCATTTGCCTTGAAATAAGTATTTAACCCTTCTTATTTATTCAAATGTTTATCTTTGCTATTAAAATCCCCTCCTCTAGAAGATTACCCCACTTGAATTTACGAAGCTTTATCTTTTTCGCTTCCCCATCTCCTTGCATAAGTTGTCAATGCCACAAAATTTGATTCAATGCATATCCTTGGGGAAAATTATGATGTTTGAAAGGGGCTTTATAAGGTGCAATACTCTGCTTAGGGGTAAAATGCACAGGTGGTAGCTGGAGTAACATCCCTCTCGGGTTTCCCGATACCCAAGGTAGACAGTCAGATTAGCTGCGACATTCACGAAGGAACTACATACATGTTCATACTAATGTTTGATTGTCAAAGTGAAGTATTGAAGGATTACCTTGACGTATAAGGCAGATATGTTGGAGAGCGCAATGTAGTGTGATGGAAGTCCTCCTCATCGGCTCCAACTCTGAATCCTGCAAACAAACAACAAACTAGCGTAATTTTCACAGTATTATCACTACAAACAATCTAAAAAGTAAATAATAAAACAATAAACCATGTAGATCTAAGCCACTTATAACATGTATCTTAAACAAATAAACAATAAATGCATCAATAAGAGACCAAATGGACAAAATAGAGGCATTTATATTATTCAAAGAAGGAAGATTACAACCATCAGTTTGGTCAAGCTTGCCTCAGTCCTCTGACTCCTAGCTCTCTCTCCTCAATATCCAACTCTGAGAATGCTTCGACCAAAAGTTTTCAATGAACCTAACCAACCACGAAACCTCACACTCAACAACAAAAGTTCGCTCTTCACACAATCAACCTTTCGACCCTTGACAATGAGCCCTAGCCTTCAATTTATAAGAGTTTGGGAGGATCAACCTTGCCATTCTTCTCCATTACTTTGAAAAGGGAAAAATCCATTATGTTTCCATGATTTTTCCCTCTTTGGATGCTCAGTTGGGTTTAGTAATGTCCAATCAGAGGCCTGCATCACAGGTTGCCCGCTTTTTGGACCGACTCCTTGAGAAAACGCCGGAAATATTAGTGAGTTACTGCGGAATTTGTCCCTTTTTCTTCATGAAACACGGGTAACGCTGCCCCTTAGGCAAGACAGTGCATTAATCTAGGCACTAATGCTCCCTTCAAGAGGCAGGGATGCGTTATAAATCGACCTAGCAGTCTCTAGGGTGCGTTACCTTGGAAAATTAGGTCTCTATCTAGGTCAATTTCTTCCTTCCACGTGTCCTTTGAGCTGATGAGGAGGTCATTTGTACTGTAACAGATGCCCCCTAAAGTGTGAGGTCAGAGACAAAGACGATCGCTGAAATACTTTATAAAATGTGTAGTAGAGTGAGAGGTGTTGGAGGATTGAGGAAAACTTGAAACAAACAACATATGTCAAAAATATAAATATTTGTCCTGAGTCGAGCAGTCCCATGCTCAGTAGCTATATCAAAATGATTTCTCCAGGAAGAGATATGACCAGTATGTCCATCGATAAGCACAATGTGGAAGTTTGTGTCATGACATGATCAATATGATAAGCTGTCTCCGAGAACAATATAGCAGCTTGGGAGAGGAAACAAAGTTGAATGATGTAAGCCTCAACCCAAGGTCTTGGTCTCCGCTTCTCCAAAACAACATATTTTTGCACATGTGAATAAATGAGTTGTATCCGAACATGTGAGAAATCCTCTGAATACTAGTCAATGATGAAAGTTGTTAACAGACGGGAGGATGGCCACTGATAAAGATGATGGTCTCCAAGATGCGCAGTACAATCTAGTGAGTGTGAATAAATGGTGTTGATGTTGAACATTCGTAGAATCATTCCACTGGGAGCCAATGATGAAAACCCCCAATCAAACACAAGGTAACCTACCATTGAGGTCTACAAGTTCTAGGGTACTGATATGTTTCTGGATCAACTTCCTAGATAAGATGTTGAAGTCGATAGGGAGAGATCTGTCAAAAAGCAGACAATGAGGCATCCTACATCAGTTGACACGAAACGTGAAAAATATGACTTTGTTTTGAAGGCAGTCAAGAGAAAATGGTACTAATTGACGACGACAAATGATTTTTGGCATCTGATGGCTTGGTTGATATAGGAAGCAGTAGATAGCATGATCTCTTGAACAATAGAAGGCACAATAAACAGGATACCAGGCAACTTAGACTCATGAACACCAAAGAGTGTTAGGTTTCACCAATGCAGGGGCATCGACATACGAAGGCTAAACTCATAGAATGATAGGGTTCAGTTAAATGCGAGATAATTTTCTAAGGAGTGCCATGTTCAAGGTGATGCTGCCAAATCGTCTTTCAAAGTATAAAAGAACGAGTCTTCTTTGTCCAAAATTTTCCCCATCTGATTAGGTTTAACGAGTCCAGAGGGGTAAATTCGGTGATCTTTTCATATTTAGGGAGTTTGAAGACAACTCCAAGGGGATACTTTTGTCATGTTTGATGACCGGGTGTGATAAAGGGATAATAATATGCCCGACACAGTTCCTTTTCCATAAGCTAGTCCATTGAATCTGGATAAAGTGATAAACCTATGTTCAATGGACGTCTACCTCATTTTGTTATGAGTATGAGGATACAAAGTAAACTCAATATTCTTTGTGAAGTTTTAACGAGTGAGACGAAGAAAAAATTGATCCTCTTCGTGAAATTTTAACGAGTCCAATGAAGAAAAACTCGATGAATTTTTTGGTTTTTAATGAGCTAGAAAAAGATGGAAAAGAATGGCTCATAGTTCTTCATCGTGGTAGTTTAACGAGCCCAAAGAAGGAAACTTAGGGTTTTTTCAGTTTTACGAGCTAGAAAAAGTCCCTAAAAAGAAGGCTTGATCCGGGTCAAGCCTGGTCAAATCTGCATAGAAACACTGACAATTCATCAGAGCATCAGTAACTTCGATAAAACAACAGTGGCATAAAAAAATAGCGGAAATTTACCAATTTAAAATGATTAGCTGAGTGAGTCGTACCTCTAGAATGTCTATAAGAAAGAAAGAGAACTTCATTTTCATTGTTTGTGTTTGGTGAAAGAGCTATGGAATGAGAAAAAAGGGTGAAACTTCTGCTGCTGATTGTGGACTATTCGGGAAAACATTTTTGATTCCGTCTGTTCCAGGTAAGAGCTTGAGCCTTTATCTAGCATTACATTAGTGTTTTTATTGGTTAAAAGCTGAATTTTGGGCAAGCCCTAGAAATTTTGGGCGGGTAAAACAGGTGCCTAGTGGTAGGGCCGCGTTAAACACACTGCCCGTCAAGGGACAGTGCGTTAGCATGCTCTACTTTGCACAGAGCCTAGCATTAGCCAGCACAAACAATTTTTAAACTTGGTTTGCTCTAGTTTGCAGTGATTTGGCCAATAACTGATCCATAAAAAACTTTATTTGTGCAGGGACAAAGCTTTTACCATGAGTATCTGACGCGAACAAGAGCATGATGTAGAAATTTGCTGAATAATGATTAATTATCCACCGAGACTATCCTGATCACATACAATTCGAATTTATATGCAACACATAATCTCTTCCACTCAGATCATCACACATGCGGAAATAAAACAAGCGATAGCACATCAATTCATCGTACACATTAACACAGTATGTATGGGGAAAGCTTGTAGCTGAAAACCCTGCAGCTATTGTGTATATTATAATGGAGAAAACACGTAACAAAATGAGTACAATACTCCTCACAAGTACTCAGTACTTTCTCATGAAGTTACACACAAAATAGCTTGGTTTTGAACAGGTTACTGGTTCAAAACTCACCACTAATTGCCTTGCCTCTATTGCGCAATCATGGCCTGTCTAAATAGAGATCCAAGGTTTGAATCTCCTTGGCTTGACAGCGCAATCATCATGGGAAATTCCTCCAAGTGTGGTGCAAATCTCATGCACAACTGATGTCGCCACTGATAGCTAACTCCACCCTTTCATCTACCTCTTTCATTGGTCTCCACTGAACTGATCATGCACTGTAGTGAACTGATGTGTTCCTGAGTTGAATAATGAGTTACTAATTAATGAATTAAATAATATTTAATTCACTCCACTCATAACTAGTTGATTAGCTGGTTAAACTAATCTCAACCAGTTCAACTAAATTAAACCGAACACAACTCCACTAGCCGTCTCATTAACTCCACCAAACTTCTGCCATTGAAGTCCTAACTGAAGTCAACCATGCATGTGCTCACCAAACCCTTGGGAATAGCGTAATTCCTCTGTCAGATGCATGAGCCACTTCCAAGGCTCGAACTGAAGTGCTCCAAGAGAGTAAACTAAAGTTTATAGTCCAAATATTATTAAGGGTAAATAATATTTGACTTCCCTATTTTAAGGATAGGCAGTCTAAAAATAGACTTCGACCTATAGGTCCAAAAAATAGAGGTCCATATATTTTTACCAACATGACCAATACTCCAAGAATAACATACTGCAATCCCCGGACCATGCTCCATATGTCTAAAAATAGACATAGTCTAAAAATAGACTTTGCGTCAGAATTTGCCTGCGGGCCCACTTAGTGAAGGCGACTTCATTTCACTAAGCTCCATCATCTTGCTGCATTTTCAACACATGAGAGAGAGGAACGAGAAATGGTTACTGATCTGACATGTTTTTTAGTTATCTGGAGGTGTGGATTGCTCAAATATGCCAGATTAGAGATGATGAAAGGGCAAGAGGACCTTTTGAGCTGGATTATCCAACAGTGGGATGAACAACTTCATCTATTTCACATCAGAGGTCACGAGCTCATGATAGAAAAGGAAGATATATACTTTCTGACTGGCCTATCATGCAGAGGGCTAAGGCCCAATCTGAGAGGATCGAGAGCTGATCCTTGAACCACCATGGGGTTGATCCAGGCTCACTATATTAACAACACTACGCCGATGAGTAACTAGATACCTATAGCACAAAGAACCTCTAGACCGATGAGGTCATTTCTGTGGATGATCGTACACTTGGGAGGAGCCAAGAGTCAGCATGTGGCCACCAAGGCCCAGGTACTACTAGCGCTGGATTGCTTACAACCATAGATATTCGATTGGTGTGAAGGTGTTGTTCGCCGTGTTCGAGAAGAGTTGACAACCTGCAAGACCCGGTCCCAAAGAGAGTTTGGGTATGGCACACTGATTGTCTCGTTCATACTAGAGAGAGTGCCCGCTATGAGGCCTCTAATGATCATGGATGCTACTGGACCATGAGAGCCTAGATAGGGTCGATGGTCCACCTTGATGCCTCGGACTGGAGAGGGTCCACTTCGACATTTCTTCGATGATGAATTCTTTGAGTGGCTTAACGACCATATACTGATGATCGAGGATTATCCCTATGCAAGGATGAACCTCACAAGAGATCCAAAGTTGAGATTGCCACTTGGAACTCAGTGGGGGCCAATAGGTAAGATGAGAAATCAACTGCTTCCAAGTATTTTTTTTGTCTTTTGAATATTTATGCAATTTTTTTGTTTAATGGGTGAAAAAGAGTTTTGACATGAAGCACATTTCTTGACACCGATGTGGCACCTGTACGACTTGTTGGAGCCCCTTGCTATGTACAACGAGGAATGCAGCGACATGGGGCTGGAGCAGTAGTAGAGGCCGCGACAACCGCCAAAGAGGGAGATGATACACACAGTTTGCACGAGTTTGCTAGGAACCTCGAAGGATTGAGCATGGGTGTGCTGCCTTTTCCCATGAGGGAGATCCCGATTCATCTACAACGACACACAGTGGGTGTGCTAGAGATATTCTTAGTGCCTCTGAGAAGGTTAGCGAGAGCATTTTTCTGCTATCATGAGCAACAGGCTCACCAGGAGTAGATATAGATGTATAGATGTCAGAGCAATGCTTAACAAAGCTAATTTTGTATAAAACACCCAAGTTTTGGAGAGTTTTCTGATGTAACCGATTGGACAAGACATACACACACACACACAGATATATATATATATATATATATATATATATTTTTTTTTTTTTTTTTGGTGATTTTGATATTGTATTTTTTAATTTTTATGATGAAAAATGTACACTCATGCATGACTCTTTCTATAGTAAATGTGACAAATGCCAATCCAATAGATAATTTGCTAATGAATAAGCTAATGCATTAGATTCTCTAGGAATGTGCTCAAAAGTAATGAATTTAAATTGACATTCCAGAAGTCGTACCCTCAAGTAATAACGTAATAAAACAGGATGTTGGACACGATAAAAAATGTTCAAATGAATAATGACTAGCTGAGAATCTAACTGGACCACCACATTGGAGATGTCGCAATATGCAGCTTAAGTGAGGAGTTGGATAATCGACATATTCTCTAGCAATATTGTTGGTGGCATCACCAAGGAAGATTCCCTTGGAACCAAGTAGTTCCGACTAAGGTGTATAAAGAACCCAAGTAGCTGATGCAATGTGCCGTGTGCGATGATTGGCACCATCTGCATATCCAATGTATGGCAAGGATGACAAAGACATATGTGTAAAAGAAGAGAGTCTGTATGAGAAAAAAAACTCAAAAACTGAAAGTATTCCACACACACCAAAAAAAGACAAAACTTATATACATAAAATTACAAAGAAAATGCCCAGTAAGACACTAGGCGAAATAATTCTTCAGATAGAGCCCGTTGCGGGGCTCAGCGAGTGGGATTCCAATACAATCCCAAAGTTCATAGGCCCCTTTAGAAAGGACCTTCGTGACGACATATGGATTGAGCCATAATAGTTGAAGTGTTCATGACCCCAAGAGGTCGTGTTTCTAATCGTAGAGTAGAACGAGATTGCCCTCTTGGAAAGAACGATGATTGACAGATTTTTTGTATTGAGCTTTAACTCGGCGCTTGTGGGCTTTGAGGGCCAGTGTGGCATCTCGACAAGTTTCTTCCAATTGATTGGGCGAGAGAAAACGCTCTTCTTCGGCAGTAGTTCCGGGTAGGAGTTCAACGACCAATTTAAGTGATGGAATCTCACACTTGATTGGGAGAACTGATTCCATACAATATGCTAACTGGAATGGTGTGAATTCTATAGCAGTCTTCACTGACGTTCGATATGCCCATAACGTAGAGTATAACTTTTGATGCCATGTGGTTTTATGTTTTCTGACTCACCGACGAATCATGGTCTTGAGGACGCCCTTTACGGCTTCGACTTAACCATTAGCTTGCGGATAGTAGTATGAAGATTGATCTTGTAGAAAACCTAGCATGGAAGTTAACTCCTTCATCATTTGGTTATGAAAGTGTGAACCATGATCTGTGGAAATTGAGCGGGGTACACTGAAATGTCAGATAACCTGATTGAATAGGAAAAGAGTAGCAGTTTCTCCATCAGCCCGGAAAGTGGGAATGGCTTCAGCCCATTTTATGAAATAGTCGACCGCAATTACAATGTAGTTGTGTCCATCAGTGGAAGTGGGATTTCATGTTACGAAATATATTCCCCATTTAGCGAAAGGACCAACGGAGATGGCTGGATGCAGAGGGGCAGGGTGAGCGCACATTTTCATTGTAAAAATTTGACACAGATGGTACTTATGGACCGAAGTGACACATTCTTTAAACAAAGTGGGCCAGTAGTATCCTGCACACAAGATTTTCTGGGCAGTAGCTATGCTTGAAAGATGAACACCACACGCCTCGGTGTGGTAGTCATTTAAAATGTGTTCTGCCTCAGTAAGGGTGAGACAACGTCGAAGAACTGTATCGACACCATGACGATATAGAGTATCGTTCAACATAAGATAGTGTTTCGCTTGGTGACGAATGTGACAACGGTCATTTGACCTGAGAGTTGGGTGGAACCGTTGAGTTTGGAGGTATACAAGAATGTCCCCATACCAAGGATTAGTAGATTCGACCAGATAGACAGATTCATCAGGAAATGGATCATGAGCTACTTCCTCTGGGTCAACTCTGGGAAGATTCGACAGTAATTCGACGAAGACTAGAGATTTCTTAGCTTTGGCAGCAGTGAAAACCAAATCAAATTGTTGGAGGATTAAAATCCATTTGGAATATTTTCCTCCAATGATTTGCTGAGACAATATGTGTCATATGGGATTCTCCAAAGCAATGATGGTAGTCTGTTGCAACAATATGTAGTGTCAGAGGTGGGTGACAGCGAAGACCACAGTGAGAGATATTTTCTGAATGAGACCATTTGACATATAATAAATCACATGCTCACTATCGTCATCGTGAACTTGAACCAAAACCATTCCTAGGGAGGATGGTGAGGCTGCCAGGTAGAGGAGAAAGTCACGCGAATAGTTGGGGGCACCAAGAAGTGGGGTAGAAACGAGTGCCCATTTCAGGGCGTCAAATGATAGTTGAGCTTGATCATCCCATAGGTATGGTACCCCTTTATTGAGTAAGCGCATAAAGTATTTTGTCATCTCGGCATAGTTTACGATGAAGCAACATAAGAAGTTTTCATTCCCTTGCAAACGTTTGAGTTGTTGGATGGATTGTGGTGAAGGTAATTCAATAATTTCCCTTACCTTATCGGGATCAACCCTAATACCGTTCTTGGAGATAATGAATCAAGAAGACGTCCAAACTTGACAAAAAATACGCATTTATGCGGATTTAGACGGATGTCGTAGAACCTACACTGAGCAAAGATTTATCTAAGATGCGTAAGGTGATGAGCTCGTTTCTTGGAATGGGCAGGAAGATCATCCAAGTAAGCTTGTACAATGTGTCTAATATCGTGAAATGCATAGTCCATGGCCCTTTTAAAAGTGGCTCTAACATTCTTTAGACCGAATGGGAGCTTTCGATACGCAAATGTGCCCCAATTACAAATGAAGGCGGTTTTATGCTGGTCATATTTTTTAATCGCAATCTGGTTAAATCCCGAAAATCCATTCATAAAGGAGAAAGATTCGCATCCGACGGAATCATCGATAATATGATATATAAGCAGAGTAGGATAATTGTCTTTTAGACAAGTGGCGTTCAGATCACGATAGTCAACACAGACTTGGATGGTGCCTTGTTTCTTATCTATGGGAACCATATTGGATACCCATTCTGTCAAAGGAATGGGATAGATGAAACCAATGTGTAAGAGTTTTTCGACTTCTATCTTGATAGCTGTTGCTTTGCGAGGGTGGACAGGTTGGAGCCTTTGTCAGACAGGCTTGGAATTGTCATAAATCTTGATTTAATGCTCGACTATAGAAGGATCTATTCTGGGAATTTCATCGTAAGACCAAGAAAAAACATCACGAAACTCCTTAAAAATGGATGTGAAGCATGGAATTTCCTCGGGACCGCAATATGCTCAAATCTATATATTTTCCATGATATCTGTTTTGACTGAGATATCTATGAGCATGGTCTTAGAAATATTTCCCATGTTTCCTTCTACATCGATAGTTTGAATAGTCGTATACACGGATGAAACGATCTCAGGTGGGTCGAAAGACGAAATTTGTATAGTGATCGCGTTCGAATCAGACATCGAAGCATGATGGTGAAACTCTCCCCAAGGTCGTTCTTCTAGAGACATGATCTCTTAGATAGCTTCGTCCGTAGGCAAAACTTCATCGAGGAGATATTTAGAAGGAACATTATTGGGCGAGAGGATGGTACCATTGGTAGAAACCAAAGCAGTGGAGGGTTCAGATGCTGATTGGATGGCTTGATAAGCCAAATCAGCTGGTGATAGTGGCATTTGATCTCTGTAGGAATCAATTTCTGAAGGCGCCAGTAGGATCCAAGTGTTGATAGAGCAAACAGTGTGTGGAACCTCAGGCGACTGGAGAGGAAAGCAACCCATAAGGTAATATTCCTTCAGAATACCGGTACCAACACTGACATAAGAGTTAGGAACTCCTCCTACTAAGGGCACAATGCTGCTATGTAATGTGGAATAATCGGGGGTGAAAAATGATAGCTGGTCCACTGTAACTATCTTCCCATCCAATGGAAAAATGATGAGTCGGAAAACCGAAGTGACAATGGCAGTCATCGCATAAGACCAACTGCAACCCAAAAGAAGATTATAGTCGAGATGGAGATCTACAACTTCGATGTCCACAATTATCTTTCCACTAAGTGTAATGGGGTAGCTATAAAGGTAGCCTTTTGGGAGGAAGGTGTGTCCATCAAATGATTTAAGGGAATTCAACAACAAAGACAAAGTGGGAGAACCCAAAGTGAGCCAACACACAGTGGACATTATGCAGGTAGAAGCACCTTCGTCTATGATAATGTGATGGATTGGCCTCCCTTTCAAAACAACTTGAACCTGGAAAGCAAGATGGTGTGAAAGGAAAGGTTTACAATTTTCCATGTCGAAAATGGCTAGCATAGAATCCTGGGGGTTAATTCCACCAATGGATGAAAGCAGAGCTTTCCTTTGCACTGGGCAGGTTTGAAACACTTCGAGTGCAGACATAGATGATAGTGCTTGTGCCAAGTCTTCAATAATGTTGTAGTTCTAGGCAACACGTGTAGAGGTGTTATGAGTCATGCGTTGAAGGGTCCCTTTGGGGGGATGAATGACAGGGTCAGCAATAGGCCTTTCGATATGAATATCATTAGGCGGTGTTGGATTCAAACTTGAAACAGGTTCATGAGCATCAATGATAGATTTCCATAGGTTTTGGCTCAATTTTGGAGTTCAACAGTCTCCATGCCATAAATGGCAGATGATCCTTCACCAGAAGGATGAGCGCCACCATTGCCCCTTGGCGGGGGTTGTGGCGGGTTTGCAACCATGTGTTGCTGTTGCTGTGGATTAGGGAAATGATTGTGAAGGAAGGCATGTGTCCTTCCAGAGTCCTTTTGCGTAATAAAATTTGTGCATTCTTGCATCCGAGGACATTTATATGTCAAGTGGTCCTCCACATAAATTTTTCAAGCCTAATCTAATAGTTTTATCCTTTCCTTTGTCAGTTTTAGCAACGTTTCTCTGATTTGGATTATTCTGAGTGTTGGGCTGCTCTTCAGAAGGAGAAGTATTTTTATTATTCTTCTTGTTCTTACCGCTAGGTTTTTGTGTAGACTGCACAGAGTGTACCTCAGTGGTGGGAAGAGCAGCTGATTGGGTAGGGGCGGTGGCAGCCGAAGATGGCTTGGAAGCGTTCCCGCTGAGCTGTTTTATAGCTACACCGGAAGTTGTGCCAACAAGGCCGTCGGCATGCGCTCTAGGTAGCTGAGTAGTGGGAGGATTTGGGTTGCCAGAGGCATGGGGGAGTAATTCATACAATGTGCCAAATTGCGAATAGATGAGATCCAGATGCTGTGCACAACGAATGGATTGGTCTTCTGTGACAACACCAGACAGACATATGTCCTTAGCAAGGGGTGGCAAGAGTGACTTGCAAAACGAGTTCGATAATAGATGATCCAGGATTGACACTTTGACTAACCTTCGCCTACGTCTCCATTCATGAATGTGATCAGAGATGTGGGTGGCGGTATATTGGCGCATCGAGGTTAAGAGCTCCGTTCTGGTTTCGTATTGGATAGGTAGTTGAAAGTTCTTAAGAAATTCCATTGCCAAGGCACCAAAAATAGTGACTGCAGCTCGTGGTAACTTGATGTACCATTTGGCAGTGTTACCTGTGAGAGTGCGGGGAAAGAGCCTGAGCCGGATACTATCATCCACCATGGAATTAGAAACAAACCATAAATTAAAGGTGGTGATATGTGTAGCCAGATCCTCCCCTTGTTTCCCTTCGAACTTAGGGATGTTTGATGGAATCTTATGTGGTACAGGAGGCGAAAGCGGGTTATGATTGATGTGATCATTGGTCAATTTATATATATCGGGGATGTCTAAAGTTGCTAAGGATGGAAATTACGTTGTTGCTCCCGAGTCTAACCAATGAGGTGTTGGATGACCATTTGGGTCATAGGGTCATCCCATCAAAGTGTTTCCAACGGGATAAGTAGGACACTGCTGATAATAATTTCCAGCTAGTGGAGGTGTAGGGATGTAAGGTTGTTGTCTGTAGGGGATATTTTATTGGGGAAAAATGGTTGGTTTCCCCCAGGGTAATATTTCCCCCCTTGACCCAATTGGTTTTGGGGAAGGGTCGCCCAAATATACGCGATAGAGTTAGCTTTTGGCATACTACTAGTCGCATAATTTACCATTGGCATAGACCCTACACCATAAGGTTGACCACTAAGAGGAATGGCATTAACAATTGATGGAATTGCTTGTCCCATAGAATGTAGAGGTACAGAAGTCCCCCCTGGTATGTAAGTGTTGGTAACGCTGCCCCCTGGCATAATAACCGAGGGGTTCGAACTCAACAATGGATTCCAACCGAAAGGGTTGCTGAAGGGAACCAAGGTAGCCCCGCTAGTGGAAGAAGAATTCGGAGGTCCAGGAGCACACACGATAGGAGCAGATACCGAAGAGGTTGGGATTCCACTCACAATTGTTGTGACCAAGTTGCTAGGACCAAGCATAGTCTGTTTACTAAGGTTTCCTGTCAGCTGTGAAGAACTGACAACTGGCGGGGAAGATGGTGGTGGAACCGATTTGGCCACCAACGGAAACGACCCATAGGTCGCATCTTGTGTAGTGGATGTGGGTGCAACCGAATACATGGCTGGTACTGGTGCTACCTGAATCAATAGTGGCCCCAACGGGTCAGTGAGAATAGGATTATAAGGAGGTACAACTCCTTCAATGAAAGGATCGTTAGGCAACTTCGTAGTGTAAGGAGAAATGTGAAAATCAGGGGTCAACACTGGAGACTGCTCTTCCGAAGAAGGCACTGGGTCACCGAGATTTGACACCTCCCCCAGTGTCAATGGAGGGAGACCTTGCTATTGTATAGAAATATGATGAGGGTCGAAGGACACCACGATGACCAGTTAATTTTATCAAAATTTTAATGTGATGTATTGTTAAGCATCAATGATAGTAGAGCCAAACACCTAAAAAAAAGAACTCTAAAGTCAATCAATCAAGCAACCAGAGGAGTAAGACCTTGTCTGAGTACTATCATTTGTTGGAGATGAAACCCAGTATCACAATAGCATATAGAAAGAGCTGGTCATATGTACATATATGGTTACTCTTGAGCTTTGCCCGAACCTCAGATAATGGGGCCAAGCACTCTCGTGAAGATGAGTACCATCCCAAAATCCGAAGACAGATTAGGTTCGTCTGTGTTAGGTATGAGGGAAGCCCACCCTTGTATACGTCCCTAGAAGTATGGAACTATGGATACCTCAAATCACAGAAACTGTCAGGGGGGTCACGGTTGTAGACAACACGCTGTATGGGAAGAACACCTAGATCCTTGATCTAGTTTCAACATCCCCGAGGGGAACCCCAATACACAGAATGCCCACTGTTATGCGATCGAAGGCGGGCTAGCTTCTCACACACCCCAGTGTTGTCTCGCGCTTAACTCCGATATAAGTGGAGCGGTCCTAATAGTATGAGTGCAACAGGATTTTCACTCTTTAATGACACTAGTCTCAAGTTTTACGATCTTGGGAAGTTTTCTCACTTTGCCTATCTCAAGATCCTAGCCTGAACTAATGTTGGTGTAAACTCAGAAAAGTGTTATGGATTGATTTTATTAGCGCTTAATTTTAGTGTATTTGTTTATAAGTCTCTAGAGGGGGATTGGACATGTGAAATTTTATGCAACTTTGACTCAAACCATGCAGAAAATGATTTTTAGATTCAGTTCAATGAAATATTTATTTCTATAAGGAGAATTGTTTCACACATCCATGCAACAAAAAACATCCAATAATGCAGTTCAACCTAAAAATATTCAGATATCTATCCTCATTAAGAGCTATTTAACCCAAAAAAATACAAAATGAGCTATCTTAGAAAGACTAAAAAAAACTTTTTCTTTTCAAAAAGTGAATGGAACTATTATCACCAATAACATTCATTTTGGTTAGGAAGGTCATTTTTTATAGGTTTATTGTGTTAGTAAATTAATTCATGAAAATTGATGAAATTTTATGAATTGGTTATAATCCTAAGTTTTTAGAGTCCCCATATGTCATCTCATCAAGTTCATACCAGTAAAAATATATCAAAAATATGCATGCAATGGTTCAAATTAAGATTTTAGCCACCTGTCCACTTTTTCCTAAGTCCGCAGCGAAAACTATGGAAAACAGGTTGTTTTCACTACGGACTCACTTGACAAGTCCGTAGCGAATTTGCTAAATTCATAACAGAAAACGCTACGAACACGTGTTTTTCTGCACTCGCAAGATAATGTGCTCCAGGTGGATATTGGTGGCCACCTAACTATTCCATTTGGACCCCCACCATCGGTTCTTTCAGTTTTTCACTTTCAACACATCTTACTATTTTTAACAGGTTTTTGGGTCCTGAATATCTGGAGCCATTTCGGGGCCCTAATGATCGAGGTGGATATTGGTGGCCACCCACCCATTCCATTTGAAACTCCACCAGAAGTTATTTCAGTTTTTTAGTGCAGCTGAAGTTACTATTTTTAGTAGTTTTTTGGGGCCTAAACTTTCGAAGCTGTTTTGAGGCCCTAAACGACATTTTTTGGGAAAACCAGGAGCAACATGGGTCCATGGTTTGAGGTTTTTCACACCAAAAGTTGTACTCCTCGGATATATATTTCTAACGAGGTATGATGCGCGTCAAACGAAGATCATATGCTAAAGTTACATCCCCAGGAAGTTGAAACACCAATTTACCCAAACGGGGCCCATAGTTTTGGCGCTTCATCTCCTACGGTTAGGTTTTTGGATGTTTAGGGTTTTATATTTTTTCTCAACAATAAATAGGCCTTCGAGCCTCATTGTAACACAGTTTAGAGGCATGTATCCACCACATCTCTTCTCAAAGATAAGCTACCATCGCTATAGCTAGTTTATTTCCATTATGTTTGTAAACATATTTCAGTTATTTGATATTAATGAAATGAAGTATTATTTTCACTGCATCTTTGTGTTTATTTATATTTCTATATTTTATTGCGTTCCTGCATAAAGCTGGATCAACAGTATCAGAGCGTTCTTCTCTTTCTTTGTTTTTCTTTGCATGTCCCCAATGAGGTCATGGTATAAGGAGTTAGGGTTCGATCTGGTTGAACCCTTGCAAGATCAACCTCGCAAACCCTGACGACCTCCCATGACAGAAGAAAAGAAAGATGAGGGAGCAGGTGATCCTATCAAAATATTACTTGAGGAGGCCCTTTAGAAACAAAGGAATGCGATGATGGATAACTTTGCTCAAATCCTTCAATGACTACCCACCTACGGCGTGTTTGCATCCAACAACCACTCTGGAGGCGCCACTCCCTTCAAGGTACAGGTAAACTTTGAAATTCCTATATTTGAAGGCCAGATAGATGCAGACGCCATAGATAGATGGTTGAATTTTCTAGAAGGTTATTTCTCGGTCCATGTTTTCTCCGACCGAAAAAGATTATATCTGCACTTCTCAAAGTCGCCCCCATGTCAAAGACTAGTGGGAAACCTACTGTGAGAAAAAAGACGAGGGGGAACCCTCTTTGTTATCAACTGCACCCACTTGGAATTCATTTTGAGACGACATCAAGGAACAAAAATACCCCATGGGGAGCTATGAGGACAAGTACATCCAATATACCACGTTGCGGCAACAAAGAGATCAAGATGTGCACGAACTGATGAAATTGTTCCATACCCTACGCACAAAGTTGGGTTTTAAAGATTTAGAGAGAAATTTGGTGCTCAAGTACTGCAGATGTCTACATAGACACATTCAAGATGAAATGGAGTTCCTCGACATTACCTCGCTTGGCATGACATATCGCTATGCTACCAAGATTGAACATAAATTTAAGCAGAAGAAGGGAGAATTTGGATCCGCGAATCCGAAGCAAGGGAAAGGCGCCCCTGAACCACAAAGCAAGGGGCAGAGCCAAAGCGGGGCGACTTAGAACACCACCAAAAATCCAAAGAAGGACACAAGGAAGTGGCATGAATTCAATAACAGCCCCACTCACAGCACAACAGAGTGTCAGGCCAAACAGTCACTAGTGGTCGAACTGAAGGCACCCAAATCAGATGCATGTTATGATACTGAGCCAGAACTAGACAAGGGAGATGAAAATGTTAAGCAAATCATTGATACAGACCCCAGTGCCATTGTTTCCACCACTAAGCTCTAGAGGGAGGATCCAGAGGATCCAGAGGAGGGGGAGCACCTCTTCCATTTGCAGATGTGGGTGAAGGGTTCTCCACTGCAATTTCTTGTCGATAGCGGAAGCCAAAAGAACCTCATTTCAGCAGAGGTCGTGAAGCGGCTCAAACTACCGAACATAGCACACTCGCAGCCGTATACCATCTGATGGTTTCACCCAAGGAGAGATCTGCGCGTTTGCCAACAGTGTCGCCTTCCATACAACATCAAGCCATTCATGGATGACGTTTTGTGTGATGTTTCTCCCCTTGATGTAACTGATGTATTATTTGGCCAACCATACTTGTGGAAGCGACATGCTGTGTATGAGTCTAGGTATTTGGAGTGTAAAAACTCTGGTAAACTTGAATAAGTATATATTATTATTGATAAAAGATGAGATGATTACAATGGGGAATCAACAAGGCTTTAAATACAACCTTACGGTGTCCCTTGGTGAAGAGGCATGATCGTTGATCATGCCCTTTCACTTAATAAACCTAAGATAACCATATTTAACTAATAATTAATAAATTATACATAAATTATACATAACATTGCCCCTCTCTTAAAGATGCTTTGTCCTCAAAGCATACGTAAGGATGGACATTGTTGACGAACGCCTGGGTTTCTCGAGAGGCGGGCTCTTGCTTCCCACATTTTTAAAAGATCGTGGAGCATCTCCTTGAGTTCAATATTTTGGTGATGTGGATAGCGACAATATTTGATATTGATAGGGTCGGGTCCTTTATTGACTTATATTGGATGTTCGTGTTCCCTATTAGGAGGCATTTTTATTGGCAGTTCTTGGAAGACTTTTTTGTGTTTCTGAACTATTCCTTGTTCTTCTGGAGACTCTTCATGGTTCCTTTTTGTAGATAACATTTCTAATTGATGAAATTGTACTATAGAGGGTGGCGCTCCTTTTCGAATCATCTTTGTCATCTGAGATGACGATCCGATGTGATTTCCTGGGGCTTGGAATCCATACAACTTGTGCTTCTGCCCTTTCCATTTAAAGCTTATAAACTGCTTCTGATCGTTGGCAGAATAAGTACCTAAAGTTTGTAGCCATTGAATTCCTAAGACCACATCTACTCCTTGTAATGGCACGGTGTAGAATGGAGATTCTAAATTAAAATTTTGAATCTGCAATTTGACCTTATAGCATTTCCCTACCTTCTCAATTTTCTTACCATCGGCCACCATTACCTTCATATTGGGCATGGGAAATGTAAATATGTTGAGTCTTTTGGCCATGGTCGAATCTAAAAAATTGTGGGTACTACCAGTGTCAAGGAGAACCATTACATTGTTCTTCTTAATATGTCCTTTTAGTTTAGTGTGTGAGGTTGTGATACACCTGTCATAGCTGATAAGGACATTTGCGTAATGCTTCCGTCATCTAGTTCTAGAGTGGCTGCATCTGATTCATCATTGTTAGAGTCATTAGTTGCTTCACAATTATACAGATTCTTTGTCTCATTTCTTTTTGCGCACCTATGATTAGGGTCCCAATTTTCACCGCAACGTTTGCACTTGCCCTCTCTCATCCTTTGTATTTCCACGTCATATTTTTCTTCTTCACGAAGATGGGGTGGGACATATTTCGTGTTATCTATATTTTCAGATTGAGGAAATCTTTGTCTCGAATATACTCTGTCTGATTTTGACCATGATAACCTTTCAAATTTATTTTCAGCAGCTTTTGGTTTTTGCCTTGATAGTTCTATTGATGTAATGTTGTGAAGTTCGAGCTCTTCTTGTATATGGATTTTAAGTCTTGAGATGAAAGACTGGATTAGACGAGATTCTGACAATCCCTGTACTCGTGTTGCCAAGGTCTCCCATTCTCGAGTGTACTCATCCACATCTCCTTTTTGGAGTAATTTGATGAATGTTGAAAAAAACTTTTCCTCTTTTATACCTTGGAATATTTTAAAGAATGCATCCTTAAATTTCCTCCAAGTGATAGCAAGTGTCATATTTTTCCACCACATATACCAATTATATGCTTCTCCTTCCATTTTCATGGAAGCGTGCTTAATTTTTTCGTCATCACTATCAATGTCATAAATCTCAAAATATTCTTCGGCTTTATTAAGCCATGCAACGCTATTTTTTTCATTACCGTCAAACTTAGGTAGCTCGATTTTTGCTCTTCGATGATATGCTAACGGTGGGACGAGAAATGGGTATTGATTAGCAAATGAATTCTAGAGCTGTTTATTTTGAGAATCTGCATTACTATCTTCATGATGATTTGGGGAATCAGTTATTTCCTGATGCTCTTCTGAGTTCTCTGAATCAACGGAATTGTTCTGTTGATTTTGTTCCATATTAGGGGATATGGGTCTTTGTGTCTGACTTATCTTATCATTTGTCTTATCGAAGATTTCTGTCATCTTTTTCATTGCTTCGCTAAGATTTTTTGTGGCCTCGTTATGATTTAGCCACATTTGTCTTTCTAATCGATTCGTCATATCTTGAAATTTTTTGATATCGTTGGAGTTTCCTGCAACTGTACCTTCGAGCCTGACTAATCTTTTTCCAAAGTCATCAAAATTATTATTGATTTGTTTCTCAAGATCCAGCAATTTTTTTGGAAATCGACCATCGACATTGATGACGTTATTGAACGCGTATGTGGTGGTGAATATTTATCCGCCAGTTTTTTTTTTTTCCTTTTTTATTTTATTTTATTTTATTTATTTAAATAATAATAATAATAATAATAATTATTATTATTATTTTTTTCTTTTTTATTTTTATTTTTTAATTAATAACTAAATAAATGCTATATAGTAATTATAATTAATATACAATTTTTAATTATATATTACCAAAGGTTACGACTAGGCAGAAGTAATTATAATTAATATATAATATTTAATTATATATTACCAAGGGTTACGACTAGGCAAAAATAGGGAAGGGAGATGTTTTAGAGAAGCACAACGTTTGAGATGACGTAGCACATAGGGGTTGATGAAGGAACATGAATTGTAAACGGAACAGGCAACGTGGATGATGGCGGACAAGGCGGTGGAAATGACACAGACAGGGGCGGCGGGAGCAGGTGGGTAGGAGACGTGGGAAGGAACCGAGGGGTGGGTATGCCACGGAAGGGGTCAAGGGAGGGTTGGCCGCGGGAGGGCCAAAAGACTGCAGGGGAGGAGGGTGTCGAGGGAGATGGGCAGAAGGTGGAGGAAGGAAGGGTGGGCAGGAGGTCCAAGGAGGGAAGGTGGGCAGAAGGGACAACAGGGTGCAGGGAGGCGGGGAAGGCGGAAGGTCCTAGGGAGTCGAGAAAGGTTGTGAGTAGAGGTGACAGGATGGCCGAGGGAATGGCCACGGGAGGGGTCGAGGGGAATGGTGTGAGCGGATGAAGGGAGGGCGGAGTGTGGTGTGGGGGAAAGAGTCGAGGGGTGAGTGGAGTGAAAATTCTAGAATTTGCGTGGATTTCAAAGCGGCCGAGGGGTGTAGCCAAGTGTGAGGGTTGGTTTGCATAGAGGGAGAGTGCGAGGGGGTGGGTTTGCGTTGGGTTGGATGGGTGAAGTGATAAGGGGAAGGGGCAAGTTGTAGAGGGGTAGGGATGGGGTGAGAATGAGGGAAATGGGAATGGGAGTGTAAGGGGGTCAGGAATGGGAATGGGAGTGCTATGTGAGGGGGAAGAGGGAAAAAAAAATTCGGGGGAGGAAAAATCTGTAATTTTTTTTTTTTAACAAATGCTGCCCACAAGCACTCGATTTAAAAAAAATATGCAATTCTGGAATTTTCTTGTAATTCCTTAATTCTTTGGTGATCACACAGATCCTGAAGAGCGACTGATCCGATACCAATGGAGTGTAAAAAATCTGGTAAACTTGAACAAGTATATATTATTATTGATAAAAGATGAGATGATTACAATGGGGAATCACCAAGGCTTTAAATACAGCCTTACGATGTCCCTTGGTGAAGAGGCATGATCGTTAATCATCCCCTTTCACTTAATAGACCTAAGATAACTATATTTAAATAATAATTAATAAATTATACATAAATTATACATAACAGTCTCGTGCTATTATTATTACTTTGGGAAATAACTTGTACATGATACCGAAGGTGGTACCGCCTCTTGTCATCTCTTTGACTACTACAAAACAATGCAGTAAGATTGTTTCCCAAACCAGGAAATTTATTTTCCTTACAACTCCCTCATCGAGAAAGAATAATATTGTGGCCACAACCTCAAAATAGGGCTCCGCTGCACGACTGCAGCACATGGAAAAATTCATGGAGGAATACGAGGACATTTTCTCCTTACTCATAGAGGTTCATCTACACTATGAGGACAAACAGTCCATTGAGCTGACCCCCGACGCACCGCCGCCTGATGTTTCCATAATTCATGTGACTACATAGACAAAATCCACACATGTACTGTCTGAGGCTGATAAAGAAACCAAATTTACTGAATGCATCAAGCATGTCTGCCTGCAGGTCCATGACATCTTTGACAAATCTAATACCCAGTTCAACAGAATTAGCCTCATCTCATGGAGGATTGCAAAAAAATGGGGACCATTTCTTCCTAAGGGGGGAGGAATGATCCAGGTGGATATTGGTGGCCACCCAACTATTCCATTTGGACCCCCACCATTGGTTCTTTTAGTTTTTCACTTTCAACACATCTTACTATTTTTAGTAGGTTTTTGGGTCCTGAATTTATGGAGCTGTTTTTGGGCTCTAATGATCGAGGTGGATATTGGTGGCCACCCAATTATTCCATTTGAAATTCCACCATCAATTCTTTCAGTTTTTTAATTCCAGCCCAAGTTACTATTTTTAGCAGTTTTTCGGGTCTTGAACTTCCGGAGCCGTTTTGAGGCCCTAAACGACATTTTTTGGGAAAACCGGGAGCAACATGGGTCCATGGATCGAGGTTTCTCATACCAAAAGTTGTACTCCTCGAATAGATATTTATAATGAGGTATGATGCGCGTCAAACGAAGATCGTATGCCAAAGTTACGTCCTTGGGAAGTTGAAACACCAATTTACTCAAACAGGGCCCATAGTTTTGGCACTTCATCTCCTACAGTTAGGTTTTTGGATGTTTATGGTTTTGAATTGTTTCTCAACAATAAATAGGCCTTAGAGCCTCATTGTAACACAATTCAGAGGCATGTAGCCACCACATCTCTTCTCAGAGATAAGCTACCATTGCCATAGCTAATTTATTTCTATTTTGTTTGTAAACATATTTTAGTTATTTGATATTAATGAAATGAAGTATTATTTCCGCTGCATCTCTGTGTTTATTTCTATTTCTATATTTTATTGCGTTCTTGCATAAATTCGGATCATAATGGGTGAGGTGTCAAGTTGTAAATGGATAGAGGTCAGACTGAGGTCATGTAAATAGTTGTTTAGAGTCATGGTGCATGTGTGATCATCATTATCATCCCATCATTCCATTTTTCTTTCCTTATTTGGCCTCCTTCCTCTCGCATTCAATCTTACTTTTTTCAAATCTGAATCCTTGTGAGCTTCTGGCTGCCACCTTTTCCCTCTCTTTCCTGAGTATAGATGTTGCTGCTGTCTTAAAGAAGGTTTAGCCTCTGTCTGCAAGCTTCTTGCTGTGCGTAATTATCTTTTGTAGGTGTCATATTTCCAAGGAGGCCAGCACTGTGTTGAGAGGAATGAACATGCATAAAAGGACCAAAAAAGGGGGTTCAATGGTCAGGTATGAGCCAATGGATTTAAGATTGGTAAAAAAAAGATCCAAGTTTATCAGCAGCCTTCACCAGTGCTAGTTTCATGAGGTTTTTCTAGAAGTTGTAGGGGTATCATGTCCAAGTTTCCAAGGATTTTGCAGTGAATTTTGTTGGCACTGCTTCAAAGGTGGGTGTGCTAAATTTTGTGGTTTCTCCTGAAACTATTTCCCAAGCTACAGAGATTCCAAGGACAGGGGAAGAGTGGTTTAAAGCCACCAAATTCAAATTGTAGAACTGTGATGAGTTCCTGAAGCCTGAGCACATTAGAGTGGACATGACCTCAGGGACACCAAGAAGCTGTCTCAAAGAAAATCAATCCAAACTCCTGTTCGTGATTTAGAAGTATTTCACATGTGAAGGGAGGTTTCATATGATATATCAATATCACTTCAGGATTTTTCTCCATTTCAATGGTAAGCAGCTTTTGGACCTTCCATTTTTCTTATTCAGAATCTTAGGCAAAATGTTTGATAAAGTACAAGATAGGCTTGAGGGTAGTGAAACCTCTACCTTCCATTATGGATTAATTAAGCTTCTGGTCATGGAAGAGTTGAACAAATTAAATAGAGTCTTGGCCAAATTTATGTTTCTAAGTGGTTATGAAGTGGATGTGTTGACTCCTAAGAAAACACCTAAATCAAAGACCAACTCTTCAAGTAAGAATGATGAGCCCATAGCTGAAGCAAAGGGTGGACAAGAAGGATAAATGCAACCAATTACAGAGCCCATGGAGGTTGAAATGGAACATTTGGAGATGAAATATTTACCTCAGGCCACACCTTCAAGTAGCAAGCCTAAACCTAGCATAAAGAGTCATGGAAGAATCATTAGGAGACAAACAGTGGGAAAAGGAAATCTTGATGATATTTTACAAGCCATAGATATAGAAGAAACTCCCGTGGTCAAAGCTATGGAGGTAAAAGGAGGTAAGAAGAAAAATAAAGGCCTCACTGCCAAGAAACTTGATTTTTCAGGTGAAAATGCAGGTTTCATATTTAAAACAAGAAAACCTCTCACTAGATTGCAACTTGCTAAAGGTATCAAGGTTGACAAGAAGACTGAAGAGACAGAAAAGGGAAAACAACCTATGGTAGAAGACATCATTGACCTATCCCCAACAAAGGAAGAAATTATCAAGCATAGGAAAGGCAAGGAGAAGGCCACTTAAAAATCTAAAGTGGAAATTTTAAAGGAGAAGTTGAGGGAAGCTCGGGAAGAGGTCATTGAAACAACGCTGGAGTTGGAAGAGGCTAAGAAAGAAATAAATATGGTAGAGGAGTTCAAGGAGAAAGTAAATGAACATATTAATTAATATGATGAGGCCATAGAAAATTATAAGAAATTGATGAAGAGAACCCTCCCTCTATGCAGAGTGATGAAGCACACAAGGAAAAGGAACATCTGGCTGCAGGCAGAGAGAAATAAGCTCAAAATTCAAGTGAAGGAGTTGGAGGTGCAGATAGAAATGTTAGAAACAAAACTAAAGAAAAATGGCTTAAAGATGACAGTGATAAATGAACCTGTTGAAGCTAAAGCCACTGCTGCCAATGATGAAGCTACTGTTGCTTGAAAGGGGGTAAAATACCTTTTATTACTTCAAACAATAAAAACTAATATGCTAGCAGGAAACCAAGCACAAATATCCAAAACACAGAAGCCAAAATAACAGCCAACAACTCAACAACTAGGGAAATAATAGTAGGGGTGAAATAACAAGTTTTAGGATGGGTAACATTGCGTAGAAAGGAGTATAATACGTTAATAGCAGGACTAACACATTATTCTCAAGTAGGAGATGCGTTATAAATCTTTGGAAAACACACAGGGGGTGCCTTACTGAGGATAAATTTCATATAATGGTCAGGCAAGGTCTATTTTGAACAATGTGAGCTGATGAAATGGTCACATAGCATATGAAGTGATTAGAAGGGGATGTAAGAAGAACAGGAAGTGATAGAGGGAAAGAAAAAAAGGCTCGGAAATAAACAACCGGGGACTAAGGATTAGTCCCCAGTGGAGTCACCATTTCTGCTCAAGGGTAAAATGCACGTGGTAGCTGGAGTAAGATCCCTCTTGGGCCTTCCCGGGACCCAAGGCAGACAGTTAGATTAGCTGCAGAATTCACAAAGAAACTACATACATGTTCATACTAATGCTTGATTGAAAAAATGAAGTATTGAAGGATTACCTCAATGTATAAGGAAAATATGTTGGAGAGCGCAATGCAGTGTGGCAGAAGTCCTCCTCACTAGCTCCAAGTCTGAATCTTGCAAACAAACAACGAACTAGCGTAATCTTCACAGTATTATCACTAGAAACAATATAATAAGTACATAATCAAACAATAAACCATGTAGATCTAAGCCACTTATAACATATATCTTAAACAAATAAATAATATATGCATCAATAAGGCACCAAGTGGACAAAATAGAGGCAGTTATATTATTCAAAGAAGGAAGATTAAAACCATCAGTTTGGTCATGCTTCCCTCAGTCCTTCGACTCCTAGTTCTCTCTCCTCAATATCTAAGTGTGACAATGCTTAGGCCAAAAGTTATCAGTGAACCTAGCCAACCATGAAGCCTCACACTCAACAACAAAAGTTCACTCTTCACACAATCAACCTTTCGACCCTTAACAATGAGCCCTAGCCTCCAATTAGAAGAGTTTGGGAGGATCAACCTTGACATTCTTCTCCATTAGTTTGAATAGGAAAAAATCCATGATGTTTCCATGATTTTCCTAGCTTTTGCCCTATTTGGATGTGTTAGCATAGTTCTTTGCTAAGTCATGAGTCCATTTTATATTTTTGTTTTTAGGATTAAACTTCGGAGTTTTTTTTGTTTATTTATTTATTATTATTATTATTTTTGTCGCCACCAGAATTTTCGAAAGCACCTGTTTTATTCTTTTCGGACAATATGTTATATTCCTGTTTCTGTTTTTTTTGTTTTTTTCCTTTTACTCCGATGCTGCTAGAAATTACGGAAGCATACTCTGTTTTTAAAAAATAAACGAAAAAGTGCATCCGATTTTGTTAGGCCACGTGTTGTAGTGTAAAAACGCTTCAATTTATTTATTTTTTATTTTTTTAATATTTCATATCTCATGATACGTGTCATATGCAGTTAGTTTAGTTGAATTCAAGTCATGGTATACGTTAATTCCTATGTGTCAACCCACATTAATACACTTAACCGTTAATCCCGTCCTGCCTGTCAACCCCAAGTCAGTTAACGTATGTCAAAGTACATGTTTTTATGAACGCAGGAGATCATGGTCATCAAAATTAACGAAATGACTGTTGGGATGGTCACACAACAACGCTGTCAGAAATTTCGGCCAATAATCAGCAAGACAGCGGAGGTGACTGCCAGTCACAAATCCCCTTGTCTCAAGCCATATGGAGCTTTTAATACAAAAATATGCAGCCAACTGAAGGTAATAATGGCTATCACATGGTGCACATCACGGTGAGGGATATTTTCCATAATGAAAGTCGATTTGCATGGGGTGATGAACCATAGTTTTTGTTTTAAAACCACCGAAAAAACAGGAGCATGATCATTTGAGAGTTTAGCTATTAGAGATTGAATTTCTTAGAGTTGTAGTTTGAGGACGAGTCTGGCTTTCAGACAAGATTTCAAAGGAGAATACAAGAAACACTTGTAAGGTGAAACTCCTCCAACTCTGCCACCTATCAGTTTCAAGAGACAAAGTCATTAATTTATGAAAATGACTAAACAGGTGGAAAAATAAATCGAATTAAGACACAGGGTACAGACCTAGTGGATGCAAATTCGAGGGCAAGAAGCTTGTTTATCCAGGCAAGGTGGTATCCTCTGTGCACCAGGTTAGCGAGCTCTCACTCATGAGTAGCTTAAGAGTTTTCAAACCCTTTTAATCGATAATAAGCCACTGCTTATGGCCTTACATTGCAGGTTTATGAAGACTCCATTGCTGAAGAATTTAACCTTCCATAGGAAGGAGAGAGGTGGTTTAAAGGGAAGGTTGTCATAGGAGGAGACCTCAATAGTTTCCTCAAGTATGCACACAAAGATCCAAATTGGGCCAAGGGAATTCCAAGCAGCTATCTTAAGAATGACTGGGAAAAATTTGTTAATCTTATCAAGATATACCTCACTTATGAAAGGAGGTATACAGTTATGTTCCTCTATCACATGAGGTTTCTTTTTCATGTTGCAGGTATGAAGACCTTAAAACTGCCATATTTCTTGCTGAAGAGTCTGACAAAGATGTCAACAAGGGTCCAAACTCACACTGTTTTCTCAGAGTATAGCTTGTATCATCAAGCTCTAATCAAGGTTCTAGTTGAAGAAGAATTAGGGAAGAGAAATTAAACTTGGGATCACTTTTTGTTTTACAGGGCATACCAACCTGCACCTACACCTTCAGTTTCAGAACCACACCCTCAGTGTGCAAAAAGAAGAACAAAGAGAAAGGCAAAAAAATAAAATATCCATAAGAAGGCCAGGGCAAGAAAGAAAAGGTTTCTGCAGTTAAGGTTCAGAGAAAGTTTGAAAAAAGAGAGAGCTCCTTAGCAAGTAAACCCATATCTATGAAAATGGTGCCCCCTGCTCCTCCTTTTCCTAATGTCTACACGAGATCCTGAAGAGGAAGGTCTGCAATTGCAAATAAATCAAAAGCGCAGGTGCTATCGAAAATTCCGAAAGCACATATTCAACAGAAGATGTAGAAAGAGTATCAGCCTACAAAATCAGATGAAGAACTCCTCAAGGATGTTGCAAATGACATCAGTAGTAAGAAGAAGAAAGAAGAAGCCAAACTTGTTGCTGGTACTAGAAAGAAGCATACCAGAGACAGAAAAAAGTTTAGGCTTAAGTCCAAGGCTCTACACAATCCAAGCCTAATGACAGAGATCATTGATATTGAAGGTAAATCTGAAGGGTCAAAGACACAAAAATCCATGAAGAAAAACAAAAACAAAACCCCTTCAGAGCAGCAATTAGAGCCCTCAAAGAGAAGAAAGATACAAAAGGGTTCTAAGGAGCATAAAGCCATTGTTAAGAAAGCATCCACAAGAACAACCAGATCCAGATCAGTTGTTGACATCAAAGAAAACTTGGATAGGATCACTGAAACTACGACCCACATTGAAGGAAGGTGAAGAGGTTTTTTTTTATACAAACACATTTTTGCTTGTCAATCACAATTTTGAACAACTTAGATATCAAGGAATATAAGTCTGCACAAGATTTTCAACATTTTCTGTGTATTTTTGAAAAATAAATAGAGCATTACTGAAAATTCTGGTAGCATTCCATTTTTTGCGTAGTTACAGGTTTTTTTTGTTTTTTTGTTTGTTTGTTTTTGTTTTTGTTTTTTGTTTGTTTGTTTTTGTTTTTGTTTTTTTTGTTTTTTGTTTTTGTTTTTGTTTTTGTTTTTTTGTTTTTGTTTTTTGTTTTTGTTTTTTTGTTTTTGTTTTTTTCTTTTTCTTTTTCTGATAGCGCCTGTTTTAACTGAATTTTGACACATGTTAGCAAATTTTCTGAGCCAATTAAGAAAAGATAAGAACCCATAACCAAATGGATATAACAAGTGATGGTGAAATGTGGTTATGAGGTTGTTGGAGGTCCTTTTAAATGGAGATACATGGTTATTTAAAGACCAAAGACACAAGGAGACAAATCAGCAGAAAAAGGGGCAACATGACAACACACTCAACATTTCAGCCCAGATTTCTTCTCTTCTTTCTTATACATTTGTCCTTTCAGTTGGATTTAGATGGGATATGGATGTAATGTATTTTGACACCGATGTAATGTTAGCAGTAATGTTTCCTTCTTTTTAGAGGAGATGGAGTTGGTGCTCTCTTGCTATATATACCATTTTTAAATACCATTTCTAGGTTGGATGTTGGTCTACCTGAAGATTGAATATAATAAAAAGCCTTTTTACTTCACGCTAGAGGTTTTTGTGACTCAAGGAATATCTATTGTGTGGTGTGTCTCCTTTATTTGTTAATTTCTTCTAAAATATGAATTGTAGCAACTAGTAAGGTGTGAGTGAGGAGCTGTTAAAGGATTTAGTAGTAAATTATTTGCTTTAAGTTTTCTGCAAATTATATGTGTGTTATAGAACACGTCAATGAAGATTTCATAAATTATTTGTGGAATACTTTATACATGCAATCTATTAATGTTGTTTACTTTTCATAACCATAGTTTGTGTAAAGAGCCATCATTATAACTATGTGACTGATTAGGATAGGAATATTTCCTAAAATAGGTACCAACTATCCATCTTCTCCATTTGTACACTCTGCTCCCTTTACTACCAGTTTACCCATAAAATTTATAAATGCTACAACTTTCCAAATGCATGAAAGTTTTAAAGATTCTAAGAAAATCATTTCAAAATATTTAAGAAACCATCCCACCACTCAAACAACCCCTATAAAATTTGAAATGAACTATGATGTGTAAGACTTACTCCTTATGCAGTCAAGGAATGACTCCTTGTGATAACATATTTGGTGCCATTGTCGGGGAGGCGAATTGAAGTTTATCCTTGGGTGAATGACAAAGTTATAAGTCTGGTTCTGAGGTGTACAGTTCCAATTATCTTTTTAGACTGCTTTACACCTAGTGACTCCATTGTTGAAGTTCTGGCTCCTAGAAGGACTAGAACTAGGGCTAACCAATATTCCCCTTTGAGAATCCCAGTTTTTGACCCTAAAAATCTAATCAAGAAAAACGTAAACAAAAGTTTGCTGCCTCTGCTACTATTTTCCCAAAGGTTGTCCCTAAAGAAGTCCTGCAAAATTTATCCCTTAATTTTGCAGAAAATCCTGTACCTCCCTTTTTTTCCAACCAAAAAACAGTACCTACATCACAAGTTGGTGCTTCATCATCTATTGTTCACAATCCACCAATTGTTATTCCCCAAATCCCAACAAATCACACCATGGAAGTTCCAAACCCACCCCCTAACTGAATGGATGCAATTGTTGCTACAAGGTATGCTCCTTTGGTTTTACCTTAGCCTATGAATGCATTAATTGCAGGATATTATATCAAGTACATGCCTTATTTTAGTGGCGAGGGAGAGGTAACAACTGAAGAACATGCTGATTTTTATGCTTATGCTGAGAATCTGAATGTTGAGCACGAAGATGTCTGGATGGGAGTTTTTGTTCAGAGTCTTAAGGGTGATGTTAGGAAATGGTTCAGATCTTTAACAGCTGGTAGCATCACTGGAATTGAAACCCTAGATGATACATTTTTAGAAAAATGGGGTGATAAGAAAGATTTTCTGTATTATATCACGAAATTTGGTGCAATAAAAAGAAAAGAAGGAGAATCATTTTCTGATTTTTCTAAGAGATTCAATAAGACGTATAGAAAAATACCTATTGAAATCTAGCCTACTGAAGCTTCGGCAAAAATCACTTATGCTAGTGCCTTTGATCGTGATTTTTGTTTATTATTGAGAGAAAGAAGATCTACAACACAAACACACATGCAGGACAATGCACTGGAGATAGAAACTAATGTGTTGGCGACTGATAGACTCAGAGGAGGGATTGACAGAGAAAAAAGAAAGCAAAAAGCTGAAGTTTTAACTTCAAGAACTTTAGACATAGATCCTAAGTTAGATGAGCTGACCAAGATGGTCAAGTCATTGAATACTGAGATGTCCAAGCTCAACATGGAAGCAAGACCAAATACTACTAGAAATGTTTCATTCGATCAACCTAATAGAAAAAAATTTAGAAGACCTATTTCTCCTCAAATTTTGCAGTGAGAAAGGAGAGATGCTGATGATCAAAAAGTTCAGCCTCCTTTGTAGAATTCTATATTTGAAGATGAAGAGGAAGCTGAAAGATTGGAGAAAGTTGCTGATATCAATTTTTTGAGAGATAAGGAAGGGCTGATTCATCTTACACAAGAAGAGTATGAGGATTTCATGTCATATACTCAAAATAATGAAGTGGTTCCTGATCATTCCATGATTGCAGCTGATCATCAAAGAAGATATAATTTCAGATCAAAGAAGATTGATGATAATCCAAAGCCTATTGAACAACCCAAGAAGCATAAGGATGAAGTCAAAATTCTAGCAGAAAAGCAAGTTGCTGACCCAAGCAGACCAGAAATTCCAGTCACAGTTAGTACTCCTTCACTTGAGGTAAAAATTGCTCACAAGATGCCCCCTGTTTTTAATTTTGAGAACGGGATTCAAAAGATCAATATTGCTTTTCCTCTTGTAGAGCTCATGAAAAATGATGATTTCAAAAATACTTTTAAGAAATATTTTCAACCTCCACCTACCAAAGTAGCTTCTGATTTTGATAACCTTCAAGAGGATAATCCCACTATTATTTTAGGTCCATTTTTAGAAGACATAGATGTCTCTGCCCCTCCTTTCTATATATATGTGAATATTCATGA
The DNA here is from genome assembly GCA_034641835.2 of Pinus albicaulis. Taxonomy (NCBI): domain Eukaryota; kingdom Viridiplantae; phylum Streptophyta; class Pinopsida; order Pinales; family Pinaceae; genus Pinus; species Pinus albicaulis. The sequence goes on from CM076578.1 coordinate 430,642,720, forward strand.
TAAGATCTTGCATAATTTCCTAATGGACTTTGGAGCCTCACATAATTTAATGCCCAAGGTACTCATGGATGAACTAGGTCTTGAAGTAACTAGAGAATACCAAGATCACTACTTCTTTGATTCCCGGAAAGTTCAATGCCTTGGTGTCATAAAAGACCTTGCAATAAGCCTCTTTCAATTACCCATGAGAGGGATGGTGATGGATATTGTTGTAGTTGACATTCCTCCTAGATTTGACATGTTACTTTCTAGGTCATGGATTAGAAGGTTGGGAGGAACTTTGCAAATGGATCTCACTTATGCTATTGTCCCTGTTTTTGGAGTAGAAAAAAGAAGACTTTATAGAGAAGCTTAGATGGAATATATAATTATTAACAACAAAGACCCCACTAATCATCCAATCTATGCTAGAACGATTGATGTTGGTTCAAGCATTTTAGATATGGATAATGCTGTCCTATTTGCAGAAAATTTCCAGATTTTGAAGCCTGCTGAAAAACATATCAGTCATGAGGGTTCTCAGCTATGGAAAATGCATTTTTATGGCTCATGTTATAAAGAAGGATCTGGTGTAGGAATAGTTCTCATTTACCCTTTGAAAGAAAGCTCAAATTTTTCTTTCAAAATTGAATTTGAAGCAACTAATAATGTGGCTGAGTAGGAAGCTCAGCTGATTGGTTTAAAAACAACAAAAGATATGAACATTTCAGAAATTTATGTTTTTGGAGATGCTGAACTTATTATTAAGCAAATCAGAAATTTTTATCAAACTAAGCATCCCAGACTCAGAGATTACCGGAATGTAGTATGGAACATTGTAGAAGACTCATTCCTGGCTTTTAACATTTCTTTTGTTCCAAGAGAAAGTAATATTTTGGCTGACTCACTTTCTATTTCAGCAAGCTCATTCAAGATTCCAATACCTATGAAGCTGAAATATGAAGTGGAAGTGAGGTTCAAACCTAGTATTCCTAATAGTCAAGAATTGGAATTTTTTTGAAGATGATTAGGAGATTATAATATTTATTGAAGCTGCTGAAGAGTTTTCTATCCTAAACATTGATCAAGATGAAGATCTCATAAAGAATGATGCTGATTTGAAAAATACCAAAAGTCTGCAAAAACAAATTTTCGATAAGCCTATCATTCAACTGCCTATCAATCACATTTACGAGGGGTTAATCCCACTTGAGAAGCTCTTTGATCACAATTATGTCTTAGTCAAACCACAATTGGCTGAAACCGAAGCATAATTGGAAGATTTCAGTATGGGCATAGAAAAAGTACCGAAGTATGTGAAGTTGTAAAAATATTTATCAGAGGAAATAAAGGCTGAATACCACAAGTTGTTTTGTGAATTTGTTGATTTTTTTATTGGAAATATGAAGATCTTAAGACATATGATACAAATATCATTGAGCATAGGATACCATTGAAGGATGGTACTAAGCCATTCCGACATAAATTAAGGAAAATCAATCCACTATTGTTACTAGTGATGGAGAAGGAAGTGATTTTTTTTTGGGTGCCATAATCATAATTCCATTGAGATACTCAGATTGGGTTGCTAATCTAGTTCCAGTAAGAAATAAGAGTGGTGAAGTCAGACTATGTGTAGATTTCAGAAATCTTAACAAATTCTCCAAGAAAGATAATTATCCATTGCCAACGATGGAGCATATTCTTCAAAAGGTAATTGGTTCAGACAAAATTTGCATATTAGATGGTTTCTCTGGGTACAATCAAGTTTCAGCTTGTCCAGAAGACCGAGAGAAGACAAAATTCACTACTCCTTGGGGAACATTCATGTATGCAAATATGCCATTTTGACTTATGAATGCCGGAGCTACTTTTCAACGTGATATGGACTTTGCATTCATTGGAGAAAATAAAAAATTCTTGGTCATCTATTTAGATGATATTACTGTTTATTCAACTTAAGATCAAGAACACCTTTAACACTTGAGACAAGTATTTGTTAAATGAAAAAAACATGGTATATCATTAAATCCAAAGAAGTTAATTTTTCTCTCAAGGAAGGTAAGATGTTGGGTCACATATTTTCAAAATATGGAGTGAAAGTTGATCCTAAAAGAGTGATTGCAATTCAGGATTTAACATTTCCAAGATCCAAGAAAGAGGTTCAATATTTGCTTGGTAAGATCAATTTCTTAAGAAAGTTTATTCAAAATTTTGCTTAAGTGGTGAAGCATATTACTTGCATGTCGAAGAAGGACAAAAAATTCAAGTGGACCATTAAATCCAAAAATTCATTTGAGCTGATAAAAAAAGCTATCATTGAAACACCTCAGTTGGTAAGCCCTGAATACTCAAAGCCTTTCTTGATATTCTCATTTTCCTCCTATACTATTTCTGCTATTTTGTTACAAAAAGATTCAGAAAATAACGAAGCTCCCATAGCATTTTTCAGCAGAGCTCTTAGAGATGTAGAATTGAAGTATGAAATGTTGGAAAAGCATGTCTATGCATTAGTGAAAGCTTTGAAAGCTTTTAGAATTTATATTATGCATGCTCAAGTTATTGCTTATGTACCTTCATCTGCTGTTAGAGAGATATTAGTTCAACCTGATATTGATGGAAAAATAAGTAAGTGGGTGACTAACGTTCTTGAGTTTAATTTAGAGATAAAGCCTACTAAACTAATAAAAGGTCAAGGATTAGCCAAACCACTGGGTGAAGAAAATTTTAAAGTTTTGGGCTTGAATTTCATGGATGAAAACTTTGAAGGGCAGATTTATGAACATATAGACATCATGACAGTGGATGTAAAGCTTTCTAAATGCAACTGGTACAAGGACATAATCTATTTTCTGCAACATTTTAAACCTCCTCCAAATTATGATAAAAGCATAGTAAGATCTTTGAAGTTGAAAACTGTTAAATTCTGCATTAAAGAGAATTGTTTATATTGGAAAGATCCTACAGGAGTTTTTTGGGGATGCATTGATCCAGATGAGTCCAAGAAATTTATCTTTGATATGCATAGTAGCGTGTGTGGAGGTCATCACTATTGGAGAACTACTGCATACAAAATATGGAGAGATGGCTATTTTTGGCCTAGCTTTTTTTTTTTGATGTATGTGCTGAGGTGAGAGGATGTGAAAAATGTCAGAAGTTCACCGGTAAGAAACATTTGAAGTCTTTTCCTCTCAAGCCCATAGTTTTTTCTGCACCTTTTCAACAATGGGGATCAGATTTCATTGGAGAAATTCATCCACCTTCAAGTGGACAACATCGTTGGATTCTTGTTGCAACTGATTACTTCACCAAATGGATTAAAAAAATACCTACTAGGAATGCTACTCATAAAGTTATCATTAATTTTTTGGAGGGAATCATAACTAGATTTGGATGTCCATCAAGGTTAGTAGCAGATAATGCAACTGCTTTTAAAGCCACTCCATTGGTAAATTTCTATGAAGATTATGGCATTCAGCTCACTCACTCTACAACTTCCTATCCCCAAGGAAATGGTTTAGCTGAATCATCAAACAAAAGTTTGGTAAGAATCATCACCAAAATTTTGGAGAAAAACAAGAAAGCTTGGGATTCGAAACTAAAGTTTGCACCATGGGAAAATAGGGTGACTATCAAAAAATCAATTAACATATCACCTTTTCAAATGGTTGAATTGATGTTGTTTTTCCAGTCCAATTAGCCGTTCTTGTAGCTAGTTTTCCGCAAGATCACGAAGCTGAGCCAGATGACATGAGCAGGAGAATTTATCAAATCATAGAAGTGAAACAAAAGTGAGAACAACAATATGATTTGGTGAGAAAATATCAGCAATCTGTAAAGAAAGTCTTTGATAGAGGAACTAAAAAAGAAGATTTTCAGATTGAAGATCTAGTGTTATAATGGGATGCACAACATCACGGTCCAGGTAAGCATTCCAAATTTGATGCTCTATGGCTTGGTCCTTTCAGAATCTCAAATATTCTGCAGAACAATACTTTTGAGTTGCAACATCTTGATGGGACAGAGCTGTTTGGAGGTCCATTCAACGGGCGCTTTCTCAAAAAATTATTTTACTAAGGCTGTTGGTGGCCTAAGTTCATTGCAAATACTAGTGTGCTTCATAATAAGACTCCATATCCCAATGAAAAGGCACTGAAACTACAATATATTCTTAGAGCCTCACAAGGAGAGCTCTATACCCTGTGGAGCCAATGTTAGCACAATTCTTTGCTAAGTCATCAGTCCATTTTATATTTTTGTTTTTAGGATTAAACTTTGATTTTTTTTTTTTTGGTCGCTACCAGAATTTCCGGAAGTACCTGTTTTAGTCTTTTTGGAATAGGGGTTTATTTATATTTGTTTACATTTTCTTTTTTCCTTTTTATTCGTTCTTTGTAAAATTCTAGAGGCATACACTATTTCAAAGGAGAATAGTAGACACATAAGATGAAACTCCTCCATTCACTGTCGGTTTCAGAGAAATAAATTATTAATTTACGGAAGATGACTAAAACGATTGGAAAAACCAATTGAATTGAGCCACGGTGCGAACTGAAATGGATGCAGTGGTAACAAACTTGTTTATTTAGGCAGGGTGATATTCTCTGTGCACCAGGTTAGGGAGCTCTCACTCAGGAGTAGCTCAAGAGTTTGCAAACTCTTTTAATGGACAAGAATCCATTGTTTATGGCCTTACCTTGCAGGTTTATGAAAATTCCATTTCTAAAGCATTTAACCTTCCACAGGAAGGAGAGAGGTGGTTTAAAGGGAAGTTTATCACAATAGGAGACCACAATAGTTGTTGATTAGTGGTTGTCATTAATGTCAACCCAAGCAGCACCAGGGGCTACCTCAATTTTGCATGGTAACTTTTACCTACAAAATTACTATATTTTGGGTCAAGAATATTTTTGATGGTTTCTACTTATCGAGATGTTTCCGTTGATATATGGCACACCATGTAATTCTTCACGGTTCGAGAGATATTCATGTTTGAAGTTTGTAACCCCAGTTAGTGGGATAAAAACCCATGAGGTTGTGGTATGCATCATTGAAAAGTAAATAATTAATAATTTTTAAGCTCCTAAAATCCCTCCCACGTTCAGTTGTTGAAGACCCTCTCAACCTAAGAATTTATATAAATTGTGATCCTCATGAAGGGATTTTGCTACCTGAAATAGGTCATCATGGAATTTGTGCACTAAATTTTTTGCTACGAAGGTTCAGAAGCTGAAATTTTTATGAGACGAAGCCGAAATCTTGTGGAAGCTCTTGTAAAAATTTCAGATCAAGGTGCGCAATATTTTCGGAGATAAGATCTTTGGAAGGTAGTGTTTTTGCAGGCTCCTGAACTTCATCTCAAAGAAGTGACATTTGGAAAATAATCATAACTCTCTCTCTAAGTATCAGATTGGAATTTTGTAATAAGTGGTAGATAGTGCACAAACTGTAGTTTTCACTGTATCAGTTTCAGAGCCGAATGAAGAGACAATGACACGTGGAACACCGTACAAGTTCGCTCTACTGAACTAGTCCATAATTAGGTCATTGTGAGAGATTGGGAAAAATCTCTCTTGAAGAATCTAAATTGGGTAAGACCCGTGGAATTGGAAAGAAGAATCAGAGGACTACTACATAATATAAAATCACATATTGGGGATCTGAAATAACAGAGATACACCAGATTCAATATAGAGATCCTAGAAGGCAAGAAAAAGCTAGATCATGTGTTGTCAAGGGCTACAAAGGACTAGAATTTCTAGGGCAGCAAAGCAAATCAAGGTGCAGCAGAGGGTAGCATGACAAGAGCAGAAATCAAGGTGCAGAACAATAGCAAGAAATCACCACATGACATATTCAAGTGGGCAACACTGCATATAGTCATATAAAGGTATCATTGTACTAAGTCATTGTAAATGTATCATTGTAAAAATTGTATAAGTGTGTATTTGCCAAGAGTTGAAGAGGTAGTGTCGGGGAGGTCTAGGATCATCATTAGGTGGTTGTGTCATAGTTTGGGTTATGGTCTAGTGTGTATTATTCTTCTAAATCATTCTATGCCATTGTAAAGTGGACCATTTTCCCTGGTACGGGAGTCCATTCTTCTTTTATTCTTCTATAGGGTGGTAGGGTGGTGCGAGGCTGGTGCATGAAGTCACTAATAGGTTCAAGTCTGTGAAAAATTCAGGGTGGTAGGGTGGTGGTAGGGTGAGTTGTATCTCATTGGGTGTTGGGGCATCCGTTCAGTTGACTACTGAAGAATCTCGGGCGTTGGAGCATCCATCTAGTGGGAGTTGGAGAAGAATGATTTTCTAGATTCTAGGAAGTTGGAGCTTTATTTTCAATTGGAGCTGAATATAAAAGAATTATTAGAAAAACATTCAGGTGGTTTTTGTCCCATAGAGGGTTTCCACCTTAAAAACTTCGTGCAGTTGTGTTCATTTTGTTTACTGTTATCATTGTACAAACACTGATAATAATTGAAGATTAACTAATGCTCTGAAAGATTAATAATAATTCGAATTGAAAGGACTACTGATTCACCCCCCTCTTAGTATTTCCAACAATTGGTATCAGAGCTTGGTTCCTTCAATAGTAGTTTAACAGCTGGAAGGAGGTCATGTAGCATAAAAAGAATGGTGTAGCTCTGTTCAATGAAAATAATTATGCACTATGGAAAGGAAGAATGGATGTCTATCTCTTGGCGCAAGGTTACGAATTATGGGACATTGTTCAAAATGGATTTACATCAATCGCTGATGAACAAGGTAAGAAGAATTTGGTAAATGATGCAAAAGCAAAGAATATTATTATTAGTGGACTGATTGAATTTTCTTATCATAAGGTGTTGGGTTGTAAAACCACCAAAAATGTATGGGACAAGCTTGAGAATATATATGTAGGTGACTCAAATGTCAAAGAAGCAAAGCTTCAAATCTACAGAGAAAATTTTTAGCAACTCAGAGTGAAAGAAGATAACAACATTGCTGCATACTTCCAACATGTTGATGAAATAACCAACACTTTGGAAGGATTAGGAGAGCCTGTTGACGAGAATACTATTATACGAAATATTGTTAGAACGTTACTAGGGAGATTCAACCCAAAGGTATCAGTCTTAGAATATAGTGAAAATTTGGACAAAATCAGCAAAGAGGAATTACATGGAGTTCTCATAGCATATGAAATGAGACTTGATAAAGAAGAGGGTACTTCGCATGTAGAAAATGCATTTGTTGCATCTAAGAAAACCAATAAGGAGAAACAACCTTCAAAGGCACAGACTTGCACCTGGAAGTGTGAAGAGAAGGAAGATGATGATGAAGGTCTTTTAGATGGAGAATATGCTAAACTAAAAATTGGTAAGGGAAAATTCAAGGGTAAACTTCCATTGATATGTTTTGGTTGTGGTGAGGTTGGGTATTTTGTAGAAAAATGTCCGAACATAAGTGATGGAAACTCAAAAGAAAAGAAAGGCTTTAAGAAATTCAACAAGCAAATAAAAAATAAAGGATTAAAAAGGAACTTTCTCTCTAAAGAAGATAGCTCATCATCCGATGAAGACAATGACAACGAAGAAGAAGCCAATGAGAGAGTATTGTTTATGTCCAAGCACATTAACCAAGAGGTATCAAACAACGAAGAAGAAGGGTTGACCATAGAAGAATTTTCTAAGGAGGAAATCAAGCTTATAAAAGAGCTCAAGGCTGAGAAGATCTGTTTAATACTCTTGAAGAACAAGTTCAAGGTCTCAAAATAGAAGTTGAAGAACAAAAATGTATTGAAGAGTCACTTCAAAAGAATTTGGATGAAAGAAACCAAGAAAGGGAAGCATTAGAAGTCGAAGTAGTCTCGCTGCGTAAGGATGTGAAGAAGGGAAAAACTGTGCAAAACTATGCCAACAACTCAAAGGCATTGGAAGAACTCATCAACAATCAACGATCTTACAACGACAAAACTAGCCTCAGTTACAAAGAAGAAGAGGCAAGACCTTCTACAAAAAAATACAATGAACCTATGAGATCTAACATGCATGTAGACTTCATTGGATAATATTTGCAAGAACAGCCTTGGAAGACAATTCCTCGACGAAGTTTTCCATCCAGGTACCAACATATTTTTTATGGATATTGTTATTCATGTGGAAAATTTAGTCATAAAGCTGTAGAATGTCGCACGTACCCTAGGAACCAATACAATTCCAAGAGATCTATCAAATATGAACCTCCCAGGGCTAAAAAAAACATCAATATATTTGAACATTAAATAATATAATATTGAATGTTACAAATGTCGAAAACTTGGACAAATAGCCAGAGATTGCAGACTTGAAAATCCTCCAAAATAATCTTCAAAGCCACAGAACGAACGAACATGGAAGAAGAAGACGACTGATAATTGTGCTCTCGCTCTCAAGGTTCAAAACAACAAAGATGTGTGGTATGTTGATAGAGGTTTCTCAACGCATATGACTGGAGATAGAAATAAATTTGTATCTCTGAAAGAGAAGAAGGATGGAACCGTGTCCTTTGGAAATGATGGATCTTCAAATGTTATAGGATCAGGTATCGTCACTCTCGGAAGCAAAGTTTCTCTAGCCAAGAATGTTCTATTGGTTGAAAACATGAATCACAATCTTCTCAGTGTTGGACAAATGTGTGATCAAGGACACACAATACTATTCAACTCCACAAAATGTGAAATCAAGAAATGCAAGCATGGTGAAATTGTGGCTGCAACAAGTCGAGCTGCAAATGACATATATGTTCTGGATGAAGCAACTAAAGCACGTCTAATAACTAAAGAGGATGATATAATATTTGGTAGCAATGATGATCGACTAAGTAAGAAATTTGCTACAAAGATGCAAAGTGAGTTCGAGATGCCTTTACTTGGTGAGATGACATACTTCTTAGGGCTTCAAATATCTCAGCAAGAGAAAGGAATATTTATATGTCAAGCCAAGTACATCAAGGAAATGCTCAATAAATTCAAAATGGAATATTGCAAACCCATCCTTACTCCCATGGTAACATGTTGCAAATTGAGCATAGACGACTCATCTAAGGATGTGGATCAGAGGTTGTACAGATCTACGATTGGTAGTCTTCTATATGTAACAGCCTCCCGGCCAGATGTTATGCAAGCAGTTGGACAAGTAGTAATATTCCAAGCAGCAACAAATGAATCACATATTATTGCCGTCAAAATAATTCTTTTATATCTAAAGGGAACAACAGAATATAGCTTGTGGTATCCCAAGGGTAAAAATCTCATTATTCAAGCTTTTACAGATGTAGATTGGGAAGGAAGCATTGATGATTGCAAGAGTACTCATGAAGCATTCGAATATCTTCACCAGAAGCTTGGTATTCTCCCAAGTTCTCATTAGATTTTCCTTATTCAGAATGTAAAGGGGGAGTGGAAGTGTGTACTGGTCCGCAAGATGTTGTCTGTCAGGGGGAGTCGAAGTGTGTACATGTCCGTAGGATGGTTGTGTGTCAAGGGGAGTTACTCTTTTCCATTGATGTCAAAGGGGGAGATAATGTTGTAGAAAGAGGTGCCATGATCGCAAGGGGAGTACTTGTGTTTCCATCAATGCCAAAGGGGGAGATTTTTGTTCAGTGGTTGTCATTGATTCAACCCAAGTAGCACCAGGGGCTACCCTGATATTGCATGGTAATTTTTACCTACCAAATTACTATATTTTGGTTAAGAATATTTTTTATGGTTTCTACTTGTCGATATGTTTCCGTTGATATATGGCACGCCATGTAATTCTTCACGGTTTGAGAGTTATTCATGTTTGAAGTTTGTAACACTAGTTAGTGGGCTAAAATCCCATGGGGTTGTGGCATGGGTCATTTAAAAGTCAATAATTAATAATTTTTAAGCTCCTAAAATCCCTCCCATGTTCACTTGTTGAAGACCCTCTCAACCTAAGCATTTATATAAATTGTGATCCTCATATCCTCCTCATGTAGGGATTTCGCTACCTGAAACAGGTCATCGTGGAATTTTCACTCTAACTTTTTTTCTATGAAGGTTAAGAAGCTGAAATTTTTATGAGACGAAGCCGAAATCTTGAGGAAGCTCCTGTAAAAATTTCCAATCAAGGTGCACAATATTTTGGGAGATATAATCTATGGAAGTCAGTGTTTTTGCAGGCTCCTAAACTTCATCTCAAAGAAGTGACCTTGGGAAAATCGTCATAAATCTCTCTCTAAGTATCGGATTGGAATTATGTAAATAGTGGCAGATAGTACACATACTTTAGTTTTTTATGTATCAATTTCAGAGCCGAATGAATAAATAATGACACGTGGCATTAGGTCATTGTGAGAGATTGGGCATAACTCTCTCTTCAAGAATCTAAATTGGGTCAGACCCGTGGCATTGGAAAGAAGACTTAGAGGAATACTACAAAACCAAAAATCAAATATTGGGGATCTGAAATAACAGAGTTACACCAGATTCAATATCGAGGTCCTAGAAGGCAAGAAAAAGATAGATCATGTGTTGTCAAGGGCTGCAAACAACCAAAATTTCTAGGGCAACAAGCAAAGCAAGGTGCAGTAGAGGGTAGCATGACAAGAGAAACAATCAAGGTGCAGAACGGCAGCAAGAAGTTCACCACATGAAGTCTTCAAGTGGGCAGCAGTGCATATAGTCATTATAAAGGTATCATTGTACTAAGTCATTGTAAATGTGCTACAGTGTTTATGCGCGAGTTGAAGGCGAGTGTCGAAGGTATAGGATCATCATTAGGTATTTGTGTCATAACTGGGTTTATGGTCTAGTGTGTATTCTTCTCCTACATCATTCTATATCATTGTAAATTGGACCATTTTCCCTTGTAAGGGAGTCCATTGTTCCTTTATTCTTCTATAGGGTGGTAGGGTGGTGCTAGGCTGGTGCATGAAGTCAGCAACAGGTTCAATCCTATGAAAAATTGAAGGTGGTAGGGTGGTGGGAGGCTAAGTTGTAGCTAATTGGGTGTTGGGGCATCCGTTTAGTTGAATACTAAAGAATCTCGGGCGCTGGAGCTTCCATCCAATGGGAGTTGGAGAAGAATAATTTTCTAGATTCTAGGAAGTTGGAGCTTTATTTTCAATTGGAGTTGAATATTAAAGAATTATTAGAAAAACATTTAGGTGGTTTTTGTCCCGGAGAGGGTTTCCACCTTAAAAACTATGTGCAGTTGTGTTCCTTTTGTTTACTACTATCATTGTACAAACAATCATAATAATTGAAGATTAACTAATGCTTTGAAAGATTAATAATAATTCTAATTGAAAGGAATAATGATTCAGCCCCCTTCTCAGTATTTCCAACAATATTTTCCTCAAGGATGCACACAAAGATCCAAATTGGGCCAAGGGAATTCCAAGAAGCTATCTTAAGAATTTATGGGGAGAAGCTGTTAATATTATCAAGATATACCTCACTTATGAAAGGAGGTATGAAATTGTGTTTCTCTATCACATGAGGTTTCTTTTCCATGTTGTAGGTATGAAGACCTTAAATCAACCATATTTCTTGCTGAAAAGTCTAACAAATATGTCAACAAGGGTCCAAACTCACATTGCTGTCTCAGAGTATAGCTTATATCATCAAGCTCTAATCAAGGTTCTAGTTGAAGAATAATTAGGGAAGAGAAATCAAACTCGGGATCACTTTTTGTTTTATAGCGCAGACCAACTTGCACCTAGACATCCAGTTTCACAACCACATCCTCAACCTAAAAAAAGAAGAACAAAGAGAAAGGAAAAACAAGGAAATATCCATAAGAAGGCCAAGGGAAAGAAAGAAAATGTTTTTGCAGTTAAGGATGAGATAAAGCTGGAAAAAGGAGAGATCTCCTCAGTAAGTAAACCCAAATCTATGAAAATGGTGCCCCCTGTTCCTCCTTTCCCTAATGTCTACACCAGATCTCGAAGAGGAAGATCTACAATTGTGGATAAATCAAAAGAGCAGGTGCTACCGGAAATTCTAGAAGCACATATCCAACACAAGATGTAGAAAGAGTGTTAACCTACAAAATTAGATGAATAACTCCTCAAGGATGCTGGATATGACATCAGTAGTAAGAAGAAGAAAGAAGAAGCCAAACTTGTTACTGGTACCAGAAAGAGGCATACCAAAGACGAAAACAAGTTTAGGTTTAAGTACAAGGCTCTACATAATCCAATCCCAATGACAAAGGTCATTGATATTGAAGGTAAATATGAAGGGTCAAAGACAGAAAAATCCATGAAGAAAAACAAAATCAAAACCCCTTCAGAGCAGCACTTAGATCCCTCAAAGAGAAGAAAGATACAAAAGGGTTATAAGGAGGAGAAAGCCACTGTAAAGAAAGCAACCACAAGAACAACCAAATCCAGATTAGCTGCTGACATCAAAACAAACTTTGATAAGCTTGCTGAAGCTGAAGCCCACATTAAAGGAAGGTAAAGAGGTTTTTTTTTATACAAACACCTTTTTGCTTATCAATCACAATTTTGAACAAAAACTTAGATATCAAGGAATATAAGTCTGCACAGGCTTTTATTTTTGAAAAATAAATAGAGTGCTACTGGAAATTTCGGTAGCATTCCAGTCTTTGCGCAGTTATAGGTTTTTTTTCGGAATTTCTGGTAGCGCCTGTTTTGACTAAATTTTGACACATGTTAGAAATTTTCCAAGCCAGTTAAGAAAGGATAAGAACCCATAACCAAATGGATATAAAAAGTGATGGTGAAATGTGGTTATGAGGTTGTTGGAGGTCTTATTAAATGGAGATACATGGTTATTTAAATACCAAAGACACAAGAAGACAAATTAGCAGAAAAAGGGGCAACATGACAACACACTCAACATTTCAGCCCAGATTTCTTCTCTTCTTTCTTCTACATCCGTCCTTTCAGTTGGATTTCGATGGGATATGGATGTAATTTGTTTTGACACCTATGTAATGTTAGGAGTAATGTTTCCTTATTTTTAGAGGAGATGGAGTTGGTGCCTCTCTTGCTATATATACCATTTCTAGGTTGGATGTTGGTCTACGCGAAGACTGAATATAATAAAAATCCTTTTTACTTCATGCTGGAGGAGTTTGTGACTCAAGGAACATCTAATGTGTGGTGTGTCTCCTTTCTTTGTTAATTTATTCTAAAATATGAATTGCAAAAATTAGTAAGGTGTGAGTGAGGAGATATTAAAGGATTTAACAATAAATTATCTGCTTTTAGTTTTATGCAAATTATATGTGTGTTATAGAACATGTTAGTGAAGATTTCATAAAGGATTTGTGTAATAATTTATACATGCAATCCATTTTATGAATGTTGTTTACTTTGCATAAACAAAATTTCTGTAAAGAGCCATCATTATAGCTGTGTGATTGATTTAGAATAGGAATATTTCCTAAAATAGGTACCATCTATCCATCTTCTCCATTTGTACACCTTTCTCCCTCTACTACCAGTTTACCCATATAATTTATACTTTCCACAACTTGCCAAATGCATGAAAGTTTTTAATAATATAAAAAAATCATTTCAAAATCTTTGAGAAAACATCCGACCACTCAAACAACCCCTTTAAAATTTGAAATGAACTATGATGTGTAAGGCTTACTCCTTATGCAGTTCAGGAGTGACTCCTTGTGCTAATAGGATGCTCAGTTGGGTTTAGTAATGTTCAATTAGAGGCCTGCACTGCAGGTTGCCCGCTTTTTGGACTGACTCCTTGAGAAAAAGACGGAATATTCAATCATTTACTGCGGAATTTGTCCCTTTTTCTTCATGAAACACGGGTAACGTTTCCCCTTAGGCAAGACAATGCATTAACCTAGGCACTAACTCTCCCTTCAAGAGGGAGGGATGCATTATAACTCGACCTAGTATTCTCTAGGGTGAGTTACCTTGGAAAAATAGGTCTATGTATAGGTCAATTTCTTCCTTTCATGTGTCCTCATATGAGTTGATGAGGAGGTCAATTGTACTGTGACATACTCCACATCATTCCTTTTTCAAATTTCTCCATCTTAGGACATAAAATTTTGATTAATGTTATTTCTCTAGTGTGTGTCTTGATAAACTTTTGGATGATTGATTCATTAATTTCAAATAGAGAGTATATATATTTTTTGCTTGTGTTTATATAATATATTAGGTCCTTAGATACCAGCACCTATGGAAATAAATTTCCTTTTGGTCTTGTTAGTCTCCTATATTCATAATAGCGAGAATAAATTTTGTCTTTCAAATTTTGTCAAAAGTATTAAGATGTGGCTACGATTTTGTGGAAGATCAAGCTTTAGGCCTTAGGTTGCAATAATAATAATAATTATTAATTGTGAATATGTCCAAGTGTGTCAAGAGTCACCAAAATGGTCTTTTATATCCCAAGGGCTCAAGTTACGTCAAGTAATCATGAGAAAGATTGTGCTACCATGTTTTGTCATCATGGGCACAAATTTGTAGGTGTCTTGAGTAAGTTAACATGACAAATCATGATTGGTCATGACATCAACAACAATACAATGGTCAAGAGGACAATTACTGTGCTTTTTCCAAGTGCTACCCTTTTTATTTTCAAGTTTCAAATTATCATTTTCACCTTCAATTCTGCTCTCATCCACCTTGGGAGGTTAATTGCATGGTTGTCTTCATACAAGATCTCTCAGCTCTCCATTTTTCCCATCAGAAGCTCGTTGGTGGTCACTCTTGGTCACTCCGCAAAGGAGGCAAGGGAGGACTGTGCTTGCACACAGTGTTACGTTTTTATCAACTCGGTGGTCAAATCGCTCGCATAGGTGAAAAATTAAGTTTTACTCAGTACCTTGATTTTAAATTATTACCCAATTGCATGCATGAACTAAGAAAACAATATAGAAACCTGTAAGACACCAAATTTTACCATCGCCGCGCTTTCTACCTTTCGCTGTGTTTTCTCCATTCACTGTGCTTTCTATATTCATTCTGCTTTCTCTGTTTGTTGAATTCTTGTGCTTACCTTTGCCAAAATGTAAATTTTTTTGATTTGAAGCCTTCAATACAAAGTTTTACAAGCCATTACATTGAATTGAACTCCTTATCATAATTTTGTGTGCTTAATAAGTGCTTGAAGCTAGCTTTCTTATTGGTTATAAGAAGGAAAGAGAATACCTACCCTTCCCTTGTAGAGCCTCCTCTTCCTCTTCATTTCATTACTGGAAACTTAATGAGGCAAACATGACTCCATGCCCAATGGATCTGCCTTCTTTGCTACTAGAAAATATTTGAAAATTTATGCCATAATGAGCACCATAACTAGCATAATATTGGAGTAGTCGAACATTTCAAACAGAGAGAGCTCTCTCTAGCGCTAGAAGGGCTAGATTCTAGCTCCCAAGTGGTTTTGTGGTTACCTCTAGTTTTATCTCTTCAACCTAGATAAGTTACAGAGTGATAAAATTCTGGCACCGTTGTCGGGGAGCGCTAGCTTTTCCCTGGAAAAAACATGCAATTAGAGACAAAATATAGTTCCTGAGGGTGACAGAGAACAAGATACCAACAAGTTGAATATTTACTCAATTTTTTGTGATTTTATGATCAGTTGAAATCAATATTTTGTAAGGAAATATAGCTTCTAGGAAAGTATACACCAGACATCATCTAGTTCCTAATCCACATGAAATTTTGGAAATTCTAGAGAAGATGTTTCGAAATAAGAAGCCTACAAAAGAAACCAAGATTAGTGACATAAAAATGTCCTTGTCCCTACTTTACAAGGTCGAGTCAGTGGACCACATCTAGTTTGATTTGAGGTTCAAACAAAGTGTTTTCAGATCCAAATCAGAAAGTAGTTTGATAGACACAATGTTTTATCAGTTAGAGTTCCAATCTTCTATTTCTTTTCAGAGGGTGGTTGTATTAGAAGCAAATCAAGGTATCTAGACACAATTCCATAAGCTTGAAAATATTGTCCATAAGCTCCAGGAAGCTACCACTAAGTCCTCTAAAATAATTCATTTTGTCCCAACTGTCTCTCTCTCACCATATTCTACTCCATTGAAAAATTCATCGATTTCTGCCCCTACTATATCGATTGTTTGTACTCCTCCTACATCAACCAATAAAATATAAATCCCATTAATTCCTTCCTCTTCATTTTAGACTCCACAAACCCATACCAGTTCATCTAATGTAGTCATGACTTCTCATTATGCACCATTGAACTTGCAAGGACCACTCCATGATTTTACATTAAACTATGGTCAGAGATTGCCTCATTTTGATGGTATAGGGGCTTTGACAACCCAAAAACATGTTGAAAAAATAAATAATTTTATAGATTTGGAAGAGGTGGACCATGAGGATGCCAAGATGAGGGTTTTTGCTTAGATTTTTTCGGGAGAAGTCAAGAAATGGTTCAAAAGTTTGGTTTCTACAAGTATTTCCAATTTCCAATGACTTGAACAAATATTTCTTGCGATATGGGAGGTCAAAAAGGACCATCTTCAAATATTGGATGAGTATGATAATTTGAGGAGAGCACCATGTGAATCAGTCCAAGAATTTTCAGCGAGATTCAACGAAGTCTATAATTCAATACTAGCTGAACTAAATCCCCCTCCAGGATTGCCTTTAATTCACTACCGAGGATGTCTTTGATGCAGAAATTGCATATTAGTTGAGGGAAATAAATTCAACTAATTTAGAATATATGCAGAAAAATTCAGTTGGAGTAGAGGCCAATTTGTTGAAAAAGAAGGCCAAAATGAATGTTGAAAACGAGGAGCTAAATAGGAGGCTTCATCTTCAGACAACAAGCTGGAGGTCATGGTAAAAACAATAGAGAATTTGGTGGAGAAATTGACCATAGATAACAAAGATGGCGGTAGAGATCAACGAGCTCATCCTCAAATGAGAAATATAGCCATTCAGAGGCCCCAAGTGTAGATTAAGCAAAGAGAGAAGAGAAACCAAGGAGATCAAAAACATATTAGGCCTCCTTTTCAATAAAATTATGCAGAAGATGAGGAGAGAACAAAAGATCAAGAAAAATATCACTATTTTGGTGAAGAAGAGGACGATGTCTTCTTGACAAAGGAGGAACAAGAAATGTTTTTTCCATCACAGGAAGACATTTTGCACATGGAATATGAATATTACAAGATAGGGTATCAAAATTCCATCATGGAGGTTCAAAGACAATACAATTTGAGAAATAGTAAGGTCACTATAAATCCTCCCAAGAAAGCTGAAGTTGATGCACCTACCTCCAACCAAAAGAAGGTTGATCCTCCAAAGGAGATTCTCGAGAAGAAATATTCGAGCACCAAAGAGGTAGAAGGAGGTCAACATCTTTTATTTTGGAAAATGAGATATCAAAAATCAAGATTTCCATTCCTTTTAATGAACTCATTAAGAAAGAACGATGTATATAAGAATCAAATTGTCAAAGCATTGAAGATAGGAGAAGTGTCAGACACTGTCTATTTAAATGATGATAATCTTGAATTGCTTTTTGGCCCAAAAGTTGATTGGGATTCTTAGGATGGGGATGTCCCACCTTTTTATGTCAGTTTGAATGTGCATGATTTGATTCTACACAATGCAATTCTATATTCAAGTGCATCACACAACTTAATGCCAAAGGTTTTCATGGAAAAACTTGGTTTCGATATTACAAGGCCTTACAAAGATATTTTCTCCTTTGATTCAGGTAAGGTGAAATGCTTGGATTTGATCAAAGATTGGTGGTCTCTCTCACTCAAATCTCAACAAAGAGCTCAGTAAAGGAAATGTTTGTAGCTAAAATTCCCCCAAAGTTTGGTATGTTGTTGTCAAGATCATGGTCTGAAAATTGAAGGGGACTCTATAGATGGACATCTCATATTCCACAATTCCTGTTTTAGGAAAACCGAGAATATTGTACCAAGAAATCTTGATGAATTACATGGTAAGTGGTAATTAAAATCCTCACAACCATCCTATTTTAAATTCGATGAATTCTGATAAGGATTCTTTCATTCTATATAATGATCTATGTTTGAGGAAGATGATCAAAACAAGGACAAAAAATCATAGGAGATTGTAGGTGAGTTGTAGGAAACAAAATCAGAACACAATGATGATGAAGAGGGCATTTGGAACATGGATTTTGATGGAGAAGTCAGTAAAGAAGGTGCTGGAGCTAGAGTATGGACCATGAGACCAAAGGTGGACAAATCAAGGGCGTGTTATCTGCACAAACAATATGGCTGAATATGAAGCATTGATTATAGGGCTGAAAACTTTGAAATATTTTGGAGCGAAGCAAATTTTAGGCCATGGAGATTCATAGTTGGATATTAAACCAAATTAAAGGTTTGTATCAAACCAAACATCCTCAGATGAGAGCCTATAGAAAAGTTGTCCTAGAAATGCTACAAATGTTTCCTGAATATAATTTGTCATTGATTCCTAGAGAGCAAAATGAAATTGATGATGTATTGGCCACCTCAACGAGTGCATTTAGGATTCCTATTTATCCTAATAGGAAATATGAAATACAAGTTAAACATAGGCCAACGGTCCTTGATAATGTGAAGTATTGACAAGTGTTAAAAATATGATAAACAACTTATTAATTTTCTGCAAATGTTTATAATTCACATATAGATCAAGAAATTTGTTTTGGGAGGGATGGACAATAGAATTTAGAATTAGATTGGGATGATTTTGTAAATAAAATAGCAGAAAAAATGTTATACAATTGAATAACAACACCATTCTGAAAGTTTTGGTGCCTTTTGAAGAATTGTTTGACCAAAATGATGTGGCAAATAATCCTAGATTAATTCCCTCCGAAACATAAGTAGAAGGCTGAAATATAGGAACACGACAACAACCTAAGTTTGTTAAGCTTTCAAAATCCTTGACTCCCGAAGTTAGAAATAAATACCTTGATTTGATGAGGGAGTATTCACATGTTTTTACATGGGGAAATGAGGACCTTAAAGTATATGATAGAAACATCAATCAACATACCATCCCAATAAAAAAGGATCAAAAACATTTTAAGCAGAAGTTGAGAAGAAAAAACCCATTGTTACTCCTCCTTATTGAAAAGGAAGTCAAAAAATTGTTTGATGCAAAAATTATTGTTCCTTTGAGCTTTTCGAAATGATTTTCTAATTTGATACATGTAAGGAAGAAGATTGGATAGATAAGGCTTTGTGTCGACTTTGTAAATCTCAACAAGGTCTCTCTTAAGGACAATTACCCCCTGCCTAAGATGGATCATATATTGCAGAAGGTGGTTGGATCGAGAAGGATGTCCATGCTTGTTGGTTTTTCAGGGTATAATCAGATCTTGGTGCATCCAAATGACCAAGAGAAGACAACTTTCATCACTCCTTGGGGTACCTTCATGTGTGCCAAAATTCCTTTTGGGCTGATGAATGTGAGAGCCACCTTTCATAAGGCCATGGATATTGCATTAAGGGATGAAAAGGATAAGTTCATTGTCATTTATCTTGATGATATCACTTTTTTTTTAGATTTCGATTTTGACCATTTGAAGCATTTGAGACAAGTTTTTGAGAAGTGCAGGAGGTATGGAATATCCTTGAACTCGACGAAATCCCATTTTTCAATGGAGGAGGGAAATTTTCTTGGGCATATAATATCAAAAGATGGTATCAAAATTGATCCAAACAGAGTGGCTTCAATTCATAAAATTGATATTTCCAGGAGAAAAAAGGAGGTACAGTCATTTTTGGGCCAAGTTAACTTTTTGAGGAGATTCATTCCTAATCTAGCAGAAATTATAAGATTTTTGATTGACATGCAAGGAAGGAAAGTTAAATAATATGGAATGTTGAATCTAAGAAATATTTTGAAGAGATTAAAAAGGCTTTGCCTACTGCTCTTGTTTTGGCAAGTCTGGATTATGCTAAAGATTTCATCATTTTTTCTTTTGCATCCGAGCACACTATTGCAACAATCCTCATGCAAAACAATCAACAAGGTAATGAGCAACCCATAACATTATTTAGTAGAGGTTTAAGAGATTCTTCCCTCAAGTATAACATTATGGAGAAACACGCATATGCATTGGTAAAGCCTTTAAAGGATTTTAGAGTTTATGTGCTCCATAACCATGTGATTTCGTATGTTCCAAATGCTGTGGTAAAGAAAATTTTAACACAGCCTGATCCTAAAGATCGAAGGGGTAGATGGATAAGAATAATTCTGGAGTATGATGTGGAGATTAAACCTACTAAATTGATAAAGGGTCAAGGATTGGCCAAATTGATGGCAAATTCAAATCTCAGTGTATTGGACATAAATTTTATTGCTAGTTTTTCCAATGACAACAATGAAGAATCCACTCAGCAAGTATCTTAAAGGTTTCTCTCTTCCCCTTGGTATGATGATATAATATATGTTTTGCAACATTTACAAGCTCCTCTAGAGTTGACCAAAAAAGTTTAAGGTTGTAAAATTCTGCATTTTAAATTAGTTTCTCTATTGGAAAGATTCATGAGGTGTGTTGTTAATTTGTTTGTTGGAGGATGAGGCTGAGAAGGTTATGGAGGAATTTCATAAAGGAGATTGTGGAGGTCATCACTTTTAGAAAATTATGGGAATTTGGAGGTATAAAACATGCCTCCTAAGGGAATTACAAAATAATAGTGGAAATAATAAAATAATATTATATTACATCATCAAATTTTAGAGGGAAAACATAAAAAAACTACTTTTTCAATTGGTATTTTAACTTATCTCCCTATGGGTTTACTCAAATTTCGAGTGGGAACACTCGTTGGATGTATAATTTGATTCCTCACCCAAGGAGTACCCATGTTGCATACCTTCAATGGACCCTACTACACAAAAATGAGAAATACATGATCACTTGTTTTCATGTATTTCTCATTTTTCGTGTAGTAGGGTCCATAGAAAGTATGCAACATGGATACTCCTCGGATCAGGAATTGAATTTTGTATCTAATGAGTATTCCCGCTCGAAATTTGAGTAAAACCTTAGGGAGATAAGTTGAAAAATCAGTTTTATTATTTTATTATTTTTAATCTTTTTACTTTTTAACCCCAAAAATGGTGAACCATCCCCCATGGTTGACATAATCAACTTGAATCCTATTTGTTCTTATAAAGTTTATTTTGGTTGTACATTTGTCTTAGGAGGCTCATTTTAGACCTCAAAATTTCTCTAATGGCCACAACCAATAAGATATTGAGGGCTGGCTTTTACTGGCAAACATTTGCTGATGTGTACAAAATGGTATCAAGCTGCCATTAATGCCAAATTTTTGAAGGAAAGAGAAAGCTCTTACCCTTACCATTGAAACCTATTGTAGTGGAGGCACCTTTTCAACAGTGGGGTTTGGATTTCATTGGGGAAATCGATCACTCATCTTTAGGTCAACATAAATGGATTCTGACAGCCACATATTATTTCACGAAGTGGATAGAAGCGATACCAACCAGGAAAGCCACTGATACAATCATCATTCAATCCTTGGAAGGTAAAATTATTTCGAGATTTGGTTGTCCTCATAGAATAGTTACATACAATTCTGTTACCTTTAAGTCTAAAAGAATGGTTTAATTTTGTCACAAATACCACACTGTACTTGGTCACTCAACAACATATTACCCATAGGGTAATGGGTTAGCTAAGTCCTCTAACAAAATCCTGGTGAATATTATTAATAAATTTCTACATGATAACAATAATACATGGCACAAAAATTTAATTTATGCCTTGTGGGTTGATCGGGTAAATACCAAAAAATCAATTGGTATGTCTCCTTTCCAGTTAGTGTATGAAACAAATATTATTTTCCCTTCTTCTTTAGGAATTCTAGTCATGAAATTATAGCAGGAAGAGGATACATTACCAAATGAAATGCAAATGGGGATTAACCAAATGATTCAACTACAAAAAACTAGAGAGGAGGTGTACAAAAACACTCAAACAATTGAGGACAAGATAAAGAAAAATTTTGATCGGAGGACCAAAGAAGAGGACTTTCAAGTTGGTGATTTGGTTTTAAAATGGGATTCTAGAAATGAAGAAAAAGGGAAGCATGGTAAATTTGAAAACCTCTGGAAGAGACCTTTTAAGGTTGCAACATTTCATGGGAGCAATGCATACTTGATACAAGATTTAACAGGGGAGTTCCTTGTTGGAGGCCCTATGAATGGAAGGTTCCTTAAACATCACTTCACTTGAATTAAACTGAATTTCATCACTACATTTTATATATTCATTTAATTTTCATAAAACACTCAAACAATTGAGGACAAGATAAAGAAAAATTTTGATCGGAGGACCAAAGAAGAGGACTTTCAAGTTGGTGATTTGGTTTTAAAATGGGATTCTAGAAATGAAGAAAAAGGGAAGCATGGTAAATTTGAAAACCTCTGGAAGAGACCTTTTAAGGTTGCAACATTTCATGGGAGCAATGCATACTTGATACAAGATTTAACAGGGGAGTTCCTTGTTGGAGGCCCTATGAATGGAAGGTTCCTTAAACATCACTTCACTTGAATTAAACTGAATTTCATCACTACATTTTATATATTCATTTAATTTTCATTACTACATATGTCGACAATTTTTATCAAAATTTGAAGCCCGAAGAGAAGGCCCTGATATTTTGATGGCCTGCTGCCATTTTCCAAAATGTAATAAGTCAATTTGAGTTAGTCTAAAGTTAAGTCAAAGAGTCAATAATTCCAATGGTTAGGAACTTGGTATAAAATGTTATTGGCACCTCACTGGGAGGATGCCATCCCCATTGGATCCAATGTTAGTCTCCTATAGTCATAATAGTTAGAATAAATTTTTTCTTTCAAATTTTGTCAAAAGTATTAAAATGTGGCTATGATATTGTGGAAGATCAAACTTTAGGCATTAGGTTGCAATAATTTTTTTATTATTTAGTGTAAATATGTCCAAGTGTTTCAAGAGTCACCAAAATGGTCTTTTATATCCCAAGGGGTCAAGTTAAGTAGGTCTAGGGGTCAAGTTACATCAAGTAATCACGAGAAAGAATTAGCTGCCATGATTTGTCATCATGGGCACACATTTATGGTGTTTTGAGTCAGTTAACATGTCAAACCATGATTGGTCATAATATCAACAACAATAAAACGATCAAGAGGACAATTGTTGCACTTTTTCCAAGTGCTACCCCTTTGATTTTCAAGTTCAAATTGCCATTTTCACCTTCAAGTACACTCTTAGCCACCTTGGGAAGTTACTTGCATGATTGTATTCATACAAGATTTCCCATCTCTCTATTTGTCCCATCAAAATCTTGTTGGTGGTCATTCTTGGTTGATGCACAAAGGAGGCAAGGGAGCACTGCGCTTGCACAGAGTGCTGCATTTTTCTCAACTCGGTGGTCAAATTTCTCCCACAGGTGCAAACTTCAGTTTTACTCAGTACCTTGGTTTTAATGATTACCCAATTCCATGTATGAACTAAGAAAACAACATAGAAACTTGCAAGACACCAAATTTTACCATCACTGCGCTTTCTACCTTTCGCTGAGTTTTCTCCATTTGCTGCGCTTTCTATATTGGCTGCGCTTTCTATGTTTGTTGAATTCTTGTGCTTTCCTTTGCCAAATTGCATTTTTTTTTTTTTTTTTTAAATTTGAAGCCTTCAATACATAGTTATCCAAGCCATAACATTGAATTGAAACTCCTTATCATAATTTTGTGTGCTTAAGAAGTGCTTGAAGCTAGATTTCTCTGGAGCTGCACCTGTATTTTAAATTTTATGCCATCAGAAGCCAACATGCAATAGTTGTATTGGGGTTTTCAAGAGGGGATTGGTGCTAATTTGTATTTTTTATAGGGTTTTATGTTTTTTTTTGTCATCAAATATAAATTTGGGGTATCTTATCATTATTTCTATCTCTTGTTGCACAAATTATGTTTGCATTAAAACCCTAAACTATCCCTTGCTGCAAACAAGAAACCATGTCAAATCTAGAGGGAAGAAAACACAAGGGAGGGGCTATTGTTAGATTTCAACCCCAAGATCTCACATCCATCAATGCATACCCAACTATCAGAGTTTCTTTTGAGTAGTTGGTATGTGTGAGGTTTTGTGAAAAAAATCAAGGGTATAATGCACAACTTACTAAAGAGTTTGCCGTGAATTTTAATGGGTTGGAGGCTAAGGTTGGAGCACTCACTTTTTTTAGTTTCAAATGTCACAATATCAGCTGCAACAAAGATTCCCCTCCAAGGAGAGCAATGGTTCAAGGGCATGCCCCTTGATATTGCCCATTATAAAGTTTTTTTGAAGCCCGAGTATATAGACAAGGAGTATGGGTCCATTGTTCCCAAAGAATATCTACTTGAACATCACAAAAAATTCTTGCAATCCATTCAAAGGTATTTCACATGTGAGGGTAGGTTTGGAAGGATTTGTCAATACCATTTCAGACTCTTGATGCATTTTACTGGGAAAAGCCTCTTGAATTTTCCTTTCTATCTATTCAGGAGTTTCAGTAAAATGGAAGACAAAGTACAAGGAAAAAAATTCAAGTGGAACCTAGAATTTTACACTTTTCCTTAACTAAGTTTTTGGTATTGGAGGAGCCAAATAAAAGAAATCAATCATGGAAATCATTTATTGTTTCTTCAAATTTGGTGGATGATGTGCCAACTAGTTCCTTAAGAAAGAAAGAAACAACATCAACAATGGTAAAATACATTCAATCCACAGTTGGAACTTCAATGAATAGGCTCTCAAATCCAGTACAATAAATAGGGAAAAAGAAGGCAAGAAGCTTCAGTTTTCTCCAGAAGTGGTGAATGTCCCTAAAAAACCTCTCACTAGGTCTACTACAAAAAGGTTTCCCTTGGAGAAAACATTTGAAGCCATGGAAACCATAACAAAAGAGGAGATTTTTGATGATAAATTCAAGGATATTTCACAATTGCAAGAATAATTGAAGAAGGCTCACATGGTTATTGCACATATGCAACAGGAAAATAGAGAATTAAAGAAATTTATCCTAGAAAATACAACTAAGCCTATTGAAGATGAAACAATAGGTAAGGTTGCATCATCTGCTTCAAAGTCGAAGGGAAAGAAAAGTTAATTAAAGAGGCTATTAAGAAGGAAAAATTTCCAGCAGTCAGGGTTACCATAACCTCATCTAGGAAGCTACAAATCTAGGAAGAGAAAACAATGCAAGAATAAAAGATAGAGATAGATGAGGGGAAGCACACCTTTAACAAGTTGAGAAGGAAAATGAAGGAGGATTACATGGAGATTTCTGAGCTCAATAAAAAATATGAAAGGGCTAAGAAACAAATGAGTGATCTTATGGAAATCTACCAGCCAACAATGGACAATGCCCCATACATGTTTAAGAGATCCCTTCCACTACACAGGAAAATGAAAAGTGTATGCAGACAAAAACTTTCTATGAGAAAAGAATTAAGAGCCACCAAAAAAAAAGTTAAGGGAGATGCAAGAGAAAGATAGAGGCAAATTATACCTACTGGCCGAGGCAATCAAAGTTTGAATACTGGGAGAGGTGAAATAACACAATTTTGATTTTTTAGTTTGCCTAAATTATACTTGTTTATAGGGTTGAGGTTCCAAGTGAGAGCGTTTTGCGTAAAGTCCCTCTTGCAACTACATTTAGTTAGAATTCTGAAGTTGTTTTTGAATAAGAAACTTTTGCAGGATTCTTGGCTCTATTTAGCATTAGGGTTAGGGTTTTGATGTGGAGATGAAATTCTGGTATTTCTGGAAAAAGGAGGATTGAAAGGGGCACGTGGCATGACTATTGCAGTGTCAACATCATCACCAATGTGTGAAGCTTGTCCAGAAACATCACTGTCACTCAAACGAAAAAAAAGATGGCACTGTGCTTTTGAAATTAGCGTTGTGTTTTTGGATATAGATGAATTTTTCAAAGTTGGAGGCTTTGTGTGGTGAAGGAAATTTTCTAAGGGGGAAAATATCCATGTACAGGCTTGTTCACAAATGCAGGAGTCATCAGGAAGCTCAGGAATCGACTGGAGACCTCTCAACCATGGAGTGTTGCGTTTTCATGTTGCGTTTTTTCATATATGGAGAATTAGGAGGTTGCACAACGCCGACACTACACTTCCAGACATACATCCTTTTGAACGATTTAACCTAGTCAAAATTTGTTGTAATTTGTTTTTATGGTATTAGTAATTGTAATAAAGATTTGAGCCACTCACAAGGTCGATTTTGGGCTGAGAAATTAATCTAAAATTCTTGAAAAATATCTAGTCAATCAGTCCCTAGTATTTAGTAGTCAGTTCTATTTTCATTGCATAAATTATAAAACTAAATCCTAGTGAGGAATTCGAACCCTAGAGGTGGGAACTGACTTCATTTCAAAAGTTATAAAAATAAATCCTAATGAGGAATTCGAACCCTAGAGGTAAGAAATGACTCATTTTAGTCTATTTATGATGTGAATGTAATTGAACAAAGGGTTGGTTAGGTTGAGGAGAAAGAACATTGAGGAGACTATACTACACTCTTTTGATATATTTTTACAGTGAATGAAAACAAAAGTGGAATTTACAGGAATTCTTGTGTTTGTTTGCCTTGGATATGTGCTATTCTTATTTGTAAGTTATCTTCTATGAAAATTATGCTTTAAATGTGTCTGATGGTTTAGTAAAACAAAGATGTTGATTTCAGAATTCATTTCAAATAGTCCTTTGATTCAATTTGCTAGACTTCTATGTTTTCTGCTAACTGACAGTTAGAATTCATCTTGGTGTTTGATTATCTATTGTCATTTTCCATTTGTCTTCCACTCACCCTCCTACAATGAATCTAAATTAAAAACTCCAAAGAGACTACCTACCCTTCCCCTGTAGAGCCTCCTCTTCCTCTTAATTTCATTACTGGAAACTTAATCAGGAACTTACATGACTCCATGCCCAATGGATCTACCTCCTTTCCTACCATCAAATATTTGAAAATTTATGCCCTACTGAGCACCATACTTAATCTAATATCAAAGTAGTTGAACATTTCAGACATAGAGCCCTCTCTAGAAATAAAAAGGGCTAGATCCTAGCTCCCAAGTGGTTTTTTGGTTACCACTGGTTTTCTCTCTTTAGCCTAGAGGAATTACAGAGTGATAACAGGACCAAAAGATGGAAAACGAAAATTATTTTCCATATTATTTATAACCTACCACAATAGAGTAGAGTCTCTTATCTCGTGTGTAACTCCCTTGAGACCATGGTAATCTTCTTGTTTATAGTATTTTAGACCAAAATCCATCTGTTCAAATTATTTAGGGGTGAAAGCACAAATTTCTGTAGTGATATCCTCCTAGGAGGATTTCCAATACCTCATTTTATCATTTTAATTAAGTTAGTTGATAAGCTAGCCCCCATTATTGAATATGAATATTGACATCAAGAATATCTCGACCATGAGCCTACACATTTGGGCTCTATCATAGAATTTTCTTTGTACACTGTGAAATTAATTGACTTTGTTTTCTGGCAAGGTGATTTTGCTTTCATATTCTCCACATCCACTTTATGAACATTGGCTTGGGAAATAATTAAATTAGTGGAAGTAGAGGAAAGAAAAACTCAAATTTATTTTATCCATCACCATAGTTTCAGTCACGAGTATCATTTCATAATCCATATTGATTCCCATTTTATGTTTTTGTCTTATCACTTGCTCAGGCTTTTGTTTCTTGAAGGGAAACTTATATATTAGAAACTTAATCCACTGGAGTTGGAGTAAGTCCATCACCCCTTTCAACCATGCTTATCATTTTGATTCTTATTACTCAATTATTCTTGTATTCTCTTCTACTCATTTTTTTCTTTAGCATCTTTTGTAGCAAAATCCTATATTTTTTTGCTTCAACTTTTAAATTCCGATCCTTTCCATTAGCATTCACTTTTATCTCCATTTTTTTTGCATCTTAGTTTTCTTTCCTTTGCACTTTCCCCTCTTTGCTAACAATTAAACTCTAGCTTTAGCATCAACCTCTTTTTTATTTACCAATTCATCTTATTGGTATATTGTCTTTGTGCTTCTACTTTTATTTTGGCATTATTGTCTTCTTTGGCCTTCTCTAATGCCTCTAACATTTTTTTTTCTTCTAAAAGGCTTGTCTCTTAGAAACAACCTTTTCAATGTACTCTTTATTTATTTTGTCTTTCTCCTTAGTAGTAACTTTGAAATTATTTAAAATATCTTCATGGGTCCATTCTATTTTACGATGCCTTTTAGCTTCATTATTTTCAGGCTAATAGGGGAAGGTGATTTTTCATCTTAATTTTATGTTTTGAAATAATATCTATAAGATCATGCATATGAGTTAATTGCAATTTAAAATGACATTCCTCAATGTTTTCTCCTTTTCTCAATGTTTTTTCTTTTCTATAAAAGGCTTGTCTCTTAGAAACAACCTTTTCAATGGAATTATTTATTTTTTCTTTCTCCTTAGCAGTAACTTTCAAATTATCTAAAATATCTTCATGGGTCCATTCTCTTTTACGAGGCCTTTTAGCTTCTTTCTCTTCAGGCTAATAGGGGAAGGCGATTTTTCATCTTAATTTTATGTTTTGAAATAATATTTATAAGATCATGCATATGAGTTATTTGCAATTTAAATTGACATTCCTCAATGTTTTCTCCTTTTGTCTCATCCTAAGTAGAATTTTTTATTCCATACATGCCTATATATAGCGATCAGGACAACTTCTTTTAATGTTTGATTAAGCATGCACTAAAACCATGTAGAGCTATTTGGTATCCAATTCCTAAATTGTCAACCTATTTGGCACATAAGTTGGAAGTGTATGAGGTGCTTGTGCAACATCATAAATATTGCTATAGGTTGGATTATTATTAAAGGTACCAATATTTATTGGTTTTCAATTTCAATAGCTTATGGAGATATCCTTTGTGAACTTTTACAAAAGATGAAGCTCATAGAATGGGGCCATGAAATCGTCACAAATAAGTACAAACTAGAATATATACCTATTCATCCACAAGTGTTGAAATATATATGAACAACATGATGCTCTTGGGACCTAGACTAGGCTAACCCCATGAATGTGTTGCGACCACAAACCACATCTAATAGATAAGAAGACATGTGAAACTTTGGGGTTGTTTAGAATGCATCTAGTTGAACCTTTCCAATGGCTTCTACAGGTGAGTTGGAGAGGATAGTAGCCTAATTGAATTTTGTTCCTCCTTTGGTGATCTCATACATCATTAACACCCAACATACCCTCACATAAGTTGAATCTTAAAATCCATAGGTCTCGTCGATAAATTTGGTTTCCCATGTATATCCTTATTCAAGGTGTATGGTGGGGAAATTCTTACTACTTAGATCTTTGAAATTCCTCCCCTCATATCAATAAGTGAGGATGTCATAATAGTTATGGTCACAAGTAAATACTTTTAGTCACATGGTTGGTGAAATATAACCTTTGAAATATTTTAGTAAGATTCAAAACTTATGGATGTGAATGATTAACACACTTTTCCTGGTCATTCATAATTCTATGGGTGTTAACCTTTGTTCATTCTATTAGGTACCTAATCACTTATGTGCAAATCATCGCTAGAGGTTTGGCTGTTGCATTATACATGTAGGATTTTTAAAATTTTTGTGCTATAGTGAGCTCTTCTCTTTCATCCAAGTTCTCATCATCCTCAATACCTTTCCCATCCTTGATTAGATGAAATAGTTCATTGTATGTGTGGGGCCCATCAAATTTAGTAGTGTATGAAGTGTTTGTATACATGGGAAATTTAACATTTTTAGCATCTTGGGCTTCCATGATTCACTACTTTCCCTTGGAAATTTTCTTCTCCCTTTTAAGTGATGATCCTGCTGTTGTGGGGGTTTGTACCCTTATTGGTGTTGTTTCCACAATAACCTCTATGATTTAAATTAGATAAGTTGGGTTTCTCTTGCGTGATTTTATTTCTCTTTCCATATCTCTTGGTAGCTCTATAAAATTTCCTGTAATTTATTGCAACATAGAAATAGGGTATGCAAATTTTAGCTTAGAAAATCACGAATTCATAGCTACCTTCTAACAATTTGAAATAAAAATTAATGTCAAGGATAGTGATAGTGAATTTAATTAAGGAATATGTTATTGTAACAAGTTTTTGAATTTTATCTAGGATTTATAGTTTGAATCGAGTTTCTTAAATTCTATTCATAAGCGAAAAACAAGGAAATAAGAACTCATGCATGCAGCTCACTTATATGAAAAAAAATTTCAAAGCTTGTAAAAGGAACTCCGTCAAAGACACATTAATCACTAACCAAATTCAAATTAAGAAAAAAACGAATGCATATAGATATCATTGTGGGCTAAAACAAATAGTACAACTAACTAGTTTATTTAAAACAAAAAATTCTAATTAAACAAGAGTGTTTTGGAATCATAGTACCTAGTTAGCAAAGATGATGGACACACGACTATTTTTGTGCTAAAATGTTTGTAATTTTGTTTTCATTTTAAAGTTTGATGAGGGGAGACCAATTATTGCTTCAATGCATAGACCATTCGAACAAAATGAGACTTATATTCAACTTCAAAATTTTAAATTCAAAAAACAAAGGGCAAGCTTGCTTTATTGTAAGTTTGACAGATGGTGGTTCCAATTATGGCAGCATCAAATTGTACTGAGAAAAGATGAAATTTAAAAGCACATTAATGTGTAAGTGACATGTATATATTAAGAATACACTTTATATTTTTAAAGGTCCACACATATGAAGAGTTTGAAATCAAAATGGGGATGATATGAGATTTGGAAATGATTTGAAAAATTACGACCCCTTATCATTATCTTTTGATGAGGGAAATCCCGATTTGGAAAATTGGATTGGTCACCGAATCGAACCAAGGTTCAACAAATTTTGTGAAGGGAGGGCTCAATTCAAATATTTTGGACCAATTAAATAATATGACCTTTGAAGGTTTGACCCAAAGCTTGAAGAGAATATGAAAGAGAATACAAAATTATCTAATAGAATCAAAAGTTTGTGTAGTTAAAATGATGATGGGAGGGCCTGCTTTATAAATTGAGGCTAATCTCCAAATTGGGATAAAGGCTTAGCAAAAGAAGGTGAAGAGAGCTTATTTTTTTGAAAAAAATCGGGGCAAGGTAAGTTTGAGGGTTACAAGAAATGGTTGTTTGAACAAAAAATAAAAGGGACCTGTTTGAGAACATGATTTTGAAACCATGCAAAGAGATGTGAAACAAGTGAAAAGAGGCCTTGATGTGATAATCTGTCCCAACTTGGGAATCAAAAGTTCAAAATTAAAATATGAAAACGGTAATAGAAAATTGAAAGAGTTCAAACAAAACAAACTTCAATTAAAAGAAAATCATATCAAACTAAAGAAAATAGAAAAGATGAGGAAAATGGATCAATTTGGGAAATTGGAGCAAAATGTAAAATTTACACTCATCTAACTTTTTCATTTCAAAAAAATTTAAAGAAACTGGGCTGCAAGGAAGTGAGGAGATAAGGTCAATATAAATTACCAAAAAGAAAAAGGAAGGGGCCATAAATTTTGCTCAAAACTTGGGTGGAGGGTTGTTGAGATCAAAACAAAACCTTTTGATGAAAGCAAAGATGTTGAAATTTTTGATGGTCTTCAACCATTAGAAACGCACTTCGGATTTCAAGTGATCAACGCTGACATCAATGTTGAATTTCCTAAGTTGATAGGCACCTATTGGCTAACATCGATTTGGAAGTCCTAGTTGACTATAATATTCATTTGACAACTATACCCGACATCGACAAAAGAAACAACCAAGTTGAATCCACTCTCAATTTGGAATATGAACCTTCATTGACCACCCCTCATGTGGTTGTAATTTTGAAATTGCCTTTGGCCATTGAATTAAGTAGATATAAATAATGAAATTTATGTTGTATTTTACCCTTTGTCATCTTAACAATATTTGGAGCATCTTCGCAATTTTTGTAATACGCCATTTTGACACTATATAACACTATACAAAAACAATTCTTACATGAGATTTTGTCTCACACCATTCATATGAATTTTTAGACAAAGCAACCGTAATCAAGTTCCACTACCTTGTTGCAAATACCTTCTACACGTTTGAACTCTTATATGAATTTGTAATTTAATATTAACCACTTGATTTGCATATATTTTGATTTTATGCTCTTGTAATGTTTATGTATGTGTTATTTCTCATTTGTTTAGCAACTAGTACCATGCTTAGTAGGTGATATTTTTTCACCATACTTATCTTACACATTCATGACCTTGGAACTTCCCAAAATCCTTGGTTACCCTAAACCTACACTTAAGCACTTGATTTTTAAATATGAAAAGCCATGCCTTGTGTGTTAAGGATTTGTGATCCTAGACTTCAATGTAAATAAAAATTTCACCTCTGAGATTAGATATTTTCCATATATTATCCCTCTGTATTTTCGACCTTAGGATTGTTATAAAGTATAGAATAAAACAACAATGGAAAGAAAACAATATTTCACTTCTTAACAAAGCATTTTCATAAGCAATCCAAGGAAAAAATATGCCAAAGTGACTTGATAAGTTTTATCCCTCTAGGGTCAAATTATCATGCATAAAATAGAGCTAAATTTATTTATTTATTATTATTATTATTATTTTCTATGTGGTTCACGGACCTTCAATATCGGTGACCGCTACGTCCATAGAATACTTGTACTAAGTAGATCCACTTGAAGGGATCACTTCCTGCTGGCTTACCCACGAAGCCTGACCCCGAGTTTGTCAAGAGAATTGAACCTGTAACCTCTCAATAGAAAAGGTGCTTTAACAATGGGGATTCGACAAATTTAGCTAACCCTCGCGGCTACTAGAGCTAAACATTTACATTTCTAAAAATGATAATAGTAACAAACCAACCATTAATTTCTTCAATTATTTTTTCAAATCACTCAACAAAATTGTCCTTAGGTGAAATCCACAAGACATATATAGCTATAAATAACAGTTCTTAGAGAACATAGATGACTAGAAATCAAATATGCAATTTACACGAAGTTGTGCACAATTGAAAACTTCATTTATATGTTCAATATGGAGTTTAAATATGGAAATATGTGGAATGGATGTAGTATTAGGATCCAAATGGTTGTCCATGATTGGTATAGTGGAATTAAATTTACGAAATCAATCCATTTTTTTTTTTTTAAAGCATCCCCTTCCTCCATATTTTTGTTTTTTGAAAAGCATCCCCTTCCTCCCCTTGCTCACAACAAAAATAAAAAGTAAAAAATTATAGTTTCATCTAATAGAATGGAAAACATGATTCCTCTTCACTACTATTAAATGGAGGTAGCCTATGATGAAATTGACATTCCTAAATTTCTCAACAAGATTCTTGGAACATATAGTACCTTTTTCTAGGACTTTCCTTGAAGTCTCTCTCAAGCATGAACCAAATATAACATCATGTGCTAAAAATACATTTTCAATTCCAATCATACTATTGTGACACAATGTGACATTTGTTAGTACCAAAAATTTGAATCAATTGCTTCTATAAGTGCCAACAAATACCTTATTAAGTGGAGGAACTTGCCTAAAAATGAAGGATATATGGGAAAATGAAGAATTTAGATCAAAATATCCTTCATTACCAATGCTTTGTGGATGGAACATTTCATATAGGGATGACTTGCAATATACCTAAGTATATTACAATAAAGTAAATTAAAAATTATGTAATATGCACGCCATTGTAAATATATATATATATATTCTTTTTACCTGGAAAAAAGCTGTAATTTCATTGCAACTTAAAACAGGAACAAAATTACATGTTGCAGATGCTTGAAAGCATTCGAGATATGCAATACTAGAGGCTTGTGAGAGAAGATAACAACCTCTCAACTCTAAAACTAAAATAATATAGAAGAGAAGTTAAGTGTTATAATAGTCACTTCCCTTCTCTTTGTTTCCTTTCTTTCTTTGGACCTTCTGCTAGACCCCTGTAGATGAATCAATAAGAACAAATTCCAACTCAGACATAGTCACCACATGGGAGTTTTCTTTATCGGAATTTAAACTTTCCAATACATGGATTCCTTTTGTTCCCACCAACCCATCCTCTTTGAACGCCACAATTTTAGCGTGTTTAGATGCATGGATTGGTTTTGTTTCTTGTACATTATGCATGGGTTGTGCATGTTCATCGAGATTTTAAGTGTTCATAACGTTTTGTATTGGAGGGTACTCCTTGATTTCCTCTTCTTCATCCTCTAAAAAAATGGGATCAAAAGGCTGTTAGGATTTTTTTTCCAAACCTGCCTATTTTTTATTTTTTGGCTGATTTTTTTAGCATGTGGACAAGAATCTTGTAAATGTCTTGTTTGCAAGCATGTAGAAAATCTAAAGGCTGAATTTTTATAATAAGATTTTTTTATGCATTGAAAGAATCTATGCTTTAGTAGAATGTGGTCACTTAGGCCTTTGCTTAAGTCTATTTATACACATATACGAGAAAAGGTAAATAATCCTTGTTATATTCTTTCGTTGTCCACATTTTTTTAAGTAACTAAATTATTTCCAGTGTCCTCTAGTACCTTGTAATTCCAAAATGTAAAAGGAAGGTTTGGAAGCCTTACCCAAACTAGCATCTTTGTTACACCATTTTTGAAGAATCAAACTCCATAAACCATGGAGTGATGAAGAGTCCTGCTCTTCCCCAAAACCAAGCCCCTTCATGCAACACTTTCTCTAAATCTTCATGGGAATCAAAATGTACCACAAAAAATCCTTTGGAACAAAGATAAATGTCACAATTTTTGGTCCATGCTGTAAAAATATACGAATGTAGCGCCTACGACCTTGTCCAAAGCCCATTAAATATGAAAATGACAACCCTTGATGGAAGAAAAGATAAGAGATGGTTTAAATTTTCAATGTTTACTTCCAGTGTTGGAATATAAGCCAAATTTTCAATAATATATGGTCCTAGAATGGATGAAGGTTGGTACATTGAAATGGGCCCCTTTCCACACATCACATCCTTGTATGAAAAAGAAGAAGTTGGATTTCTGGAACCCACTACACCCCCAAGTATCCTAAGCAACAAGATGATGGAAGAATTATGAGATATACTATAATAGTTCAACTGTAACAGGTCCTGCATTTGTTTCCCTTCAAATATAAGATGATGTAGGGATATAGGAATCCCTAAGTGATTCTCCAAGATTTGGTTTAGAGTCACCATTTTATCAAGATCAGTGACCTAGATCTGGATCGAGTTCCCTTTAAGGGTCTTAACAAAAATATGAAACCCTTCTGTGTGGTTCTAATTTTCCAGATTCTCCTTCATACATGTTCCTATCTCCATGGAATTATGAAATATGAGGAGAAAAAGCTCATGAAGGGTGGTATAAACTTGAATATATATAAAATATAACCAATAATCCAAGATTGAAGGAGTTGTGACCTCAGAATCCCAACCAAAAATGCATGCAATAAGGTTGGGGGAAAACAATTCACAAAAGCACCACAGAAAACCTTTATCGGGCGTCCCAACCTACATACCTCCAGCGCAGATGTAATTGCTCATCCCCGTCACCCCACATAGGAGAAAGACCATGGAAACGATGATCTAGGCAAGGAAAAAACCATAGCCATACAAAACAAGTCTTGACTCGAAAAAACCCCCCAAACAAAAAAAAGGACCCTCATAACATGCATCCCATCTAGCTGGGAAGAAAGGTAAAATCAGGAAAATATGGCCGTCATCAAAAGAAAATGAATCATAGGGTACCTTAGCATGATGAGCCCTAGCTCCAGAAACATTTATAAATCCGTCAAAGTGTGGAGCAACAATATTCTTTCTGATTTTGTGCACACATTTGTTGATGGTTTTTTTGTAAGTCCCACATTTCGATTTTGAAGTCTTTGCGTACATGAAAATCCACAGCTTTGGAGGATTCACCATCAAATCGAACTCAATATTTCTAGTCCGAAATCATATTTAAACACTTAGAAGTTAGTTAAGTTCAACTCAATCTAATGTGTCTATTAGATAAAAGTGTGTATCTTAGTGTGTTTCTTTAGTATGCATTAGTTGAATTGTAATACGATGATCACAATATGTTGTAGACATAGAACAATTTGATGGCTCATATTATTCTCAATCTAATGGATATTTTTGTGTGTCTCAATCCTTGATTGGTCCATTAAATTTATTTAAAGAACAGGGAGGGTCATTGTCGATGATTGATTGTGAGAACTCTCTTATGTAATTTTTTATTTTTATTTTAGTACGAATGCAATTTTCTCAGGAGGCCATGTTTGCTTGAGCCATGGAGTCTTTATCTCTTAGAGGGTTTTAACCATATAAAAATAGTGGTGTTATGATATTTTATCTTGTTGCGTGAGTGGTTACTAAATAAATTTATTATATATGGAATACCCTCTTTTCTTAAACATGGTATCAAAGTTGCTACTATTGTTGATTGAGATCTTGAGTTTGTGTTGTCTCATTTTAAAGATATTTTATTTCCCTGATTTTTTATTTTGAACAAACTATTCCATTGCATCTAGAGCATTGATTTCAGTTAAATTCTTGAGATGCAATTTTTTAATTTTATTTATTTATTTATTTATTTTTATTTATTTTTATTTTTTATTTTTTATTTATTTTTTATTTTTTCAGATTAGAGGTATACAATACGAATATCCATCTTTTTATTTTTATTTTTTTTACATAAATGATATTTCAATTTTATGTTTTTATTGAAGGTTTTCTACTCTCTTCACTCTACATATGCTCTTTTCCTTATGCTCTATGTGACCTTGGTAATTTAGAAACACAATATAAAGTGTTTTTTTTTGCGTATGTTCTTTGTTGGGCAATTTGTGTGATCTCAACAAACCAAAGACAAAGAGAAAAATTGCATTTTCTATGTAAGCTAACCAATATGTAACTCCATTTTTGTTGACTTTTGGAAAAGAAAAAAAAATCAAACTACTATTTCTTTTTTAATGAACACATTTTTTTGTAAGCACACATTTCAATGTGAAACCCCAACAACACTACCACCATATTCATCCTCCTTAATTAGAGTCATTATGTGTTTTATTGATCCATATTTATGAAGGAATGAAATAAAATACAGATTTAAACATAAACACAAAACTACAATGAAAAATGAACTTCAATTCATTGATAGCAAAATACTAAAAACTGTTTACATGCATAATGGAAATAAACTAGCTCATGTGATAGTAGGTTATCTCTGAGAATATATGTGGCGGCTACATACCTTCTGAACTATATTAAAATGAGGCTTGAAGGCCTATTTATTATTGAGTAACAATGGAGAACCCTCAACATTGTTGGGTTGTGAATACGACCACTTTTTAACACTTATTTCATCCATTTTTACTCTTCTTTATCATATCATTTATTATAATTTATTATATAGATCCATTTTATAATGATTTATGCTCTTATGGATGAATATTATTTCTTCTCCTTTATTTTTAATAAATTGATGATTATTATGCATAATTTTATCAATGATGGTTTATTAATATATTTTGTAATATCATTCACCATTTTAGCCTCCAAGATATTTTCCAGATTGCAGATTTGATTTCCAAATCATCATGAAATATTCCAACTCAGAAATTCGCTGGAATAAGAAGTGACAGTTTTGCGGTTAAAGATTCTGGGCAAATGAAGAAAAATCTGGAAAATTTGGAACATGGGTTTTGTCCAGAACGGGCCCAATTAACTTTTGTAAAGAATGGTTTGCCCAAATTCGGCCTGTATTGAGAGATACGTAGTGTTCTTTGAGCACGATTTTCTCAGATTTGTTGTTGCGGCCGTTAGCCAAATCTCAGCTGCAAAGCCAAATTCGCCTTGCTCTTGTTGAAAGATTGTTGGAAATGTATTTTCTGGTTGATCAAGTTGTTGGGAGAAATCCAATATTGTTATGGGAGATTATATTTGCTATTTAATTTCTCCTCCTTCTGATTATAAAAGGAGAGCATGTATTGTGTATTGGGGGAGGATGGAGAACAATGGATGATTATTGAATTCCTCTTGTAACATTGTAATTCCTTGACTCTTGTGATCAAAGAGCAGTTGATGTAAAATCTATTCATGTTTGATTAATACAAAGAAGCATTCTCGTTCTATTTCTTAAGCTCTGCAGTAGCCCAGCGGTGCTTTCACCGGCGGTTGAGGGCCCGGCCCTGGTGGAGCGAGCCACTATTTGTATTTGTATTTCTTTATTTTCTGTTGTGTGAAGTGTGTTTACTGCTTATTTTTATTACAGATTTAATTGATTTCTTTGAATACAGATCCATTAACGAATTACATTGTTATCTACTTTGCTGTTCATTTATTCTGCTATCATTATGAAAGCCTTGTTGTTCTGTATTCGACTCTAAGTTATTATTCTTTGTGATTTATTGATTTGCAGTATTGGCCGGCGATAGATTAAAGTATTGAGATTAGTGAAGTTCTCAATTGTTGTTCAAATCATCTTGCTATTCCATTTCTAGTTACTGCTTATTTTTGATTCATAGCTTTAGCAGTTTGGTTACAGTTGCTGTGTATGCGTAGGAGTTACAAGTCGCTGTTCCTTTTTAAGTCTTTACAGTTCCTTTCAGTTACTTTCATCAGCACGGAGATTGAGTTTGCTTTCATTTCGATTGCTTTAAAGATCACCAACTGTAGAGGACACTGATTATTGCTTCCAAGTTCCCAGATTGGTTATCTTTCATCGATTTCTAAGGGAATAAGTTATTGCTACTGTATCCCTGATCGATGTTTTGCAGATTGGTTTAATTAAAGTTTCAGAGCATTTGAGTTTATGCTGTTGTAGTTAGATTTCTTTTTCAAGCATCCATTTACTCTTGTATTTTTAACACTGTACTACATATTGCAAGGCATTACTCTTGGATAAATTGCTGCCTCAGACAGAGTACACTCTTGAACAAGGGCATATTCTTTTCTATTGAGCTGTTCAGACTTCTTCCACCATCCCTACTCTTAAGGAGTGCCAAGACATCCTTTATGAATAAATAGGAAAGTGCTATATGAAAAGAAAAATATTTACATATTTCATTAATAATTTTAGAATTTGACAGATGGAGGATAGGGGGTCTCATCAAGAGCTGGCCTACCATGTTCATAAGGAAGTAAGTGAAGTGGCATTCCCATCATAGCCACCAAACCAGGGATATGGTTCAATGGACAATTGAAAAATTAAACAGTCCTTGGAATAGGAGGTCTCATCACGAGCCGGCCTGCCCACTTTTCACTTCTTTCTAGTGAATGGCATTATGATTTATCTGGTCACCAAGGCAGCACAATGGCCTCCGTTATGACAATTCACAAGCACTTCCTCAGCATAAATAAAGGACAATGGTTCCAAGGGTGAGAGAGCAACTCTGTCAAGGTTATGGACACCTGTGGGCAACAGAGCTCTGCTGATGGTATTGGAGTCACATTTATACACATTAATAGTAATATTAAACCCTTTTTCCTATATCTCTATTTAAATATCAGATGAAAGTATGAATCTTTAACCTTTGATTTCGAACCTATTATACATGAAAATCATCATAAATCGATCACATTAGTTTAAGTGGGTAATAAATGCATTTGTACTTATGTTTATCTTAAGCTGTCCCTTCTCCTTATCCTTGAATCATTACAAAACGCTTCTATATCTGTTTACGATTTATCACATGCATGGATTTCAGTAAATGCTATAATTTCATTGATTGTATCATGAGTATGTATGTCTTTCCATGCTGTACAATTGTTGTACAGTATGCTGCTCTTCTATTTTGCTGATTTGCCACAATATTGATACTGCATTTTTACAGAATTT
Source organism: Pinus albicaulis (assembly GCA_034641835.2). Taxonomy (NCBI): domain Eukaryota; kingdom Viridiplantae; phylum Streptophyta; class Pinopsida; order Pinales; family Pinaceae; genus Pinus; species Pinus albicaulis. The sequence goes on from CM076578.1 coordinate 430,682,627, forward strand.
TTTCTGCTTGAACTTTTTTTGCATGCATCTTATCTGTTGCCATTCCAAACTGAAACTGTGGATTCAAGAAAATTTCATACAGAATTGTGATTTGTTTACAAGAGAACAACAAGTATGGGGGAAAATTCTATTCGCAGCACGATCACACTATTGCAACTAACAACAAAGGCTCACGAACGCGCACATGGCTTCCACCTTTTGCATTACTTTCAGTATTCGCTCAGCCTACATCAGCTTCAGCAAAGACCAGTCTCTACATGTCATTTCACATTTTTTCAGAGGTAACACTTGAGGTAAAATAGCATAATTTTCTGATTTATTATGAATGTAGGAGAATTTCATGAAAATCCATTGAGCATTATTTATCATCATTCATTCCATATCTTTATCACTTCCCATTTTTCTAGACACGTCTCATCTTTCAGTTTGGGGGAGTGTTGATTTCTTTCATTTCTTTCTTATGACCATGTCAGTAATCTTCTTTAATATTCTTATTCATTCTCAACACCTCCCTTATTCCATGTTGTTTTATAACAAGAATAGATTTCAACAGATTGTAGAAACCACCTCTCTTTGTTTTCTAGCATCGCATGAAGACATGCTAATTCTTCAGTTGGGGGGGGGGATTGCTACACATGATGGATGTTTTCCACTTTCTTTCTCATTTAAGGCATACAATTTCATTTGTATATAGTGCAGAAATTGTTTCGCATATATCTTTAAAATTATGAACTGAATTCTTGTGATTTCTGGATAACAAAGAGGTATCATTAAAATACAAAAACCCAGATAATTTCACACTAAATTAGTTTATAAAATTTTGAAAATTATGCACTATCACCTACAAACATTTTGTTTATATCTCATGATCTGTGCATCAAAACGATCTGATTTTTGAGAAAATGATTAATGAGGGTTGTTGTTACTTATGTCACATTTTTCTGCAACTTCATATGCATATAGTTGAACATCAACTGTAAAAATTGTTATGCCTCTATTGCTAAAATTGAATATTCATTATTTGAAGAAACATTCATTTGTTCCATCTATTTCATGAGTTGGGATGAACAATTTTCTTTGCTTGGTTAACACATGAGTTTTGTCTTTGGGTTACATGAGAACATGCAACATATTCAGTTCTGGGTTGCATGAGGACATGCAATATATTCAATTTGGGGGTGTGTTGGGTCGTGAATACGACCACTTTTTAACACTTATTTCATCCATTTTTACTCTTCTTTATCATATCATTTATTATAATTTATTATATAAATCCATTTTGTAATGATTTATGCTCTTATGGATGAATATTATTTCTTCTCCTTTATTTTTAATAAATTGATGATTATTATGCATAATTTTATCAATGATGGTTTATTAATATATTTTGTAATATCATTCACCATTTTAGCCTCCAAGATATTTGCCAGATTGCATATTTGATTTCCAAATCATTATGAAATATTCCAACTCAGAAATTCGCTGGAATAAGAAGTGACAGTTTTGCGGTTAAAGATTCTGGGCAAATGAAGAAGAATCTGGAAAATCCGAAAAATGGGTTTTGTCTAGAACGGGCCCAATTAACTTATCGAAAAATGGTTTGCCCAAAGTCGGCCTGTATTGAGAGATACGCAGGGTTCTTTGAGCACGATTTTCTTAGATTTGTTGTTGCGGTCGTCCTCCAAATCTCAGCTGCAAAGCCAAATTCGCCTTGCTCTTGTTGAAAGATTGTTGGAAATGTATTTTTTGGTTGATCAAGTTGTTGGGAGAAATCCAATATTATTATGGGAGATTATATTTTCTATTTAATTTCTCCTCCTTCTGATTATAAAAGGAGAGCATGTATTGTGTATTGGGGGAGGATGGAGAACAATGGATGATTATTGAATTCCTCTTGTAACATTGTAATTCCTTGACTCTTGTGATCAAAGAGCAGTTGATGTAAAAGCTATTCATGTTTGATTAATACAAAGAAGCGTTCTCGTTCTATTTCTCAAGCTCTGCAGTAGCCCAGCGACGCTTTCACCAACGGTTGAGGGCCCGACCCTGGTGGAGTGAGCCGCTGTTTGTATTTCTATTTCTTTATTTTCTGTTGTGTGAAGTGTGTTTAATTCTTATTTTGATTACATAGTTAATTGATTGCTTTTAATACAGATCCATTAACGAATTACATTGCTATCTACTTTGCTGTTCATTTATTCTGCTATCATTACGAAAGCCTTGTTGTTCTGTATTCGACTCTAAGTTATTATTCTTTGTGATTGATTGATTTGCAGTATTGGCCGGCGATAGATTAAAGTATTGAGATTAGTGAAGTTCTTAATTGTTGTTCAAATCATCTTGCTGTTCCATTTCTAGTTACTGCTTATTTCTGATTCATACCTTTAGCAGTTTGGTTACAGTTGCTGTGTATGCGTAGGAGTTACAAGTTGATGTTCCTTTTTAAGTATTTACAGTTCCTTTCAGTTACTTTCATCAGCACGAAGATTGATTTTGATTTCATTTCAATTGCTTTAAAGATCACCAACTGTAGAGGACACTGATTATTGCTTCCAAGTTCCCAGATTGGTTATCTTGCATCGATTTCTAAGGGAAGGAGTTATTGCTACTGTATCCCTGATCGATGTTTTGCAGATTGGTTTAATTAAAGTTTCAGAGCATTTGAGTTTATGCTTTTGTAGTTAGATTTATTTTTCAAGCATCCATTTACTCTTGTATTTTGAACATTGTACTACATATTGCAAGGCATTACTCTTGGATAAATTGCTGCCTCAGACAGAGCACACTCTTGAAATAAAAAGTCGCTCCCGGATTGATAATTAATGTGAGATAAATAGGTGTTAAAAAGATACCTTTTATACCTCGAAAAACATCCAAAAACCTGACCCTACGAGATGAAGCACCAAAAGTCCGCGAGCCTCGTTGGGGTAAATTGGTACATCAACTCGCTGGGGTCGTAAATTTGGCATACGATATTTGCTTGACGTGTACAATACCTTGTTAGAAATATCTATCCGAGGACTGAAAATTTCAACTACAAACCCTTGATGCTAGACACAAGTTTGTATGTTTTCCAAAAAATGATCTTTTAGGGCCTCAAAACAACTCTAAAAATTTAGGACCCGAAAAACTGCCAAAAATAGAAAATTATGCTACATTTAAGGAAAACAAAAGAAATGATAGTGGGGGTCCAAGTGGAAAATGTGGGTGGCCACCAATATCCACCTGGATCAGTCCTGCCCCCTTAGGAAGCAATGGTCGCCATTATGTTGAGTGCCTCCATGAGATGGGGAATCTTCTGTTGAACTTGGTCCCTAGTGAGCCACTGGCATTGGTGTAAGAGTTGGCCAGCTTTCACAACATAATACAATTGGATATTCTGTTTGCAAGTGTTCTTGATTTTCATTTCCATGACCAGAGCAGTTCTGGCATGTTCCATGAAGTTTGGGTTTAACTCTATTGGTGTGAGTTGTTTGAAATGTCTAGTGTGTCCAGTAATGGTGGAAAGTATGACTGAAGGCAATCCATATTGAACACTGGTTGTAGGCCAAGGAATGGGTGAATGGCCCATATGAGAGTGGTATGAGATTTCAATGAGATTTGGTAAGGCGCTCTTTCTTCAAATGCAACAAAATATTATCGCCCACATGAAACTTGTGCAACACCCAATGTTGATCATGTCGTTGCTTGTACTTGGCATTGGGATTCTCCAAGATGTTTAGAACCTGTTGGCGGATGTGTTGAATGAGTTAAATAAACCTAGTTTCTTTATCAACCTTAGAAAATACATGTGTGGATTTTGTCTATGTAGTCTCATGAGGCATGACAACATTAATCAAACACAATGGTTGAAATCCCATACCCTCTTGATAGGGACCGCGACTAGTCGAACTATGGAGAGCTCTGTTATAACCGTGCTACACATAGGGAAGGCTCTCATCCTAGGTTCATGAATGTTTGGATTTGTACATGCGCAATATAAGAATTATCATCCCGTTGACAACTTATGTCTGGCCATGAATTTGGGGATGGAATGCAGTCGACTTGGTGATATTAGTGTCTAATAATGTCCAGAGGCTCGATCAAAATGTGCTCAAGAATCCGCTATCCAGATATGATATAATGGTCCACGGGATCCAAAAATGTATCCACACACATTTAAATAATATTTGGTAGTGTACTATGTTTTGATACTCTTCTTGCAGGCCACCAATATAGCCATTTTATAAAATCATTCCATGACGAAAAATACACAATCCTTACCATGCTTGGTAGCATAAGGGAGGTCAGACATATAGTCCTTGGAGATGGATTCCCAGGGATGGATGGGAGTAGGAAAAGGAGTGTGCAGGTCTTACTTCTTAATGGTTGGCTTGGCGATGACACATGAAATGCCAGATCTAATATATTTTAAAACATCCTCTCAGATTTTTAACCAATAAAAGTACTTCTAGATACGACCACGATTTTCTCCACACCAAAGTGTCCTGCAACCCGACTGTAGTGTACTTACCAAATCAGATTGGAACACTCACTTGAAGGAACGAAAAGGTAGAATAGGTAGCATAATAATTAATCCTGGAGGTGGAAATCAAGAACTTTCTTTCCATCCACTATCATTTGGTATGTGGCAGAAAAATATTGATAATTTTTGTATATTTGCAGCCATCCAGAGGTCTCGTGGCCACAAGAGTTGAGAAGAGTAGTCAATGTTGCAACTAGGGGTCAATTGAGGCAATCTGCAACATAGTTGGAGCTACCCTTTTTGTATTTAATGTTCAAGTGGAATTGTTTTATATATCTAGACTGCTTATGGTGGTACCCGTTCTGCAACTTCCCTTGTGTATATATAAACATAAGAGGTTAGTGATCGGTGTGGATGATCATCTCCTTCCCCAGAATGTAATGTTTCCATTTTTGGCAAGACTGCACGATAGAATACATATCTTTATCAAAGGTGTGGTGCTTCCAAAATGTATTGGAAAGTGTCTCACTATGATAGGCCATTGGATGCTCGAGTTGGGTGAGGACTGCACCAATATCATAGTCGAAGGCATATGTCTCAATTTAAAATGGCTGATGCAGGTTTGGAAATGTGAGTACAGGTGCATAGCAAAGGCGGTGCTTTAGTTCAACAAAGTCCTTCTATTGGGACTTGAATCAGGAATAATTTTTCTCCACCCTTGGTAATTTGACTCAAAGGCTAATTTATATGGGAGAATCCCAAAATGAACCTTTAATAAAAGTTTGTAAGGCCTAAAAAGATACGAAGCTCTATTAGAGGGGTTGGGCTGGCCAATACTGAATGAATTTGATCTTAGTTAGATCCTCATGCACACCTTGCTCATCTATGATGTAGCCAATATACTGTACCTGACTCATGCCAAAGGTGCATTTCTCCAAGTTGGCACACAGTTTGTGCTGCTGTAGGTTTTTAAGGACCTGTCGAATGTGTTGCAAGTGATCCTCCCAAATCTTGCTGAAGATGAGGATGTTTTCTAGATAAACAACCACGAATGAGTTGGTGAAGAGCTGCAATATGTGATCCATAAACCTCTTAAAAGCAGAAGGGGAATTTTTCAACATGAAGGGCATGATCAACCATTCAAAAATGCCTTCCTTGGATTTTAAGGCGATCTTCCATACATCTGTGGGTTCTATTGGAACCTAGTGATACCCAAGCTTCAGATCGATCTTTCTAAAATATTTTGCCTCCTTGATCTAGTCGAGAAGGTCATCAATCCATGGGATTGGATACTTGTTCCTGATAATGATTTTGTTTAGCGTATGATAATCAATGCAACGCCTCTAGGTCCCATCCTTCTTCTGTACCAGTACAATCAGGCTCCCACAGGGTGAGGAACTTGGCCATATGTGCCCCTTTTTCAACAAATCCTAGATTTTTTGCTTGATCTCTTCATTTTACAAAAAGGATAAGCGGTATATCGACCTTGATGAATCCACTCGATGGTGTATGACGGTGGGTGTGGTGTGGTCGATAAGCACAACTGCTTCACGACCTCTGCTGAAATTAGGTTCTTTTGGCTCTCGCTGTCGACAATGAACTATAACAGAGAACCATTCACCCACATATTTGAGTGGAAGAGATGATCCCTCTCATCTTCATATTCAGACTCAATATTCTGGACCTTGGTGGTGGAAATGGTGGCGCTAGGCTCCGCATAAATATTCTACTTCACTCTGTCATTCCCCTTGTCAGGTTCTGAATCAAAGTCAGAACATGCATCTGACTTTGAAGCCTTCAACTCGGACACTAGTGGTGTTGAAATTCAACAAGAAATCTGCACACACACTGGTGTGGGATCATAGGTCACACATGAGTGACGGATCCTAGTGAAAAATTAGTGAGAAGGTGTGAAACTAATTTTTAAATAAATTGGAAAATAAACTGTAATATTATCTCATAACAACTTTTAATAATTAAATAAGTGTGATAGACTTAGTTAGCTCAATAGTTTCGAGTTTAGGGTCAAAGGATATGCATGTAGAGTGATTCTATTTTTAAGAGGGTCCAGTTGCAGTTGTAGCACTAGTGTGGTGTGAGTGGGATCAGTTAACTCACATTAATTGAGTTAAAATCAGTTTAACTAGTTCTAACTGTTTGATGCGATAGTGGAAGATCAAGTGAATTAAAATTGATTTAATTCACTAATAGTGATCTACCAAGTAACTGATGATTCACTATTTATAGTCGCATGCATGTCAATTCTGGTGGAGACCCAGTTGAGATAAAGGTTCAAGGAAAGTAAACTATCAGATGTATTTTCCAGATGCAGTTATATAACCACAGGAAGCCCATGATGAATTACGCAATCAAGGAAGCCTTAATTTCCTATTTAATAGGGGTTTATTTTTCTAAGGATTGCGTAAGCAGTGCATGCTGATAATTGGCTATGTGTTTGCCCAATTTTCCCTAGATCAGTGTGAAGAAATTGGTAGAGTGTATGAGGTTGTGGTGAGAACAAATACATTGTATTGTTTCATGATTCCTTGGTTGATTATGCAATAAATATGGAGGGGTTTTGAGCAGCTTATTTCCCCAGGAAATATCTTGTGTTGTGCGGTTGATTTACTTCTTTCTCTTACTTGCATGTGATTGGGCGATCATGTTTTATATTCCACAAATATTGTAGAAGGATTTAGTATCTTGTTTTAGTACATTGCATTATTAGATTGAGTACATTGGTGTAATTTCTACATGGTATTAGAGTGCCAGGAATCACAATAGTGGAGAATAAATTGAGTTTGTGTTGAACAATATTTAAATTTGCAGATACTTTCTTTAGAACTAGAAGAGGATAAAGATGTCTTTCAATGGATTGAGACTCGAATATGCACTCGAGGGTAGTTCAAATTATATTGCATGGAAGGACAAGATGGAGGTAGTGTTAGAGGACAATGGGTTGAAGGAATTCATAGATAACGATATTCCCAAGCCCGCAACAACAGATGCCCAACTTCTTGATGCATGGAAAAAAAAAGGTAGCAAAGGCAAGGATGATCTTGTTAGAGGGAGTTAGAGATAATATTGTCTCGAGTCTCCATGGAAAGGAAAATCCATATGATATGTGGAAGGCGTTGACAGATCTGTTTCAAAGCAGCAGTGACCACATAAATTTGGCACTCAAGGACAAGCTCAGGAAAATAAAAATGGAGAAGGGTGACACAATCCAGAAATAATTGACCAAGTTCACTCAATGTCGAGATGAGCTAGGAAGTGTTGGGATTAATGTAGTTGATGATGAATTGGTGAGCCTAGCACTTCTAGGCCTTCCAAGAGCTAGCATAGTTACCAAGACTCTGTGAATGGGAGGGAGAAGTTACCAGATTGGGAGTGACTTTGGTCAGATTTGGTACAAGAAGAGTTTCAACGGAATAACAGGGATGGATCCTCATCCAAGACTGATGATGAGGAAAATTGTGCCTTGGTTGGTAAGGAAAATAAGGGGAAGGGGAAGAAGTCCTATTCCAAATCTCAGACCGACAAAGAAGGAAAGAAGCGTGATATGTCAAAGGTGAAATTTTCTCACTGTCATGATCATGGAAACCATGCCACAAATTTTCCACAAAATAAGAAGAACAACAAGAAGGCTCCAGGAGCTACAACGGGTGAAGATTTGGCCTCACAATATGATTTGTAATTCTCTCTCATCGCATGCATGGCGTCAACTGTGATGGGATCTATGTGGTACTTGGATAGTGGAGCATATTTCCACATGATGGGAAACAAAGAACTCTTTATTAGCTTGGAGGAGAAGGATCTTCAGATGCACATCGAGATGGTTGATGACAAGAGGTATAACGCTACCAGGATTGGTATAGTTACTTTCTAGAGACAGTTAGGTAAACCTTTCATATTAAAAGATGTCATGCATGTACCAGGCTTGAAAAATAATTTAGTTTTAGTTGCTATATTGGAGGATCTTGGATATGATGTGGTTTTCAGTGAAGGAAAGGCATTCCTTGGTCACAAAGCCACATCACAGGTAAAGAAGATTTGGGTTCGTGTGAAGAACCTCTAAAAAATTGATGTAGATGGCTGTGAAACATTGAGCAATAAAGTAGGGAAGGTGGTGAGCTAGGATACAAGTGAGTTATGGCACATGAGATTGGGCCATATACACCACAGTGCTTTGAGGATCATGTAGCAGATTTCTATAGGTCTTCCAAAGGGTACACTTGCACAGATAGATACATGCACGAGATGTACCATGGGGAAGTATACTAAAGCCAATTTTCATGAGAAGGAGAAACAAGCAGCGAAAATCCTTGAGAGAGTTCACTCAGACATGTGTGGACCATTCTCTACACCTTCCATAGCAAAGCACATGTATTATGTGATTTTTTTTTATGAGTTTTCTAGAAAGTGTTGGATCTTCTTTCTGCAGAAGAAAGATCAGAAGTTCTCCAAGTTTTGTGAGTTCAAAGCAATGGTAGAGAAATATGTAGGGAAGAATGTGAAGGCCCCAAACCCTCTTAGCCAAGGTCCCAAATCCTCTTAGCCAACATACAAGGGCCCCAAAATCTCTTAGCCAACTTCTACTGTAAATGGTGACAAAGGAAAAAAATAAAAAAGCAAGAAGATTGATAGACATTTCAATTATTGTGGGAAAGTTTTTCATATAGAGTAAATTTTTGAAAACATGGAGATGTGGGAAGTAGTAATGAAGAAGCAAAACATAAATTTGATTCTTCTTTGCCTAACACTTCTTCTCATGGACATGCAATTTCTGCTTCTTGTTTATATTTCAATGCAACATGTACTTCTTAGTATTGGATGAGTTTCTAATTAAATCTAGATCATATTATCATATGTCTAAGGATAAACCATTTTTTTCTACCCTCAATATTTGTACACCAAACAAATATTTATTGGTGATGATAAAACTCTTAATGTTGTATAGTCTAGAAAAATTCAAGTAGATAATGGCCATTTTGATTTCTTATGTGTTCCAAACCTTTCTTGCAACCTTTTATTAATTTATCAGATCAATTATTTAGGCGAAGATAAGACAATAGATTTTTCTCCTCACCAAGTTGTAAAAAAGATTTAAAATATCCTAAGCATGTCCTTTCCATTAGAATTGTTGATGATATACCAAGTTGTAAAGTTTGACAAATTTGGGTCATCATATTTTCCCTCAATTTTTATTGCTCACAATAATAACCAGAGTAAACTATGGCATGAGTGATTTGGCCATGTAAACTATCACTCATTTTAACAACTATGTAATCAAAATTTGGTGATTGGTCTTCCTCTCATTTCTTACAGAGATGGTGTTCGTGTTGATAGTGTTCTCGACAAACATCATTGGGACAATTTTGACAAAGATGTTTCTTGGCATGCCTTAACCCCTTTGCAACTTGTTCACTATGATTTGTGTGGTTCATTTTCTTTTGCTTCTTTCTCTAGGTACAAGTATTTTTTAATTTTTGTTGATGACTTTCCCAGGTGCACTTGGGTTTACTTTTTAAAAATGAAGATTGATTTTTTTTACTTATTCTTGGTCTACAAGGCCCTTATATAAAAATAATCTAGTCATCAATTATAAAGATTAAAAAATAATAATGGAGTTGAATATTTCAACAACAAAATCACAACTTTCTGCACTACAAAGGAATTTCAAATGCAACGTATTGTTCCATATACACCATAATAAAATGGTGATGTTAAAAGAAAAAATCACATACATGAAAGGAAATAGTTAATTATATGATTAAATCTAAAGGATTAAGTCTTCATTATTGGATGGAAGAAATTAATTGTACAAATTACATAGTAAATCACACTCTCAAAAAATCTTTAAAAAATATAATACAAGAAGAAGCTTGAACTAAAATTAATCTATATGTAAGCCACTTCCATGTATTTGGTAGTGTAGCATGGACTAAGTTTCTTGATGAGAAAAGGAAAGCTTTATAGCTTAAAAGTGAGAAGTGTATTTTTGTTAGATATTTTGGATATGTACAATTTTATAGACTTCTTCAACCTCATCCCAATGAAATAACAATTAGAAAAGATGTTAAATTTGATGAAAATATCTTGGCTTATGTTCCTAATTTGAGACTTATGCCCTGTTCGGCTTACGATCCACCTTTAATGTTTGTGCCGCTTTTTATTCCTATTATAGTTTCTTCTTTAGATAATAGTGAGGATGAAAATCCACCTCTACCTACTCACCTTCCTCCATATGAGTCCTTTGACCATGAAAATTCACCAACATGAAAACTTTCCATATGGGTTTGTTCAATTTAAGAAGTAACTAGTGATATTGTTGGTGATCCTACAAAGTAATATCATACTCGTTTATAGTTCCAATGAGCCTCTTCTATTTTGGATAAAGTTTTATAGAAGCGTGTTTTAGAAACATATGTAGAAGCTTTAGGCCATCTATATTAGGAAACAATGATGAATGAATAATATGATTCATTTATTACGAGTGATATTTGGGAACTTATACCTTTTCCAAAAAGTAGAAAACTTGTCAGATGTAAATGGGTATATAGAATTAATTGTGAATGAGACAGAAATGTTGAAAGACATAAAGCCTGATTATTTTCTAAAGGATTCCTTCAAGTTGATGGAATTTACTACAATAAACCTTTGCCCCTGTTGCCAAAATGAATTTCATCCTCCTTGTTCTATCCCTTTTTGCTTCACATGGATGTAATCCATCAAAATGGATTTCAAATCCACCTTCTTGCATGAGGATCTACAAAATAAATCTACATCGAATAAAGTACCTCTTTTCTATGTTCAAAGTGACTCTAACCTTGAATTTTTGCCTTAAAAAATCTCTCTATGGCCTTAAAAAGGTTCCTCGAGCTTGATATGCAAACATGGATAGATTTCTTCTCGACACAAACTTTTCTATATGTCATTTGAACTCCAATGTATACACCAAGAAAGTAGGATTCCATCTCATAATCCTTGTTTTGTACGTTGATGACCTTATTCTCATTGGTAGTGACCCTAAGATTTTAACCCATGTAAATTAAAGGCTTAAGAAGATGTTTGAAATGATAGACTTAGGATATATGCATTATTTCCTTGGTCTCCAAGTATTGAAAACTAATGAAGGAATTTATCTGTCCTAATATAAGCATGCATGTGACCTTCCTTGCCATTTTCACATAGAAGATTATAAACCAACCCTTTATCCCTTTCAATATTGAGTAAACCTTGCTTACACGTGCATTACACCTAAAGTTAATGCCTCTTTGTGCCATTAATTAGTTGGAAGCCTCTTATATTTGACTCATACCCATCCCGATGTTTCCTTTATTGTTGGACTTGTTTCATACTATAGACAAACACCCTATGAAAGTCATTGGAAAACAACAAAAATACGCTTTACTACAATTAAGGTACATTTTAGTTTCAGATGCATTATAGTTGAAGGGGGAACCTTTTTTTGGTTGGTTTCATTGATTCATATTGATTTGGAAACCTTGATTATTGGAAGTCTATTTTAGGTTATGTTTATAGTATTGATTTTATACTTGTCACAGTGATCTTAAAATAAACGGCGGGCTATTACTCTTTCTTTAGCATAAGTAGAGTATCAAAAAACGGTTAATGAAAGTTAAGAAGTATTTTGGCTTTGAATAATTCCTTTAGAGTTTGAATTTTGTTAGTATCATCTGACCATGTTTTGGTGCAACAATTAGAGTTCCATCAAGATCTTCAATGATCCAATTCTAAACACGAAAAAAAAAACATTCAGTTACAAATGCACTTCATTAGAAAGCTCATTCATGACCAAGTTATTGAAGTGGTACTTTTCCCAATAGAATCAATCAAGTTGTATACATTTTCACAAATTATTTTATAGAAGAAAAGTTTCCAAACTTTTATTTATGTTACGAGTTCAGGGAGTTTCCATTAACAAGGATAAACTCTAATGCCTCCTTCCTTCTTTTTTTTGTCACCTTTGTAAATCCTTTATTCCTATCCCAAGTTATTCTTAATCAGGGTTGTTGGGATATTTATACCCTTGGGACTTAATTAAATTCAACTTTCTCTAATGTGTCTATTAGGTAAAAGTGTGTTTCTTAAAGTGTTTCTTTAGTATGCATTAGTTGCATTGTAAAATGATAGTCATGATATTTTCTACACATAAAGTGATTCAACGAATCATATTCTCCTTGATAATAACAACTATTAATCAATGGAATAACACCCAATTGGTCCATGATTTATATTTCAAGAGAATAGAGGGTCATTTAAAATGATAAAGTATGAGAATCCCGTTAAGTAAAAATAAATTTCTTTTGCATTAATAAAATTTCCTCAAGCAACCACATTGGATGGGGCTGTGGAGTGCCTCCCTCTTAGAGGGTTTTAACCATGTAAATATAGTGGTGTTATAATATTTGATATGGTTGTGTGAGTGGTTACTAAATGTGTTCGTCCTATATGGAATAACTTATTTTCCCAAATAGTCTCTAGTACCCAAGTCTCATGTGAGAAGTGCTCTTACCACGTATAGTATGTAATCTAGATACACTATTTCAAATTAGTTAATCAAAGCACATAAAAAAACATTTATTAGTCTCATGAAAGTTGCAAGTACATTACGTGAACTGAAATCACTAACCACCCATGCAAACATTGTCTTTTTTTGGATATTGTCTTTCACATGTCTTCTACTATGATTCTCACTTGATGTAAGCTAATTTGAGTCTATCTTGGTGAAGAATTTAGCTTGTTGTAGTTGATCCAAAAATCATGAATCATTCGAAGAGGATATTTATTCTTTATGGTTATTTTCTTAGGACATGATACTTAATGCACATTGTCTAGCTTTTGTCCTTCGTTGGCACCATGATCATGGCTAAACCACATGGCAACATATTGGGTTTGATAAATCCCTGCTCCAACAACAACTACAATTTATTATTTACTTAAGTTTCTTTTACGATGGACTACCTATACAACCTAATGTTAGGCAATCATGACTTCAACAAAAACTAAATTTTGTGTTGAAATTCTTGCTTCGGCGACAATCTCTAAGGATTTTGAAATAATTCATTGTAGGCTTCAATTAATTGTTGTAATTGCCAGCATTTATTGCCACTATAACCTTCCAAGGATGTCTTCATCTCAACTTATTTCCTTCTCCTTGTTTTGTTCCTTCTCTCAAAAATAAAAAGACAAACTTAATTGCACTATCTATGATTATTTTTCTATGATGAGCGTTGATCAAAGAGAGTTTGGATTTGTGTTTTTGTGCATTTATGTCATATGTATTTCCATCCTTGTCTAACCTTTGCTAGTTTTCTCTCCTCTTGAATAATAAATCTCTCACGTAAAAATATTGGAACCCTAAGATGACTCCACATATGTTTAAGGGAAGCACATCTGCAAAAAGTTTGTCCACAAATTTTTTGTTTATGGAAAACTTGAATTTGCATAGATTATTTAATTTCAATTCCACATCTTCCCTTACCTAGGTGGTGGGGGGGGGTGTATGAATAAAAATAATCTTATGTCTCTAGCCCAAGCTTCTCAACCAACTGTGCAAAGATAAAGTTGCAACGTGAACCGAGATCAAATAAATAATCTATCTTGCTTTGTTTCATGTCAATTTCAGTGTAGAGAAACTCGGTCATCTCCTTATTGTCCTTGTGACTACAAAAAATTAATTCAACCTCTTTTTGAAGATTTTTGCAATTGAGCTAACCTTATAGGTCCGAGTTTTTGTCCACCCTTTCCTCAACATCCATTGTTATCAATGCCTTATTCTTCTTCTAAATCTTCTTGAAATGTATGGGTTGTTTCTTAGGGTGCAATTTCCATTAGTCTTCCTCGTTGTCTCTCGTTCTATTTCAACCCTTACAATTTTTAATGGAAGGTGTTGTTTCTTATATGATCGCTATAAATTTTTTTGCTGCTTTTATGGCTGTATTTTGATGTGGATTATTAACTATTACTTCTTCTTGTCTTTCTCAAGGTCTATGTGAAAACATTTGCCTCATCAATCATCTTGGGTATAAATAGTGTCAACTAGACAAGGTCTATGTGAAAACATTTTCCTCATCAATCATCTTGGGTATAAATAGTGTCAACTGACACTAAATCTGAGGTGGAAACACTCCAAAGTACATGATAAACTTGTCTGGTTTTTTGAGAGAAACACCCAACTGAATGGCCTTCTTCCTAAACTTTGTGGTGTACTCCTACACTGATTTCCCTTTCTTTGTATGAAGTAGTGCCACAAAATCTATTCATCCTCTTCATACCCTTTTACTATACAAGGAAAGGTAGATGTGTTTTATTACAACTACATTGCCACATCTCTACCTTCATCTCACACTTTGTATTTGATTTCTTTTCCTCTTTCTTGGTTCTTTTAGTACAAGCCTTTATTTAGGGAATTTAAATAATTCATTTCTAATAGTTGTGTCACCATCAATGTCAATGTGGAAATGCTCTGTTAAATTGATGCAACCCAACCTTAGGATTTTATTCCTCTTCTTATCCATGATGCCCCCATTTGTTCCTAATTCTTTACTTCTCTCTACCCCCAACAACAACTCTTGTCCACTTCTTCTATAGTCACTAGAGGTACTTACCATATAAGTACTAATAAATGTACTCCAACTTAAGCTTTAATACCATATGATATTTAAATGGTTGACTTATAGTGTGTCTACACTGACATGGTTTTTTAAGCAACAATAGAATATTCTTGGTGTTTCTTCAGTTTCCTTTACAACCCCCCCTCCCACCCCACCCTCCCCCCACCCAAAAAAAAAAAAAAGACAATGATTATGATTATGACTGAATTAAAAACTTAGAATTTTTCTCACATTGTTTTGTTTATTAGGATGAGGCTCTAAGTAGGTGAAATAAGTTGGATTGAATAACAATTAAATTTCATTCTTCGAAGGACGTATGGTGAATGAGAATATCATATGGTGCCCAGGAAGTGAAATCCGCTCAATTACTAATGAAATTACAACCCAAAGAGGGTGTACTTCCTGTGGAAAGGGAGAACACTCAACCAACAATGAATTTTAGCTTAGGGAAAGAAATGGTAGCTTGCAGGTGAGAAAGGGAAGGTGGTGGGAATTTGGGAAAGTAAGGTTGATCAGTTGTGTTTTTCGATAGTACAGAGGGATGATCTAGGGAGCAACCAAAGCGAAGGCTAGGGAAGAGGGAAAGTCGAGAGAGCTAGCTAGGTTAACAAAGGAAAAGTCAACACCGCATCCATGTGGGGATCTAACAGTTGATCTTGTAGATGGGATTGAAGAATGTCATTATTCATTGTTCATCACCTATAGCTATGAAGAAATAAAGTTAGTAACTCCTTATATATTTGTAACAACTCAGAAATGAGGTTTATTGATATCTGTTAGGTCCCTATATTACTAGTATAGTCCCTTATTGTTGCCAGTGTAACCCCCTTTGTTATTGTTGTACCCCTGTAACCCCCATATTTTTATTATTGTGCCCTTACATTATTATTGTTAGGTCGGCTAAGATTACATTGTGGCCCCATGGACTCATATATATAGAAAGGAGGTTTTGGTCATTTCAATCATCCAGATTTGTTCATTTATATAATGTATTGGAGGTTTCCCCTTCGAAGTGGATGATTTCTAAGGCGTTGATCTCTCTTTTATTCTATTTCTGGAGCTGGTTTCATAACATTTGGTATCAAAGCTTTGGATTCTATGGTTTCGCTATTGCAAACAGGTCATCGTGGAATTTTCGCTATAATGTTTTTTATACGAAGGTTCAGAAGCTAAATTTTTTACAGAGCGAAGCCGAAATCCTAAGGAACTTCATGGAAACATTTTAGATCTAGTTTCACAATATTTTCGGAGATATGATCTGTGAAAGTTAGGGATTTTTTCAAGCTCCTGAATTTAACCTAAACAGGTCATCATGGAATTTTCGCTATAACTGTTTTTATACGATGGTTCAGAAAATGAAATTTTCACAAAGAGAAGCTGCAATCTCGAGGAATGTCTTGGAAAATATTTAGAGCTTGATTCACAATATTTCAGATATAGGGTCTGTGGAAGTTAGGGAATTTTCAGGCTCCCAAATTTTCTCTCAAAGAGGTGACTGTGGGAAAATCGTCATAACTCTCTCTCTGAGCATTGGATTGGAATTTTGTAAAAAATGGTCGCAATTACACGAACTATAGTTTCTTTTGTATCAATTTTAGAGCCGAAGGAGGAAACAGTGACACCTGGAAAGTCGTACAAGTTCGCTCTACTGAGCTAGTCCATAGTTAGGTCATCATAGGATATTGAACATACCTTTGTCTTCAAGAATCCAAATCAGGTCAAACCTATGGCATTCAAAAGAAGATTCAGAGGTCTAATTCAACGCCAAATTTCATATATTGAATTTCTGCAATCACAAAGATAATTCAATTTCAATATCGAGCTCCTCAAAATCAAGAAAAATGCATGTATTTTTTTTTCAAATTGCATAAGTCTTGTTTGAAAAATCAGTTTTAAGTGATTCCAAAGGCCTATTGAGCATAGATATCAGTATTGGGTTCTAAAATTAATCCTAAAAAGAATTCAACACCCATTAAACCCTCAGAGTACTCTACTATGACTCATGAAGATGAAGAATTACAACATGATCTATCAAAATTGCAAGAGCAAGTGCACCAAATTTCGCTCTCGCAAAGTGCAACAAAAAATGAAATGAAAGTTTTGAAGAAAGGTGTGGAAGCAAAGATGGATGGTTTGAATAAAGGCGTGGAAGCTAAGATGGATGGCATGGAAGCTGGCATGGAAGCTAAGATGGATGACATGGAAGAAAAAATGAAAGACAAAATGGAAAACATGAAGAATGATCTAAAAACAAACATGGAAGGTTTGACAAAGTTGATACAAGAAATGTTTCCTAATGGTGAAAAGATAGTAGAGGAAACTCATGATGAGAAAATAATAAATGTTAATTGTGATTTCATAAATTCTAATTTTGGATGGAAGAACCACCATATTCCAAAGATGGATATGAGAAAGTTTGATGGCAAGGATCCCGTAACATGGATACTACAAATGGAGCAATATTTTGATCTCAATAATGTGCAAAACACACAAAAGGTACGCATTGCAACTTGACATTTAGAACAAAATACATTTGTATGGTATCGATGGCTTTGCTCTCGTAAAAAAATTGTCACTTGGTCAATTTCTATAGAGAAATGATAAGACATTATGAGGATACAAAGAACAACACCTTCTTTAGCCAATTGATAAATCTCAAACAAAAGGGTTCAGTGGGGGAGCACATTGAGGACTTCCAAAAATTGAATATATGGGTAACTGATATTCCAGAGGAACACAAGATTGATGTATTCATAGGGAATTTAAAGGATAACATCCAACATGAAGTTCGCGTTTGGGAAGCTGATTCATTGGAGAAGACATCAAGTTGGCAAGAAAAATTAAATGTAAAATTATGGCAACAAGGAAGCCTACCACTCACATCTATAAATATGGAAGTGTTGCTACTACTAGACTTCCACAACCTACAAAGTTGACACCACAACAATTGGAAGAAAAAAGAGCAAAAGGGCTTTGCTACAGTTGTGATAGCAAATACACTAAAGGTCATAGGTGTGCTGAGAAGAAATTATTTTACATAGATTGTGAAGAGGAAGAAGAAAATGAACAAGAAGAGGATATACACCAGGAAACAACCCTAGAAGAAGAAGAAATGAGTTTGACCATATCATGTAATGCATTGGCATGAATTACCACTCCTCAAACTCTCAAGATAGAAGGAAATATCAAGAAGAAAAAGGTAATAGTGTTGATTGATTCGGGTAGTACCCATACTTTTATTCATTATAAGGTAGCCAAGGAATTGAATTGTTTCCTATACCCAACAGCAGAATGTCAAGTGATGGCTACAAATGGAGGAACTATAAATTGCCCTAGAAAATGCCATAATATAAAGCTAGCCATGGGGGAATATGTATTGAATATTCCAATGCTTTCCATTCCAATGGGAGGTGTTGATGTTGTACTAGGAGTACAATGGTTACAATATTTGGGGATGAGAGCTTTCAATTTTCAAGAACTTTTCTTGAATTTTTATTTTATTTTATTTTATTTTTTATTTTTTATTTTTTATTTTTATTTTATTTTTATTTTTTATTTTTATTTTTTCAGAAGGAAAGGAAATTGAATTACAGGGTATCGCAGGGAAGCCAGGAAAGATAATAAGCTCTAATGTCATGACAAAGCTTCTAAAGAAAGAACAACGAGGCGTAATTGCACAATTCTCATTTATTTATAGTTCAACATCAAATTCTCTATTTTCCGCATCTCAAAATCTCTTAGACAATCTTTACAAGGTTTTTAAAATCTGCAAAGGACTCCCACCTGTTTGATTATGATCATGCTATTCATTTGATGGATTTCTAGGGTTAACAGTGGCATTACATCTTTAAGTTTGTTAACAAATTATGGGAATATCATTCTAATAACATTATTGAAGAAAGATGGCTTTCATGGATTCCAATAAACTAAGGCCTTTGAACATATTAAAGAGGCAATATTCCTAGCACCGGTCTTAGCTATGCCAGACTTCACAAAAACCTTTATTGTGGAATGTGATGCCTCAAGAAATAGAATTGGTGTTGTTTTAATGCAAGAAGGAAGACCCATTGCTTTTGAAAGTCATCCAATCAAAGGAAAGTATTTACAAAAACCTATTTATGAGAAGGAAATGTTAGAAATACTGCATGCACTAAAGAAATGGAGAACTTACCTAATGGGAAGACACTTCAAGGTAAAACCTAATCATGATAGTCTTAAACACTTTTTGGAACAAAGACTATCTTTAAAAGAGCAAAAATGGTAACAAAGATGTTGTCATAATTCTAGAAAATGTCTGTACAAAAAAGGGAAGTTAAATTTTGCTGTACATAATACTCTCAAGAAAGATAAGAGGAAGATTGTTGTGCTATTTCTATTATCCAACGCATTTGGATAACAAGTAAGTGATGAATAAGAAGGACAAATAAAAGAAGGATCATTCAAATTTAGCAAGATCCTAGTACATTTGATACATTTAGTTGGAAAAATTATTCCTTATGGTACAAAGATTGCTTATATATTTGCAAGAATTACCAACTAAAACAAATATTCTTTTGGAATTGCACACTTCTCCTTTAGGAGGACACTCAGGATTTTTAAAAACTTACCACAAGGTGAAGAAAGATTTTTTTTGGGATGGCCTTAAATCAGATATTCAAAAGTTTGTGGCGGAATGTTTGGTTTTCCAGCAAAATAAAGTTGAGACAATTAAGACCTCCGGTCTTCTACAACCTTTTTCCATTCCAAGTCAACGTTGGGAGGAGATTTCAATGGATTTTATCATAGGTTTACCTAAGTTTGAAGGAAAGAGTGTCATCATGGTGGTAGTTGATAGACTTACCAAGTATGCACACTTTTGTGCATTATCTCATCCATTTAAAGAAAGTACAGATGCTACTGCATTTATGGAAATAATTCAAAAGCTACATGGAAACCCGAAGATTATTGTAAGTGACAGAGATCCCATTTTTATAGAAATTTTTGGACGAAATTATTTTATTGTTTGGGTACTAAACTATCTCATAGATCATCTTATCATCCTCAATCCGATGGTCAAACTAATATAGTGAATAAATGTTTGGAAGGATATCTTCGTTGTTTTGTATTTGATAAGCAAGCACAATGGGTCAAGTGGTTACCTCTCGCTGAATGGTGGTATAACACTTCCTTCCATACTGCATAAAAAATGACCCCATTTATGGCACTTTATGGATATCATCCACCGTCCATCACATATTCTTTAAGGGAAAATTCTAGGGTTCAAGCAGTGGAAGACCACATGGAGCATCAACAAGAAGTTCTCCAACTCTTAAAGGACAACCTAAATTTGGCACAAAATTGAATGAAACAATAGGCATATCAACATCATAGCGAGAGAAGTTTTGATGTAGGAGACTGGGTATTTTTACGGCTACAACCATACAAACAAATGTCCCTCAAGCAAGCTAAGAAGGATAATAAATTATCGCCAAAGTACTATGGTCCTTACAAGGTTTTGCAAAATATTGTTACTATGGCATACAAATTGGAAATTCTCGCTTCTTCACAAGTGCATCCATTTTTCCATGTTTCAGGCTTAAAGAAGATTATAAGGGACAAAATTCCAGTTCAAAAAATATTTCCAGAACTTGATGAGGAAGGAAAAACCATATTGGAACCTAAAGCAGTCACGAAAACAAGAACTCGACAACTACGAAATCGATCAATTTCAGAGTATCTCATCAAATGGAAGAACTTACCCATTGAAGATTCGACATGGGAGGATGATAATTTTATACAGAAGCACCCAAAGCTAATCAAGCATTGAGGACAACACTTTTTTGAAGGAGAGGAGCATGTTAGGTCCCTATATTACTAGTATAGTCCCTTATTGTTGCTAGTTTAACCCACTTATTGTTATTGTTGTACCCCTGTAACCCCCATATTGTTATTATTGTGCCCTTACATTATTATTGTTAGGTCATCTAGGATTACATTGTGGCCCCATGGACTACTATATATAGAAAGGAGGTTTTGGTCATTTCAATCATCTAAGGTTTGTTCATTTATGTAATGTATTAGAGGTTGCCCCCTCGAAGTGGTTGATTTCTAAGGCGTTGATCTCTCTTTTCTTCTATTTTTGGAGCTGGTTTCATAACAATCTCCCATCTATGAAATGGATGAAAGAAAGAGAATAAATACATGTTGGGTTGTTTTATTTTCTCATTGGAAATGTATTTATGGAAGAAAAATTCAAAATAGTAGCTAGTAATAATCCTCATTGTTAGACTAACATAGACAACCATTAACATACCAAGTAGCACCATTTCAAACCCACATACAAGGAAAACATCACAAACATATGAATTCATACATAAAACTTTACTGAGACCCAAATGGGAAAAACCAACATTGAGTTGGCTTTGGCTATGATTTTTATTATGCAACAATGTATGGGTTACAAGCTCTCTAGTTCATCCTTGCGCTTCTCATTGAAGTATGGAAAAAATTATTCTTCATTCTCAACCAAAGAACCCACCTTCCATTGTGAGTAAATAATATATAGAAAAATGGATCAGGTGGGGATAGCTTGAGGGTCAAGTGTTCTTCAGCTTCCCCAAGCTTGTTTCTCCTTTTCATCCTTTATTTTTTCTTGTACATTGGGGAAGAGGTATGGAAATCATTCTTCTTCATTCTCAATGAAAGAACCCCTCTTGCTTTTGAGCAAACAATATATAAGAAAATGGATCAGTTGGGAGATGTTGAGAAATCAATGCTTAGGGTTAGATTCCTGTTTATTAATAATTACTTGTGATTTATGTTGGATTATTTTAATTCTTTATTAGTTTAAATTAAAAAATAACATGTATATGAAGACCACAAGAACAAGAGACACAATATGTAGGCACTCAGCCAGGGAAAAACCCCTCCAAGGGGAAAACCCAATCCAACTCTTCCACTAGTAGATTCAAATAAATATGAGACAATCCAAGACCCTTTAGACCTAGAAACATATATCCTCCAATAACCAAGGGAACCCTTCCTTCCAATAGATGATCCCTGTCAAAGTATCCAAGTGTAAACTTCCCAATTGTAGCCACAATCTAGAATTTCAACCCCCAGTTACAGATTTTCAGCCCCCAGCTTCAGAATTTCGGACCTACAATAGATTCAAAATTTTTGCCCCCCCAAAAACCCATAAAATTTGCACGTGTGAGAGATAGATTTCCCAAGAACTCGATTTAGGTCTTCCCAACTTCTTTTATCCTTCTCTAGCAACTTCACTCTCGTTTTATGATTCTTTCTCTTGTAGGTCGAACTTGTTGAGTGAGTGATTAAAATAGGTCGAACAACCTATCTATATATAGCCTTTCTATTGGGTATAATAGCCCTAATCTAGGCTGACCTCATGAGGATAGGACCAACTTGGTGTGGAGGTGAAAAATGACTTATTTGACGAAAAAATAATTCTTTTTACATGCTACAAAAGCCCAATAAGGGTATAATAAAAATGACGACGACTCTATTGACTCAAGAAAAAAACTAGAAGCCTTCAATGGAGGCTTTGACCTAAAAATAATTGACCCAATAATGAAACCCATGCTTTAATAAGTCATTTTCTTTAATAATAAAAAATCTTTTGACAAATACAATGAAGACTGACACTAGTTACATTCTTCAACACTCCCTCTTAACTAGGGAGGTATTCATAACTACATACATATATAGGTATGTGGAAGATCTCAAAATGATATGGACTACAAAGAGTGCTAACACACACATTTCTACAGATTAGATACCTTACCAGGGTACTCTAATTGGGTGGGACTAAGGCACTTAATATTTAGACTCTCTAGGTACAATTAGGCTTTTAAGCTCTAATACCAACCCATGGATTTGGATGCATATCCAAGGTCAGAGCTCCATGACCAATGCCACCCTCCCTAATTCCAGATCTAGACATAAACACATAGGATGACCAAATGTCCTCCCAAGCATCTTGTTGCCACAAGATGCTTCATCTCTCCCTATCAAATAAATCTGTAACATTAAACAATCCAAGCGTGCTTCTGAAATATTCAAAATTCTTATTTGGAGTAGAATTTGTCAACACATAAAATACATGTTCATCTGTCTAAGTATATTGTAGCTTCACGACCCCATATTGTAACAAACTCCTAATGTAATGGTACTTGTTGTTGATATGATTCATCCTGGCATGAAATACATGGTCTTTAGACAACTTGATGCTTCTTTGATTATCACAATTCATCATTGTAGGATCTAGATGCTTTCCAAATGAATCTGACAATAGTTTTCTTAACCAAACAACTTCTTTTCCTACTTCACATGCAACAAAATATTCAACTTCAACACTACTTAACGCAACATGATCTTGCTTTCTGCTCATCCATGAAATCATTGTAGATCCCAAATTGAAAAAACCACCAATAGTTCTTCTTCCACCAGTCTCACTGCCACCCCAAAAGGAATCGGTAAAACATGTGGACTTCACTTCCTTTCCATCATACTTCAAGTAGTGATGAATTGTTTCATGTAGGTATCTTGAGATATGTTTGGAAACTATCCAATGGTGATGATGAGGCTCCAACTAAAATTGATTAAGAAAATTCCTTGAGATTTGCGATCATGGGAGTAGTCATAGGCTTGGAATCAATCATACCAAACTTTTGTAATATATTTATTATGTAGTTTCCTTGACCAAGATATATCTCACCGGGTTTCTGCCAAACTTCCAAGTTCGAGTAGTAATGCATGAGTCCCAAATATTTCATTTCAAATAATGATGCCAACATATTCTTTCATTCTAGAATTCTGTGCTCCACACCTATATTAAACAAATCATCCACATATAAATGTATAATAATTGGTTCATTCTTCAATATCTTGATGTAGATATTTTTATCGACAAAAAATTTGACGAACCCAATCCAAGAGGTATGCATCCATCCTTGCATACCAAGCCATAAGAACATGCTTCAAGACATATAGTTATTTCTTGAGCCTGCAAACATGTGTATCCCTACAGTTTATCTCAAAGCCTTTCGATTGTTCAATATATACTTCTTCATTAGTGGTTACATTTATAAATTTTGTTTGACATCCATTTGATGGATATTACATCCCATAGTAGCAACTAGCAAAACCAAATATCTAATTGTAGTATACCTGACAATAGGAGCAAAGGTTTCTTCATAATCTATTCCTTCCTTTTGAAAGAAACCCCTTGCAACAAATATAGAATACTATTTGTCTATGCTTCCATCTACGACATGTTTAATTTTTTAAATCCATTTGGAAGTAATAACAAATTTGTCACTAGGTCTAGGAATGATTTCCTAAACCCCATTCTTCATAAGGATTCATATTCTTCCTGCATTTCTTTCTTCCATTCTTCTCGATGAGCAACTTCATCAAAGGTACCTGGTTATTCTTCGATTAACTTTGTCATGTGTGATGCATATCCTGAGTATCTTTTCGGTCTTTTTCTTTCTATGAAAGTTTCTTTAGTTGCTCCATGTCCTTCGTCATCTTCAAGTGTAGATTTTAACCAATTTGGCCTCTTATTTATTTCAAGAAATATTACAGATAGAATAGTCTCACTTTATACTTCTTCTTCTTCTTGGTTTGTAGGTTCCTTTTCATGTTGCTCTTCTTCTTCAAATATAGGTACATCTTCTTCATCAGATTCAATTAGTATATCCTTGGATCTTTTGTAGGCATGATTTTCATCAAATATAACACCCTTTCTAACTTTGATTTGTCTTCCTTCCTTGATGTAGATTTGATAAGTATTTATGAAATTCTATAACCAATAAATATACCTGTTATACTTGTAGAGTTTAACTTCTTTCGATTTTATTTTGGACATGGATGTATGAGGGAAACCCAAAGATTCAAATATGGTATACACATGGATTCTTCCCTGTGGATGCTTCTTCTGGTGTCATATTATCAAGGATTCTATAAGGAATTATATTTTGTATATATATTGTTGTCATGGCTGCTTCTCCCCATCGAAATTTTGGTAGATATTGATCAAATATCATAGTCCTTATACATTCTTCAATGGTTCTATTCTTCCTTTTTGCTACTCCATTATGCTCGTGGTTGTAGGGAATAATGAGCTCCCTCTTAATACCTGCTTCTTTAAAATATGCAATCATTTCTTTTGAAGTGTATTCCCCTCCATTTTCAGATATCAAAGTCTTTATCTTTCTTTCAGTTAAGGTCTCAAATTCAGATCTAAATTCCTTAAACTTTTCAAATACTTTGTCCTTTTTCTTGAGAAGATAGATCCATGTCTTTATAGAGTGATCATCAATGAAGGTCACATAGTAAATATGGCCTCCAAGAGATTTATTAGACATGGGCCCACACACATCAGAATGAATGACGTCTAATATCTCATTATACCTTGTGTCACTACTTGTAAAAGGTTTTCTAGTATTATTTCCTAAAGCACATCCCTTGCATACTCCTTCATGATCTTCCTTGGTGTTGTGGATGCCCTTTACCATTTGACTAAGAGAGGGTATTATATTGTAATATGCCCATATATTATATGACAAAGTTATATAGGGTTTTTTCTCCACGTGAACTAGGGCTTGAGGAGATGGTGTTATAACTATATATAGTCTTCCTTCACGAACACAAATAACCTTTTCCTTGTCAATACCTGAATCCTTTCCCCAACCCAAAAATTTTCCATTTACAAAAGCAACCATGTATCCTTTATCTTCTAAACAAGAAATGGAAACTAAATTCTTTTTCAAAACTAGAACATAAAGGATGTTGTTGAGGTGTATCTTTGCTCCACTTTCTAGCTTCAATGATGTAGATCCAAGGCCCTTGACTGCATAATTGTTGTTGTCTCTTAGCTCCACTGCATGTGATGATGATTTTATTGATAGAGTATGAAGTTTTCCACTTTATCTCATCATATGTATTGAGGCTCCACTATCAATGATCCATGCGTTGTCATCATAAAGTGCACATGTAAGTGTAGCCAAAAATCCTTCACCGTTGACTCTCCTAGATAGATTGTATATTATCCTTCCAATCCAACTTCCTGCAATTTTCATGATACCGAGTCACATATTCAAATAAATTTCCATAGAGGGAGCAACCTTTCCTTCTAAGATCGATTTTCCTTTCTTCATATGATAGCCAAAAAAGTGATCTTCAACTAGCCCTTATTTCACGTTAGCTCTGATACTATGTTGAGAAAACAATGTTTAGGGTTACATTCCTCTTTCTTGATAATTACTTGTGATTTATGCTGGATTATTTTAATTATTTATTAGTTTATATTTCATCAAGAAATTACCAAATAAAATGTATATGAAGACCACAAGAACATGAGACACAATATGTAGGCACTGAGGTAGGGAAAAACCCCTCCAAGGGGAAAACCCAATCCAACTCTTCCACTAGTATATTCAAATCAAGATGAGATAATCAAGGACACTTTATACCTAGAAAAAGACCTCCTCCAAACACCAAGTCAACCCTTCCTTCCAATAGATGACCCCTGTCAAAGTATCCAAGTGTTAGCTTCCTAGTTGTAGTGACAATCCATAATTTCAACTCCTAGCTACAGATTTTCGGCCCCCAGCTTCAAAATTTCAGACCTGCAGTAGATTCAGAATTTTGGCCCAAAAAAAACCCATAAAATTTGCAAGTGTGAGATATAGATTACCCATGAAATCGATTTAGGTCTTCCCAAATTCTTCCATACTTATCTAGAAAATTCACTCTCTTTTTATGCTTCTTTCTCTTGTAGATATAACTTGGTGAATGAGTGCTTCAAATAGGTCGAACTACCTCTCTATATATAGCCTTTCTACTGGGTTGAATAGCCCTAATCTAAGCTGACTTCATGAGGACAGTGCTGACTTGGTGTGGAGGTGACAAATGACCTTTTTGATTCAAAAATAATTCTTTTTACATGATACAAAAGCCCAAGAAGGGTCTGATAAAAATGACAATGACTCTATTGACTCAAGACAAAACCTATAAGCCTTCAATGGAGGATTTGACCTAAAAATAATTGACCCAAGCATGAAACCCATGCTTTAATAAGTCATTTTATTTAATAATAAAATTTCTTTTGGAAATATAATTATGAACACTGACACTAGTTACATTATTCAACAAGAGATAGCCGGTGTCCCAAATCTTGAGCTTCCCCAAGCTTGATCCTCCTAGGTGTCCTTTCTTTTTTATTGTAAATTAGGGAAGAGGTCACATGCTATTTTATGTTGTTAATGAAGAGGTCTGGACAGCATTATTTTTCATTCTCAGCCAAAGAACCCCTCCTACCCATGAGTAAACAATTTAGGAAAATGGATTAGTTGGGGTATAGCTTGAAGGTAAAGTGTCGTGACTCTTTAGCTCCCCCAAGCTTGTTTCTCCTTGCCATTTTTTTTTCTTGAACATTGGGGAGGAGGTCTCATGTGTTGAGAAAAATAATTAGAGGGGGGGGGGGGGGGGGATGAACCAGTATTTATAACTCACTATAAACTTTTAATTTTTCTTTACTGATTTCTATACGCGACTTTAATGAACCCAAATAGTGTATACACACGACTATATTTAAATAAAATTGCGTATGCCTAGAGATCTTATTATGCAGATAATTATTTACTTAGATCAGTGCATCATTCATTCATCATATGTTTAGTAAGCAGTAAGCATGTGAAATAAGAATAGAATAAATCATCACACATAAGAAATACAGATGAACGCCAGGATTTAAGGTGGAAACCCAATTCGGGATAAAACCACCGCTGCTGTCATCTCTGTCTTCAATATTTATTATAAAGAAAACTGCTTACAATATTGTACTAGCATAGACTCATAACAGCACGAAGGCACCCACCTGCAGAAGGCTGCAACCTTCTCTCATTCTCCAGCGTCTATTGGAAGGGAGCTCCAACCCCCTGATATCGTTTACCAACTGCTATTGGAAGGGAGATTCAACCCTTGCTCCTCATTTACCAGCCACTCCTGGAAGGGAGCTACTACCCCCTGATCTTTTTACCAGCAACCATTGGAAGGGAGCTACGACCCCCTCACTGAAGGCTCCAACCCTTAGACCCATTGCAGACCACGTTTCATCAATTTTCACAATGGATCCAACAGCTTCCACACAACACAACTTGTAGGCCTATTTTCATCATATTTTGAGACTGGACCCACTCCACACATTTAAGCTCAAAGAACATACATCAAACTGAAACTCATAATTGTATCAAATCATTCTCCTAATCATCAATCAACCAATCAACCACTGATCTTTAATAATAATCAACTAGCAACATAATTAGTATTCAAACAACCCATATCTGTACGAAGACATCATTGACAGACAACAGTAACAGAGAAAAACAGATCAGAAATTTCCTTCCACATACTTCAGCAAAACCCTAGATCCCATACGCGCTTTTGCTTAATTGAACCTGCGTATATACGCGCTTTTATTGAGACGAACCTGCGTATAGATCTGCAACTATTTAAAGACTGCACAATTCTTCAGAATAAATAATCAGCTCAGATCTTACCCTTCACTTCAACAAAATTTCACCAGATCATATATCTAAACATTTCATAAACAGATCTAGCAAATACATAGTCATTTCATATCTAGATATCCTAATCTATCATTGTATTCATAGGTGCATTATTACTTCAGATCTAACAATAAAATGTAGTCCATTCCATGCAGATATAATTCAGAGTAAAGTATTCATTCAATACCAAAACACATGCACCACCTTGTACTATGATCTTCCTCTCCTTATATAGGATTATCCTTTATCAATACCATGATCCAAAATCACACAAGTTTCGATGGTATTCTTGGACGAAATCAAATAGATGATAAAACACTCAATATTGTGGGCCAATACCATGGTAATGCCCCTTGGTATCATAATTTTAGAACGCAAAAGGTATACACGACTTGGATTCTTCATACCCGTGTGTATACGCGACTTCATACCCGTGTGTATACGCGACTTCTCTTCATAAAAACTGTGTATATACTAATTCTGGATGTATACGCGGGTTGCCTTCATCAAACCTGCATATACATTGATAAATATTTCCTGTTTCATTTCTCTTGAACTTACTGGAATCCCTTTCTCTATCACGTTTGAACTGACCTGTAGAAACATCATTTTTACATCTTTAAAAAATAGGTTGATTATCAAAAGGAAACTCATCAAGTAGGTTTCCATCAAGGACAACATATTGCATCATATTTCCAACAACCCCCGCCCCCCCTTTGGACTTGATGGCAACCATGATGGTGTTTGATAACCACAGCAAATAGATACATTAATCACAACCATTATTCAAACACCAAGATACTCTCCCCTTTTGACATCAAGGGCAAAGGGTGGATCAATACCAAAACAAGGTTTCTCTTCCCTTGTAGAAAGAAGAGCTCTGTAGATCTGATATGCACTGAATTTACCATGCTCCCCCTGAGTTCATGCTGAATCTTCAGAAATATTTTTCAATGAAGTACATGATTCTATAGCTCAACCGAGTATGACCTTTCCTATCACCAAGGACTCATACTTACATCAATAATCCAACCTTGTGGAATTACATATTTGACTCAACTACCCAACCAAGTGGGTTTACAAATTTGAACAAGTCCTTACATGACTGAACATAACAATTTTACATCATTCGTCTCAACATGACCTTTTCATCAAATTAAATATATGAATTTTTATGACCAAGACCAAAATATCTCAATAGAGAGATCATAATTCAACAACCAACATAATGCCAACAATGCATAACTCTCAGCAAGGCTAATGCTCCCCTTGAAACTGTGCTCCTGATCACCACAATAACTCATTCATCAAAGCATCTTCATCAATCAGATAATCAAGGCTTAATATCATATCAACAGATATAACCATCAACATCAGATCAAGAAGATGATTACTGTCAACAACATATCAGAAACTATTCGTGAGTCTGTCTCACTATTTTTATTATTAGAGAAAAACATACACAACTGTCACCATTGGAACTCACATGTATACGCGACTTTAGTTCATGAAACCTGCGTACAGAAAGTGAAATGCTGAAAATTTCACAACTCCATCTCCTCTTGGATTTACACATTATATACCTGTCTTATGTTGTCACATAAACACAACCAGAATTACCAACCATGGGAATCACCATATATTTATCCCCCTGTGATGATACATCATTGATTCCTATAATGTATCTCACATCACTCCTGCAGTCATTATGAGAAATAAACTTTAGAAAAGATGACTGCAATAGGGTCAATATTCCCTACGTTTTTGACCGGTGCTTCTTCTTCTTCCAGATTTTCTTGACATTTCTTATTGTGTGCTGGAAATTCTCCAATTTCTCAGATCTGTTCATCATACTTAACCTGCATTCTTTTTCTACATGCCCATACTTGTTACAAGCATAACATCTTATGTAACCAGAAAAGGGAGCAGAGGAATCATAATATGTTTGTCTAATCTTTCCTCTATTGCAATGAACCGCTTTATGACAAAAATTTCTGCATGAAAAACAATATCTCTTAAAGAAACCCAAGTATTTGGGAGCTGAAGGTCTTTCTGAGTAGTGTCTACCTGATTGTGATCGAAAAATTATGCTTCTGTAATTGGCTGCAACATGTCCATAATTATGACATACAAAGCATTCAACATTTTTGATCAAAGGAGAGAATCGATTGATACTTCTATAGTTAGGAGTGAATGATTTCCTTTGAGAATTCATGATTGTTGGTTGAGTTTTTGTCCATTTAACCACTTCAGGTTTTGCATTGATATCCTTTGAATCTTTAGCATTGTCCTATGAACTAGATTCTCCTTTAACAGTTCCATGAAAACCAAGACCAAATTTGATAGAAGGAGACCTTTGACTACTAAGAATATTATCCAAAATCTTAGTACTATCTTGAAATCTCAAGCGTTTATCCTTTTCTTCTAATTTTCCTTTTAAAATGTTTACCTCAACCTCCAATTTTTGGCACTGCTTCTTCATACTTTCTTCTACCCTTCTTCCTTCTTCTACTTGCACATTCAAAGATATAATTTTTTCTTTCAACTCATTTTCTTGTTCTTCAAATGTTTTTAGAAGTTCTTCATTCTTCTTATTCGATTTTTCTAGATCTGCTTTAAGAGATATGATTTCTACTTCAATTCCTTCACTGTGATTGGTTACTTCATCCTGCAACCTTTGATACTGGTCTATCCATTCTTTTTTTAGTTACTCAATTGTCTTTCTTTCTTTGTAGATACATTCCCTCTCATTAAATAGAATCTATTTATCTTCAACTTTAATCTTGAGATTTGCAATCACTGCTTCTAGATCCATAACATTACTTTCATTTTCGTATTCACTATCTTCAACATTGCATGCACAAGGAAGTGAATCACAAGAACAACAATCAATACCTGTTTCATCTTCTTCATTTTCTGCTAAACACGTTTTCTGAGATATCTTCTTTCTTTGAGTAGCCTTCTTCTTTTGCTTCCTTCCCATTGAGATAGATCTCCTTCAAGCGATCAAGCTTCTATTGAAGGACCTGCTCTGAAACCAATTGTTGGGAAAAATACCGAGAAGGGGGGGGGGGGGGGGGGTGGGTGAATCAATATTTATAACTCACTGTAAACTTTTACTTTTTCTTTACTTATTTCTATATGTGACTTTAATGAACCCAACTAGCGTATACACACGACTATATTTAAATAAACTTGCATATGCCCAGAGATCTTATAATGCAGATAATTATTTACTTAGATTAGTGCATCATTCATTCATTAGATGTTTAGTAAGTAGTAAGCATATGCAGTAAGAACAAAATAAATCATCACACATAAGAAATACACATGAACACCAGGATTTAAGGTGGAAACCCAATTTGGGAGAAAACCATTGTTGTTGTCGTCTTTGTCTTCGATTTATTATAAAGAAAACTGCGTACAATCTTGTACTGGCGCAGAATCATACCAGCACGCAGGCACCCACCTGTAGAAGGCTAAAACCTTCTCTCGTTATCCAGCTTCTACTGGAAGGGAGCTCCAACTCCCTGATCTCGTTTACCAACCACTACTGGAAGGGAACTTCAACTCCCTGCTCCTTGTTTACCAGCCACTCTTGGAAGGGAGCTACTACCCCTTGATCTTGTTTACCAACAACCACTGGAAGGGAGCTACGACCCCCTCACTGAAGGCTCCAACCCTCAGACCCACTGCAGACCACGTTTCATCAATTTTCACACTAGATCCAACAACTTCCACACAACATAACTTGTAGGCCTCTTTTCATCAAATTTTGAGACTGGACCCACTCCACACATTTAAGCTCAAATAACATACATCAAACTGAAACTCATAACTGTATCAAATCATTCTCTTAATCATCAATCAACCAATCAACCACTGATCTTTAATCATAATCAACAAGCAGCATAATCAATATTCAAACAACCCAGATCTATATGAAGACATCATCGACAGACAACAGTAACAGAGAAAAACAGACCAAAAATTTCCTTCCGCACACTTCAGCAAAACCCTAGATCCCATATGCGCTTTTGCTTAACTGAACCTGCATAAATACATGCTTTTATTGAGACGAACCTGCGCATAGATCTGCAACTATTTCAGGACTGTGCAATTCTTCAGAATAAATAATCAGCTCAGATCTTACCCTTCACTTCAGCAAACTTTTGCCAGATCACATATCTAAACATTTCATAAACAAATCTAGCAAATACATAGCCATTTCATATCTAGAAATCCTGATCCATCATTGTATTCATAGGTGCATTATTACTTCAGATCTAACAATAAACTGTAGCCCATTCCATGCAGATATAATTCAGAGTGAAGTATTCATTCAATACCAAAACACATGCACCACCTTGCATCTATGATCTTCCTCTTCTTATATAGGATTAACCTTTATCAATACCATGAGTGAAAACCACACAAGTGTCGATGGTATTCTTGGACGAAATCAAATAGACGATACAACGCTCAATACTGTGGGATAATACCATGGTAATTCCCCTTGGTATCATAATTTTAGAGTGCAAAAGGTACACACGACTTGGATTCTTCATACCCGCGTGTATACGCGACTTCTCTTCAAAAAAACTGCATATATACTAATTCTGGATGTATACGCGGGTTGCCTGTATACCAAGTAGCGTATACATTTCCTTCATATGCGGGTTACCTTCATCAAACCTGCATATACATTGAGAAATATTTCCTGTTTCATTTCTCTGGCACTTACTGGAATTCCTTTCTCTGTCACATCTGAACTGACCTATAGAAACATCATTTTTACATCTTTAACAAATAGGTTGCTTATCAAAAGGAAACTCATCAAGTAGGTTTCCATCAAGGATAACTTCATCAAGTAGGTTTCCATCAAGGACAACATATTGCATCATATTTCCAACATCATGCTATTTTAATTTTTTAATACATGTATTGTTTTTATAGTAATATTTTTCCTTAAATTAACATCTCATGTACATGCTTAATAATTCAATTAAATGTGAGGTTGGAGATTAGTCACAATGACATGGATCCCTTCACCAACAACCCATTCTCCTTCCTTTTCTATAGCCTTGTTCATTGTTGGTACCAAACATTGTAGAGTCTGTGTTAGTAACCAATCATTCTTGTGCAGATCTTGTTTGCATAAATGGTAGATTTAGCTTTTGTGCATTATTTCTTAGGTCGAGAGGTGTGATACAATGAAATACAACATCTTCATTGCTCAAAGCAAATATGCTTGAAGATATGTTTGAAAAATTCACTTTAAGTAATCTTCTACGTCCACAAAGTTAAGTTATATGGAGGATTCAATGGGCCAATGGATGAGAATTTATACAAACAATTTGTTATAAGTTTAATATACTTGACCAATATCATCTAGACTTCATTTATTTATTTCAATGGTGGAAAGGTTCAATCTTAAACAAAGGCTACACACTAAAGGTACTAAACATGAACTTGATATCTGCGAAGGAAACCTTAGGTTATAATATCAAGTATAACTGAGATGTTAATATGCTTATAGAGCAAGTGGATAGAATGAAAAGAAATCTACATTAAATAAAATGTTCAATCTAGGATTAAGTGCATTTTCTTGAAAAAGTAAAAGTAACATTAATTGCACTTTTATCTATAAAAAACCCAATACATGAAAACAATGTATGCAACATGAGAAATTTTATATTTTTAATAGATAATTGAAAATTAACTCAGTGTAATTTATTGTGATAAGCATAATATGCTGAATTACATGAATAATACAATATTCTGTGCACATACCAAACATAGTGGTGTACATTGCCATTATATAAAAACCTTGTGGCAAAGGATATCAAGTTGGGATATTTTCCTACATAGGAGAAAAATGCAAATGCTACTACCAAGCCATTGAGAGAGGATAAGTTTAAGAGATTCATATAAGCACCTAAGTTATGATAAAAAAAGAAAATGTTATTACCAAGCCACTGGGAGAGGATAAGTTTAAGATTCATATAAGAACCTAAGTTATAATAAGTGAGAAATGGTGTTAGTGATTAATGTTCACTCATTGATAGTTGTGACGTGATTATTATATTACTGTCCACTGATTCATCGTACCCATAGTTTCATGTCAACCAAATTTATTGCAAAGGTTGTTGTATCTATTTTATCTATTTAGAGGGACTATAATCAATAGTTATATTTTCGACTTATAAAGAAAACAAGATCTCATTATTTTGATATCAACTATTCAAACAAAATAATTTCTTTAAGCTCAACAAACGCACGTAAGAACGTTGTTCATGGACATTGAATCTATTAAAAATAGAGATAAATGTTGAAAATTCAACCATGTAAAATGGTGACTAAGATGAGCAATGGAAGGCATTTAGGAAAATATCAAGATGTATTCATGAAACCAATTGGCTTTCCTCTTGTTACAACTTCAATATAATCTAGGCCTATACCGAAACATTGTACGACAAAAATAATGATTGTACGAGAGTTCAGTAGGCTTCAATATTCTCTAGGCTTATAAACTAACATACCCCCAAAGCATGGGAAAAGAAACATCAAAGTGAATTAAAGTAGTTATATTGTTTAATGATTTAGGGATGTCTTTTTTAAGAAATGATTATTTCAAAAGGTCTTCTAATGGGTTAATGTGATAATGTGAATGCACATATAATAGAAGTATGTAATTTTTCGAGGTTTGTTTGGTTAGGAGGAAATAGAAGGTGATTATGTATATGATGTTTTCATGGGTCACTATTACAATTTAATTAGAGGTTGGAAATTACTAAATCAAATGAGTTTTATAGTACAAAGTACATGAGAAAGTCATCACTCCAAAAATTTGCACTGGTAATTACTTATTGATTATGAGTGACAATTTCTGAGGATATGAGTTCCATCTAAAGTTTTTACAAATTCACTCATAGAAGAATGATCAAAAGCCTTCCACTTGAGATGACTATTAAAGCAAAAAACATCCTCCCTATGATTTCTCATTTAATATATCCATATATTTCAAATGATTATAGACCCACCATTGTTAACTTCCTCCGTAAATATGAAAATCAAAGTTGTATCTTTATAATAATCTCAAATTTAAGTAAACAACGAAACCAAGTTTTGTTAAAAATGCATAAAATGATTTTTAAAATCTAGTTCTCTAGAGAATAATGAAACAAATTTCAAACCCAAAAGGTAAAATATAGGAACAACTAATGTGTAACAATACTTATGGTGGTTTGAAATTTAAATGAATGGAATAAACATTCACATATCGATCCATCTCAACGCATGATAGATGCAACATTAATATGGATTTACATTTTTTTTCACACATACACAAAAATACATATGTTTGTGTATGTCCAAGGGCTACATACCAACTCATTTTTTAACATGGAACGAATGACACATTTCCTTCATACTAAGAAACACAACTTTTAAATGTTCTCCTAGTTTAGATCCATATGAATTTTGCATCTATCATGAGGGATTAAACCCCTTTAAATGAAAAAACCTTATCTTGGGAGATCAACAATTATTACGGATCTATATCTTAGTTGTTAAGAGTGTTTTTGTGTGTGTGAACTCCAAGTTGACCAAGTGGATCACACATTCCCCTCTTGAAAATCACAACAATGAAATGTTTTAACCACTATGCTGCAAGGATTCTTCCTCAAGATGTAAGACCTACGAAGGTACAAATACTATTTGTAGTGATACTCTTCGTCAAGACACGATACTTGTGAAACTTACACAAATGTACCATTTTTCAAGTAATAATTGTAGATTTTGATATATTTAGGGATTTCTATTACCTGAAAATATGATGAATCTTTTCCATATAAGTTTCTTTTAAGAAAATAAGTTCTAATACATCCACTAAGTTCAAACCAATTTTCTATCATCTATTATTTCAATATAAAATAATTGAACCAAGTTATCTCATTTCCTTTGACAAAATAATTTTAGTGTAGTTGGCAAGCAAAAAGTACGTATTGCTAGGAAATACACAGTGGTTATTCATAGAATATAATCTTTTTCCAATTACATTATATATAAATTTATTTATTTGATGTGGACATTGAAATATTTTATTTATGATCACATTGAAATGTTTTTATGTTATTAATGCCATATATCAATTCCAATTTGAGCATCGAAAGAATTACACATCTCCTTAATATTGGACTGTAAAAAGTGTTATATATATAGGTCCATCTTAACGACAGTTCTAGCAAGAAGTGAGAGGGATCAATTCTCTTTTAGAATGTGAAATTGAGCAAAATTTTGTATCAAATTTGATTGCAGTGAGAATATATATATATATATATATGTTGGAGCGGGGTCCCCTGGGGTTAATTTTGGTTATGTTTTTGTATATATTTTGTTGTGCACACTGCGCAGTAGAGTCAACGGGGCTTTGGGGCGAGTCAAAGTCCCTAATCAATGTAAATGGGTTTTAAGGGAAAAATATGAGCCTCAAACCATGGTTTGAGACCATGGTATCTGAGCGCTAAGATTAGTATAAAAATAGATAGATCAAGTCAAGTAAGTGCATCTTATGTTTTGGTGATGAACGTTTTGTAAGAATTTGATCTAAGTCTGGGTTTTGGGTAGAAAAGGCTCCTGCTGGCTGTGTGCACGGAGACCTTAGTCCTGGTTGTGTGCGTGGAAGGGTAATTTGTAAGGGAAGTCTAAATGTACTGGAACCATTGAATCTATTAATGCAGAAGGCTATTTTTGGCGAACTGAATTTGTTGTGCGATTGATGTGTTATGTATTTGTTTTTTGCCTAAAATATGTTCTGTGATTGCTTCTTACTCCTGTTATGGTTAAATTTCATCTACGCGAATGAATAAAATATTTTATGCATGAGTATCAGTGGATGATTAAAGTACATGATTGATGAATAGAACCGCTTAATTATATCTATTTATAGTGCGTGAAGAAATATATATTTCCTACTGGAATAATCCGCGACGAAGTGGATCTGTATTTTATTGATCTATTTATGCGCACATCTTCATATTATCTGTGATAAGTTATGTTATAAGTCTGTTTAGGGCCACCACATCAAATTCTTCCTCAGGGTATGGAAACATGGTTCCAACAACCCCCCATACTGCTTCGGGTGAGAGTTTGATATGTGCAAGCAGGTCATTGTCGAAAGGGCCAGTAGTTGGAGGGTTTGTTGGTTGCGCAATAAATCCAAACCTGGGTCAGGACCCCTCAAGCCAACAAATGGTTTATTTTCCAGGACCGGGATCATTTTGAGGGAGAATTGATGTATTGGAATCCTACGCAGAATGAATTACAAGATTGGTTGGATAGAAAGATCCTTGAATTCGCGATCCAAGAGAATCGAAGTTCTAAATTATCTGCGAAAGAGTGGGTTCAAAAGTACATTTATACGGAAGTTCATGAGATATTTTTTTCTTCCTTTGAGTTTGAGTTGCATGAGTTGTTGTCTAGATTGACTAAATTTAATACCTGTGCAAAGGACGACACCATCACTCAGTGGACTCCAGAATTGGTAAGAAGACATGCACGCGTTACATAATCACTGTGACAGATTATCTTACCAGATGAGATGAAGCTAAGCCGGTGAAGGATTGTAGTGCGGACACAACTATGAACTTCATCTTTGAAAACATATTAACTCGGTTTGGATGCCCTAAGATTTTTATGAGTGATCGAAGTACACGCTTTGTGAATGAAACCATTGAAGATCTGACAAAAGAATTCCAAATTCATCATCAAAAGAGCACTCCATATCACCCACAGGTGAATGGTGCAGTAGAAGCTTTCAATAAGATATTGGAGATTGCACTCACTAAGATTTACAATTATAACATGAATGATTGGGATGTGCACATACCTTCGGTTCTTTGGGCATATAGGACTACATGCAAGAAGCTGACAGGAAAGACACCATCTAGGATGGTATATGGGCAAGAAGTTGTGATGCCAATGGAGTACATTGTTCCGAGTCTGCGCATTACAACATTCACAAATATGGCAGAGCAGGATATTATGGAGGAATGGTTGTCGTAGTTGGTCGTGCTCGAAGATGATCTCTTTATTTCAAATTTCCATCAGCAAGGGCAGAAGCCGCGCGAAAAGTAATGGCATGATAGGCATACCAGACAGAAGGTCTTTAAGGAAGAAGATTTGGTCTTGCTGTACGATAGCAAGTTTGTGCACCACCCATGGAAGTTCAAGATGCATTGGCTAGGACGATATATCATTAAGGAGATCGCTGACGAAGGTGCGGTGCACCTCTTCACATTGAGCGAAGAAAATATTCTTGGGTATGTCAATGAAAACCTGTTGCATCTGTACAAGGATGGCCCTCTCCCTGCGCCCACCAAATGACTATATGGACGAAGAATTGGATATGGGTTGGAGGATACACAGATAGGTGCAACATGCACGCGAAAACTATGTGCAGAGGTTGATTGGGTCACAGAAGTGCCAAAATATAGCCGTTGGAACAATAAATCGGGACAAGATGGGATTCTTACCATTTGGAGGAGCCTCTAAATTGAATTTAATGAGGATATTATGCGAGATTTGGATCCATTTTATCATTTATGGAGCCACATTAATGCACAAGATATCGTTTGAGACACGCCTAAGCTATAAATATGACCAAAGG
The DNA here is from genome assembly GCA_034641835.2 of Pinus albicaulis. Taxonomy (NCBI): domain Eukaryota; kingdom Viridiplantae; phylum Streptophyta; class Pinopsida; order Pinales; family Pinaceae; genus Pinus; species Pinus albicaulis. The sequence continues at coordinate 430,721,975 of CM076578.1, forward strand.
GGTCACATTAGTTCCCTTTTACTTTTGTGTGATTCTTGTGCATTGAGCTCTATGATTTCTAGCCTTTGTCTGCAGTCTATGTTTGGGCTTGATCCAATGTTTGAGGAGGAGTTGCGTTGTAGAGGGTTAGGCCACGTAATCCCGCCCAACATGATAGCCATGCGACCAGGAGAGGACCCGTTGTGCAGGCCGCTAATACCCCTACGCCAACTAAGACCAAGAAGGGACAGACCTCAGGGTCCCGAAAATCTCCGAGATAGAAGGCCCCTAAGTCGCGCTCCACTGTGGTTGAGAATCAGAAGAGGCCCATGGCAAAGCTGCCTGAGACAACCTTGGAAAAAGGGGACATGGTAGAAATTTCCCCTATCTCACTCGTTCCTACACATGTCGCACCGCAAAGCGTCGGTGAATTTCCCGAAGGACCTAGACAAAGTGCGTGCATATATCAACATGCTCTTGATCCCAGAAAATGTACCGATGGAAGGCAATATGTTCGCCAACGTGCTGATATTGAAAATGGAGGACTGGGACCTCGCAGATGTAGACAAATTTCCAAAGCTCACACCCGAGAGATACTTGGACCAGATCCCCTACAAAGGAGGAATTTTCTGTGTTGAGTCGAAGCGCTGGGTGTTGGGCCTGCACAAAGCAGGGTTGTTGAATTTGTTGTAGATTCCACATTTCAGGCGCAACCCGATCAACGACATATGCATGCGTCAGTTGCTCATGCTTGTCAACGATGAGTGTTTATGGCTGGGAGAGTGCATACCCATCGATGCCACGCTGATCCATCGGATCACCGACTTGCTTGATCAAGGCACGGACCTTGTGCCCAATTTTGGAGGCAAAGGCTAGGAAAAGAAGGTCGCGGAGAAAATCAAGAATGACTATCTGGTCACGTGCCACAGTCGCAGGTTTGTGGTGAGTGAGATTAATGACCTGGTTTTCCGCTTTGGAACTCTCATCCTAGCATGAAAAATGATGAGGATGTGCAGACCAAAGGAAGTCTCAGGCCAAGTCATTGCACTCGTTGGGAAATGTGAGCAGAGCATACGATACAACTAGGCCTAGTACCTCTGTAGAGAATTTCTAGAGAATGTGCGCGAGGCACAAGAATACAGGAAGCACTTATATTACGCCTGGTTATTTCTTCTGATAGTGCTCATCGGCTAGAAGATGCCGAAAGAAATGAAATTTCTTGACATTGAGCCTGATATGTGTGAAGCCGCATAGTACACCACATTTTGGAACTCAACAATCCCTGCGTGTGTCACAAAATATATATATATATTTTTAAATTTTAAATTTTAATTTTAATTTTTTTATTCTGCATTGTTTCAAGCTATTCAATCAAAGCCAAGGTTGTCTCCAACATTTTACGAACAATAAAATTTGATCGCTGTCTTTAAAGCGACGTTCCACAATATCCATATATCTGCGCAAAGGGCACTGTTGAGGGCATATGGTATGAGTTGCCATATCTGGTTACATAAGATGACTTAGTGCACATCACAACAGAGTAGCCGCCAGCTTGGTTGGAGTTGTGCACCATGGGTGCATCCTCATCAATTCCAAAGACTCCTACCAAGCCCCGAATAGTTACATAGCAAAAAAATAAAGGCACTAGAGCAGGGGCCACCCCGACCACAACCAACGAGACCATTGATCTTGAGAAAGAGACTATGCCTGAAAGGAACGATGCAGGTCCCAAGGAGGCCGAGGCTCAGAATACTGAGCAAGATGAAGCACATACCACCAAGGGGACAAAGTGCGGCTCTCAGGTCACGGGAGGTCCGAGAAAGAAGAGAAAAGGGTTGAAAGAAACCAGAGAAGAAGACCTTACTCTAACTAAAGATGACGTTATCGAAATTGCTAACACCGTGACATCAAAAACAAAAGCGAGCATGGACCAAGCGAGGCAAATGCAAGAGAGCGTATACCTGCGCACAATTGCTTAACAACGTGCTTACTTCGACTGAGGATAGTCGCCTAATTCAAAACCTCGAACCTGACATCCACGTCGAGTCGCCGATTCTGCGCACGCAACTCAGAGCTTGCGGTGAAATTAATGTTGATTTGACTGTGCTGCCCACAGGAAAGCTCCACATGATCCACAACATGATTTTGGACGATTTGCAATTTAGAGAAGCCCACGCCTACCGCACTGCCACTAAGTCACAAAAACAAGTGGTCGAACTTCAGCAGAGACAACAGACAGCCAAGGAAGCGTTCCGTGCATCTGAGGCTTTGCGCGTTTCCCTCGAAGAAAAAATTGATCAAGTATACAGCAATGTGCCATTGCTCCCTGCCTCAGCCGCTTTGGCAGAAAAATTGGAATGACTGGCCGTTACATTGAAGGAATCGTGCAAGGAGGTGAAGACTGTCAGAGTCGAATTTGAACAACAAATTGAATATTTGCAGATGAAGCTGCAGCCGAAAACACCTCCGGAAGTCCGATCCCAGTGTGCTATAGTAGTCAAGGCATCGAAAAAGAGTATATCAGCTGCAGTCACAGAGTGTGGCTAATTGTTAAATGAGGACATGAGTGTCTGGACTTCGGTTCATAATGACCCAACAGTGCAACATATGCGCAATGAATTGAGCGTGAAAGAGCAGTAGTTTGCAGATATAAAGATGGCGACGCCCACACTAGTGATAACACAACGCCTTCCCTGCCTTCAGGAGGGTCAAGTTATTCAAACATAGATACAGGACCTGCGTCACCACGAGCATTTACTGGAAGCAAGGATGTAGCCGAGGGCTAAGGAAGCCCTGCAATTGTCTCAAACATTGGATGGAGCCCTGAAGAACCTTCAGTAGACCCAATGCAACATCGATTTAGCAAATAAAGGGCCGACAATTAAAAAACTGGTGAACAAAGTGCAGGGAGCTGCTACACAGAGTGTGGAAGTGGTATTACCCCTGAAGACCTCTGTCGCCGCGCTCAAGGCGAAGATGAAGGAGCCCACCCGGCAGTGACTAGGGACGAGTCACGAGTTTATGTTGGGGGCCTGTTGGAGCGGGGTCCGCTTGGGTTAATTTTGGTTGTGTTTGTGTATATATTTTGTTGTGCGCACTGTGCGGAAGAGTCAAAGGGGATTTGGGGCAGGTCAAAGTCCCTAATCAATGTAAATGGGTTTTAAGGGAAAACTATGAGTCTCAAACCATGGTTTTAGATTATGGTATCTGCGCGCTAAGATTCGTATAAAAATAGATAGATCGAGTCAAGTAAGGACATCTTATGTTTTGGTGATGAAATTTTTGTAAGAATTTGATCTAAGTCTGGGTTTTGGGTAGAAAAGGCTCCTGCTCGCTGTGTGTGCGAAGACCTTAGTCCTGGCTGTGTGCGGATTCCGCTGGTTGTGTGCGCGAAAGGGTAATTTGTAAGGGAAATCTGAATGTACTCGAACTGTTGAATCTATTAATGCAGAAGACTGTATTTGGTGAACTGAATCTGTTATGCGATTGATGTGTTATGTACCTGTTATTTTCCTAGAATCTGTTTTGTGATTTCAGCTTTACATTTGTTATGGTTAAATTGCATCTGCATGAATGAATAACATATTTTATGCATGAGTATCAGTGGATGATTAAAGTACATGATTGATGAATAGATCTGCTTAATTATATATGTTTACTTTGTACGAAGACGTATATATTGCCTGCTGGAATAGTTCGTGATGAAGTGGATCTGTAGTTTATTGATCTGTTTATGCGCGCATCTACATATTATCTGTGATAAGTTCTATTATAAGTCTGTTTAGGGACACCACATCAAATTCTTCCTCAGGGTGCGGAAACCTGGTTCAAGCACCCCCCCATACTACTTTGGGTGAGACTTTGATCTGTGCAAGCAGGTCATTGCCGAAAAGACGAGTAGTTGGAGGGTTTGTTGGTTGCGCAATAAATCCAAACATGGTTAAGGACCCCTGAAGCCAACAATCAATATATATATATATATATATAATTGAATTTTTGAATGCATAAGTGAATTCAATGCATTCAAAATCCTTTTGGGAATATATATATACATATATATATATATATATATATATATATATATATATATATATATATATATATATATATATAATTGAATTTTTGAATGCATAAGTGAATTCAATGTGTTCAAAATCCCTTTGGGAACTTGGATTATGTAGACTACATTGCAATTCCAGTAATTTTTTGCTATATTTAAAAAAAATTGACGAAAAAATATATCTTAACAGGAATCAAGATGTCAAATAGTGAAACTACTTGAAATATTTTAACCATAAGAATGTATTTTTTTCAATTACTTTATATAATATATACATAGTTTTTTTAACCATATATAATATATACATAGTTTTCATTGAAATATTTTACTTAAAAGAAGCATTGAATATTTTTTTATGAACCATCTTGTCCACATTAATTTTTTTTATTTATTAGTATTTTAAAAATATGTCTTCATATTACTTAATCCTATGTATTGAAATAGTTTATTTATTTTGTTCATAATATTAATATATATATATATATATATATATATATATATTTTTTTTTTTAAATCAATAATAGTTTTAAATGATACATATCAATTTTATCCTAAGAATTAGATGAAGCACATTTCCCTCTGGTAGTAATTGAATTTGTTTACTTTTAATTACTTCTTCTTTTTGCACATTGAAATATTTTATTATAGTCAACACACACAGACACACAACTTAATATTGAAATAAATCAATGTTATTCGAATAGTTTATTAAGTCTTGTAATAAAATATTTTTAAAAGTATAAGAATTATACATGTCACTAAAAAAAGAAAATATAAGTTTTTTTTTTTTTTTTAGGTGAGAGTGAAATGGTTGATGTTTATACTGATTTTTTTAATTAATACTAATGAAACATGTGTTTTCATTTTCATTTTCATTTTATTTTATGTAAAGGATATTTTATTTATTTATTTTAAAAAGGATATGTGTCAATTCTAGATCCGAAAGAATTACACATCTCCCACATTTTAGGTTGCACTTTTCTGCCCAAAAACATAACATGAATAGATGCTATATAAGAAAATCACATTTTTCTTAAAACCACTCAAACTACATCTAATTAATATAATAAAAAATGGTGTAGTTTAACTTATAGAGGAAATGACTTTTTTTACGATTATTTTTTCTAGTTAATTTTAATCAAAATATGAGAGAGATTTTTAAAAACTTGAGTTTCAATTGTTTAATCTACATAATTCAAGTTCCCTAAGGTTTTTTCAGGGTGCTTGATACATTTATGCATTCAAAATTGTATTTTAAATAACAAAAAAATCTTGAAATTGTATTGTCAGATTTTGGTGAAAAAGACTATTTAGTCTATAAGTTAGACTACGCCATAAAAAATAATGATATATAAATAATAAAATTGAATAAATTAGTAATTATGTAATAAATATTTAACATTTCTTATTTAAATTAGATGAAATCAATTTAGAAAATAATAATAAAATACTATGTAAAATTAAATAACATAAAATACAGTCATATTGTTTGTTTGATTTTCTAAGTTGTTCGATGTTTCTATATTAGGCATGTTAAACGAACACATGGAATATAATCTTTGCCTATCGAATGTACTTAATTGTAACTATGATTTCATTTGCCTTATCATAACAAGGTTTCTGTATTATTTGTTTTTACGACGATATGCGTCTTATTGTGAGGTTCTTACTGCTGAGACTGTAAAGATTCTTCATCCTCAACACATATCTGACACGTGCCCACCTAATACACATTTAAGTTTGAATTGCTATACCTATCTAGTCGTACATATGAAACAAAATTTTGACTGCGTGAGTAGGAAAAGGGAAGCGAAATCCGAAAGAGGAGAAAATACTCCACCAGGACTAGCACCTACTGGCACGAATAAGATGAGACCAAAGGCATGCATACCCGCCATAATAATTACTAACTGATGTCGAAATTCCTCTCTTTATCAACTTATAATTGTTTTCCAAAATCCTAACTTTTCATCAGGCATCCTTCTAATGTCGAAAATTTAGCGCCCATGTTATAGCTTATGGGTGTTAAGTAATATATTCCGCTCGCCCCCTCCAGGCCACTACCCCTTAGGCCAATACCAATCTTTTACCTGGTGAGGAGCGAGTTTTGGTTACAAATAAGGTTTCCTATGGCAAGAATTCAGGACAAGATTTAAGATAGGATTATTCTGGCAGCCGAGGTTCTCTCTTAGAGGAGTATAGCTACAAAGCCCAATGATTTTGGGTTTAGGGATTCTAGACTCCTCCTTAAAGGGTAGTTGAGAAATCATCAGAGGAATAAATCTTGGAAACTCGGTAGTCAACAAATGGCGTTGTAAAGTTCAGAAATGAGACGAGTGAGGGATACACGAGAGGGGTTTGATCCTTAAGCCAAATGAAGTTGTTGAACAATTCTATTGAACTCAACTTACCAATCACATAACATGCACAACAGGCAGAATAATTCTGGTTACTGTCACCAGACAACAAAATAATCTCATGCAAGGCACCTTCTATGCACACACCGACTTGAATACCAACGAAATTCAGAAAGGTTACATCATACTTATTACAGGGCAACAAACCGTTGATAAAGACCAGGAACAACAACAGCAAAGGTGCAAATGAGGAAAGGAAGAGATATGCAACATGTTTTTGGGATGCACGCTAAGAGTTTGACAAATACCACAAATCAACTGTATAACAACTGAAGTAACAATTCCTATCTTTGTAGTATTTTTACAGGACCTTTGATGGACTTAGACATGGACGTCAACCAATTCCATGAAATTTTGTCAGAGTCCCCAACTTTGCCTGAACCTGCAGTAATAGTGGTTGAGGGTCAAGGGGTACAACTTGAAATTGGGGTCCATGAAAAATCCATGGAGTCGGATTTATCATTTTGGATATGATCCAGGTGGATATTGGTGCCCACCTGCCTATTCCACTTGGGGCCCCACCATTGTTTCTTTCAAATTTTTAGGTTCCTTAATTATAGCGCAGTTTACTATTTTTAGAATTTTTTTCGGGTCCTGAACCTCCGGAGCCGTTTTAAGGCCATAAACGACATTTTTTGGGAAAACCGGGAGCTACATGGTTCTCACTAAAAATTTGTATTCCTCGAATAGATATTTATAAGGAGGTATTGAGCGCGTTAAACAAAGATTGTATGCCAAAGTTATGTCTCCAATAAGTTGATGTACCAATTTACCCAAACGGGGCCCATAGTTTTGGCGTTTAATCTCCTAGGGTTAGGTTTTTGGATGTTTATGGCTTTCCATTGTTTCTAAATTATAAATAGGCCCTTGAGCTTCATTGTAACATAGTTCATAGGCATGTAGCCACCACATCTCTTCTCAAAGATAACCTACCAGCGCCCTATCTAGTTTATTTCCATTCTGTCTGTAAACAAATTTCAGTTCTTTGATATTAATGAAATGAAGTGTTATTTCCACTGCATTTTTGTATTTATGGTTATATGTGTATTCTATTGTGTTCCTGCATAAATATGGATTAGTGGTATCAGAGCGGTCTGCTCATTCTCGATACTTATTTTCATGTCCCCAATGAGGTCAGGGTATAAGGATTTAGGGCTCGTTTTGGTTGAAAATTTGCAAGATCAGCCTCGCAAACCCTGAAGACTGCCCATGGGGGACGAAAAGAAATATGATGGAGCAGAAGAACCTATCAAAATATTTCTTGAGGAGGCCCTCGAAAAATAAAGGAACGCGATGATGGAAAACTTTTCCCAGATCCTTCAACAACTGCCCACCAGCCGCGCATCTGCATCCAACAGCCACTCTGGAGCGCAAATCCTTTTAAGATACAAGAAAACTTTGACATTACAATATTTGAGGGCCAAATATATGCAGATGTCATAGGTAGATGGTTGAATCTATTAGAAGGATATTTCTCGGTTCATGACTTTTCTGACCGGGAGAAGATTATTTTTCACTCCTCAAAGCTAACCCCCCATGTCAAGGACTAGTGGGAAACCTACTGTGAGAAAAAAGATGAGGGGAACCCTCTCTGTTCTCAGCCGTACCCACTTGGAATTATTTCCTAGATGCCATCAAGGAACAATATTATCCTGTGGGGACCTATGAGGACAAGTACATATAATGGAATACGCTGCAATAGGAAAGGGATCAAGATGTGCATGAGCTGACGAATCTGTTCCATACACTGCGCACGAATTTGGGTATCAAAGATACGAAGAAACATTTGGTGCTGAAGTACCGAAGATACATTTAGGAGGAAATGGAGTTCCTCGACATCTCCTCTCTTGGTACGACATTCCGGTATGCTGCCAAGATTGAGCAGAAATTCAAACTGAAGAAGCGAGACTTTGGATCTGCGAATCAAAAGCAAGGGAAAGGTGCCCCCAAACTGTAGAACAAAGGACAAAGCCAAGGCATGATGACCCAAGATCACATACCGAAACCACAAGAAAATAAAAACACTGTGAAGCTGAAGGACACATGAAAGTGGTGTGAGTTCCATAAGAGCTCCACTCACGACACAAGTGAGTGTCGGGCCAAGCAGTCACTGGTGGTCGAGATGAGGGCTTCTAAAACAGATGCATGCTTTGACTCTGAACTAGAACCTGACAAGTGGAATGGTAAAGGGAAGCAGATTATTGATGCAGAGCCCAAAACCACCGTTGCCACTGCAAAGATCCAGAAGGAGGAACCGAAATATCCAGAGGAGGAGGAGCGTCTCTTCCACTCCTAGATGTGGGTAAAGGGTTCCCTGCTACAGTTCATTGTTGACAATGGGAGCCAAAAGAACCTCATTTCAGCAGAGGTCGTGAAGAGGTTGGGCTTGTCGACCAAAACACACTCACAGCCATACACCATCGAGTGGCTTCACTAAGGACGTGATCTTTGTGTCAGGCAGCAGTGCCGCCTTCCATACAACATCATGCCCTTCACGGATGAGGTATTATGTGACATTGCTCCTCTTGATTTTTGTGATGTATTATTAGGCCAACCATACTTGTGGAAGTGACATGATGTGTATGAGTCCTGGCCTTGCACTGTTATTGTTACTTTGGGAAATAAGTTGTACAGGATACCAGAGGTACCACTGCCTGCGGCTATCTCTTTGGTTACTGCAAAAAAATGCAGTAAGCTCATTTCCAAAACCGGGAAATTTGTTTCCCTGATGATTTTCCCCTATGGCAAGAAGAATACAGTGGCCACAACCTCCAGACAAGACTCCTCTGCACGGCAAAAAAAAATGGACAAGGTCTTGGAGGAGTACGGGGACATCTTCACCTCACCCACAGGGGTTCCTCTGCATTTTCAGGTCAAGCACCCCATCGATTCGACCCCAGGTGTGCCGCTACCCAATGGAACGATGTATCGATGCTCTGTTATGGAGAATGATTAAATAAAGAGGCAGATTTAGGAGCTGCTGCAAAAAGGTCACATCCGGCTGAGTTCATCACCCTGTGGGAGGCCGATTGTGTTGGTGCAGAAGAAGGATGGGACTTGGAGACTCTGTATTGACTGTCGAGTGCTGAACTATATCACTGTCCGGAATAGGTACCCGATCCCATGGATTGATGACTTTCTGGATCAACTCAAACGGGCAAAATATTTCAGCAAGATTGACTTGAAGTTTGGGTATCACCAAGTACCAATTGAACCCTCCGTTGCGTGGAAGATTGCCTTCAAATCCAAGGAGGGCCTTTTTGAATGGTTGGTCATGCCTTTCGGGTTGACGAATGCTCCCACAACCTTCATGAGGCTGATGGATGACATATTGTAGCCATTCACCAACTCATTTGTAGTAGTGTACTTGGATGACATCTTGATCTTTAGCTAGACTTGGGAAGAGCACCTCCACCATATCCGATAGGTCCTCCAAACACTATAGCAACACAAGTTGTGTGCCAATTTGGAGAAGTGTACTTTTGGCATGACCCAAGTTCAGTATTTGGGATACATTATTAATGAACGGGGGTACATGTGGATCCAACCAAGATCCAAGTAATTTGGGAGTGGTCGGCCCCAACCACTCTAACAGAGCTTCGCAACTTTCTAGGTCTTGCTAGTTTCTACAACAAGTTCGTGTTGGGATTCTCTCATATCACATGGCCCTCGAGTCAAGTTACCAAGGGAGGAGGGAAAGAAAAATTATTTTGGTTGGAATCTCAAGAGAAGGCATTTGTAGAATTGAAACATTTCCTTTGCTCTGCTCCTTTTCTCACATTACCAGACTTGCAACAACCATTTGGATCGAGACAAATGCCTCTGACTATGCTATTGGGGAAATTTTTACTCAACAGGGGCGTCCAATGTCATACCACAGTGAGACATTATTTGACACAGTCCGCAAGTATCCCACTTATGACAAAGAATTGTATTCCATTGGGGAAGGAAATGGTCATACACACATACCACCGACCCCTGTAGTTCATACATACACAAGGGAAGTTGCAGAACGATCGCCATTAGAAGTGGTCCACATATCTGCAACAATTTCATTTGAACATCAAGTATAAGAAGGGAAACACCAATAATGTTGCAGACTGCCTCAGTCAACCACCGATCGTGGTTCTAACCACCGTTCTCAACTCTTATGGGCACAAGACTCCTGATTGGCCGCTTCTCTACAAGAGCGATATAGAATTCGGCCACACATACAAGACACTCTTGGAGGGTACACAAGTTCCAAATTTTCACCTCCAGGATGCACTGCTATGTCACTTGGGACACCTTTGTGTTCCTTTAAGCGAGCGTGCCTATATGATTTGGGAAGCACACTACAGTCGAGTCGCTGGGCATTTCGGGGTCGAGAAAATAGTGGTAGTACTGCATAAGTATTTCTATTGGCTGAACCTTTGATAGGATGTTGGGAAGTACATCAGATTTTGCACTGCTTGCTCCATTTCCAAACCGACTATCAAGAATCAAGGTTTCTATACTTCGCTACCTACCCCTAGTTGACCTTGGGAATCCATCTCCATGGATTACATGTTGGGCCTTTCTTCTACTAAGCATGGAAACGACTGTGTTTTCGTGGTCATCGACAGATTCTCGAAGATGGCCATTATGTCTGCTTGCAAGAAGAATATCACATCAGAAGCCACTGCAAAAATATTCTTTGAACGAGTGTGGCTGCCCTTTGGGATCCCACAGTCTATCATCTCAGATCGAGACAACAGGCTCCTCAACAAATTTTGGTCCAGCCTTTGGTAAATGCTGGACATAAAGCTCACCAAGTCCACAAAGTTCCATCCCCAAACTGGTGTCTAGACAGAGGTCGTCAACATGATGATTGTACACATTCTGTGCATGTACAATTCAAATAATCCACACACATGGGATGAGAGCCTTCCCTATGTACAACACAGTTATAACTGGGCTCTCCACAACTCAACCGGCCACAACCCGTTTCAAGTGGGCCTGAGGTTCTAGCCACTATGTCCCATTGACGTAGCCATGCCATTTGTGGCTACTCAGGTTGATTCGGCTCATGTCTAGTCTGAAGCTGACAAAGCGAACAACTTCATTGAGCACACTCAACACATCCGCCAATAGGTTCATGACATATTGGACAGAGCCAATGCTAAGTACACGCAAATACATGGTCAACATCGGGTGCCACAAAGCTTCCAGGTGGGCGACAAAGTGTGTCTACATTTGCAGAAGGAGTGCTTAACTGGACCCCACCGCAAGCTTCGCCTGCTCTGATATGGGTTGTACACCATCACCAAGGTTATAGGGAACAATTCCTTCGAGCTCAGTTTTCCACCATTCTTTGGTCTACATCCAATATTCAATGTGGACTGCCTTTAGCCTACTTCCCACGTCTACTGGACACCTCCGACATTGCAGAACAACTCACACCAACAGAGTTAAACCCACTGCATGGAACATGCCACCATATATTGTATCATGGACATGCAAATCAAGAACACCCCCCAACAGAGTATCCAACTATATCGAGTTCTAAAAGCTGACCAACTCTTGCACCAAGGCAAGTGGTTCACCAGGGACCAAGTTTAGCAGAAGTTTCCTCATATCATGTTCCTAAGGGGGGAGGAATGATCCAGGTGGATATTAGTGGCCACCCGCCTATTCCACTTGGGGCCCCACCATTGTTTCTTCCAGTTTTTCAGTTTCCTTAATTATAGCACAATTTACTATTTTTAGCATTTTTTTTCGGGTCCTGAAATTTCGTAGCCGTTTTGAGGCCCTAAATGATGATTTTTGGGAAAAATAGGAGCAACATGGTCATCACTCAAAATTATTAGTCCTCGGATAGATCTTTCTAACGAGGTATTGAGCGCATCAAACGAAGATCATATGCCAAAGTTACGTCCTCGAGAAGTTGATGTACCAATTTACCCAAACGGGACCCATAGTTTTGATGTTTCATCTCCTAGGGTTAAGTTTTTGGATGTTTAGGGTTTTCCATTGTTTCGCAATAATAAATAGGCCCTTGAGTCTCATTGTAACACAGTTCAGAGGCCTGTATCCACCACATCTCTTCTCAGAGATAAGATACTAGTGCCCTAGCTAGTTTATTTCCATTCTCTCTGTAAACAAATTTCAGTTCTTTGATATTAATGAAATGAAATGTTATTTCCACTGCATTTTCCTATCTATGGTTATATGTGTATTATGTTGTGTTCCTGTATAAATCTGGATCAAAAAAACCCAAGTAAAACAAATGTTGTGGAAAATGGAATTTCTAGAAACTGAAAACAACAAGGTCTATTTAGAAATACACACCCTCTATGTCAGATTTTTAGAGGTAGAAGGTGATAATTTATCCCTTAAGAATATATTACATGAAATCAAAGTTAAGGAAAATATCCATCCTCCAAATGATACGTTGCATGCAAAAATTCTCAACCTGAAAAGAGAGCAGGAAGAAATCTGATCCCAACAGGCCACCTTCAAACAAGAAACTGAGACACACATCAATTCTTGGTCATAGGTGGTTCAGGCAAAGGATAAAACTCCTACCCCTCTTGCACCAATTGAGGAGGTGGTGCAAGAAAAAATTGTGGAGGAACACACCAGATGGGCGAGAGAATTGAATCTAAAGGTGAGAGTTCTCCCTTTACCTCATCCCTCTCTAGATCTTATGGAAGTAGGGGATAGGTTCCTTCAGGATACCCTTAGCCTCCCCGACATAGCTTTGGAAAAAGACTGGATGGCCTACAACTCTGATCTCTTCCTTAGGTTTCAAACTGCATCTGATCGACTTTGTGACCTTAGGGCTAAGTGAAATTTTTTTTCTCTTCCCAACAAGATTTTCTTGGATGAGGATCTCACTCGAGCATAGGTTGTGGAACTTAAAAAATCCAGAGAACTAGTTATGGAAGTATGACATACAGGGAAATGGGCGGTTATTAGGAATATTTAGGCAGTCATTCGGGACTCCTTCCCACCTAGGTGGGAACCATAAACTGGAGGTTCCAAATGATGGGCCCACTTGGGGAGATGACAAGGTACATGCATTTCTATCCGATGTGGGAATGACAATGGATCTTTCTGGTCATTGTCGAGATTCTTGTATGCTACTATCGAATCAATAGACATCCTCTTTGTGAACGAGACTCATGTGAGCCCTGTTCGACCTATCCCAAATATTACAAGTTATCATTGGGTCTTAGTTTGCTGGCAAGAGACGATGAGCTTGGGAGGTGTCAGAGGATCAAGTGGAGTTGCTTATTTGGCTAGTGAACCACTTGGGAACAGGGTATCTTTGGTAGCCGAAGATGATTTTTCCAGGTTTATGTGGATTCATATTAGCATCAAAGTCTCTCCTCCGAGGGACATCTACATTGTATTTTTTTAATTTCCCCTAGCCTCTTCACCATTTTCCATCCATAATTGCTCAAATGGGAACCCCCTTATAGACTTCTACACCTACATCACCCAATACTCTGTTGTTGGGGAAGACATCCTCCTAGGTGACTTCAATGCTCGTACTAGAGATATCCATATCCCTCTCCACGATCGATCAGAGGATGTGTTTTATAGCTAGGGGATAGACCCAGATTTAGTAGGGCTGCACCGAATGTTAGATGATGCTTTTGGGCCCACTACAGTTTATGGTAAGCATCTATTGTAGTTGGGGGAATCACAGGAGTTGTTGATTTTAAATGGTCTCCCTTGTTTCCCAGACTCCCGCTTTTTCACATGTCGACTATATGGAGGGGGTGCGAGTATAGTTGTTATGTCCTCACTATCTATAACTTGCTCCATTTTATTCAACATCTCTCGGTCTCCCCCATCCCCTTTTCTGATCATGCTTTTTTTCCTTCTCTCTCTGGTTTGACCCTCTCCTTCTACCCCATCCTTCCCCTCAGGGCTCACCTCGAACCACCTTTCGATTTGAGGAAGGTGACCCTGAAATATTATTCTATACCCTACGTAAGATGCTCCCATCAGAGACCCAATTATCCTTGCTTGATTCTGCTTCCACTAAATACACACGTCTTTCACCTACCATTTGGGAAGAAACACTCAAATCCTTCCCCCAATCCACTTGTTCGAATTCCATCTCCCCAAAAGTTGGATATTTCCCCATGAACGAATGGTACGATGACAAATGCAAGACTGTACATCGAGAAATTTGATATGATTTAACTCACTCTCAACCCTTCTACCCTGAACTCAAAGCTTCTTATATTCGTCTCCTCCGTCGCGAGAAACGACTCTTTGTCTCTCATAGAAGATGGGAACTTTATGCTTTCCTTTCCTACTCCCCTAAAAAATTATTGCATACCATCCTTCCCCGATACTCCCCTCTTCCATATGACATAGACCCTATATCAATGTTCTCTCACACTTCCCATCCTTTATGATATTCTAGGGCAGGCCCAAATTCATTTTACCTCCCAACCCTCTTCGTGTTACCTATTGTCAAACAAATATATTAGAGAGGCCATTTGGGTGATGAACAACAAAAAAGCAACTGATGAGGAAGGACACCAAGCAGAGTTCTTTAAGCATGATTTATGTCCTTTGGTTAGCTACTTTTGGCATCTTGGTAACCCTATTGACAACTATTATGTGCCTATATGAGTCCGTCCTTGGTCATCTTCGCATGGCTCATGGGATGTTTGATTTCATCCAAAGCACTATTGGGGTTAAACAAGGTTTTCCACTATCCCCTACCCTGTTTGGGATCCATATTTATGATTTAGAGGCATTTCAACACAAGCATATATAGGACACCGATGGCTTCCTTCTTCACTGGGTTCTGATATCTATTCTCCTCTTTGCTGACAACGTGGTCCTCCTCTCCTCATCTACATAAGGATTACGGAGGCAACTGGAAGCCTTAGCTCTGTTTTGGATCTTTGATAGTTGAAGGTGAACCTTGGTAAAACCAAGGTTATGATCTTCAATGGGGTAAAGAAAACTTTGAACCTTCACCTTCTATTCAGAGGGGAGGAGGTTGAGAACACCAACACGTATACTTACTTGGGAGTGAAATTCTCAGGTCCCCGCTTCAGTTTGCGACCAATGGTTCAACCTCAGATCAACAAATGATATGGATGCTTACCCCTTCTCGATATATAGTGATATAGAAATCCCTTCCAGGAAATATCATCGCAGATGAGCCTCATGGACACCTTGATCCATCCCACTATTCTATATGGCTGAGATATTTTGGGATTGTCTTTACTTTAGTTGGATTGGGCTTCAGTTGAGAGAGTCCATCTTCTTCTTCTACACCTGATCATTAGATGCAAATAGAAAATACCTCATCACATCATCCTTGCAGAGTTTGGAGTTTTTAGTTTGGTCTCATTTTTGCGTTGTGTCCAGGGCTTTGCAGACTCGATAAAGAGTAGGGATCGATATCCTTACTTTTCATATTGATATTCTGAGACTATTTCCCATTCTACTCCCTCGGGCCGAGCTAGATTTTGGTTTACATGAGTTTCAAATCTCTTAGAATCAATGTGAATTCAGTTGGATCGTCTCCCTCCTTTTAAATATTCCTTAGATGATCATGGTCACCTTTAACCTACTAGACAAGATCTGAACAAGATCATCAGGGAGGAAATTTATAGGCAGTTCATCCAGGTCACCTGGTTCAATCCTCCGGGAGGGTTTCACCCAAATATGGCCTTGTACGCTTAAAAATTCTTGGAGTTGAAAGACATGCTCATTGTTTGACCCCAGCATATGTTTCATAACTGGATGCATGCTTTTTGCTTTCCTCTAGGCCAGTTCATAGTAGGTTCCCATAGACTTCGAGTAGAGACAAACCACCTGATTGATATACCATACAAAATCTTCCAGGTATTTAATTTACTAAAAATGGAGACTGAGGTGCACTTCATTTTTGGATTCTCTTTCTACTACGAGATCAAAGGAAGGTTCCATTACCTGTTCAGAGATTCTCATACCCTCACCAACTTTTTCAGGTATCCCGATCAAAGATGTTTGGGCCTATATATGCAGGATGATCTCAGGTTTTGAGTGCATATTATTCAACCTCCCATCACACCAGACCTCACACAGAGGATCATGACATTTTTCAGGGTACTACCTTCAAACAGGGGCACCAAGAGACCAATTGATACCAATTCATATCCAGACTCTAGATCAGTGAGGATCCGTGGAACATCACCCTGCCACACGAGATTTCAGCAACAAATCTGTCTCATATCCATTCCTGGGATACAGACTAGGTCCTCCATACCTCAATAGTGCACGAACTCCTTCATGCAACGATCTAGTGGAAAAATCTACATTTCCACCGACCCTTCATCGGACCAGCAAAATTTGCAGAGTTTCTTCAATGTTCATTCAGACTCGAATGTTAGGAGAGATGGATCTCATCCTCAGATCCTTTAGATCCCGGATATTCTCCACCAGGGCATTCCATACATTTTATTTTTATGTTCTTTCATTATACCTTTATATTCATGCATTGTATTTTTTTTTATAGGAGACCATTTTGTTCTCCCGGATTGTCTGGACAACATTGTACTTAACAACCCCTTTGAACTTTTTTGTGGTAAATAGTTGGAAATAAATATAATTATCTTATCTTATCTTATCTATTGTTGAATTGCTGTGGCTCTTGATTTCTTGTAGAATAACAATGTAAATCATTTTTCCCGATGGGGTTTGAAGCTACTATTCCACAAGAGATTCCATATGCTGCTCTGGTAAAGGCGATGATTACGTTAAAGCACTAAATGATCAAGAAATGGAAAACATAAAGAGATTACCGTGGTCTGGATAGATGATGCATAAGGTTTTCTCATGGATTTGATTCCATTTTTGATGAAATTCACAACACCTAGTTAATTTAGAGGAATACTATATGTTTCATGTAATGATATGAAATGAAATTTTAACATCCACGAGACTAAAAATAGTCTATGGGACTATGAGTTCCCTGTTTTTTGCCTTTTACATTCCAATCCTTTTCTTATTCAAATTGATGATGAGCTAGCCCAAACTTCCAACAATCTCATCGCTGAAAAGACAATGCCAAGAAACCGATGCTAACATATTCCCATAGCTTTCTTTGATGTCTTTGAACGCATCACATTCCAAAATGAAATGTTTTTCCGATTCCACTGCCCCAGGCGTAAAAAATGTACACACTCGTTCTTCCCAAGATTCTTTAGGCATTCTCCACTGTTCTGTTTCACACCGAAGATGATGTAAGTTGGTTCTCAATTGAGCAATAAGAACCTTTTCCCTCCACGAAATGTTAGCTCCAATGTACTCCTTTTGTTGGAGATCATACGTAGGGTTGAATTCTTCAATGTAGTACTTCTTCTTTCTACCCAACTCTTAAACTTCTCCATAACAAAATTCTTTAGCTCCTTCACTTTTGTGGGACAAAAATTGAGGTAGATATTCCATTTTTGCATCCATGTATTGTTTTGTCTCATCCATGTTTTCTTTCTTTCACTCATGCCTTCCTTGAAGATAACATTAGGTCATATACCTACTCCCATTTGCTCAATTATTTTTAGACATATTATGAGCCGCACCATAGAAATTGCTTCAATGGGAATTGCTCCCGTTTCACTCAACATTATCTCATAAGGTACCAAACTTTTTATTTTGAGCTTGCTCATGATCAAGCGTTTTTGGATTTTCTCAATTTGCTTCCATTTTGAGACACAGGTACTGCTAGCCCACAATTCACACCCATATAACATCACTGGACAAACTAGGAGTCCAAAAAGCACTTTAATCGTTTTCCAATCCCATAACTCTGCCTCTCTACATCTGTTTTGAAAAGAATCTAATGCTTTCAACCCTCCTAAGATTATCTTCTTTCCGCAGTCCTCTCAATTAAGTTTGTTGTTGAAATCGATCCCGAGGTATTTGTGCTCATTTATTTCTTCAAGAATTTTGCCTTCAAAGAAGAATATATGCTGAATCTGCTTCCTTTTATTACATAAAATCATTATCTTGGTCTTGCTAATATTGACTTGCATCCCCACTGCTCTACAAAAATGCTCAAGGAAATATAGGTGCATCTACAATCCATGGGACGATTTAGAAATCAATACAATATCATCAAGATATAAAAAAAACTTTATCACAAACTCCCCCAATCGAACACCATCCCCACCTTGCAAATTTAGGCACTCTTCTAGTTTATCAATATATAAACCAAAAAGAGTAGGGGATAGAGGGTTCCCTTGCTTGGCTCCAATTTCATTTCTAAAGCTTTTTGAAATACCCGTCGAGGTTATAATTTGGACTTTCACCTCTTCATAAAGTCTATGGACATCAACACTATAATGCAAAGGAATTTCAAGTTCTTCCATTCTACACCACAACTTATCTCTAGGGACTGTGTCAAAAGCCTTTTTGAAGTCAATAAAACAACATAATACTTCTTCTTTACCCCCCCCCAAACATTTTCAAGAATGTGTCTCAATGTGATGCCGTGATCCACTGTAGAATTCTTCGACCTAAAACCCACTTGTCCTTTTTCCCTCTTTTTTTTTACTTCTGCCCACTTACTGATTATGTTTTCTACCATGCTGCCGAAAAGATTTGCAAACAAAGGATTGATCATAATGGTTCTATAATTGGACGAATTATTAATGTCTCCACTTTTAAAAAAGGGTATTGTTAGGCTAGTTGTCCAGTCCCTTGGGAATCCTTGTTGAATGATGTTGTTGAATATTTCCATGATGTGCAGTGCAAGAGTGTTCCTTCCCCATTTTAGATACTCTGCTTGAAGTTCAACCAAGTATTTTGCCTTTATTGTTTTCAAATTTTTAATTCCAATCTCCATCTCCTGTAATGTGAAGAGCTTTGTAATTGTGTTGAGCCCCCTAGGGGGGGGGGGGCGGGGCGCTCAACCTCTGATTCTTTGTCATAGAGTTGTACTGCATATTCAAACCATTGATTAGATGTAATATTATTTTTGATTTTCTTCTTCCTTGGTTGAAGTTCCTGCCAGAAAAGTGTTGGGTTATTCTTGCCTAGATATATTAACTCTTCTCGCCTTGTTTGCATGAACTCATTTTTTTTCCTTTTTAGTATCTTCTTATATAAATTTACATTCATATTCTCCTTGCCTGTATTTTTCAAGGTTCTCCTTTCCATTTTTAATTCCTCATCAAACCAAGCATTTACAGGAAAACAATTTGATTCTAATTTCCTAGTTTTTTCTCTTTTGCACTTCTCAAGTGCCCTTTGAATTATATTTGTTAACTCATGACTATTGAAGCTTTGGAAACCAATTTTCTCTTTCTGAGTTAATCTCTGCAGCATTGTCTTGAAGATAGTACAATTTTCTTGTGTTAGAAGAATTTTTCCCCTTGGTAGTGATTGTCGAGAGTATTGGGGTTTTCCCTTATGCTACCTTTCTTCTACCCATGATAACTTCATATAAATTGGGTTATGGTTTGATTTTAAGTCCCAATTATGCTCTTCGATCTTAACTTCATCTATCTTTTCTATCAAGCTTTGTAAACAAATCACATAATCAACGACACTTGCCCCATTGTATATGTTGCAAGTGAAGTTCCCAGACCTTTTCCATCTGTCCAGACCATTGCAAATAATTAAGTTGAAAGCCCCACACAGTGTAAGCAATTCCTCTCCAAAATGATTGCTAAATTTTTCGTCTTGTGAACATCTCACCCATTGGGGATTCTCCTCTTCAGTGAGCAAAATAGGATTATGGTCCTCTTTGTAAAAAATAATACTAGCTTGTTGATTTGTTGTTCTAGCATTAAAATAACCCACTAAAATCACTTCTCCATGCTGATAATACAAAAAAATATCTTGCTTTAAAGCTGCATAAGGATCCTTGCTATCTAGCCCCTTATTTTTGTAAGTTTTTGAGACTTGAGGGGCAAAACAGCATGTTGCAATTATTATGTGATTCTTATTCTCTAATATTTTGAACCATAAATATTGTTTATTTTCATACTCTTTCATCAAATGAATGTGATGACCTTCCTTTTCTTTCACTAAAACTAGTATTCCTTCATACCATTTTTTATTTTCTTCTACCTTGTTCCAAACTGCCAACTTCTAATCACTGTCAAACACAGGAGTTTTGCACCATCATGTTCATGAGTTTCCGTGAGACAAATTATGTCTCTACCTTCCATAATAGGCCCTAACCCAGGTCCCCTCCTCCAAGGGTAGCCTCTAAAATTCCAACAAACTAAACTTAGATAGAACTGGGTAGGATTTGACTGCTACACAGTTTGACACATAAGACTCAACTTTGAGTCTTCTCCCCTTTCCATCCATGTTGCTCTTGTTGTTTTCCTCCCTATTATCGAATTCTCTATTTTTTCTTTACTATCAGCTTGCTTCCCTGTTTTTTCATCAGTCCCAAACACTACAATAACTACTTTACTAAATTGTACAACCATGCCCTTTTCTCTTCATTTCTTGCTGCCTTAATTTTCTTCACTTCTTTCCTTCTCTCCTATTGTTGTTTGTTGGTTAAATCTTCATCTAGGAAGAAGTGTGATACTTTCAAGAGTTTCTTTTTGCTCAAGAGATGGTGTTTGGCTTGCACAGTTGTCATGATAACTTTTATGGGACGATGCCTCTTTTCACATATCTTCCCCACCCTCCTTGCTTGGCAAATTTTCCCTTTCCAATGTAGTTTCTCTTTCAGAAAGTCCCTTGTCAAATTGAGAGTAATTTCATTCCTCCCATAATCTCTTACTCCCCTAATAATAAAGTTTGTTTCCCTGTATATTCTTTCTTTGTGTTCTCTTTCTTCTGCTCTACGAGCACTTGCATCTTCTTCTTCCCCTGTCCTTATGTAACCATTAGCGTCTTGAACTCTATTTTTGATTTGTTTTGGACCACCATCCATATTGTTATTTTTTGTCTTCTCTTTTGAAAGATCTGTTTCTTGCGATACATGTGTACCTACTTGAGTTGCTTTAGAAATTATCACATCCTTGTTTGCTGCCCTTGATCCTGTCATTGTTTACCACACTGTCTTCAAGCTTTTCCATTCTTGTTTTCCTGTCTCTAGAGCTTCTTGTAACATTGTTACTTGTTCTTTTAAAATTCTATTACCTTCCATTGAACATCAATTTGAAAATGTCATCTCTGAAATTTTGCGGTCCGTTTCCTGTTCTTTAGCTTCCAAAATCTCCACCCTTGTCCTGGCCCTCATCAATACTTCGACATAGGGATCTGATGACCAAGTGAGAGGTGTGGATGTGGGACTATAAATGGTTGACCTTTTTTTTTTTTGCTACCCTTTTTTATTTTCTCTCTCTGGCATTGTTTTTTTTTTCTTTGACTTTGTCCTTGTTCCAATTTGAGGCGAGCAAGCCTACGCCTTAAAATGCTCCGATATTTCTTTTCATTCACCCAAATCCACTTCCCTGTTTTGTCTGTTGAAACAATTTTAACTTGACCTAAATGATTGGTTTCCACAAAACCTGATATTTCCTTGCCATTTTCAACATTTGTTATTGATTTTCTTTCCATTTTAAGATGAGAAAATCCTCCCAACCAAAAAAATTTCGTATGCATGTATGCCACCCATCGCATCGCATGGCTCCCTAAAAGATCTTGAAGACATTGTGAGTACGAGAGTATGTGGTAACTTACAGTTTATCAATGCCCTCCATGCTGAACGAGTGTGAATCACAAATCAACTTCGCCAATTCTTCACTACGAATTCTTCACTTCGCCAATATTCCCCGACCCGTGCATGCTCATTGCGGTGCCCACTCTATACCATAAATAAATGAATTATCATCTATTTACAGACTTTCTTCCAAGATTCTAGGTAAAGACGCTTGGATGCTTTCCAGTACGGCCGCAATAGAAACCTCTATGGCCAAAACTGCTATGGTCAAAACCACCCTCTGAAGCAAAACAGAATAGTTGTTGTAAAGCGAAGCATCTGCATCGTCCGATGAATGTTTTGAAAAAGCTGCCCCGCAAAATCGCTACGGTCAAAAACACCCTTCAGTTGCAATAGATATTCCCAATATTCAAAAGTGTGAACCGTCTGTCCTTGCTGCCCTTAAGCCGTCACGGTGTTGCTGTTAACACAGGTGCTCCCACCTACGCCTAGTTGGTGGGTGAGCCTTATTTCAACTGCCATAGGCCCATTAATGCGCCCAGGCAGGAAATGCCCGCCGTTGGATTAAAGCTGTAGATCATCGTGCGGCGGGCATTTCCTGCCTGGGTGCATTAATGGGCCTATGGCAGCTGAAATAAGGCTCGCCGTTGGTGTGTCTGAATTTGTCAGCAACTTGTTTTTGTCGCCGCCTTTCGAGGAGCTGCATCTCGCACAACAACAATTTGGATAATATTGTGAAAAGAGGTAATTGGTTATTTTGGAAGGAATTGGGTCAAAACCTATGATTCGAAATACCTTTTAAAGGTTGTTTACACCAATTATTACCCTAGCATGGACTCGTGGAAAACCCTAGCCTAGGGTTTGACAATGCAGACTTATCTCTTTATTTATACTCCAATATTGGTCTGCATGCCATTCTCCGTTGGCCTTGGTTGGTCTAGGAATTAATGACCCTTTAATTCAATATTTATACGGCTCCTCAGGCCTCACAACACCCCAACCTTTGATCGGCAAGGATATAAACAATTCGATTTGTCCCAACATTGCAGTCATAGTTGGCGTCCTCCTCATGATGTTTCCTCTCATGTTTCTATTCCTCCTCTATGCTAAACACTGCAAGATAAAACATACTGCAAGAGACGAAAGAGGGTCGACTCTTCTCGTCACCATACCTAGGGTTTCGGGAGTCGACCATGCGGTAGTGGAGTCGCTTCCCCTCTCAAAATTATCATCCCTGAATGGCATGAAGGAGGGGCTAGAATGTGCAGTTTGTCTCAACAAGTTTCAACAGTCAGAGATCTTGAGAGTGCTCCCCAAATGAAAACACACGTTTCACATGGACTGCATGGATACATGGCTCCACGCCCACTCCACTTGCCCGGTGTGCCATCATAGGGTTGAATCCAACAATCTCCTTCTAGCCACTATTTAGTTAATAAAACATTACTTTCTAAGTTGCTAAAGAGTTTGAATGAAAAAATGTCATTGGTCCTTTCAGACAATACTGCTAAGGATAATTTGCTGAAGCAACATGCCAAAGTAGTTGAAGAGGATGTGTCTGGTTGGGAGAAGGCTGAAATAGAAACAATGGATTTAAAGCAACAATTTGATACCATAACACAGCAAAAACTTGCACTTGCAGATCGAGTTAGCCATTTGGATGGTGCTTTGAAAGAATGCATGAGGCAAATTCAACAGGTAAAAGAGGAAAATGAAGATAAAATTCGCAAGGCTATTATAAAAAAGGCCATAGAATGGGACAAAATCAAGTTTGAGCTTCATGCCAGAATACTTGAATTGGAGAAACTGTTACTTGAGGAAAAAACATAGCATAATACAATGGATAATTCTTTGCAGGAAAGTTCAAAGTTAATGGAAATACATGAAGCCAAAAATCATCTCGAGCTTGAGATCAAAGTTCTTCAAGGGAAGCTTGAATCATTAGAAAGTGAAAATACTTACATCAAATATGAGATTCATTCACTTAGTAAGTAAATGGAATCAATAATTGCAAGAAAGCTGCAGAGTTAGCGAACAAACACAATTCATAAACTATTAAAACAAATTGCTAAGTTGGAGGGAGAGTGCCAAAAATTGAGGGATCTAGTGCACAAAATATTGTCATGGCCTACTTCATTGGATCAAATGAAAATTGTAGTAGACTTAGCTGGAAAGGAAGATGGGGAAGTGAAATTTAGGGATTCTTTTTTGTAGGGGTGCCACTTCACCTATTTCGTGTACAAATATATCAAATGATAGTCACTGGAAACATGCTCATAAAGAGATTGAATATATTACAAATGCTTGTTAAAAATGGAGGAAAAATCCAAGATGATAAAAGACACTTTATTAAAGAGAGACAACGAGCTTAATGCTTATGTGTACTAGAACCATTGCCAAAATTTCCAGTGTTTTGGAATAGTTAGAATCCTTGATGGGACAACGAAAAAAACTCACTCTCAAGTTTCATTTAGAATGGTCAAGAAGTGGGAGTACAAGCAATCCACCAAGCATGACCTTAATTTATGAAGATGGGAATGATGGTGATTCTAGCGCAGAGCCATGGGCCTGAAAACTGATTGCAGAACTAGATCAATTTAGAAAATATTTTTTTTTTGGAAAATTCGAAAAGCTTAGTGATGCACCCAAGGTTGACTTGATGGATGATTTGATTCAGATGGATAAATTTTCCTCCATGCCTTCTGCTAGATTCGGTGAGATAGGAATAGAAAAAGAAGATAAATTGACTGGGAATAATGTTGTAGGAGGTTTAAATGCTTCATTTGTTCTAGAAGAGAATGCTTACTTGGAAGAAACTCTTTCACAAAGAGAGGTGGAGCTTCCACCCACCAATCGGGAATGCTCTGATTTGGTAAAAAATCAACTCCTTTGCAAGAAAAATTGGCTGCTTTGCAGGTTAAAAATGTTTTGAATAAATATTCTTTAGTTAGTCTTCAAGATAAGCTTGATGTAATCCTTGATACTGAGGGTGCAGACTTTCTCAAGGTATCAGAGGATGTAACAAATGCAACAATAGTTGATGAAAGTGCAACTGATCCTTATGCTTGCAATAGACCTTTAATGAATGTAGAATCAACTTCTCTTTCTGATTATGGAAGTAAAATTTGTGTTATTAAAGTAGAGTTGGAAACTGTTATTTCCAGTGTTTTCAACTTTGTACAATATTTAACTCAACAACCTAGAAATACACAACTCAAAGCTTTTGAAGTTCATAGGCTAGATGCCAGAATTGCATAGTTTGTTGAACTAGCGGATCAGTTTTTACTTGGAAAAGAAAAAATTGTATAGTTAATTACTGAAATAATAACTTTCCTATCCCTAGTTAGGAAAACTTATGCACATGATTATGATGAAATTTCACAAAACGAAGGCACTAACTTCGAAATTAAAACTTCTGACACAATCTACTTTAATTTGCGCCATAATTGGTCTAGTAAAGATAATCTTTTGGGACAAGAAAATAATAAAAGCATTGAATTTCCCTTGCTGAATGGAAATTTTCGCATATTTCATAAGCTTAATAGCATTTAAGTTGAAAAGGAAGAATTGGAATATGAGTTGAAGACCCATGTACACATAGGTGCACATTTAGAGGAGGAGTTTAAGCAATTGAAAAGCCATAAAGATAATCTAGAGAATATCGCGGTTAAAACATAATTCAGAAGATTAATAACATTGAAGTTGAAAAAGCAGCTTTGGAATCTGAGTTGAATTTGAAAAAGGAGCATTGAAAAATGATTTGAAGACCCATATACACATATATGCAGATTTAGAGGAGGATTTTATGCAGTTAAAGAATCATGAAGATAATCTAGAGAATATCGTAGCACAAACCATAGAGAAACTTGAACACACACAAGGCCAACTCACTGAGTCAAAACAAATGGTGGAAAACCTGCAGGTGCAACTTGCAAAGTAGTCATTAGAGTATGAATTAGGATCTATGGATTCACATAAATCAGATATACAGAAGGAGCTTGTGCTATTAGAGACCAACAATACTAATCTAGAAACTGCACTGGCTGCAACCAAAGAGAAACTTGAACACATGTAAGACCAACTTACTGAGTCTGAGAAAATGGCGAAAGAACAGGAAGATTAGCTTGCTTCTGCACAGAAATCAAAGCAACTATTTTTCTTCTTATATGAAATAGATCAAATTATTAGAAAACATACCAAATAAATCTATGGACAACGTTCCTGACCTGGGACTAGTCTTGTTACATCGTATGCCCAGTTTTTCTCTCCAAAGTTCTATCAAAAACACTAGTCAGCCGAAGCCTCTCTACCTAATCCAGGTGGATTAAACAAGTACACGAACAAGTGGCTTGAGTACAAGGCTCAAAAATAAAAGTGGTTGAAAGTCTCTCGAACTAGGTTTAGGTTGTAGATCTCGTTATTCTGATTCCAACGTCGTAGACGACACTCAATTCTGAGTCCGTATGAAGGAGTTAGGAGCAGTGAAAGTTCGAGGGTTGACTTGGTGATGTGGTAGCTTAAAGAGGCAACAATTTTGCTGGAACCCGACCACCAGATTCCGACCAACCTGGCCGAATTCCAGGCGAATTTGTGGGACGGTTAAAACGTCTCCTTCGGTCAAAAATCCACATATTTTAAAACAACCATATTGTTCTAACTTAATAATAATAATAATAAAAATCAATGATTCGACGAGCCATGATCCCCGCCAGATCCACGGGTCCTAACCGCATGTCAACAAACAAACAATACATATAGAGGTCGGCAACCATGACCCCGTCAGACCCCTCGACCACCTTACGGAGCCATTCCACAACCAACCATACATGTACTATGGTGGTGGGGGTTGTTAGTCCCACCACTCACCATCCTAATCGCAAAATGGAGACGCCGAAAAGAATTAATGGGGCGAGCCACCCCATGCGGGCCCGACCCCCCATCGTACCAAGACTGCATTAAAATATTCCACATGTTTTTAAAAATGGTTGGTCACCGGTACATAAAACAACTTATGATTTAAACAAAAAGAGGGGGCGGGGTTTGACCACCCGACCCCCTCCCCCAAATATTGGATCTTAACCAACACATCCAATGACCAATGTTAGAAAATCTATCAACCCTTCATGATATAAACCTTCATTTTACGGTGTACCCAAGGACAAACAGGAGCGAGCATGGAAAATGAGGCAGTGGAACCTTGAGTAGTGTGCAGGAGGGGGGCAGAATGATGATCTGAGCCACTTTTCCAGAGGGGCCAGATTTTCACGTTGTCAGATTGGGGCAAGTTTTATATGGATTCTGCACTACTCGGCGCCACAAATCCAATGATGCTGCTCATTTCATTGGTTTGCAATTTTTGGCCAATTTCAGATTGGGAAGGTATAAAGGTGTAATTCCTCATTTTGTACTTGTACTTTCATTTTTTCCATTTAATGAAAGTAGGGCCTCCCCACTATTTAAGCAGGGCCCAAAGACGTAGTCCCTCCTAGATGATATTCGATATCAACTCTGTGTTCTCGTGCATGATGTTAATTGCTTCTCTCTTTTTCCGCTTATGCCTTTAAAGTTTCTTGTTTAAAGCTACAATTTTCACATGTTAATTATTTTATACATCTCAACCAAAAGATTTTGTATCACTACCTTCCATGTATTTAAAAAATGGAATATAGACCAGAAATGGATTTTGTATATGTGTCCCACACTCAAATATTTTTCAACTAAACCATTATTCATCATCCAACTTAGCCTTTCCTCACCTGCTCAATTTGGGAAAAAACACAATTCAACTGTTGAAATTTGAAGGCATTGCCCTCATAGTACTATTTTAAGCTATTACTGTAAATCCTCAGAATTTAAATTAGTTTACCAGTATGAACGTAGAAAATAAAATCTCCATTAATAGACATAGGGAGAAACATAGATCGAGTGTCCAAGGTTGTGGAACTGTACTCAGTTCCATATGGAACAAGTTTTCAAATCCTTCATTCTCTCCTCAACTTCTGACTTGAACCGATGTCATCTAGCCAACATCAGTCTCGGGGACTTCCTTGAAGCACCGTAACGCCAAGGAACTTCATTTTAAAGATTTGTCCTGCCATGGACCATGATATTCCACATCATTTTCAACCCTATAAATGCATAAAGAATCAACATAAAACAACCATTTCCAACCATTTTTTCCTGCTTAACTCATACCTTCATGAGTACTATTGAAAAAAATAAAGCTCTAATTGAAAGTTCATTGTTGAATGGAGTCGAGTATGAATTTTTTTTTTTTTATGGTGGGTTCCTTCTGTGACCTCTGTGTCATTTGATATGTGAGTCATGGCAACCAGTCGTTGCATAAAGACACGTATATAGCCTCCATGTTGGAGTCATGTTCAAAAGTTACACATGTTACAAATCTTCTTCACACAAAAACATGTATATAGCCTCCATATTGGAGTCGTGTTCAAAAGTTACACATGTTACAAAATCTTCTTCACTCACAGACACGTATATAGCCTCCATGTTGGAGTTGTGTTCAAAAGTTACACATATTACAAAAGCTTCTTCACACACGCTCAATTTCCCCATTTATGTATTAGTTAATCTTAGTGTAATATATTTTCTATTCTAGTATTATAGTTTGTAGTATTGTTATATTAATTTGATTTATTTGCGTACACATTTTATTTTTATATTTACTATATGGGTTACGAATGAAAATTTTAATTGGTTGATGCGAGTTTATTTATTTAGTGTATGAGATTTATTTATTGATTTAATAGAAAAAAATTGTGGGGTTAGTATTTAGGTTTTGATGTAGTTAAGGCTTCAATCAAGTGATTTATCAAAGTTTTTAAAGTGCATTTTTTACTTTTGATATATAAATTAAGACAGTGTAGTGGACCTTTCACCATGTTTTGATACTAGTATGCATTGTTTTGGTAGCCCTCTACTTTTACGTGGTATGCTAAGTCACATGCATTAAGCAACACACACATTGTTGTCAACTAAGAGATATTTTTCCTACAATCAATAGATAGTATTAAATGCATCCATACACAAGGGGAATATAAACTATACTTAGAAAAAGAGCAGAGAGTGCGCATTCAACTAGTAAAAAAAAAAAAGAAGGAAAATTAAATGAACCCAACTTACTTGTATGAATTTGTTGTTCTTCAACTTGAATTATGACTTGTGCCTCTAATGATGGCATTGTAAATTGGGATATACAACAAGGAAGCAAGGGGGCCACTTTTTTTTTTTTGTAAGTTAGGCTAAGATATATTAGATCAAAAAGAAATTTTACATAGGTGTTGGGATGAGATGGTAAGCAGTGCTTAGCCTATCCCAACCTTAGAAGCTTTCGAAATAGCGCAGGTTTGGGGCTGCCTCCTAGGAGGAAACCACCCCTTAATAGCATCAAACAATGATTATTTACAAAGTGTTTCGTGACACATATAAAAACAAAATATTTGTAGTATGTGCTGAAATAACAGAAAATAGAAAAGAACCGAGCAACTGCGCATTCATGGTGTTCCTTCATCATCCTTGGTAGTAAGGTCCTCCTCCTCGATACAGCATCCATATTCATGCACAATGGCCTCCTCCTCAGCAGAAGGCTCACGTGGGATATTTGGAGGGGCTGCGCGGATGATAGGAGCAACTAGGTACTCAGCATCTGGAACTTTGGTCCAAACTCCATCCGAATGCATGATCCACACGTCTATATACTCCTCCGTGGGCTCGTGAACCGGGAGAGGCTCGACTTTCCGAGGAGTGGGCAGTTCAGAGTGCGCAATAGTAGACTTCCTGGGGCCTCTTCTGCCCCTCTGATTCTCCGGAGATAAGAATATCTCATCCTGGGTGCGCTCAGACCTTTGAGTTTCCTCCCTATCATGGCTTCCAGAAGAGGAGCCCTCAATGGATTCAAAACGGTGGTCATAACTGTGGTGATTGTGACTCGAGAACGCACCTCTTTGGCTACCCCTAATAGTCTTTTGACGCTATCACGGAGACATGGGGAGGCTAACAAGTAGAGGGGGAGACCGGGCTCAAAGCAGTGAGGTGCACAACAGGAGAACGTGCAACAAAGAAGCACAGCCGGGGGGGGGTGCGCAACAGGGGGTCGCACAGCACGGGGTTGCGCAGAAGGGGGTTGCGCAGAAAGGGAGCCTGCCTCAAAAAGTGTGCAGCGGGAAAAAGCAAAAGAGGAGGGGTTTTCCACATGGAGGTGCGCAGCCGAGGGGGACGCAGAGGGGGACTCTCGACCAAGAGGGAATTAGAGGGAGGAGCGCGCTGTAGGCTGGCGCATGACAGGGGGCACGTGTTAGGGGGAGCGCGCAATAGGTGTAGCACGCTATAGGCTGGCGCACGACAGGGGGCGTGCGTTAGGGGGAGTGCGCAGGGACTGGAGCAGTAGCGAGATGGAAAGGGAAGAGGTAGAGATGGATCTGGAGGCCAGCCGAAGCAACAAAGGGATGATATAATGAGGAGTAACAACACCTTTTGAATATCTGTGGCACGAGTGCAAACGCTGTGTGGTGTTATGTCACGCTCGCATATGCGAGTTGGGATAGTTCACTTGAGATTGCATGTGATTCAGTGTATGGCAGAAGATCAGGTGCAACAGAGTACCAGTGTGAATGATTGCTGAGTTGAGGTTCCGCATCAGGTTAAAGTTGGCTTTGTAGGGCGTCGTCAGCGTGAGCATGGGAAGATCTATCTTCGCACAGTCGAGGCATGTCACCCGCATCCGGGGGGGTTTGATCCTTTTGGAGGAGAGTGTGGAAGTTCTCTCGTAAGGTTTCATCCTCAATCTGAGAGAAGTTAGAGTGATATAACATTGAGTGGCTATCCACTCCTTTGTTGGCTAGGATATCTACTATAGTGTTTACCTTTATGCGCACATGGTGGAAGGTAATGGCCTTGTGGTGCTGTAGAAAACGTTCCATGAAATTAAGACGGTTGGGTAGCCTCCAGCTGGTTGAAACCTTTGTGGGAGAAGTGCCAAGGAGGATGCGTGTGGCCGCTTGAATGATGAGTTGCAACTCTCCTTCCATTTATAATGGGAAAAAGTTGAGCTTAATGGCTCTGGAGATACCCTATATAAGCCCCTCCAGCTCTGTGGAGTTGTTGTTGTCCGACCCCAGGTTTCCATAGTAGGCGTGTAGGGAATTTCCATTAGAATATTTGAAGATCCAGCTTCCCTTGGGTTGCCTTTGGAGGCTCCATCGAAGTTGCACTTGAAAAAACCAACCGTGCGTGGGTCCTACCTGTTCTCGGGGAGGAGTTATCAACTGGGGGCTTAATACATATGTACCAATTGTTCCAAATGGCACATGATTCAATAGTGGTTGTTGGGAAGTCATCCTTCCCCCAGTGAGCCATGGCGAGAGTTTCTTCTAAGTTGTTGTGTAGCTTGGCCCATATATGCTCTCGATTTGAGGTAGTGTATTTAAAGATCCTGCTATTTCGTTCTTTCCAGAGATTCCATATGAGTAGACCTGGAATAAGCTGCCAGAGATTATTTAGAAGATTTTTGGAGTATGGATTATCCTGCCATTTTCTAATGGTATTGGTGATGTTGCCCATGTCTCGATTGGATCTTCTGCATAGTATTTCAATCCTATCCCAAAAACTGTTGGATATGGGGAAAAGGTCCTGCAAATGATCGATAGTTTCGATGTTGTTCTGACATAGGGGACACCTCGAAGGACCCACAAAACCCCGCTTCATAATATTCTCCCCTGTGAGGATGCGTCTTTTACCAAGCAAGCACAAAAATGTAGCTACTTTGGGCCAAAGCTTAGCAATCCATATCTTCTTCCATATCTGATTTGTGGGGCCCGGGTTCGACTGTTGTAATAAATGATAGGCTTCCTTGGTTGAGTAGTTACCACTTGGAGTATGGCCCAATGAAGAATGTCTGGTCCATGCTGAGTTCTGATTCTTATTTTTGTTAATTCCTCCCAAATATCTCTTTTTTGTTCATTGTTCCAGTGTGCCTTCCATCTATCTGTGTGCAGCCAAGTCCTGTAACCTTGAGTTGTTTCATTGGTCCAAAAGTCTTGGACGCAATTTTTTCTCTTGCCTGTATACTATGCTCCAGAGGGGGTGAGGGAAGATTGAGGATAGACTATGTATTTGCTGCCATGAATCCTCCCATAATCTGGCTTGAGTTCCACCACGCAGTTCCCAGAAACTGAGAGTTTGGATTAGCTATTTTTGTTGGCTAGCTACATTCCATATTTGGGATCCTCCAGGAGTGATGTTGAATCTAATTAGTTCCTCCTTGGGTCAATTTCCTACATATTTGGCGGCCCATAGGGTTGCCCACGGTATACAAGGGTTGGATACCCATTTCCACTAGATACTGGCACCCATGATGCTGTTGTTGTGCTCTGGATCTCTCAGTCCCAGTCCTCCCTGAGATTTCGATATACAAACCTCTTTCCATTTTACTAGCGCCCATTTGTTCTTGTCCTTGGATCCTCCCCATAGGAAGGTTATTTGAAGATTGCAAATGGATTTGAGGACCCATTTTGGTGCCACTAAAACAGAAAAGAGGTATATGGGTAGGGATTAAAGAACATATTTGATGAGAACCAAACGTCCAAAAATGTTGAGGGAGCGATGGGTCCAGGTGGACAGTTTAGTCTCCATTATGTCCAACAGCTCTCTCCAGGAAGAATGTTTGATAGCTGAGTCCGTGAGAGGAGCTACTAGGTCTTTGGATGACAGAGAGGCTATGGTGAAGCCTAGGATGTGAGCTATGTTGCGCTAGGTGATAAGAGGCGTGTTAAAGAATAAGATTTGAGATTTTTCAAGGTTGATAGTGGTTCTAGAGGCTTTAGAGAGTGTACAGAGGGGTGCCCCATGATCATATTTTCATCCAAAAATTGTTGGTGGGAAATGGGGGGGAGATTGTGTAGAGGAATTCCTTGAAGGTTTTGAGATCAGATCGAGCTCTTTATCAGGCAGCCTAGGCCCTCGGCCATAAGAACAAAAAGAAAGGGCAAGAGAGGGTCCTCGAGGCTTTGAATGTTTCTGAGGGGATGCCATTGACAATAATAGAGATGAAAGGAGAGGATATCAAGCTCATGATCCAACAGATCCAATTGGCTGAAGCCAAAGGCAAGTAGGACTTGCTTTATGTAGCTCCAGCTGAGCTTGTCAAAGGCCTTGGATAGGTCAATTTTGAGGAGCATGCCTAGTTTTTTTGAGGTTTTTAAGGAGTGTATGACCTCATGGGTTAGGATGATTCCATTAAGGATCTGCCTACCCTCAACATAGCCATTTTGCTCCGGTGAGATGAGAATGGGAAAAAGATGCTTAAATATGTTAGCTATAACTTTGGAAATGATTTTGTAAATTACATTGCATAGTGCTATGGATCTGTACTTACTTGGAGAGGCCACATCATTTTCCTTTGGGATGAGAGTGAGGAAGGTTGCATTGAGAGCCAACAGAATCTAGTGGGTGTTATGCGATTCCTCCACTATGTCCAAGACTTCCTCTTTGATACTGTCCCAGAGGAAATGGAAGAAGTTGGTGGTGAATCCATCTGGCCCAGGGGCTTTCCCTTCTTTTAATTGGAAAACAACTTGTTTGACCTCTGTCAGTGTCGTGGCTTTGAGCAACATCCTGTTGTGATCCTCATTGACCAATTTTGGGATGTGCTGTGTGATTTTTCAAATGGCCTCCTATCGTTGGATGTTGGATTCCTTGAGAATGTCCTTGAACTGATTGAGCAGTTCCTCAGTGATGTCCTCATGTTTTTCCATACGCTCCCCATTTTGATTTATGAGGACTATGATTCTGTTGTGCATCCTATGATGGATTGTGGAGCGATGAAATAATGTTGTGTTCCTTTATCCATCCTTAAGCCAACATATCCGGGACTTTTGTTTCTATAGGATTTCTTCTTGGATTCTTCTCTCTTCAATTTTGGTTGTTAGTGTCTTTTCCTTGGTCTCTATGTTTGTTGATCTTCCTTCTGATATGAATTTTTGTTGGAGCTGCTTCATTTTCTCTTCCAGATCTCTTTGGTCTTTGAAGATGTTGCCGAAGGTGGTCTTGTTCCACAATTTTCGTTTCCCCTTGAGCATCTTCAATTTCTGCTGGAACTGATACATTTTTGTGCCCAAGGGTGGTGTGAGGGAAGCCCACCAATCCGAGATAAGGTCTTTGAACCCTAGATGTTTGAGCCAAAAGTGTTCAAAGCAAAAGGGTTTTGGGGTGGCTATACCTAGTCTGAGCCATTGGAGCTGGATCGCCCAATGGTCTGAGCCAGAGGCCGGGATGATGGTGGATGCGAGCTCTCCTCCCAGGTGGATTAAGTCTTCCATGATGAGGAAGCAGTCCAATCTGGAAGCTATTTGATGATACCCGCCTCTTCTATTATTCCAAGTGAAGACGCCATTGGATGTTTGAAGATCTATAAGATGATTGCCTTGGATTAAGTCCTTGAATTTGGTGCTGTCCATATCAAGGTGAGGTATTCCTCCTTTTTTCTCCTGTAAAATTGTGATCATGTTAAAGTCTCCTCCAATCAACCAGAGAGGGTGAGTTCGCTGGTTGTTGATATCTGCTATGCTATCAAGAAGCTCTGTTTTTTGCTGGAGTAGCTGAGGGAAGTAGACATTCGTGAGATGTCCATGAATGTTAGTTCCAATCAGGTGAAAGGAAGCTTAAATGAAGTATCGATTGGCCTGAATGTTCTCTAGGGTGATGAAGTGGGGATTCTAGATAATTTTTAGGCCTCCCGAGGCCCCATTAGAATCTACAACCAGGGTGTTGTAGCCTTTCCAAAGTCTTTTGAAAATTGTGTCTAGAGTGTAACTGGAGCATTTGGTTCTTGCATAAAGAAGATCGTGGGGCTTTCCTGAGTGATTCTTTTCTTGATTAACCTGTGTTTGGAGGGATTGTTTAGCCCTTTGATATTCCATGAGATGATCTTCATTGAGGGGGGTTGGGAACTACAGATTATAACCTAGTCAACTTGGGGTATCCCCTTATTCTACTAGATATTTACCCATGACGACCATGCGTTGCAAATCGATTTTTCTTCCTCATTTTCGGGATTCTTTCAGAATGAGTTTGGTGTTCAGGAGCATGTCTCCTTGAATGCCAAGGGATGGTATTTGTTGAGCTCTAATAAGGACTTCCTCCAATTTATGGATCTGGTACAGTGGAATTGAGAAAAAATATTTTCGCTTGCATGCATCTTCCAACCCCATGATGTCGAGGTCCATGTAGTCAATGCTTTTCGGTTCTTCTTCCATTGCTTTTGGGGCTGAGTCTAGCACTGCGCCTTTACCTTTTTATGAGTTGTTCCCTGTGTGCGTAGTGGACTAGGGAATAAAAAAGGCTGCCAGTTGGATTTTGGTTTGTTGAGTCTTCGAGGCCTAGGGATTCTCTTGCGAGGGTCGCTTCGAGTCTCTTGGAATTTCATTCTCATTCTCATTCAGTTGAGCTAGGGCGTCAAAGTTGTTGCTTGATGCTATAGCTCTTTTGTTCTGGTTCGTATTTGACTTCCTGGTGTGCCTTTTCCTTCCAGCGAATTTCGTGAACCCTTCGGTGTCTTTGTTTATTGAGTCGTTATTCAGAGAAGTTCTTTGGTTTAGGGGGCAATCTATGAATAGGTGCCCACGCTGGTAACATTTCCGTCATCTAAATGGTACATGTTCATAGTATACTGTTTGAATCCATTCATAGTCATCATGGAGCAGGCTTACCTCATCAACGAGAGACTTTGCAATGTTCATGTAGACGTAGATCCTTGCGTAGGCTGCGTGTCTGTTGATCTTTGTCTCCTCAGCAATTTTAATGAATTCTCCAAGAGAGTTTCTGGTGTCCTAAAGGGTTAGCTCGTCCCAATAGTCCTGGGGAAGGGTGTAGAGCCTGACCCAGACTGGAGCCCAAGTGAAATCTTGCTTGTTCGGGTTGAAGCGTTCGACCCAGTTGCGTAGGTATAGACCCGTGGAGTTAAAAAAGTATGGCCCACCATCCATGATTCAGTTTTTGTCTTCGATGCAAGTGAAGACCACGTTGAAGAAGCCCTTTGCACATAGCTGTAGATCGATATGGCCCTTGGGCTTCCATTTGGAGGCAATCCAACCTAGAAGGGATTTTTCTGTGGGCCAGAAACCCATGAACTTGCCTATCAGTGCATGGTCCTTCATGTATTGGATGTTTTCATTGATTCGATGAGACAGGAGCTTGATCTTGGTTCTTGTAGTGGCCTTGGGTATGCATGTGGAGGATGTGACTGTTGCTACTTCTTCAGCTACTGCTAATGGCGATTTTGCTGCGGGAGATGCCCCAGTTGGGTTAGGGAGTGGGCCAAAGTTCTGCTGACGTTCACTGTCATCTCTTGCCGCCGCTCGAATGGATGGCGAACCAAAGGAGGAGGGAACACGCGTTCCCCCACTGTTGTCTGCCACGAGGGATCCTATTTGTGCTCTAGGAGTATGAAAAGGCCCCAAGTCTGGGGAAGAAAGTCTGCCAGGGAAACTTGCTCAGAAGCCACCAAACCCTAGGTCATGGCGGCGATGTTCCTTCAGCTCTGTGCGATCAATATTTTTCAGCTCTACTAGTGGTATTGAAGTAAACCCTTTTACCAATTTTCATCCTAGATGTTGTTCATCATTTCAATCTATTGTCGGCCACTTATTTTTATTATTGAAGGCACCCCAACTTAAATTCGAGTCCACTAATACTAGCTTGTTGTATGGTCTTTTCCTTACACTATGACAAGAGTGCTTATTCTATGTTCTAAGAAGATCATAACATAAGCTATGTCCTTAGCCACATTTCATGTTTTTGTTACATCTATTATAGGAAAAAAAATGTGCCGACAATCCTTAGGGCCAAGAGATATTTTTTTCTAATTTGTGCTTACCCATCACTCATTACTAAACACGGGAAAGGATGCACCTATATCCCTTCAAACATAAAGATTCATAAGTATTATATGCATGGATTCACCAAAGAAAGAGTTGATTTTTGTGTCCCGAGTGCTAATAAATAGAGAAAATTATCTTGGTCGACGGAAGGTAAGCCAAGTCTTTCTTCAATCCAAAAGATGTTGTCAAGTTACCACTTCTTTGGAAATTCAAGTTAGTTGAGCCTAGCTAAAAAAATGAATAAACCTTCAATACAACGAATGATTCCTTGTTTGAATTTTATGATGAGTTGCAACTTGCTTCAAAGAGTCATTTAGGGATATGTTGTGAATTTTTTCTGGGGGTGTAAAAACCAAGATGCATCATTTCTCTTCAAACTTCTCTTGTTTATTTCGCTTCTAAAAAATATGTTTAATTCTTTATTTGGATTTTAACATCCATTGTTTGATTCCAAAAAATATAGAATGAAGGAGAGTGACAAAGAGAATGACGTACTCAACAAAATTCAATTCTCAAAAGGATCTTCCATTGTATTTGCAAAGATTATGTTTCAAACAACCCCGTTCAAAGCAGTATTAAAATATTATGAATTGTAATTATCTATATAAATTTAGTTTAATATTATTAAATGTGTATTATTATTAAATATTTGTTTAACTTTGAAAAATACAAATATTTTTTTATATTATTAAAATAATTATTTTTAAAATATTTGAATTAACCATAACTTGAAGGTCTTATTTCACCCTTTGCACAATATAATTCCATGTGGAGAACTGCCTCACATATTATATCCACAATTTCTAGATATTGTTGAGGTATTAAGGCATTATTATTAAATATTTGTGTAGTGTTTTTTCATTTCAAAGGCTTGGCAAGAAAACCATCCAAAATTAAAATATTTAAAAATGGTTCATACTTGGGTTAATAACATATTGTAAATGTGTAGACATCTCAATCTATTAGCTTCTTCCAAAGCAAGACTATAAGATTCGATTTTCAAATTATTCATTATTAATTTAGTATTTGACAGATGAAAGTTATAATGTTTTATGTAAATTTTTATAGAGCATAGTTCCTAACTTGAGTTGTAGGAACTAAATTTCCATGCAACACTTGTTTTAAATGCATTTTTACTTTTACATTCAATACATTTACATATAATCAAAATTTAACCTCTTCCTCTTCGGTGTTCCCTTCCCCTGGTTCAAGGGTATGCTCGTTGTTATGATTATGACAATTCATAGCATTGGAATAATGGAGGTGCTATTATCCATTGCTTCCTGTGAAATAATTTGGTTATTATATCCTCCATTGGATATGGCAATAAACGTTAACTACTTTCAGAGGGAAATCTATGTTTATTCCCTACCGATTTGTAATCCTACAAAGAATCATCAACGAATATGAGAACGAGGTTGTAGATGAGGTCGGTTCTATCCTCCCATCCCCAATTTTGGTTTTAGATCAACAGTTAGGTCAAGTTCCTCTACTTCAAGCAACATGCCTTCATTCTATATATCCAAGTCCAATATTAGAACCAACAACAACAAAGCTAGCAGCAAGGATCTATTGTAGATACAGGAAGGCACGTTTCTTGTCATCGATATATGACCTTTCTATAAAATGACATCCCACATAGTTGAGCCCCTTGAGACATTAGACCTTTAAAGAGATACCTGACCTCCGAGCCCGTTCGACCAACCCACCTCCAAACTCGTTCAACCAGTGGATCCTCAACCCTTAACGATACATTAGAAACCCTTCTATATCAAATATTATTGTATATATATTCAAAGGGTAAAAAAATCCAATACACTATCGGCATGCCCTTTGCACCTCTTGGTGCAAATGCTAGTTTTATTATTTTATCGGTTGAGGTGAAAGCGTAGCTGCCTGATTTGATTCAACATGATACATCGATCGAGTGTAAATTCCATTCATGAATCGAGAAAAACGTAAAGGCAGAGGTTATGATGTCATAGCTCACAACATCCCTTGCAAGCTCCTATGTTGCTAGGGTTTCCCTAGCCACCTGAGTCTTTCTACTCAAACGAGCCCACATTTGATGAATTTGTGCGTTCATCTATGGTGTTTGATGACTTCATGCGACCAAATCATGTGTCTTGGAGGATTTCCTGCTTGGTTGACAACTTGGAAGATATGAAATTGTTTAACACCTATTTCTGGAACCTGAGAAAATGCCACTACCACATTGATGTCATATCTGAGCTTGTTTAACCCACTTTTTTCTGCTCGTGGTTTTAGGGGCATTTAGGTTCGCTGTGTTGTAGTGCAGATTGAATGTAGTCCGTGCACAAATATGAGATTTTTGTTGCTAGAATTTGCTTTATTGTTAGCGACTGTCACGAGGGTTTCTCGGTCGTTTTGTTGGTTGTTTCTTTCATGTAGGTACAATGAACACCCTAAATAAATTTGTGAAGAAAGAAGAATCAAATTCATCATTGGATCTGGGGTTTCTCTCCTCAGTAAAAGATAATGTGGTATTCTTGAGGGAAAGCAAATTACTAGGAAAAATCATTGGTTTGTGGTCAAGTCTTGATGCTGTTAAAGACTGGGCCTTTGACAAATGGGAAAATTATGATCCCGAGAACATATTCTATTGCAGAAATGGATATTATTTATTTCTCTTTGCAAAACTAGAAGATACCAGATATACAAATTAGGTAACTGTTTCATGGGTACCATAGGTTTGTTTCTCACTCATTGGTTTGTTGAATTTAATCCATTGATGGAAATCTCATATGGACCTCTGTGAATCAGATTACCTTTTACCCCTCTCCTTTGCTGGGTTGAAGGAATTTTTAAGGACATAGGAGATAAGTTAGGAAATATATTACCTGTGATATGGAACATGAAAATAATTGTTCGTGCCCCTGAATTTGTGTTGAAATGGATTTCTCCAAAGGCCTCCCCAAGGCGATTCAACTCAATCTGGATGGGTGTTCTCATCTCCAAGCTCTGGATTATGAAGAGGTTCATTTCAAATGTAATTTGTGCTGCGACTCGCGAGTATGAACACTTTGCGGAAAGTTGTCCAAAAGCTTTAGCTTCTCGAAGCTCCCCAACTCCATCGCCTCCTCTAGAGCAAGGAAAAAAAAACAAGGATTCACTCTCATTAAAAGGAAACATAAGAAGAAAGGAAGTACAAAACATCATACTTGTAAGGTTGTTCCTGAGGATCAACCCCTTTCCAAAAACAACTTTGAAACCATGAATGCTTTTGAAGAAGAAAATGAGAATCTTGAGACCTAAGCAGATCAACCAAATAACCTTGTTTCAAAGATCCTTCCTGATTTGATTGACAATGAAAATCTAGATCAAGCCCCTCCAATAGTGGTGGGAAAGCTTTCCATAGATATTTCTATACCAAAATATGAAAAGCTATTAAAGTGGCCGAGAATAAGTCCTCTTCTTTCCCTTCCTATTCTGGTTTGCTTAAAAAAAACGATCCTTCCCACCTGTAACAAGAAGCAAGAAATATCATATTAAAAGGAACTCTAGTCCTGGCTTCTATTGTTCAAGTAATGGGCCATCCTCTAGCAATTTATAGAGGTGTTATTTATGCACTTTTTGTGTAAGCAATTTGTCAGAGTTTATTCTTGCTCTTTTGGTGTTGGAACCTTTTCTTCCTTATTATTATTATTGGGAGAGTTTGGTCTCTTAGTTTTTTTGAATGTTCTATTAACTAAAGAAGAATATATTGTAACTCACTTCTCGAGTAACTGTTGCATTTGGGCGTATATTTTTCAAAAAAAAAAACAGAAGGTACAAAAGCTTAAGGTAAACTAAGAGGATATTCTCTTGTCTTGAATAGTAATTTACCATTATTGGTTTACATTTTTGGAATGCTTTAGAGTTGGAACTGCTCGTTCGTATGTAACAAGAAGATTTGTAGAGTTTAGACACCATATCAAAGAAGTACATACGACTGCAAGGAAAAGATATTTAGAACTCGCCAAAAATATAAAATTAATCATGGCAAACCTCATATTTTCCCATGCTTTACAAGTTGGGGGGAAAATATCGGTTATGCTTTTCAAACGTTAGGTTCAAAGGACTATATCTGAAGATAGAGCATGTAATATGGTCCATAAAGAGTTAGAAAATGGTCTCCCAATCGGATTTACCATCATACTCAGGAATCCATTCAATTTTTAACCAGGCCCGAATATGTGAGACATATCCAAGTTAGATGAGAAAAAACACACTCAATTTATTGGTTGATTGGTTTTTTCAAACATAAGACTATTAACTAACACCAATATAAATGATAGAAGTTTCTACACAAAAGGAGCTCTACTAAATGGGTGGTTATATGCCACAAATAATGTCTACTATTAGTATGGCACAGATCAAGTATACTATGATGTATTCAACTCTAGTTACCAAATTTGCCATGAATATTGATTTATTCAATGTTTCAAATCCCATATAGATCCATATTGTGTCCCTTTCATCTATGAATGTCAATGATATAACACTCGATAGGTATTTTTGTAAAGGCTAGGTATCAAGCATGTAGGAGTGGTGCAAGACTTTTTAGGTATTGCTCATGTTGAGTAAGTGATTTTTATAAACTTTTTTATTAAGTTTAACTTACGAAAAACACATTGATTAATTAATTAATTAAATAATGTTGGTTATTGTGCTTAAGTTTTTTCTGGAAAAATTATTTAATTGCTTTAAGCTATTTCTTTTCTTTTCCGAAGAAAAATCATATTTTATTCAACCTGAAAAACAAGGAACAAAATTACATTCTGCAAATGCTCAAAAGCATTTGATCATGTCAATCTTTCAGCTAATGCACAAAAATAATATGAAACGCTAAAAAATTACATAAATTTGCTAGAGCTAAGTGTGATAAATCACTCAACTTCCCCTTTTTCCTTTTTTTTTTCCTCC
Organism: Pinus albicaulis; assembly: GCA_034641835.2. Lineage (NCBI taxonomy): Eukaryota > Viridiplantae > Streptophyta > Pinopsida > Pinales > Pinaceae > Pinus > Pinus albicaulis. The sequence continues at coordinate 430,763,864 of CM076578.1, forward strand.
ACTTTTCGTTGCACTCCTTGATTGGAAGCGGTTGTTACTATTTCCAATTGATTGCCATCTTCTTTCGATAGGACTTATTTATTTGAGTTCGAGCTATCAAATACATGGGTTCTCTTTATGCCCCCCGCATCCTTATTAGTGGGTGTTTCTTCTTTTTGCAGCTCTGATGCTACGCCATCTGTTGATTCAATACCCTTTTGGATAAGAGTCATTGTTCCTGACTAATCCTCCACTCTGCCATTTGGTTGGCTTTGAACCTGTGTCTATGCTTTTGTATGTAGAATATTTTCTTCAGAATCTTATTTTTCGTCGTTTGAAGTGTCAATAAATTTCCACTCCCTTGGCTTAGGGACTTGCCTCTTTTCTTTTTTGGGGCCTTTTTTGCTTGTCAAGGGAAAATATTCTGCAAGTGATCTGTTTGAAAACGAGTTCGACATCCGAATGTTGTATTCTCATAATATAAAACTTGTATCCACTGAAAGGTTTCATGTTTTAAAATAAGATTATTAGGAAGCCCTTTGCTAAGGTCGATCTATACACATATCCTAACAAATGTGAATATTCCTTTTATTTTTCTATCTAGGTCCAATTTTTTGAATTTGCCTAAACTATTTGCGATATCCTCCAAAACTTTATGGTGTCAGAAAGACATAGGGAGTTTTGACAACCTTACTCAAACCAACATCGTTGTTACGATCATGCGAGTTGCACCAAACTCTGGGAACCATGGGGTAACAAAAATCCCAGCTCTACCCCAAAACCATGGCCCTTCATATAGAACTTTTTCCATATCTTCCTATGTATCAAATTGTACTATGAAGAAGCCTTTAGAGCACAAGTAGAGATTGCAATTTGTTGTCCAAGAAGATTACACCAAGTGATATAAGTCTTCAGGTCTCGACTAGAAATGATAAACAGACATATTAGTGCCTTATATTGTAGATCAACAAAGTATGATTTTACCTCTGGGGTTTTTACCTCCATAGCTGGAAGCTTGTCCATTTGCTTGACAATGTAAGGTCCTGACACGTTTTGGATCTGATCAGCTGAAGCAACAGTTTTCCCTTTCAGTTCATCCTTTAACAAGATAAATCCATTAAAGCTTATAGGATTAGTATTAAGGTTTTTGAAAGCTATAGAACCCCTGCATCCTCAAATTTAAAATTATGGAGGAATCTATTTTTTCACCATAATCTTCAAACTAAACTAATGGGAATCCTGGAGCACTTTATCCTCATATACCAAAAATTAAATTGTATCCAGAAGATAGAGGTCTTCCCATTTAATTTATTTTTAGGAAGATTTGGTGTTTTCCTTTCACCATCCAAATTTTATCCAGACCTGGGGTTAAAAGACTGAGCAGAAACCCACAAGAGAGTGAATTGATCCACATTGTAACTTAGATATGCTAAACGATGCTCCTGCAACGAAATACCAAACTTTAACACAAAACTATGCTTACAGAAAATCAGTAATCGAGGGCCTTGTATGGTGTTGTTTGGATCTTCCCGACCCGTGGGAGTATTTACATTTCGACCACATTCTGATCTGCAAACATATATCTGGGGAGCTTGTAAGAGCTTTGAGTGTCAGATCCATATGCGCCGTGCAACCTTTGTCACTCTAATGCAGATTCGGGCCCTATCCAAAACCATCACAAACTTGCAACCATCAGGACCTTATCTGCATCCCGATTGGCAGGAAAAAATCCAAACGACCACAACTTGTTCTCGCCTGCTATATCCCTGTCTGCACCAACGACTCCATGGAGAGAGACAATCCCCCAACCCCATTTCATAGATATTCCTCTCCACCTGTAGCAGGTTCTTGGACGACGACTGCGGGAAGTGAAAATCTGTAGACACAGACCCTTGCACTCATGATCTTCCCTCCATGCTATTTAATCGAGTTGTATTTAGTGTGATTTTTTTGAAGGTTTTTCCAGTGGATTTTTCTGGTTTTTTAGGGTGTTGAATCCATATATACAATAAAAACAACAATTTAAATATCAAAAATCAATATTCAACTTCAAATACAAAAACCTCCAAAAAATCGCACTAAAGAAAACTCCCTATTTAATTACTTTACTGAATTAGATACGATCTCTATAGTTGATATAAGTGGGTTATTATTATCACTTTGAAGATTGAACCATACTCAATCGGCAACTTCTTGGACTAATCTAGGGGAGGTCCAGGATCACTTGATATAAGTGGGTTATTATTAATTTCTATCCATTTATCACTTTGAAGATTGAACCGTAGATATAAGTGGGTTATTATTATCACTTTGAAGATTGAACCATACTGAATCGAAAACTTCTTGGACTAATCTAGGGGAGGTCTAGGATCACTTGATATAAGTGGGTTATTATTAATTTCTATCCATTTATCACTTTGAAGATTGAACCATACTGAATCGGCAACTTCTTGGACTAATCTAGGGGAGGTCCAGGATCAACCTTTGTGGCTGCCTTATAACACCAAGAGTATATCCAACAACCTGCAAGCCACATATACCAAATCTTATGATTTAGCAAGAGCCGAGACTCTTAGAAATGGGGAGTCTACTCCTTGAGCCGAGATCATAGCAGGCCATATACTCAATGGAGTTTGAACCACAGTCTCATTGGTTTCACCCAACAAAAATTACCTTTAAACCAAATATCACTGTATTGGATCAAATATAAATATAAAAGAAAGATTCAAATAGGAGAAAAACACATTGAATCATTGACACAATGATTTTCTCAAGTGGAGAGTGAGATAGGATAAGATAAGATAAGATAATTATATTTATGTCCAATTATTGACCACAAAGTAGGTCAAAGGGACTGTTGAGTACAATGATGTCCATCTAATGCAGGAGAACCAAATGGTCTCCTATAAAAGATACAATGCATGAGAATAAAAGATACAATGCATGAACTGCCTTGGTAGAGAAGATCTAGGAGCTAATGGGTCTGAGGTTCATACCCATCTCTCCTAACATCCGAGGTTGAATGTAGAAAACTGAAGAAAACTCAACAAACTCTGTTGGCCCGATGAAGAGTCGGTGCAAAGTGCAGATTGTGCACTAAGTCATTTCCTGGGGGAGTTCGAGCACCGCTGAGGTCTAGAGGACCTAGTATGTCTTCCAAGAACAAATCTGAGACAGATTTGCCACTTATATCTCATGTGGCGGGGTGATGTCCCACATATCCTCGCTGATCTAGGGTCTGGATATGTACTAGTATTAATCAGTCTCTTGGTGCCCATATCTGAAGGTAGTACCCTGAAAAATGCTGTGATACTCTGTGTGGGGTCTAGTCTAATGAGAGGCTGAAGAATATGCGCTCGGAACTTGAGAGCCTCCTACATATATAGGGCCAAACATCTCTGGTTGGGATACCTGAAAAATTCGGGGAGGGTTTGAGAATCTCTGAAGTTTAGGAGAACCTACTCTTAATTGGCCTTGAGGAATGCGAAGAGCATGCATCCAGTGGAGAAACGTATACTGGGGTCAAATAATGAGCCCGTATCTCAACTCCAAGAAGTGCTCAGCGTAGAAAGCCATCATTGGGCGTAACCCTCTCCGAGGATTGACCCAGGTGACTTGGACGAACTGCTTATAGATGTCCTCCCTGATGACCTTGTTCAACTCCCGTTTAGTAGGTAAAAGGTGACCATGAGCATCTAAGGAATATCAGAAATGAGGGAGATGATCCAAATGAATTCCCACTGACTCTAAGAGATGTGAAACTCCTGTAAACCAACATCTGGCCCGACCCGAGGGAGTAGAACGGGCAATATTCTCAAAAAGAAATATTCCAAGTAAGGATATCGGTCCCTACTCTTTATTGAGTCTGCAAAGCCCCAAACATGATGCAAGAATAAAACCAATCTGAAGACCGTCTCAAGCCGAAAGGGCTGAGCTCAAAACTCTGCAAGGATGATGTGCTGACGTACTATTTGTTTGCATCTAATGATGCGACGGAGAAGAAGAATCTGGACTCTCTCAAATGAAGCCCAATCTGACTCAAGTAAATATGGTCCCCAAATCTATGAGCCATATAGAACAGTGGGGCAGATCAAGGTGTCCATGAGGATCATATTGGACTACATGTCCTGGAAGTGATGTCAAAAGCACTGTCTCTCAAGAAGGACTAAGGATCCATATCCTTTGTTGATCCTAAGTTGAAGCGTTGGCCACAAACTGAAATGGGGACCCGAGAATTGCAACCCCAAGTAGGTATACGTGCTGGTGATCTCAACCTCCTCCCCTCTGAATAGGAAGTGAAGGTCCAAAGTTGTCTTCACCCCATTGAAGATCAAAACCTTGGTTTTTCCCAGGTTGATCGTCAACTGTCAAAGATCACAAAAAATAGCTAAGGCGCTGCCTCTGTAATCCTTCTGGGGATGAGGAGAGGAGGACCACATTGTCACCAAAGAGTAGAATATATATAAGAACCTAGTGAAGAAGGAAACCATCGGTGTCCTAGACATGCTTGTGTAGAAATGCCTCCAATTCATCAATATAGATCCCAAATAGGGTAGGGTACATTGGACAACCATGTTTAACCCCAATAGTGCTTCAGATGAAATCAAACATCCCATGAGCCGTGCGAAGACAACCAAGGACCGACTCATATAGGCACATAATAGCTATCAATAGGGTCACAGAGATGCCAATATCTCTGAGTCTTTGGAGTAAGGCTCCCCTTGGGACAAAGTCAAAAGCTTCCCAAAAATATACGAAACAATAGTAGACTTTCGAAGAGCGATGTCATGCCTCCTCAATCACGACGCGGGGGGTGAAGATGCGGCCCATGGTCTGATGAGCCTGTTGAAAACCCGCTTGTCCCCTAGCTATGAGTTGTCTCTACTCAAGGTCATTGGAGAGCTTCCTATGTATAACAACAACATACAAGTTCGAGAATGTTGGGCCCACCATGATCATTCAGTAGTTATTGGGATTTGAGCTGGAACTTGATTTGTGGATCGGATTGATGATATGGTGTGACCATGCCGGTGGAAAACCTTCACGTACTACATGGTTGAAGAGGCTAGCCAAGTAGATAACCAAAGCACTGAAACCGTTCTTAAAGAAATATGCTTGCTAGCCTTCCTCATTGGCTGCTTTGCTGTTGTTCATCACCCAAATGGCCTCTGTAATATCTTTGTCTGAGAATAGGTAACAGGAAGAGGGTGGGGTGGTGACATGAATTTGGGCTTGCCCAGGAATATCACAAAGGTTGGAAGTGTGAGAGGACATGGATGTAGGGTCGATGCCAAATGAAAGAGGGGAACGTCAAGGGAGGATGGTAGGTCAGAATTATTTTATGGAGTGGGCAAGGAGAGAAGAAATTTCCCATTTTCTATAAGAGATTCATTTATTGCGATGGAGGAAACGATGATTAGAAGCTTTGACGTAGGAGTAGAAGGGTTGAGAGTGGGTGGAAGCATATCGGAGTTCTCAATGTAGAGTCTTGCATTCGTCATCATACCATTTGTTCATGGGGCAAGATCCAAATTTTCGGGAGATGGAAGTGGAATGAGTGGAGTGGGGGAAGGATTCGAGTGCTGTTTCCCAAATGGCAGATGAAAGAAAAGTGTATTTAGTGGAAGCAGAATCAAGCAAGGAGAGTTGGGTCTCCAATGGGAGCATCTTGCGTAGGGTAGAGGAGAAGATGTCAGGGTCGCCTTCGTCAAATCAAAAGGTGGTTTGGGGTGGGCCTTGAGGGGAAGGGAGGGGTGGAAGGGGAGGGTCAAACTAGAGGGAGAAGGAAAGAAGTGCATGATCGGCATGGGGGACGGGGGAGACCGAGAGGTGGCGAATAAAAGGGAGCAAGTTCTGGCTAGCGAGGACATAATCCACTGTAGGGAGGACCTTTTAAAATCAACAACTCCTAGGATTCCCCCAACTGCAATAGATGCTTACCATAAACTCTAGTGGTCCCCAAAGCATCATCTGATATCCGATGAAGTCCTACTGAATTTGGATCTATCCCTTGGGTACAAAACACATCCTTTGATCGATCGTGGACAATGATATGAAGATCTCTAGTATGAGCATTGAAGTGACCTAGGAGAATTACTTCCCCACTAACAGAGTATTGGGTGATGCCGGTGTACAAGTCTATAATGGGGTCCCCATTTGATGCATTATGGATGGCAAATGGTGAAGACGCTGGGGGAAAGTAACAAACTGCAACGTAGATGTCCCTCAGAGGAGAGACTCTGATGCTAATTCGAATCCACATAAACCTAGTAAAATCATCTTTGACTACCAAAGATACCCTGTTTTGGAGCGAGTCACTAGCCATACAAGCAACTCCTCTTGAGCCTCTGACCCCTCTCGAGCTCCTCGTCTCTAGCTTGCAAACTGAGAACCAATGGTAACCTCCAATATCTGGGAGAGATCGAACATGGATCGCATGAGTCTCAATCATGAAGAGGATGTCCGTTGATTCGAGAAGGATAAGTCGTATCAAGGAAATTTGGGTGAGAGAATTTTGAAAGATTGAGATATTGGGAAAAGGAGGCCGAATTTGCAAGTGAGCCAAAACTCATCTTAAAGGTTGGCATAGTGGCTATACGGCCTAGGCGAAGGGTAAGATTTTCTTCCAATGCATTGGCCATATAGGGCTAGAAAAGAGAAGGCGAAATTGTAGGCCGAGGATCTAATTTTTCCAGGGGCTGAGTTTTTCAGAGGGTTGAAACTTCCAGGGGGTCGAGATTTCTAGGTTCCATTTTGTTGTATAATTTCTACATTTGTTTGAGGGCCATTGTCCTTGTTAAGTGGGTCCTATTTTTCTTGAGAAATTTAACTAAGGATAAAATTGGTGGCAAAAAAAATCTCTTGTGTGATTGATTATTCTACTTGTGCTTTTGCTACATTTTAATTCTTAAAATGTTGGTGTATTGTTGGGTTGAGAGGTGCTTTACAACTTAGTATGAGGGAGATGTAATGGTGCGTAAAATAAAAGCATTAGATAAAAAATAATAATAAAACACAATGTCTGCTTAATTAAAAAAGTAATAAAAAATAAAAGCCATAAATAAAATAATTTTGTTATATTGTAATTTTGTTTTTATATGCATATTTTAATACACAAATATTTCTCATCATCATGTCACTCACAAGGAATTGAATCTATGTGGGAGAGATAACAACCATTTTGCCTAACCACCAAGACAACCCCAATTGACATATAATTAATAAACACATAAACCTAATAAATTTAATTAATAAACATATAATTAGAAATAAGAATATTTCTAAAGACTGATATATATTCATTTAACCATATAAATTAAAATAATGATTCATGTTAATGACATTATGTTTGAGAACTTCATATTTGAATTTAAATAATAAATATCTTTACTTTTTTCATATATATGCTATGCATTTTGAATTTAACAATTAAAATAAAAAAATGTTAAAGGATGTCAAAGAAAGTAAAATGTATTATTAGAATTTTTAATAAAATTAAAAACAAAAATATTTGTGTGTGAAATTTATATAAATATAAATAATATTACTAAGAATCAACATAAATTTATATTAATTTTAAATCTATTAAGGGATCAAAGGAAGTGAATATCTCGAAGTGCAACATTTTCTCAAGTTTTGCATTCAAAAAGAGTTTTGCATATTGAGAAATTTGATGCCTCATACAACCAAATTGAACTCACTACTTACAAGGATTGATAAAGAAGAGACCACCCAGAAATACTGGGTGGCTCAAGAAAAAAAATCAACCTAATCAAAGTTCACATTGCAACTTATTAGAAATACAGGATAAGTAAAGACTGCAACTTTTGGAGCTATATAGTATTTTTATGCAATAAAATATGGTCCTTGCACAATCATACTGCTTTTTCCTTTAATCTGCAAAATTGTGACAACAACAACAGTTTATTTTACACTCCAAACTCTGTGACGATAGCAACAGTTTATTCTACACTCCAAATTTTGTTACAATAATTTCATGAAATGAGATGGGGCTCCAATAACATCAAGAACATTTTCCCAAAAAATTTAGCATTTATGCTAAATATTTGATGAGGAATAATAGGTGCAGTATGTACATAGTACAACACTACAAAGATGAAATAGTGCATGAATCAGGAAGAGAGATTTGCAAGGTCAAATGTCCTTTCTACAGCTTTACACCATGATTCATATCGTTTTTTCCTATGCTCATCCCCAACTTTTGGATAAAATACTGTAGGTTCTTCCTTTTTAGCTCCAGAGGAAAATATCTGTTCGTTGGTCCAAACACCAGTGGCCAGACCTGCAGCATAAGCTGCACCCAATGCAGTAGTCTCCGTGTCTGCGGGTCTTAGCACTGGGCTTCCCATTAGATCGGCCTGTGAAACAAAAAGGTTATTCCCGAGGGAGAGAAAAGAGATTTACTTAGCACAAAATTACGTTTGTCCTTGTAAATGACCTCACTGAAAAATTACTTTCAAAGGAAGATCTCAAGATCTAACAAATTGCAGTTACAATAATCAGCTTAAGATTGTGACAATGTTATTAAAACATGTTTGAGAATGTATATAAACAACCCATAATGGACTAAAGATGCTAACCCAATGCGAATTTTCACCCTTGATTCTAACATACCCCATTTGAATTTGCCTGTCCACTTTGCTTGGAAGAATTATGATGCTAAATGTTGTAAAAGGTAGGTCTGGTCACTAACATATACTATTACATGCAAATTAATGGCATTTTATGTTATAAATTTAATCCATGAATATAGGATAATGTCAAAGAGTAATATCACTCTGATCCAGCCTAAAGGTTAACAATAGTGTTCAAGCACTATGCTCTAGTCAAGCTTCATCTGGAAGAAAGCATACCCAGTATTGTGAATATCATGAATATACTTTGGGAGTTTCCATCATCTGTGAGTAGAAATGCTCCCCATCAATCTATATATCATACTTCCTTATAGACTTTGTGATCTATGAATGCTAATAGCTATACAGTTCCAAATTGAACTTCTGACCTGACTGTTTGACCTTTATTATTGCAGAGCACTTAGAGTACATTGAATCCTTGACACGATATCAATGTCACATATATATATCACACTTGTAGACTTCATGATCTATGAATGCTAATAGCTAGACAGTTTCAAATTGAACTTTTGACCTGCCTGTTCGACCTTTATTGGTTGTCTCTATATTGCAGAGCACTTCGACTAGTTGCACTCCATCCGCTTTGTAAACATACTTTGAATGGAAAAAAATAGGATTTAACTAAATTTGAAACATCTAGCTGTGTACCTCACCTATGTGGAGGAAACAGTCTGATTAGCAACATAATATCATATATCTATTATAGTTATATTTCAAAACATTGCATGGCTGCACAGTATGCTAAAGAAACAGGATTTAAATGTGTTATGTTCCAATTACAGAGGGAAAATATGCAACTTACTTGAATCTGCATGAGAAGGTTATTAACTGATGCTCCTCCATCTACTCTCAGAAGAAACTCCTCATTCTCCTGGCTCTTCTCATCTTGTTTTACATCTATACTCATAGCATTCAAGACTTCTTTTACTTGAAAGCACATACTCTCAAGCACAGCCCGAGCTATATGGGCTTTTGTTGTATAACGTGTTATTCCTATACAAACTCCTCTGGCATCATCTCTCCACCAGGGAGCAAACAAACCATTAAAGGCTGGAACAAAATAAACGCCCCCAGTATTCTCCACTGATTTGGCAAGCTCTTCAATTTCACTGGCACTTTGGATTACACCAAGGCTGTCCCTCAGCCACTGTACGGCAGCTCCAGCAATGGCTATGGAGCCTTCTAAAGCATAAGTTGTAGGCACATTTGGTCCGAGTTTGAATGCCACTGTACTCAATAAGCCATTGGTAGAGGCAATGACTTCTTGACCTGTGTTCAAAAGAATGAAGCATCCAGTGCCATAAGTGCTCTTTGCTTCTCCTTTCCTGCAAGACTGACCAAGCATGGCAGCATGTTGATCTCCCAAGCACCCAGCAAGTGGGGTTCCAGCAAAAGGCCATCCCTGAACAATTTCTCCGATCACTTCAGCGTTACTAATAATCTGAGGAAGAATGGTTGTAGGAATTTTCAAAATCTCAAGGGTAGACGCATGCCAATCAAGAGTTTTCAAATCCATTAACATGGTGCGAGCTGCATTTGAACAATCGGTGACATGACTACCCTTTACTTCTGTTCCATCTTTCCTAATTCCTTTAATGCCCCCAGTTAAATTCCAAATCAACCAGCTATCCACAGTCCCGAATAATGCATCACCATTTTTGACTGCACTCTTAACAGCATCTACCGATTCCAACAACCACATAAGCTTCAGGGCACTGAAATATGTACTTATCGGCAAGCCAGTAGTTTCCACGAAATGATTCTTGCCATGTTGTAGTTCTTTTTCCAACCTCCTACATATATGATGAACAATATGAATGGAGTGTAAGCTGAAGAAATTGTAGTTTTGTAACCTTAAATTTCACTTGCTATATAGCAATCCAACTTGTATATACTGTAACCATTAGCTTCAGAAATTCAAGGTGAGAAATTCAGGAGGTAGCAAAATAGTGACTCGTTTAGATCACTGGCCATGAATGAACGTGATGCCTTGAAAGAAAAGAGAAGGTTGCTTAAAAGTTAACAAATTTCTTCAATTGACTTGAGGAAATGGCTTTAAAATTGACTTTCCAATTAGGTTTTCTTCAGATTGGCAACCTAGATGAATAGACCCTGAGAATGGTCTGATGGACTGGAGGATACGCTTCTGAAAATATGCTGTAAGTAACCACATTCAAAGATTTAGAAATCACTCTCTCATTAAGGAGAGTCTCTCCTCAAGAATAGGAAAAAGAGTTCCATTCTAGCAGTTCGGGAAAAGGACTCCAAGCTCTATTGGCTGCTTCGTAAGTACCAGTTAACCTCTAAGAAGGTGGATTTATTGATTAAACACACTGAACTAATTATTTCAATTTTCTAGACTATAGTTGGGTGCTTTTCTTCTGCCTCTGCTAATCAATGAAAACTAGGAAGCCACAACTGCCTGTTAGTTCTGTGGATATCTCAAGAAAAGGGGCTTAGAGAATATAGAAAACCCCACCCTAAAAGAGGGGTGAAATGAAAATGGAGAAAATGCAAGGGTATTATTTCTTTAATCTGCAACCTCAAGTGCTTGCTGAATGAGCTGAGAAATGATAACAAGAACGCAGAATAAGCCGAATTGGAAAGGCGGGTTTTCAAAAATATGCAAACATTGCGGACAAGGCAAAGTTGGGTTTTCAAAAATATGCAAGCATTGCCGACAAGGCGTTGGTTAAGTGGTAAGGTCAAGCGAGAGTTGAGATTTCCACCATGTTGTTTCCTAAACAAGAGGGGCCAAGAGAAGCCCCCACCCTATAAACGGTGTAATTTGAAAACGCTGTAAGGGGGTATCATATTTCTTCAATGATAGTTCTCAACTGTTTAACCATAAAGCTTTGAGAGGGTCCAGAAATTTGCAAAATTCATCAAATAGCCAAGGTGGGTTTTAAAAAATAAGCAGCTATGCAAACCGGGCATTGATTTGCTGGTGAGGCTGACAACGTGTAAGTTGTCCATCACGCTTATATTCTCTCTGTGATATGTCCCACTGGTAAGTTATGAGTTTGAAAGGGATGAGGCCGGATGCAAGTATCAGGTGATTTCAGTCTCATGAATATCCCCATAATTGAGCATTTAGGTGGAAGGAAGTCTACTCTGTGGTGCAGTTCTTCAGGGGATATTTCTTGAAGTAAATCCAAAAAAAATGCAAACACTCGTGACAATGGGCATATTTTTCCAAACTAGCCTAGTATAGATAGCTCCGCCCTATACCGCTTAAGTGCTTCAAAAATATGAAAGAATGGATTGAACTGATTAACGCTGGATTCCCATGAATAAAGAGCAAATTAGTCTTCAACAAAATGAAAAACAACACACCCAAAATACATAAAAAAAAATAAAGAATTTAAAGACATGGAATCTAAATTCATTGAAATATGGAACACAATCTCTGAATACAAGCTTATGTGAGTAGAGTTAATTTGAGATATATCTTCTGAATGCATCAAATAAATATTTAAATTGCCAATATTTTTTTTTGGGATCAGGAAGATATATCTCAAAAAAAATCCAAACACAGTCGTCAGACTAACCTGCAGATGGAGCTGGTTCTTGCATCCATCCAGACAATGGCATTGTAAAGAGGAAGGCCAGTGGTTCTGCTCCATATAATGGTTGTCTCCCTCTGATTGGTAATTCCAATGGCTTTGAGTCCTGTTTCCACTGCTCTACCAGCTATCTTTGCCTTCTCGCATGCTCCCTGCATGCATATCTTCACAGTCTTCAGAATCTCCAGAGGGTCATGCTCAACCCACCTGCAATACCCCACACAAATACCATCTTAGCAGTTTTCATAAGTCGCCATGACCAAAAACAAACTCATTCCTTACACATTTTCGAGCAATCCCATCATCTTAATATCCACAAACAACAACAAAATCAAATAATTAAATCAAACCCACCTGCAATCAACGCACTTACAATCATATTCATCAATGCTAATCACCAACCATATACAAATAAACTTAAAAGCCAAGTACAATTGAATTCAGGGAGGAAACCCACCCGGCTTGGGGACAGATCTGTGTGAATTCAACTTGATGAGCAGCAACAACTTTTGCAAATTGGTCATAGATGATGAATCTGGTGCTTGTAGTTCCCTGATCAATTGATCCAATGAATGCTTCTTCCTTCTCCATGGTTGATTCCAACGAGGAAGAATTGCCCACTTCTTATTTACAGAGTTCTTTATATATAGTTTTTAATCAGGATAGCATTATATTCAATATATATCCACTCATTGTATGGCTTTTGTACTTATCCCGTTCACTTCAGGTTCTGTTACCGAGCGCTGGCCAAATTTTGGCTGCTTCCATAACTATTTTCCATCCATATTTCTTTTGAAAGGACTAATGCCCGGGTTCTTTCAGAGAGCGCTGACCAAATTTTGGTTGCTTTCATGACTATTTTCTATCCATATTTCTGATTACGTACGCATGGATCAACGGCCAAGTTGAAGTATAAATTTTCCTCCGACCTCTGAGGGTTCAATTTGGGTTATCGTCACACCAAACCACAACCATATCCTTTGACAAATAGAACATGAACTTTTGAGGACTCTCAACCAACAATTCTTATTCCGAATTCGGCATTCAATATTAATATTCTTTGTTAAATAGAATATTAACTTTTTAGGTGTCTCAACTAACCAATCTCATTCCTAATTCGGTATTCAATTCGGTATTCAATATTAATATATTAGCACAACTATATTAATAAATGCGATTGATATATATCAATATATATTAACACAACTATATTAATAATTGTGATTGATATATTGATATATATGTGGTTGAAATATGACATAAGCTTACATCAATCATATTATCAATCACATTAATAAATGTAATTAACAACCATATTTAATTATTTTTTAACATTATTAATATTAATATTAATATTAATATTTTATAAATAAATTACATTAATAAATAATAATTATGTATAAATTACATATTATAATAATTATTATTTACTATTAAATAACTAAGAAATAAATAATATAAATAATAATAATTATAATTAAAAAACATAAACCTAAGCGATTAATAAATCCAAGGGATCAATATTAAAAATGCAAGGATAATAAACTCGAAGAATTTGTATTATAAACCCAATGGATTATAAATCTAAGAGATTTAAATTAAACCCTAGGATTAATATTCTAAACCTAAGGAATAATATCAAACCCTATGAATATGAACCCTTAGATTAATGAGCCAAAGAGATTGATATCATAAAGGCAAATGACCAATAGACCCAAGGGATTATAAACCTATGCGAATACTATTAAACACAAAGAATTATTACTATAAACCCAAGGGATATAAACACAAAGGTAAATATTATAAACCCTATAGTAAACATTAAACCTTAAGATTAATATTATAAACTTGAGTGAGTAATAAACCCAAGGGTTCAATATTAAAAATCCAAGGCATTTGAAACCCTAGGGTGATCGTATTTGTAAACTTGAAGGTTTTATGAAATGTGCAAGTGAAATTTTATGTCTTTTAGGCAATTGATCAATTTGCAAAAAAAAAAAATTAATGGTTTTTAACTCAGTTTGGAGCATAAAAACAGAGACAATAAACACAACAACAAAAAACAACAAAATGATAAAGGAGTTCACCCCCTTGGGCTACGTCTCCTGGTTCAGCTTCCAATGTTGGGCCTTTTTCATTAAGTGCTCAAATATGTGATTTCATGGATTCACAGTGCTCATAATGCAAAAATAATGTCTCTAATGGCTCTAAAACAGTAAAAAAACCCCAAGTTGGGCTCTTGTTGGGCTCAATTTGGTCAAAAATTGAGAAAGTTATGCTCTAAAGAAGTTTTACTGCTAACTGCTCTACAAACTGGACTCCTCTGCGCACTGTTCTACAAGTTTTGCAATTCCAAGGTCCGACGAGCACCATTTTTTCCCAACGCCGAAGAGATTCCCGCCAGTTTGGGTGCATTTTGTCGCCTCCTTTAAATGTATAGTGACCCCCTCTCTAGCAGAAAACTTGGGCCACATGGGGCCATTCGCCAGGGGCTAGGGCTAACTGCCCACCCCATTTGGCATAGCCCCGAGATCCTGGGCCATGGTTCTGTTCGATGCAAAAAGCCTAGGGTTAATCCCCAACTCCTTGCACCAGTCCGCCATAGCCTCCACCCTCCGCTCTGCCTTTGGTTACATTCCATAACAAACGACCTCAGGCTAGGGCTAAGCCCTGAGCCCTTGGTCACTCCGCCTGCGGTCTCGTGGGCGTGTAGTGACTCGGGGCCTGGGGCTTAGCCCCAACCCCTTTCCCCCAACCACTTTCAGTGGAAAGTTTAAATATAATTCCGCTATGGTTTACAAGAACCACTTGTGACGTATTGGCAATGTGCTACACCGTTGAGCATGAGGTTTCCTGTTCGATTCCCGTGGAGGCCAATTCAACCATGAACCAAAATTTTACACCAACTCGGGATGCCATGTGGTAGCCTATCATTCGGCCACATGGCTCCCATTCATAGGTCCACATAAACCACCAATCAACTAATCAAAATACATTAACCCCGAACCAATACGGTAAGGCCACTTGGCAGTCTGCCATTGACCCAAAATGTACAATCAAATTGCATAATCATCATGATGAGTCATCATACGCAATGCCCAGTCAGCAATCCTGCACTTCAACCTGCAAAAAAATTAGTTATTTAGGAAAACTACCGGAATGTGATATCTGAAGCATATGATATCATTTTTGGGCGATTCAAGTTGCATTGGATTCAGGTCGACGCCCTCTATGTTTTGGATTCAGTTTCAAACACTTTTGAACACTTTACTGGTCCCTTGGATCATTCCTCCCGACTGGAAGCTTTTGGACCTCCAAAAGATTATTTTCAAGCAACAAACAAATGAGGGTATAATTCCCTCACATTTCCAATCTCAATCCATTTGGATTTTCTTGGATTAGTACCTTTTAGCCCCACACAAAGGTACTCCACGTTCCCTCATTTTTAAGTTCTTGTTCTCCAGTCAAGGATGGTGTCTTATTGCAATTATTCAAGATATTCAGGAGACAAATATTCAATTATAGGAATCTAAACACTCTCTCCTTGATCTTCAATCAAAGGAGGCTCATATAGTCTCAAATTTTTAACATTAACAATTGCATAGATTTGCATATATGGAGGAAAATCTAATCGGAAGGAATTTTACCAATATTTTCTAAAATCTTGAATGGACCATATCTGATTGGTTTTAGTTTTTTACCTTCTCCTTGGAGTCTTTCCTTGCTAATGTAAATCCAAACTTCATCTCCCACTTGAAAACTGTGATCAACATGATGCTTATCATGTCCTTTCTTGTACTTGTCTTGACTCTTTTCCAACTATTCTTGAACCATTTGATGCACCAATTGAACTTACTTAATGAATCTCTTGGCCTTATCAATGTCACTATGTCCATCAATAACAACATTTTTCCCAAATCTAGAGGATAATTTGGTAAGTATCCCAAGCATGCCTCAAATGGATATGTTTGAGTCGATGAATTCTTGGTCCAGTTGTAAGCATGCTGAATGGTGGCTGAATGTAGTGCAAATGTTCATCCTGCAATTTAGGATGCTTACTGCAATAACCACGAAAAATATGTATTATCGTTTTGTCACCACTTCTGTTTGGCCATCGGTTTGTGAATGGAATGTTGTTCTCTTCTTCAATTTGGTGTCCACTAGTCCCCATAAACTTGACCAAAATTTCCCTACAAATTGAGAATCTTAATAAGAAATAATGGACATGGGGAAACCAAAATGCACCCATACATTTTGAAAGAATAATTGTGCAGTTCGTTCAACTGTAACTTGCTTCTTACAAGGCATCAAAATACACATTTTTCTGAAATGATCCACAACTACATAAAGATAATCATGACCTTTCTTAGAAATATGTAGACCTCCCAAAAAATCCATAAAACACTTTCCCAAGGACAGGAATGAACATGAAGTGGAGTATACAATCCCAACTTTCTATTACTAGGCTTACTGATAGCACATAAAGAACATTCTCTTACATATCATGAAACACTTTCATTCATACGAGGCCAGTAACAATACCTCTATAATTTTTCCATTGTCTTGCCTACACCAAAGTGGCCAATAATAAGAGAAGAATGCGGTGCCCTTATGATGTTGACTCTTTCTCCCTGTGGAATACATAACTTTCCAAGATGATAGAAAAATTTATCATGCACATGATAATCTAATTCCTCTACTTGTTACCTTGACAAAAATTTGCATATAAAATTCTCATCTAAAGCATATTTCTCAACTTAGATCTCATGCACGATAGAATTATGCTTAAGAATAATGGATGTACCAACAATTGGTCTAGATAACATATCTGCAACTTTGTTATATATACCTTTCTTATACCTTATTACCAAGTGGAATTGTTGTAAGAAACCCATCCATCTGAAGTGCCTCACTTATTGTAGCTTGGTTTGTAATTGCAAGTATTGCAATGGTTGATGGTCAGTATGAATGATATTTTCCTTACCCATCAAGTAATGTTTCCATTTTTTCACACTTTGCACCAAAGCATACAATTATTTGCCATATGTAGGATAGTTAATCACTGCAACATTAAAAGTTTCAGAATGATAACAAATGGGCTTACCATGTTGCATCAAGACCGCTCCTGTGGCATAGTCACTTGCATTGGCTTGTATCTCAAATTATTGTTTCATATCTGGAAGTGAAAGCACTGGTGTTGTACCAATTATCTCTTTCAATTCATTAAAGACTTTTTGTTGTTTTCCTACCCACTGAAAAAACTGTTTCACACTTGTCAAAGCATGCAATGGAGCTGCAATGGATGAGAAGTTAGAAATGAATTTTTCCAATATTGGGTTGCTCCCAAGAAGCTTCTAACCTCTATTACATTCTTGGGTTTTGGCCAGTTCAAAATGAATTCAACTTTTGATGGATATATCTTCAACTCACCCCCTCCAATAATATGGCCCAAATATACTAAAGAGGTTTTCCCAAATTCACATTTAGAAATATTTAAAAACAACTTTTCTTTCTTTAAGAATTTTCCTAACATGCTTGACATGTTCTTCACGAGCCTTGCTAAAAATATGTATGTCATCTAAGTAGACTATCACAAAATCATCAAGAAGAGGTCTTTAAACATCATTCATAACTCTCATGAATGTTGCAGGAGCATTACAAAGCCCAAATGACATAACCAACCACTCAAACAAACCTTGCTTTGTTTTGAAGGCTGCCTTCCAAATATCTCCTTCAACAATCTTAATTTGATGATAACCACTCCTTAAGTCTAAATTAGTGAAATAAACAACATCTTTCAATTGATCAAGTAAATCATCAATTCGAGGAAGAGGGTAACAATTATTTACCTTGATTTTGTTCAAGAATCTAAAGTCCACACACATGCTCCATGTACCATCCTTCTTTGGCACTAAAACAATACGATACCCACATGGAGATGTGCTTGGTCTGATGACCCCTTTATCAAACAACTCTTGTGGATTTTTTTATTAATTTCTGCATTCTCCATGACTGACATCCGGTACATACCAATGTTTGGAAGAGGAGCATCCTGCTGCAATTGTATCTCATGTTGGATTCCTATTTTAGGAAGAAATCCATTAGGTTCCTGAAACATCTTATCACAAGTATTAACAAACTCAATCAAATTAGATTTCAGTTTTACATCACATCCTTGGAAGGCTTCATTTTCAAAATCATCTTTGGGTTTGATCATCAAAAGTACAAAATTCTTGCTAGCATTAATAAGCCTCTTCATTTGTCCAACATTCACATGAGACAAATTCAATTTATTGCTATGTTCTCTAAAAATATACTCAATCCCATCTTTAAACAAATGATACTTGTTCTCATGGAAATGAAATATGGATTTCCTATCATATGAATATGGGCTTCCCAAAACAATACCACATATGTCAAGTGGAACTACATCAAGCTCTACCTCATCAATGAAGTTTATAGTGATTGCGAATTTCAGTTTGCATTTTCTTCTCACTTTCGATTTTTCATTGTCACATACCCAACCCAAAGGATAAGGTTTAGGACGAGAAATTGTCTCCAAATTTAATTTCTTGACAATGGTTTCTGAAATAAGGTTGTCTTGTGATCCACAATCAAACAAAGTATCTATTTTTTATGTTTTGAGATTACTCTAATATGGAAAATCTCTATTTGTCTTTATCATTTTGAGTTTCATTGAGGTTACTATAAGAAATAGTACTTGCAATAGAATTCTTAACTTTTAGTCCCATGGTTGTGATATTTGTTTCATCTCTGGAATCCTATCCAAATCATGTTTTGTAGTTGCAACAGTCTTTTGTTCCCTTTTTTATTAAACTTTTTGGGTCTCAACTCAGGATGAAGTTTCCAACAATGGTCTTCATCATGACCTTCTTTTGAAAAATGTTTACATGCGAGTTTTTCTCCCTCTTTCTTGATGGAAGCATTCTTTTACCCTTGCCATTGAATTTTCCATTTCCTTTGTCTCCACTCTTGAATGAATTATTTCTATTGCCTTGGGAAACATTCTTCCCTCTTGCTTCTAAATGAGTTTCATGTACACAAACTTCATCTATATTTGTAGAGTTAAACATGAAAATTATGTGTCTCAAGTAACTATGTAAACCTCCAATGTATTTGAGTAGAGTTTCTTGAGAGGATAAATCAACACCCAAAATCAAAGGTCTTCTTCTAAACTCTTGGGTATAACTTTGCACACACTGACCCTTGGCTTGCCTACAATTTTTCCAATCCATTATAGATTTTTGCATGTATGCTAATGGATAAAATTGTCTTTATAATTATAATGAAACTACAAAATCATTCAAAGAAGTTATAATCTTACCTCTTTTCTTGAGATATTCTTGAGTTTTGGCCTCCAACCAAATGAGTGTTGCACTTTCCAACCTTAGAGAAACAAGCTCAATCTTGGTCTCATCATCCTTGATTCTTTGTATCCTACAATATGCTTCAATTTGAAGAACCCAATTATTCAATTTCTTAGCATTTACCTCTCCATTATACATAGGAAATTAACATTTTATGTCAAGATTTAACAAAGGAGTTTTACCATGTCCATTTGGAGATCTTGGAGGAGTTTGTGAAGGGGTAGATGTAGAAGAAGATGAGGGTGAAGATGGATGTGTAGGAAAATGTGGAGGTAGAGGTGGTGGTTTGTAACCATTGTCTCCATTCCCTTTTGGAGGATCTTTATCACCATTTAATCCATTTCCTTTTGGAGGATTTGAGCTCTCTCCTTTCAACCTTGTATCACTTTCTTCATGTAGAACTTTCACCATTTCAGTCATTTCAAAGAATGCTTTTTTGGAAGTTCTCTCATCCTCAGACATAGTGTCAGGGCCCTCTTCATGTGACATGACTAGTGAAGCTTTGGGTGACACTTGATTTGAATGTTATCTCATTGAACTAGTTTGAGGACTTGTTCCCACAAGATTTCCTTCTCCTCTTTGGAGCTTCAACTTTGTAAGCATCATAAAAAAACTTGCAACAAAATTAAACCTTCAAAATAACCAAAGTTATGATACCAAACTGATCTGTATTTGTAAAATTTAAGGTTTTATGAAATGTGCAAGTAAAATTTTATGTATTTTAGGCAATTTATCAATTTGAAAAAGCACATAAATTAATGGTTTTTAACTCAGTTTGTAGCATAAAAACAAAGACAATAATACCATACACAACAAAAAAAAAACAACAAAATGATAAAGGAGTTCACCGCTCCTAGGCTACATCTCCTGGTCTAGCTTCCAATGTTGGGCCTCTTTCATTAATTGCTCAAATATGTGATTTCGTGGATTTGCAGTGCTTAGAATGAAAAAATAATGTCTCTAATGGATCAAGAACAGTAAAAAATCCCAAGTTGAGCTCTTGTTGGGCTCAATTTGGTCAAAAATTGAGAAAGTTATGCTCTAGAGAAGTTTTACTACTAACTTCTCTACAAACTGGAATCCTCCGCTAACTGTTTTACGAATCCCACAATTCCAGGGTCCGTCGAGTGCCATTTTTGACTAGCGCCGACGAGATTCCCAGCGGTTTGGGTGCATTTTGTCACCTCCTTTAAATGTACAGTGACCCCCCCTCTAGAGGAAAATTTGGGCCACATGGGGCCATGCACCGGGGGCTGGGGCTAACCACCCACCCTCGTCGGCATAGCCCTGAGTTCCTAGGCCACAGTTTTTTTCGGCGCATAAATCTCAAAGTTGATCCCTAACTCCTTGCACTGGTCTACCATAGCCTCCACCCTCCGCTCTGCCTTTGGCTACATGCCGTAACACAAGACCTTGGGTTGGGGACAACGCCCAGGCCCTTGGTCACTCCGCCTACAGTCTTGTGAGCGTGTAGTGACCGGAGGCCTAGGGCTTAGCCCTGGCCCCTTTCCACCAACCACTTTCGGCGGAAAGTTTAAATAAAATTTTTCCACTATGGTTTACATGAACAACTCGTGGCGTATTGGTAATGAGTTGCACTGTTGAGCATGAGGTTGCCCATTCGATTCGTGTGGAGGCCCATTCGGCCATGAACCAAAATTTTACACCAACTGGGGATGCCACATGGTGACCTACAATTGGGCACACGACTCCCATTCATAGGTCCACATAAACCACCAATAAACCAATCAAAATACATCAAACCCGAACCAATACGGTGAGGCCATTTGGCAGTCTTCCATTGGCCCGAAATGTACAGTCAACTTGCATAGTCAGCTTGCTGAGTCATCGTACGGACTGCCCAATCAATAGTCATGCACTTCAACTTGCAAAATTTTTAGCTCTTTAAGAAAACGATCAGAACACGATATAAGGAGCATACAATATCGATTTTGAGCGATTCAAGTTGCGTTGGATTCAAGTCAGCGAACTCTACGTTTTGGCTCTAGTTTCGAGCAATTTTGAACACATTCATTTTTGACCACTTTATTGATCCGTTGGATCATATGGAATAAAATTAAACCCTAGGATTAATATTAAATCCTAGGAACACAAACGGTAATGTTAATAAACTGAAGGGATTAATAGTATAAACCCAAGGGATTATAAACTAAAGGTTATAAAATTAAACTGTAAGATTAATATTATAAAACATAGGCTTAATATTAAACCCTAGGAATATAAACACTATGATTAATATTAAAAACCATATGATCAATATTATAAACCCAAGGGATCAATAAACCCATTGGATTAATATTAAAAACCAGAGGGATTTATTTTCATATTGACAAAATATTTGTCATAATGCGACAATCAACCATGGTTGACCATGATTGATTTTAATATTGCGAAAATCTTTGTCACAATGCGATGTTGGACCACAGTTGACCATGGTTTTCATAATGTGACGTTATACTAACAGAAAATCATCGTCACAATCTGAACATGATTATTGACCACAATTGACCATGATTAACCATGGTTGATTTTCATATTGAGACTATATTTGTAATTATTGACCATGGTTGACCATGATTGACCATGGTTCACCATGGATGATATCCATATTGACAATCTTTGTCACAATGTGATGTTTGACTATGGTTGACCATGGATGACCATGGTTGTGAAAATGTGACATTAGACCCTCAGAAAATCGTTGTCACAATGTGACCATAGTTACTAACAAACATTGACCATGATTGACCATGGTTGAATGTGATTTATTTTCATATTGAGACAATCTTTGTGATGCGATGTTGGATGTTGGTTGACCATGGTTGAAAACAATAAATATTATAAACTCTAAAATAAACATGGTTGACCATCATTGACCATGATTGATTTTTATATTGAGACAATCCTTCTTACAATGCGACGTTGGAACATGGTTAACCATGATTTCTTTTCATATCGAGACAATATTTGTCACAATGTGACGTTCCACCATGGTTGACCATGTTTGGTTTTCACATTAAAACAATCTTTGTCACAATGCAACGTTGGACCATGGTTGACCATGATTGATATTATGAACCCAAGGGAATAATAAACCCAAGGGATTAAAACTTAAAACCCAAGGGAATAATATAAAACCAAAGTATACACACCAAAAGATAAATATTATAAACCCTAAAATAAACATGGTTGACCATGACTTACCATGGTTTGTTTTCATATTGAGACAATCTTTGTCACAATGCAACATTGGACCATGGTTGACCATGATTGACCATGATTGATATTATGAACCCAAGGGAATAATAAACCCAAGGGATTACAAACCCAAGGAATAATATTAAACCCAAGGGAATAATATAAAACCAAGGTATACAAACCATAAGGTAAATATTATAAACCCTAAAATAAACATGGTTGACCATGGCTTACCATGGTTGATTTTATAAAACATGGTTGGCCATGATTTAATTTATAAAACATGATTGACCAAAATTGATATTATAAAATCATGATAATAACAAACCCTAGGGATTAATACTTAAAAACCAACGAATTATGAACGTAAGGGATTAATATTGAACCCTAGGAATACGAACCCATACATTAATAATTTTATATTATAAACCCAAGGGAATAATAAACCCAGGGTATACAAATTGTGAACCTAAGGTATAAAAACCCTAAGATAAATATTATAAATCCTAAAATAAACATGGTTGAACATGGTTGAAAATGGTTGACCACAATTGAACATGGTTAACCATGGTTGACCACAATATGGCATTGGACCATCGTTGATTTTCAAAGCGAGACAATATTGTCACAATGCGACGTTAGACCATGCTTAAGCGATGGTTGATTATGATATTGAGACAATATTCATCACAATGCACCATTGGACCATGGTTGACCATTTTTGAATTTATAAAACATGGTTGACCGTCATTGATATTATAAACCTAGGGGAATAATAAACCATAGGGATTGATACTAAAAACCCAAGGGATTAGACACATAAGGGAATAATATTAAACCCTAGGAATATGAACCCAAGGGATTGATATTATAAAACCAAGGGATGAAAAATATAAAACCAAAGTATATAAACCCCAAGAATAATATTATAAAGAAAAGGAATATTATTAAACCCAACGGATTGATACTGTAAACCCAAGGGAATAATAACCCAAGGGATAAAAAATATAAACCCAAAGATAAATATTAAAACCGTAAAATAAACATGGTTGACCATGTTTCGCCATGGTTGATCTCCATATCTGATATTTATAAACCCAACATATTCTTAATATAAACCAAAGTGATTAATACCAAAACCGTAAGGCGTTATGAGCCCAATGGAACAATATTAATCATAACAGACTAATATGGTTCATTCTCATATGCAAACATAATTCGTCACATTGCGACATTCAACCATGGTTGACCATGATTGAATTTATAAAGCATGGTTGACCATGTTTGATATTATTTAATAAAGGGAATAATAAACCCTAGGGATTAATACTAAAAATGTGAGGGAGTATAAATCCAAGCAAATAATATTAAACCCTAGGAATATGCACCCTTTGATTAATAAACCCAAGAGATTGATATTACAAACCCAAGAGATTAATAAAACCAAGGGATGATTTTTTTAAACCCAAGGCATATAAACCCTAACCTAAATATTTTAAAGCCTAAAATAAACATGGTTGACCACGTTTGGCCATTGTTGATGACCATCATTGATACTAAAAACCCAAGGGATTAGAAATGTAAGGGAATAAGATTAAACCCAAGGGATTAGAAATGTAAGGGAATAAGATTAAACCCTAGGAATATGAACCCAAGGGATTGATATTATACACCCAAGGGAATAATAAACCCAAGGGAAAACAATATAAACCCAAAGTATATAAACCCTAAGATAAATATTAAAAACTGTAAAATAAACATGGTTGACAATTTTTTGCCATGGTTTATCTCCATATATGATATTTATAAACCTAACGTATTCTTAATATAAACCAAAGCGATTACTACTAAAACTGTAAGGGATTATGAACCCAATGGAACAATGTTAAGGCCAACAGACTAATATGGTTGATTCTCATATGGAGACAATATTCGTCACATTGCGATGTTCAAACATGGTTGACCATGATTGAATTTATAAAACAAGGCCAACCATGTTTGATATTATAAATGAAAGGGAATAATAAACCCTAGGGTTTAAGACTAAAAATGTGAGGGATTGTAAATCCAAGAGAATAATATTAAACCCTAGGAATATGAACCCTTTTATTAATAAACCCAAGAGATTGATATTATAAACCCAAGAGAATAATAAAACCAAGGGATACAAATTATAAACCCAAGGTATATAAACCATAACATAAATATTATAAACCCTAAAATAAACATGGTTGACCATGTTTGATTTCCATATCTAACATTGGAGTATGGTTGACCATGCTTTACCATGATTAATTTACATATGGATACAATAATTGTAACAATGTGATGACTGACAAGCAGTAATTTTCATATTCAAACAATAATTTTCATAATGCGACATTCGACGAAGGTTGACCATGCTTGACCATGATTGAAATTATAAACTGAAGGGAATAAGAAACCCTACGCATTGATATTATAAACCAAAGGGAATAATAAACCCAAGGGATTGATATTATAAATCCAAGGGAATAATAAACCCTACCAAATAATACTAAAACCCTTACAGATTATGAACCCAAGGGAATAATATTAAACCGAACAAACTAATATGCTAAACCCAAAGTATATAAATTGTAAGATAAATATTATAAACACAAAAATAAACATGTTTTCCCATCGTTCAATTTCAAATTGAGACAATCCTTGTCACATATTCTAAACCAAAATGCATTGAAGAATACAGAGACGACACCCAAACCTATGCAAGCCTCTTTCCTAACACACCTAGATCGGTGATAGAAGGAACACCAATTCAAATCAACAGGATAATGATCACGATACTTCACACTTTCTAACCAATCCCTTCTTATTTTCCTCCCAGATTCTCTTTGGTGAAAATGATACAAGGTTTCTACATCTCATTTCATTAAATGTAATACATGAATATGCTCATTAATAAAACAAGGATGGAAGTCATGCTTTCTTTCTAGCCTTTTCTGAATGTAGGAAACAAAACTTATGGTTCTAGCGATTTATTTGATCGCTTTAATGTAATAGATGCCATCATTGTTCTCCATATATGCATTTTAATGACAAAAAAATAAAAATAAAATTAGTACATAAAAATAGAAACAAATATATATATATATATATATATATATATATATATATATTTGATAGAGTTTTATCACTTTAATATTTTCTTTTAACGCAAAAATAAATCTACTCGACATGTATCTAATATCATTAAAAAAAAGGAGAAAAGAAAGCAAAAACGGGTTTAATGTAAGCAAATAAACAACATCATCACCACAAAAAAAATAATGACCCATGCAATTTCATATTGACACTAGATTTTTCACAATGTGAAATTAAACTATGGTTGACCATCTTTGAATTTCATATAGGGATTCATATTTCCATCCTATAATATTAAAGGTAGGGTTTGTAATTAATAATAATACCCAACATTTAATATAATTCCCTAAGCTTTAAATTTTCTTGCCTTTTTAGTAATAAACACAAGGGATTACATGTTTGAGCATCCTTGACCATGGTTGAATTTCAAATCGAAAAAATATTCTTGGTAATGCGACTTTGCACCATGGTTTACCATTGTTGATTCTCATATAGAAACAATATTTTTGTCAATGCAATGTATGACCATGTTCGCCCATGATTGAAACCATAAAACATGCTTGAACGAAATTGACCAAACTTACATTGGACGAAAAGAAAAAATAGAAAAGAAAAACAGTAGGCATAATACAACGCGACATAAAACCATTCACATGTGTTTATTTCGAAGCATTCAATATGGAACCTTCAACAAAATAAGACTAAAAAAAAAAAAAAAAAAACTAAATCAACCCAACAACAAATAATAATTATCAATACCTTTTCCAAGAACTATGCCAAAAAAATGAACTCAATCACAGAGAAAAACATAAAAAAGATATAGACTTCAATCACTCCTTTTTTTCCTTAGTGTAACATAAGCACTATTTTGCATTTTTTCATAACGTTGATAAGAAAAAGGTGGTGAGATCCGTAAACCATCAATACATCTCACTCTTGACATAATTGTAAAACATTTATTTATCAATCCTTATTAATTTCTTTAATAATAAAACCTTACATAAAACATTATTAAAATAAAATCATTATTAGTAAATATAGATAAAAAAATTAATTTCTATTATAAAATTATCTTGTCTTCTTTATCATTAATTTCTCTTAATAGTAACGCCTAAAGAACATTATTAAAATAAATTGAATTATTATTAAATATTTTTTTTTTTAATAGAATTATATATTAATAAATTATTATTACAATTAAATTCTTGTTTTTTTATCATTGAGTTGGTCGAATCATCTCTTTCTCTCATTCTCCCATCCCCTATTTATTTACTTTTATTTCTTCTCTTATTTGTAGGTTCATCCTGATGATGAGTCTTGTTTTAGACTTGAAACGTAGACAAATAAAAATAAACACTGTGGATTTTCTGAATTTTCAACCTCCATAACTGTAAATGTCAAACCTTTCCTATCCCCTTTTCCATTTATAGTGGCTCGTTGCAAAGTCATCCCTTGTTACTTGTGTACAGTCAAGCCCCATGTAATTTTTAAAGGCATATGTATAAATTTCCCTCTAACAGCGAGTGTTATCGGCACAAAATTTAGACAATCCTTGTTAAATGGAACACTAGTGTACTTCTTGAAAATTACTGTAGCAAACTGTGGAAGTTGCGGTAGCTGTGTACCAAATGAATAAAAGGTATCCTCTATATACCCAAGAACACCATTCACCAACCCAACTTCCACCAAAAAATTACAAGTAAGCATCACATGCAAACTATGACATAACAAGACCTCAAGATGCAAGATATCATCATCACTGTTAGCAAGCTTAGATCTCCTTGCAAATTCTACAACAAATCTTGTAACTAGGAAATTTAATGATTTGAGAATTTTGTGATTGTGAAAATTAACGAAATAATTCATTTCGAGCAAGTGAAAAGAAGAATCAAATAAAAAATTCTCCTGATAATACAAGCAACTTTCCAGACACGTCGTAAGAAGATCCCAATATTCCAAATAAGGCTATGAATTTCTAATATTAGTTAAAATATTGCGAAAATATGATTGCCTGGGATCATCTTTGTTTTTCCTATAAATTTTATCCAAAGTGACAACACTGTTGAAACTTTTCCACAAAATTTTCCCGTTTTTTCTTGCTACATAGAGGGGTTTATCCCTAACTGGAGGAAGTTTGCCAAGATCACCCACAAGAATCATGGACCTACCACCAAAAGGAGAAGTTTTATTTTCTGGAAACACTTCTCGCAAATGTGAATCTATTTTCATAAATAAACTTGTCCCAACGATGCTCATTTCATCAATTAAAATATAACGAACATGCCTCGTTTATTCCTGTAAATTTGTTAGAGCTTGACCATTTAGTGAGTTCATATCTATAATAGGTATTTTCAAAGCAAAGTGTATTGTTTTTCCATGTATGTTAGAGTTAGAAATATCTAATTACTACTTGTCTATGGTTGTAATTCTCCATTTCAGGAGTTTGTTCCTACATAATAGGATGTAGTTAGAACTATATTCTTTCCTAGTTTAGTGTGTGGTTGAGAGAATCTCTCAACCACATTACTGTACGTCCAAGATAGATTTCCTATCTTGAGACTATTTTATGTATAAATATGTGTGTAATTTCTTTGATTCATAATATAGAATTTATATAGAGTTTGCACAGTGTGATATTTTGTCTTGGTATCAGAGCCATAAGGGCCTCGGCCTCGACCCCTCGTGGGATGAGGGAAATAGAAAATAGAGAGTTTTGTTTGTAGTTTATTTTTTAGTTGTCCATTGGTTGCTCAGTTCGAGTGTATGCTACCCGATCGCGCTGTTGATTCTGTTTTGTGGGGAAGGCTGGTGAAGGAACGCTACTACTCCTTCAATCAGCTCCAGCGATGCCAAGATCGGAGGACACTGCCAGATTCCAACGCCGGTAGGATTTTCCAAAGCTCATTGGCCAAGTACGTGAGGCGTTGAGCTTCAGGCTGAAATTGGCAGCCGATTGCTGTGATCGTTGAAGTGTTGTAGGAACTCTGTTGAGCCACTACCTGATGGAGCAGATCGAGCATTTTGACTGCCTACAATAGCAGATCGAAGGAATTTTGACCTTGTTGAAGTGTTTCTGCTGTTTGGAATTTGAGCAGAAAGGCCGTGAAGCTGAAGACTCCATTATGCAAGTTACATTGCGGATGAGTCGAGCCCAATCGGATGCCTACAATTTTGCATCTTTTTTCCAGTGAATATTTCTCATATCACTGTTTTTTGAATTTCAACGTTTCTTATGGAGCGATCTCGAGGATTGAGTGACTAAATTAACTTTTGTAACATTGCTTCCTGAAGAGTGTCTCCAAACTCTCTGGAACTGGAACTGGGACGAGGACGGAGGTGATAATTCTCATGCTTTCTCATCTGAATATTGCTGCAATTTGATGTTGCTGATCATTGGAGCATTCTGATCTCAGAAAGGGAGAGTGTTACAGTGAGCCCATTTTGTAACACCCAGTTAAATTTCGTTGCATTCATTGCCATTGAATGCAATCAGTGTGTCTGTTGGTGTGGTTGCTAGTGTGGACTGCCCTTCCTAGTGAGCAGAGCGGAGGATCGTGATATTTGTTGGAAGGATCGATCTGTGCGATGGAAGCATGAAGGCAGCGGTTGTTGAAGGTCTAGTGGACGCGCAGGAAAATATCCCAAGCGAGATCTCCACAGATCGGGTTCTGAGAGCAGTTGCAACACATCGGGTTGAGAAGAGCATGTTGTGTATGTGAAGGCCGAGAGCGATTTACGATGGCAGTCTGGTGGCCTGCCCATCTAGGCTGTTGTGCTGGGATGGCTAAAGTTCAACAGATCTCGCAATTATCATAGTCCTGCCAATCTTTCCGAGCAGGCCCCCCATTGTGTTCCAAAAACTAAAGACCTTTCAAAAATTTATAGTTTCCATGGTATATCGTCATATATCGTTTTTGCCACTGTTTTTTTTTAATGGATGGATCCCTAATATCGCCGATAGGAAATGTCAGAAAATGGATATTTTAATTGCACGAAATAGATGGGCAGCTCTGAAGGCCTTATAATGTTGGCAGCCCACTTAGTATGGATGGAGATCATACGTTATTTCGTCAAATGTGGAGATTTGCAGGGGTGCTGACGCAGATTTGCGGAAGATGAATGTGGAGAGCACTGTGAAAATGTTGATCGAGGAGAAGAGCCAAAGATTGGCGTGCTACGTGGTTGGGAGAAGTCTGTTGAAGGAGTTGATAGGTGGACGTGGTCCGAGCTGAGATCAATTACTGTGTTAGGCAGCCATGTGGAATCGCGAGCGCAAGAATCCTTATGAAATCTGTGGGCATTATCACAAATTCAAAGAGGGAGAAGTGTGCACAGTTTGTCAGCATCGATTGCAGGTATCAACGAGGCTATTCAATTCATGGAGGTTGTGCTTCATCCATATATGAAGATGAACTCCTTGGATTCCTTATTAAAATTCTGCTAATTTCAAAGTTGCTGGAATATTGAAAAGATTGGAAGAGGTAATGTGAATGAC
Source organism: Pinus albicaulis (assembly GCA_034641835.2). Classification (NCBI taxonomy): domain Eukaryota; kingdom Viridiplantae; phylum Streptophyta; class Pinopsida; order Pinales; family Pinaceae; genus Pinus; species Pinus albicaulis. The sequence goes on from CM076578.1 coordinate 430,794,288, forward strand.
GCTGCAGAACTCCTTGGAACCAAGATCGCAGAAAGTGTGGCTATATATCATTAAAAAGTATGGCGCGGGTGTTGGAGCTACTCTCCTTGCTGCATCTCACTCGATATATAGAGAGGGAGAAGTTTATGCTACTATCCAAACTTTTAATTCTCTGATGATGTTTTTAAATTTGTAATGTATTGATTAACTGTCATAACAATGAAACTGGTCGTAATTTAAGTGACATTGGTGTGACCGACTATTGTCACAATTCTTAGTGTGTGTTGGAACTGGTCATTCCAACACTAAACAAACTTGCAGGATATGATGAAGACATGACAGTTACATTAGAGATTCGAGGATGATCGAGTCCAATTGCAAGGATATTATCTTGAAAGTGGATCTTCGTTGTTGCAGATTGTTAGCGAGCTTGAGGAGGCATGCTTGAAAGCAGTTACCTTGCCTTGATACTATGAGCAGGGGAAGTGGCATTATGTTGCGATGCCAAGGGAATTGGATACTGAAACGCGACGGAGGATTGGACCATGGAGTCCTGGGTTACTGTTTTTTTTTAGAAGGGAAAATTGCTTCTCTTCGTGTGGCTGTGAGTGCCTATGTCTGGATCATTAGTGCTGGAATGCACTGCATTGAGTCCAATTGAAAAGTCGTCAATCTGGTTTCTTTATCAATGGACCCCTTAAAGGTATCGTTGGAATGGTTGCTCGTATGTTTGGGAAATAATCATCTTTGGGCAGAGAGGGAAATTAATGTGAAGAGTGTTTATTTAGTTTCTTGGAATCATGTTTAAAGATTATTGAGCCTTATTGAGCCTATCTAACTCAATATAGGTAAAGTTATTTTGTTAGAATTTGCAACTCTAACGAATGACAGGTTAAGCATGGAGTTCCAAGAAGTTATTTGACAAAGACAAGGATGCCCAGGATGTAGGAGAAGATGAGGTAATGAAGCAACAACAATGTTTATGGTGGACAACAAAGTATATGTTTGTTTGAGTTAGTGTGGATTTGTGGAATAGACTCCCTAGCATGTTATAAGCAAGTCTAGTTGGTTGTTGTAATGGTCATTATATGTACCCAGAAACTCTAAAATGTTTGAAGTATGAAATGTAAGCCTTGTAAAGGCATTTGAATGTTCGTGGTGATCTTAAAACCACTTTGTAATGGTTTATGGTCAGCCTGAAACCATCTTTTGTCACTGTAAAGTGATGGTTTGTCGTGAGCCAGAAACCACATATATATTGCCTTTGTGGCTGGTTGGTGGTGAGCCAGAAACCACATATAGAGCCTTTGTGGCTAAAAGCGCCTTTGTGGCCGCGTGTACACGAGAGCTTTGTGCTCACAGGAGCTTTGTGCTCGGTCGAGCAAGTGGACTGCAGTAACGCCTGGCTCATGGTCTCAGATATTGGTGTGTCTGAGCACAAGAGAGTCGACGCACTTTTCTATCTGACAGTTGCGTCGAAAGGCGCAATCAACGCAACTGTTAGCAATTGTTATTTGGACATGAATATTTGGCTTAGAAAGGTGTTGATCTCTCTTTGTTTTGGAGGTTCTGCACATGCAACTTGCCCGATGGTGGTGGATTTGTAGGTACATATATGCAGTGATAATGGTCGACAGAATCATGTATGCACAGGACATCCTATAGGACTAGCGGTTGCAGCGTTGGTACCCATGCATTCCGGTGGATGGCTGCTTTTTTGTATGGACGTCGACATATTCTTTGTTATGTTTGACCACAACCAGACTTTGTTAATCACTATCACGACAAGTAGTCATTAAGGGGGGGAGTTAGAAATATCTAATTACTACTTGTCTATGGTTGTAATTCTCCATTTGAGGAGTTTGTTCCTACATAATAGGATGTAGTTAGAACTATATTCTTTCCTAGTTTAGTGTGTGGTTGAGAGAATCTCTCAACCACATTACTATACGTCCAAGATAGATTTCCTATCTTGAGACTATTTTATGTATAAATATGTGTGTAATTTCTTTGATTCATAAAATAGAATTTATATAGAGTTTGCACAGTGTGATATTTTATCTATTAGAAGCAACTATACTAGTTGGAGAAAACAATATAATTGGAATTCCTTCACCCATTGTTGAACCTGAAAGAGAATGAAAAATACAATGAATAAGAGAATATTTTTCCCGTTCCAACAGTTCCTAGAATAATCATTAGAAAAGTACCATCTTCTGAATCATTTCTAACATGGCATAATAAAATTTCAAAAGCAGCATGTTGTTTCTATGATAAATATGAAGTAAAAAAAAAAAGTGTCCCAAGCCAAATTCATATTAATAACACTAGAAGAATTTTCATCTTCTATAAAATGGATTGCTTTTTGAATAATTTCATATGACAACAATGATTCTTGCAAATTATGGCGAATATCAAAATCCCTTCTACCAATATTCTGAATATTTGAAACCTCCACATTGTTAGGGGCAACTATTCGAGAAAAAATGTTCCACTCTTCCGAATCTCGATCAACATTTTCTTCATGTACAATGGGCTCAAAATCTTCTTCATTATTTTCATTTTGCAAAGTAGTTCGATCAACATGCCACACATTATATCTAAAATTCCTCCAATTCTCAATGACTATTTCTCTTGTGACCCCAATATCCAAAGTAATGTCTCGAAATGGCTTGTAAAACAACAACTTCGAGCAACAAAATGTTTCAAACTCTTTCGACTGTTCACCAGGAACATCATAAAAACGTGTCCAAACACAAAAAACAACAGGGACTTCTCGTACTTTCCAATGCTAACGTCTACGACCTGCATCAAAACTCCATAATCTTGTCATTTCAATCAGACACAAATGGGCCAAAAAATAGGGCCGTGTTTGATGCATTTCCACAAAAATGTTCCCACGGGAAATGTCATTAGAATGTAGTATAATCCTTTGGTAAAAAAATTTCCAAACTCTCAAAGGGAAGAATTTACGATGACATACCATAAGAGGAAAATTTAACAACATATGGCAACTTTCCTATTCTCCAATGTCATACTCAACAACTTTTTCAGCAAGGAACCTCCTATGTGCAGACAAGCTAGGAGCTTCACATCCACTGCTAGAAGAAACTCTTTTCAACATTTCATGATAACTTTCAGAACTTATTTTTCCTTTGAGGCATGTTTCATAATATATTTCAACACTACATGTCGAGAAACAATCGATTGAAAATCAACATTTTCTCACCACATTGTCAAAATATCTAGTTTGTGAACATTCAAACGATCATCATTCAGAGCTAGTTCATATATTTTTTCCCTTTCTCATCAACGTACAAAATTGACTTTGCACGAACCTCCCATGGAGAATTGTACAGGCACGAAAGTATTGACCCGTTTTTCCTCAAACACAAATCGACACTGCATTTGGTGTGTGTCTCCACTCGATTTACCAAATTATAATAATCTTATTGAACGCTGCAGGAAAAAATTAGTTGCATTTTTAAGAGGCACAGATCATCATCATTCACACCTCTAGGGATCATCACATTTCGATGATGAATGTCGCACATATTCCAAGTTGTGACATATTTTTCAAAATATTGCTTCGCTGCTTCAACACTTAAAGGATTCGACCAATCCATTCTCTCAACATTGGGAGCTCCAGGAAACCAAAGGAACCCGTGGATGTGTGTAGAGCCTCTATGCTTCCACTCATATATGAAAAAACACGCATGCAATAGATAAATACAAACAAAAAATAGAGGAAAAGTTTCTGTTGCAAATTTTCCACAACATAACATAAAGGTATGAGAACAAAATTGTACTAGAAATATTTGGCCCCAAGTTATTTCTGTAGAAACCTCACGAAAAATATTAAATATTTGGTGCATAGAATTAGCTACAATATGTGGATACTGAATAACATGAAACTTTTCTCGCATGCTCATTTTGACATACGGTTTAGATATTTGTAGGCATAAGACAATGCAAGTGAGGCCACTTTGTATCGAATGCAGTCAACATAAAAAACAATGTTGGACAACCCAACTGGTTGATCATGTCGGTGAGCTTAGAACAACACTTTGTCCAATATGCCTTCGTACCCCTAAGAGAGGAACAAAAATGTATTAAATTTTCATCCAATTTATTGATTGGAAAAACACGAAGTTGTTCATGTAATTCTTGAACAATGGAAGGTGAATTTTCATGAATACCCTTCTTAAAAAAAGTTCCAGTTTCGTGGCTACGATGTCACATAATCATATTCAAAAGAAAGAACCGAAATCTAGGATGGATTCCAAATATTTGATCATAATATCTAAGCATGTGCAAACCATATTCATGCATTTCAATGTTGCAAATATGTGGATGAAACCAATCCGCATCTCTAGTCGGGAACAAAGTGGAGAATGCCATGTCTATCAACCCTTCAGTAGTGTATTCGTTGATGATAGATATTCCAATATCTGGCCATTCTAAAGCATCATCATCTATTGAATCTATAGTTTCAAGAAATCTTCTTATTCAATCGACTTCCCTGCAATCATTCAACAAGTGCGATAGAAATGATGACAAATGGGACCACACATAATTATCACTATGTCTTTCTATGTCCTCATTAGCCCTACCTGGTTCATCTAGATTACTGTCGACATGTTGTAGCCTATTTGACACATGAGTTTGAACAATGTAAACTATGAAACGGGAACTATAAACTCAAAACGAGAACTCTAGCAAAAAAAGCTCCAAAAACATGAAAAGATAGTTTGAAAATGAAAAGTGTTGATGATGGAATAACCATATTTTTTTTTGGTTAAATTTTCAACATGTTTTAAAAATGGTTATGAAAACCAATTTTTTGTGTGCAAAAAACACCATGAAAATGAAAAGCGTTGATACTGAAATACCGTTTTTTTCTTTTCAGGATAGATTTTCAACATTTTGAAATAATGGCGTAAAAGAGAAAATATCGTGACTCTGAAAAACCTTTAAATTTCAAAAAAAAGAAAAAAAGAAAAAAAAAAACATTTACAAAAGAAAATAAAATAAAATAATGAAATTAAAAAAAGAAGTAAAAAATAATAATAAAAAGTAAATAAAAATATATTAGAAAAAAAGCATAAAATTAAAAAAGACAAAACAAATCAAATATATAAAGAAAAAAACCAAACATAAAAATGTAAAGAAAAAACAAAATTAACCTATAAAAACTAAAACTTAAATATAAAATTTTAAAATAAGTAAATAAATAATATAAAAAAATATTTTAAAAAACATAATTAAGGGAAAAAAAAAACATCTAAATAAATAATACATTAGAAAAACTCATTTAAAAATCACTAAAATAAAACTTTAAAATTTAAAAAAACTAAAAAAATAATAATAAAAATAAAAAACATTAAACAACTTTAAAAAAGCATTTAAAAAAACAATTATAGAAAATAGTTAAATAAATACAAAAAAAACATTAAAAAAATAAATTTAAAACATTTAAGAAAAAAAATTAATTCGCCTCCTCGGGCCCTTTGGCATTCTCAAGTCAATTCTGAGAATTGACTTGAGCTCGCCTAAGGGCCCGAGGGGTTTCCGCCCTATGCAGGAAGAGTTGTGCAGCTCTGCCTGCCTAGGGTGATGACCCCTCAGGCCACTCGACAGGCTGAAGCTGATTCTCAGAATCATCTTCAGGCCATTGGGTGGCCTGAGGGGCTTCCACTCAGGGCCGACGAAGTTGTGAAGCTCCGCCCGCCCATGGTGGCGACCCCTTGGGCCCTTTGGCGGGCTCAACCGACTCTGAGAATCGGCTTGAGCCTGCCTAGGGGCCTGAGGGGCCGATTTTATTATTATTATTATTATTTTTCATCCAAATATATTTGGTTTTTAATATTTTTCCAATTATATATTTTTTGTTTTCTTTTGCAATGTTTTTTTATAATGAAAGTTTTACTTTTTTTTCCAAGTTAAAAAAAAATAATAAAATCAATTTTTTGAGGTTATGATTTCTTTTATATTTTTAAATACTTGACAAAAAATTTATATTTTGCATATACATATAATTAAAAAAAAAGGTATTCTAGGGAATTTTAACTAAAAATAACATCTTAAATAAAATAAAATTATGGAAAATTTGAATAAAAAAATTGGAAAATTAACAAATATTATTATTTTTTTTATAAAAAATTGACGACATTCAAAAAATAAAATTTCAAAAAAATGATCCACATAAAATTTTAAGTAATTAAAAAAAATAAATATACAATTTTTAAAAATAATAAACCTCATAAACATTAAAAAAATTTAAAATTTAAAATACAATTAATATATAAAAAAACATTAAAACTAAAAGAATAATAAAAAAACATTGAAAAAATTAAATTAAAAAAAAAAATAATAGAAAAAACAATTTAAAAAACATATATAATAAATAAAATAAAATGAAATGAAATAAAAACATATATGTATATATTTATATTTAAATTATATAAAAAAATTATTAGAAAAAAAAAATGGCCCCTCGGGACACTTGGTGGGCAAAAGGCGATTCTAAGAATCACCTTCAACCCATCAAGTGGCATGAGGGGCCTCCACCCTTAGATGACGGAGCTGCATAGCATTTCCAGCCTAGGGTGGAGGCCCCTCGGGTTACCCGGTCGTGGGCTTCAGCCAAATGGGTGGCCCGAGGGGCCTCGAGCTCCGCTAGCATAGGGAAGAGGTCCCTTGGGCCACCCGACGGTCTTAAAGCCAATTATCAGCACGGATTCGCCAGCCCAGGGTGGAGGCCCATCGGGCCACCCGATGGGTTGAAAGCTGATTCTCATCACAAATGAGCCTCCACCCTAGGTTGACGGAGCTGTGTTGAGAATCGTCTTTCAGCCCGTTTGGTGACCCGAGGGACCTTTGTCCTGTGATGGCGAAGCTGTGACTCGACGGGCTAAAATTCGATTCTCAATACAGCTGTGCCAGCCCAGGGTGGAGGCCCATCGGGCCACTCGACGGGATTAAAGTTGATTCTTATCAAAACTGGGCCTCGACCCAGGGCTGGTGGAGTTGTGCTAAGAATCGACTTTAAGCCCGTCGGGTGACCCGAGGGACCTCCGACCCTATGCTGGTAGGGCTGTGATGCCAAGCCAAGGTGGAGGCCTATCAGGCCATCCGACGGACTAAAAGCCGATTCTCAGCATAGCTCCACCAGCCCAGGGTGGAGGCCCCTCGGGCCGCCTGACGGGCTGAAAGACGATTCTTAGAATCGGCTTTCAGCCCGCATGGTGGCCTTAGTGGCCAAACTTTTATTTATTTTTTAATAATACATACATACATATGCATATACATATATATTATTGTCTTTCATTTTAAATTTTTTTTTTTTTTTTTTTCAAAAAATTATTATTATTCTTTTATTTTTAATTTTTAATTTTTAATTTTTTTAATAAAAAATAATTGTATTTTTTATTTTTAAATTTTTTATGTTTATGCCTTTTATTTATTTTTAGATTCTATGTTTATTTTTCTATTTCTATTTTTTAATACTTTATTTTTTATGTAATTTTTTTTTTTTTTTTTAATGTCATCATTTTATATATAAATTTCATAAAATTTGTTATCTTTTCAATTTTCATATTTAAAATTTCCATAATTTTATTTTATTTAACATGTTATTTTTAGCGAAAATGTCCTAAAATACATATTTTTTTAATTATATGTATATACCGAATATATATTTTTTGTTGAGTTTTTAAAATTATTATTTTTTAGTGACAATTATTTGATGTCTATTGAAATATTAATTAACGATATATAAATATAAAAGAAATCATAACCTCAATATATTAATTTTATTATTATTTTTGAACTTTGGTAAAACAAATTAAAATTTTCATTATAAAAAGACATTGCAAAGGAAAACATAAAACAAAAAATTGGACAACTTGAAAAATGGTTAAATAATCAACATTAAAAAAAAATGTTTACTTAAGACATAAACAAGTTTGAAGTGTTAAAAATATGCCTTCAAAAAAATTGATGTTTTTCAAAATCGGCATGAAAATCACCAACATTTAAAAAAAAAAAATACACACTTCATACACTAGAAAATTTAAAGTGTCAAAAATAAGTCCTCTAAAAAAAGTGGTTGATGTTGCATCAACACTTTTCAAAATTAGCATGAAAATCACTAACATTTAGAAAAAATATTCTTACTTGATACATAAAAAAATTTAAAGTGTAAAAAATATACTTAAAAAAAGGTTTATTATGAAACAACACTTTCCAAAATCACATGATTTTTTGCTACCTTAAAAAAAAAGGTGTATTTTGAATCAATAATTTTCAAAATCAGATGATATTTTGCTACCTAAAAAAAGGTGTATTCTGAATCAACATTTTTCAAAATTAGATGATTTTTTTCTACTTCAAAAAAATGGGTATTCGTTTAAGTTCCCGTTTCAAAGTTTACATTGTTTTGGTCTTTCGGGAGTGCTGCAACTGAATCCATATCAATTTAAACATCCCTATAATACTTATCCATCTGGATCTCGTAAAGCAACACATCCATGACACATTGTCTCTTCACATAACATTCATAATATCTTGATTCAACACCATGTCTTCTCACAATAACAAAATCAAGTTGTTCTACACGTCGAGGAAGTTTATTTGCAATCGTAGATATATCTTGTGGAAAGCTTTTTATATGCCCGCTATACTTATATTGATCACCATGAGCATGCGACACTTGCATTGGATTCATCCTGTCTATTAGCATTTCCTCCACATGTGTCAAAGCTCTGAGAACTTCTAACTGCTCACCTAGATCCATGTTGATAACGTGATAAAAACGATGAGAGCCTTTCTCCCCCCTACACCTTTTACAAATGGGATGCTCATGCCATCTTACAACTTGTATACTAGGATAACATTCATTGCACACTTGGCACATTTGTACAACAGGCATATTATCAAGCATAAAACAAAATTTTCTATGTGCTTCAATCATGTCCCTGTTGAAATCAAAATGACCAGACTCGTTTCCCCCACCACCGACCATTCGAACCTAACGATGACACAAAATAACTGTTGCAGAAGGGACATGATGGACATCACTACTTTCCATAAGATGAGAAACATCCACTCTCCTTAATTCATTCGAAATGAGATCATTCTACGCACCAAAATATACAAACCATAATGTATAAACCAATAACACTGAGAACAAAAACTCAATTTTTCCAAAATACCAATTATTTCAAAATACGTAGAATATACATTTTGCTAGTTACTGCATTCGCCAACTAGCATTTGATGAACCAACACATATTCCCTTGCCTGCAAATATTGTTGACGCCCACAATTCAATTCAACATTGTTTTAAAAAACATATAATAATGTTTGAATAGAAGTATCCAAATTTTATAATAAAAAGCAAAAAGAATGTGAAGAGTAAAAAAAAAAGACAAATCACCTGCGCATTCATAAAAGCACAACTTTTCTCCCTCTCTGTGTGACGAACAAAATTGGTAGCAGAGTTGCATCAAGAGATAGTAGGTCGAACATCATCACCATGTTGTTCCAAATAGTCAACCATCCTAGCAAGCATGCTACTATCGACAAACAGATCATATCCAAGCACTTTTCCACACCCTTCATTTCCTGAACCTTGCATTATAGTAATTCCTCCATTGTTTCTAGTACGCCCACAATTCTCACTTATTTCATTGTGTTATTTGTATAGAAAATGCAACCAAACAACATAAAATGTGAGGGAAACCTCATAAAATTGCGAAAAAAAAAATTACATAAAGCAAGCAGCGAAATTCATATTTCAACAAACTCAATTTGCCATAAACCAAGAAAGGTTCCATACTCATGGTGTTCAACACCAACAACTTCACAAGGAAATTCAACTGCACATGCCACCACGCAAGGTTGTAATCCAACCGGGGATGTAATGGGTTCGGTCACCGAACATAACCGAACACCAACATACGGCCCAAAAACATTCTGCGACAACAAAGACAAGACAAAAGAAAACCATTGCAAAATAAATATTTTTCCATCCAAAACACCAACCAGAAAAAAAGGAAAGAGCTTGAACTATCTGTACTGCTCCATTAGAGACAGTACAAAATATTCGGGAGGACTGGAAAATTTTACTATATAGTTGCTACTTGGAACTCCCCAACCCACATTTGCAGTAGATTGTTCTAAATTTTTTAACATGCTAGGTGTTGGACATTGGGTTCAACGCTCCCCGTGTGTTTCGTGACATGGACTAACTGCCTCTCGTGGATCCTAACTTTGGCGATTGTAGCGGAGACTAATGCCTGCGTGTTTTGGTCTAACGACAATCGTGATTCCAACAAGTGGTATCAGAGTGACAGGTCTTGAGTTCGAAACTCACCCGGGGCTCATGTTGGGGGGGAGATTGTTGGACATTGGGTGCAACGCTCCTTGTGTGTTTCGCGACATGGACTAACCGCCTCTCGTGGATCCTAACTCTGGCAATTGTAGCAGAGACTAATGCCTATAGGTTTTGGTCTAACGACAATCGTGATTCCAACACTAGAAACCAGATCACTATCAACAATTAAACCAGAGCTGAAATTTTTTATATCAACATCAATCTCCTCATCTCGAAATGCTACATTTCTTCCATTTCCTTCAGATGACTTTTGGTTATTAGTTGTATCAACACTCTATAAGAGAACAAAAGATGAAAAAAAAAGTCAATTTTCAGAAAATTTATAAAGATGATTTAAAAAAAATCAACATTATGAAAGAAGAAATCAAACAAATTATCATTCCAAACCAAGTTTCACTACTGTGATACTCACGATTGTCCACCCCTCCATCTACACGATTTTTTGAAAATATTTTCCTTCATTGGTAAGCAACCATTTTGCGGGAATTTTGATCCAGGTGGATATCTGAGGCCACCCACCTATTCCATTTGGACCCGCACCATCAATTCTTGCAGCTTTTCACATTCAACACAACTTACTATATTTAACAAGTTTTCGGGTCTTGCACTCTTAGAGTCGTTTTGGAGCCTTAATGATCTAGGTGGATATTGGTGGCCACCCACATATTCCATTTGAACCCCCACCATTAGTTCTTTCAGTTTTTAAGTTGCAACACAACTTACTATTTTTAGCAGTTTTTTGGGTCTTAAACTTCCGGAGTCGTTTTGAGGCCCTAAACGATGTTTTTTGGGAAAACCAGGAGTAACATGGGTTAATGGACTGATTTTTCTCACACTGAAATTTGTAATCCTCGGATAGATATTTCTAACGAGGTATGATATGTGCCAAACAGAGATCGTATGCCGAAGTTACGTCCCTGAGAAGTTGAAACACCAATTTACCCAAACGGGGCCCATAGTTTTGGCGCTTCATCTCCTAGGGTTAGGTTTTTGGACATTTAGAGTTCTCCATTGTTTCTCAATAATAAATAAGCCCTTGAGCCTCATTGTAACATAGTTGATAGGTCTGTAGCCGCCACATCTCTTCTCAGGGATATGCTACCAGCACCCTAGCTATTTTTATTTTCATTATGTCTGTAAGCATATTTCAGTCATTTGATTTAAATACAATGAAGTATTGTTTCTGCTGCATCTCTGTGTTTATGTCTATTTCTATATTTTATTGCATTCCTGCATAAATCTGGATCAGTGGTATCAAAGCGGTCTGCTCTTTCTCTGTTTTTCTTTGTATGTCCCCAACGCGGTCAGGGTATAAGGAGTCAGGGCTCGATTTGGTTGAACCCTTGCAAGGTCAGCCTTGTAAACCCCGACGACCTCCGATGGTGGAAGAAAATAAAGATGAGGGAGCAGGAGATCCTATCAAAATATTGCTTGAGGAGGCCCTCGAGAAAAAAAGGAACACGATGATGGATAACTTTGCTCAGATCCTTCAACGACTGCCCACCTATGATGCATCTGCATTCAACAGCCACTCTGGAGGTGCAACTCCCTTCAAGGTACAGGTAAAATTTGACATTATTGTATTTGAAGGCTAGATAGATGCAGACGTCGTAGATAGATGGTTAAATTTGTTGGAAGGGTATTTCTCGGTCCATGATTTCTCCGATCGAGAAAATATTATTTTTTCACTCCTCAAAGCCGCTCCCCATGTCAAAGACTGGTGGGAAACCTATTGTGAGAAAAAGGACGAAGGGGAACCCTCTCTGTTCTTAGCCACACCCACTTGGAATTCGTTTCGAGATGGCATCAAGGAACAATATTACCCCATTGGGAGTTATGAGGACAAATACATCCATTGGAGCACGTTGCGGCAACAAAGGGATCAAGATGTGCATGAACTGACAAATTTGCTCCATACCCTGTGCACAAAGTTGGTTATTAGATATTCAGAGAGACACTTAGTGCTCAAGTAATGCAACTTTATGCAAAAACACATTTAGGAGGAAATGGAGTTCCTTGACATTACATCACTTGGCACGACATATCACTATGCCACCAAGATCAAGCAGAAATTTAAGTAGAAGAAGCGAGACTTTGGATCTGCGAATCCGAAGTCATGGAAAGGTGCCCTCGAACCGCAGAACAAGAAAGGCCAAAGCAGGTGACTCAGAACAACACCACAAATCCAAAGAAGGACACATGGAAGTGGTGTGAATTTCATAACAGCCTCAGTCATAGCACAAACGAGTGCCGAGCCAAATAGTCATTGGTGGCCGAACTAAAGGCACCCGAATCAAATGCATTTTCTGATCCTGAGTTAGAACTAGACAAAGGTAATGAAAAAGCGAAGCAAATCATTGATGCAGATCCTAGTGCCATTATTGCCACCAACAAGATCCAGAGGGAGGATCCCAAGGATCAAGAGGAGGGGGAGCGCCTCTTCCATTCACAAATGTGGGTGAAGGGTTCTCCACTGCAATTCCTTGTCGATAGCAGAAGCCAAAAGAACCTCATTTCAGCAGAGGTCCTGAAGCAGCTCAGCCTACCGACCATAGCTCACCTACATCCATATACCATCAGGTGGCTTCACCCAGGGAGAGATATCCGCATCCGCCAATAGTGACGCCTTCCGTACAACATCAAGCCATTCACAGATGAGGTATTATGTGATGTTGCTCCTCTTGATGTAGCTGATGTATTATTGGGCCAACCATACTTGTGGAGGCGACATGTTGTGTATGTTTCTAGGCCTCATGCTGTTATTTTTCATTTGGGAAATAACTTGTATAGGATATCGAAGGTAGTACTGCCTCCTGTCATCTCTTTGACTACTGCAAAACAACACAGTAAGATTGTTTCCCAAACTAGGAAAATTATTTTCCTTACAAATCGCTCACAGGGAAAGAAGAATATTGCGGCCACAACCTCAAAATAGGGCTCCCCTACACGACTACAGCGGATGGACAAAGTCATGGAGGAATATGAGGACATTTTCTCCTCACTCATAGAGATTCCTATACACTGTCAGGACAAGCACTCCATTGATATGACCCCCAACACACCACCGCCTGATGTTGCCATACCTCCTGCAACTGCACATACAAAATCCACACATGTACTGTCTGAGCCTGATAAATAAACCAAATTTATGAAGCGCATCCAACATGTCCGCCCGCAGGTCCATGACATCTTCAACAAATCTAATACCTAGTTCAAAAGAATTTTCCTCATCTCATGGAGGATCTCAATGCAATGGGGACCATTACTTCCTAAGGAGGGAGGAATGATCCAGGTGGATATCATTGGCCACCCACCTATTCCATTTGGACCCGCACCATCAATTCTTGCAGCTTTTCACATTCAGCACAACTTACTATTTTTAATAGGTTTTCGGGTCTTGCACTCCCGGAGCCATTTTGGGGCCTTAATGATCGAGGTGGATATTGGTGGCCACCCACATATTCCATTTGAACCCCCACCATGAATTCTTTTAGTTTTTAAGTTGCAGCACAACTTACTATTTTTAGCAGTTTTCGGGTCCTGAACTACCAGAGCTGTTTTGAGGCCCTAAACAACGTTTTTTGGGAACACCAGGAGCAACATGGGTCCATGGATCAATGTTACTCACACCAAAATTTTTACTCCTTGGATAGATCTTTCTAACGAGGTGTGATACGCGCCAAACGGAGATCGTATGCCGAAGTTATGTCCCTGGGAAGTTGAAACACCAATTTACCCAAACGGGGCCTATAGTTTTGGCACTTCATCTCCTATGGTTAGGTTTTTGGATGTTTAGAGTTATCCATTTTTTCTTAATAATAAATAGGCCCTCGAGCCTCATTGTAACACAATTGATAGGTCTATAGTCGCCACATCTCTTCTCAAAGATATGTTACCAACACCCTAGCTATTTTTATTTCCATTATGTCTGTAGGCATTTTTAGTCATTTGATTTAAATAAAATGAAGTATTGTTTCCGCTGCATCTCTATGTTTATGTCTATTTCTGTATTTTTTTGCATTCCTGCATAAATCCGGATCACATTTATAACTTCCTTGTTTTGTTGATACCATTGTCATTGATATTCATTTGTTCTTTGACGAGACACAAACAATAGAGGTATTTTCCCTACATTCCTTCTCATTCCCTTGCTTGAAATTTCTACAAGACACTACAACTCTTCTATTTCACATTCTTTTTTTCAACCCCAACATCGGTATACAAACCATAATGAACCCCCTATATTTTTCGAATTTGTAATATAAGAAAAGAACCAACACATCCTGCCAACATAAAAAATACAACGAGGAAAGTACAAAAGAAATGGTGAAAGGTGATCCAAATTTATTCAGGAACGAAACAGAATACACATATAACCATAAATACAAAGATGTAGTGGAAATAACACTTCATTTCATTAATATCAAAGAACTGAAATTTGCTTACAGACATAATGGAAATAAACTAGCTAGGGCACTGGTAGCTTATCTCTAAGAAGAGATGTGGCGGCTACAGGCCTCTAAAATCTATGTTACAATGAGGCTCAAAGGCCTATATATTATTTAGAAACAATGAAAAACCCTAAACATCCAAAAACCTAACCCTAGGAGATGAAACACGAGACTATGGGCCCCATCGAGGTAAATTGGTACATCAATTTTCTCGGGTTGTAACTTTGGCATACTATCTCCGTTTGACGCAAATGATACATCATTAGTAATATCTTTCCGAGGAATACAACTGATGATATGAAATATTGAGTTTGGAAGACTCATACTCACTAGAGGTTTCATGCCCAAAAAACGTCGTTTAGGGCCTCAAAACGGCTCCAGAAGTTCGAGACCCCAAAAAATTGCCAAAAATAGAAAAATATGCTACAATTAAGGAAACTAAAAAACTGAAAGAAAAAATGGTGGGGGTCCAAGTGGAATAGGCGGGTGGCCACTAATATCCACCTGGATCAAAAGGAATATATATATTAAAAATTCCGCAAACAAAAATTTTGGAAGGTTTTGTTTCCAAACACCAATTTCTGGAAGAAAAATGTTTTTTTGAAAAACAATATTTCCTTTCAATATCATGGAAAACACAATGATTTACGTAAATCACCAGGAACAAACTTATTTGAGGGTGATTGTAGAATACTGAAAAGTATGTCCAAAATAAGACATTTAATCTCAACATAAAAATCTATTGAGTATAACAACACAATTTCGAACATAAAGATATGGAATTGATAATTGAAAATATATGAGAAACTATGCATTTCCAAGAATTTCCAATATCAATTATGATAAAGTCTCAAGCACTATATAACGAGCCCCAAAGGTAGTGGTGGTATGTCTACAATAGAATCAACATTTGGAACAACCGAGAATACATTTCCATTTTCGATGTATTCATTGAAACCATCAACATATGCAACATAGAACCCTTTTCTTTCGAGCGTGGAGACACCATCATCAATTTCTGTTGTGAAAACCCGAGTCACCAAATCATATACATTGAAATGCGCTCCCATGGAACCCAAAAAAAGAAATTTCTCCTAGACAAAAAGAAAATTAAGGCACCCCTGACATTTATTGTTTATATCCATAGATATGTCTTCAATCAATATCCAACTAAACCCCCAATCATCTTCAAAATATTTGAGCCTTCCTTCATTGGAAGGTTTCCCATTTTCAGAATTATCTAATTCTTTCAATGCCCAAACAAACATTGCACCATTATTCACAAAACAAACAAATTGGTTCCTGTATTGCCATATAGCCATACATCGTATGTCTAAAATAGGTACAAATGTAAAACCCCAATTGTTGAGTTCTAGATCCACCCAATATATTGTGTACCCATATGTAGGATAATCATCATAATATTTGTCCAAATAAAACCAATTTTTTTTCCTCCATTGAAGATAGTCTCCTTCGGTGGTGGCACGCCACCATAATAAAGTATTGTTCTCCTCCAAACCATGTCATCACTGATACAAAGTAAAAAATGTGGATCCATCTCACTAGACACATGTCTCAGTACAACTCAAACATATTTTCATGGGATTGATTTCTAGAAAACAGAAAATAATCCTCGCTCCCCAAGAGGAAGATAACCAATCACTAGTAAAAAATGATGAAATTAATGAATAGGTGACTAAAAATGTTCGTCACCGCAATTATTTCAAGTAAATTACTACTAAATTTGAACAATTTTATGTGACCGAACTAAAAATGACTAACGTAAATGACTAATTTAGTCTTGGAATAAAATATACGACGAGATAATAAGTGACTAAACTAAAAGTGACTAACTTAAACGACTAATTTAGTCCAGAGATAAAATATATGACTAGATAATAAGTGACTAAAGTAAAAGCGACTAACTTAAATGACCAATTTAGTCTAGGATTAAAATATATGACTAGGTAATAAGTGACAAAATTAATAATGATTAATGTAAATGACTATTATAGTCCAAGAATTAAAATATGGCCAAATAACAAGTACAACAAGTATATGAATTAGTCATTTATGTCAATAATTTTTAATTTTGTCAGTCCATATATAACATAAAAAAACAGTTGCAGAGCATTTGATGAAAGACTCAGAAAAAATGCTATGGTGATGAGACATCCTTGTCAGTATTTTGGGAAATAATAAGTTTAATAAGCTTGAAACAACTCTTGGAGTCATGTTCAATGTGTGACCATAAACTTAGGGGTGTCAGAGTGGACATATTTTCTGAGATGGTCATACTATTGGCTTGAAAGGAGAGAATCACAATATATGACACTTCCAAAATCTTCTTTGAACGAGTATGGGTACATTTTTTAATCTCGTAGACCATTATATTAGATAGGGATACAAGGTTCCTTAGCACATTATAGCCTAGCCTCAAGAAATTATTGGACACTAATCTCACCAAGTCAACTAAATTATATCCCCAAACTAATGGCTAGACATAGGTCGTCAACAGGATGATAGTATCCACTAACCTAGGATGAGAGCCTTCTTTATTTGGAACACAAATGTAATAGAGATCTCCATAGCTCGATTGGTCACAGTCATTTTCAAGTGGGTATGGGTTTTCAACCATTGTGTCTAATTGACGTTTCCATGCCTCGTGTGAATACATAGACGAAATCCACATATGTGCAGTTTGAGGCTAATAAAGCAACCTATTTTATTGAATGCATCCAACACATCCGCCAATAGGTGCAAAAAATCCTGGATAAGTCCAATTCCAAGTATAATCAACAACATGATAAACATTGGGTTCCACACAAGTTTCAGGTGGACGACAAATTTTGGTTACATTTGCAGAAAGAACTCCTTACCGAAACCCATCAGCTCAGAACACTCTGATATGGGCCTTACACCATCAAAAAGGTTGTGTGAGACAATTATTTTGAGCTTAACATTACCCCATTCCTTGGAATTCAACTTGTGTTCAATGTGGACCTCATTCGACCATACTTTCCACCATTACTGAACACATTAGACATTGCAGAACAACTCACACCAACAAAGGTAAACCTAGACTGCATGGAACAAGCCATAAAGGATCGAATCATGGACACATAGATCAAGAACACTCGCCAACAGAAGATCCAACTGTATTATGTTTTCAAATATGGCCAAGTCTTGAAGCAAGGAAAGTGGCTCACTAGGGACCAAGTTCAACACAAGTTTTCCCATCTCATGGAGGCACTTAATACAATGGGGACCATTTCTTCCTAAGGGGGGAGGTCTAATCCAGGTGTATATTGGTGGCCACCCACCTATTCCACTTGGAACCCCACCATTGTTTCTTTTAGTTTCCTTAATTGTAGCAAAATTTACTATTTTTGGAAGTTTTTCAGGTCATGAAATTCCTAAGCCGTTTTGAGGCCCTAAACGATGTTTGTTTGTTTTTTTTTCCTGAAAAGAGTCAAACCAATAATGTTTGGTAGGGGTTTGAAGGAAAAAGTTGTAGTCATTTGATATATATTTATAACGAGGTATCGTACGTGTCAAACATGAATCATCTGCCAAAGTTATGACCCCAAGAAGTTGATGTACCAATTTACTCCAATGGGGCCCACAGACTTTTAGTGCTTCATCTCTTAGGGTTAGGTTTTTGGATGTTTACGGTTTTTTCATGATTTCTCAATAATAAATAGGCCTTCAAGACAGATTGTAACACAGTTCATGTTGAGAATGCAGCAAGATGATGGAGCTTGGTGAAATGAAGTCGCCTTCACCAAGTGGGCCCGCAGGGGAATTCTGGCGCAAAGTCTATTTTTAGACATATGGAGCATGGTTCGGGGATTCCAGTTTGAGATTCTTGGAGCATTGGTCATGTTGGTAAAAATAGATGAGACTCTATTTTTTAGGTCGAAGAGGTCGAAGGCTATTTTTAGACTGCCTCTTCTAAAAATAGGGAAGTCAAATATTATTTATATAATGTGTTGGACTCTAAACAACAGATGCCTCTTAGAACACTTCAGTTGGAAACTCTGATGTTGTAGCCTGCAAGCTGCAGTGAGGAAATCTTTCTTATAAGTGTAGGCTCTTGCATGGTTTGAAACTAGTTGGAGACTTAAGTGGCGAGTTATTGAATTAATAGTGGACAGGAACTAATTAGAGTTGTGTTCTGTTTATTTTAGTTTAACTAGTTGAGATTAGTTTAACTAGCTAATCAATTAGTTATGAGTGGAGTGAATTAAATATTATTTAATTCATTAATTGGTAACTCATTATTCAACTCAAGAACACATGGTTCCACTACGATGCATGATCGATTCAGTGGAGACCAGTGAAAGAGGTAGATGAAAGGGTGGAGTTAGCTATCAGTGGCAACATCAGTTGTGCATGAGATTTTCACCACACTTGGAGGATTTTTCCATGAAAATTACGCAGTGAAGCCAAGGATATTCGAACCTTGGATCTCTATATAGACAGGCCTGGATTGAGCAATAGAGGCAAGGCAAGTGGTGGTGAGTTTGAACCAGTAAAAGCTGTTCAAAGCAGAATTTCAGGTAATGGAAGTAACCTTCATGAAAATGTTTTAGTACTTGTGAGAGTATTATCTTGAGTTTGTTACTTGATTTCTCCATTATATGATACATATAGCTGGGGGTTTTCAGCTATAAGCTTTCCCCATACATGCTGCGTTCTATGTGTGTGAATTGATGTTCTGCCGCTTGTTTTATTTTCCGCATGTGATGATTAATGCGTAGAAGAGATTATGTGTTATGTATGAAGCTCAAATAGTATGTGACCAGGATAATATCGGTGAATAATTCAGCAAATTATTCAAATTTCTACATGGTATCAGAGCTATATTGATCATCAGATCTATTACGGTGATTACAAATTTATTTCGGTAGACAGAGTCTGTAAGCGGGCCAGGTAGCCTCGGGTTCATCTTTGCGGAAAGTGAAAGGTGCAGTAAATGCCCCTTGCGGTCAATCTACATTCTTTAGAAATAATAATTTTCTCACAGATCTAGAGCGTGAGCTTTGAGGTGGAAATTCGAATTTTGCAGCAGTTTTGCTTTCTTGGTGCCAATGTTGAAAATGTCTTTCAGTTTGCGACTCGAATATACTCTTGAAGGCAGTTCGAATTATGTTGCATGGAAGGATCGCATGGAAGCAGTATTAGAAGATAATGGTCTGAAGGAGTTCGTAGATACGGATGTCCAAAAGCCCACTGATCCTGCTGAAGTCGATGCATGGCAAAAGAGAATGGCGAAGTGTCGAAGGATCCTGTTGGAGGGCGTCAAGGATCATATTGTATCTAGCCTGCATGGAAAGGCTACTCCATATTTAATGTGGAAAGCTTTGACGGATCTATTCCAGAGTAAGAGTGACCAAAGGAAGCTGGCGCTCAAAGACAAGCTCGGGAACATCAAGATGGAGAAGGGCGACAGTATCGCTAAATACCTCACGAAGTTCACTCAATGCAGAGATGAACTGGGAAGTGTGGGAGTTACTGTCGATGAAGAGGATATGGTCGACCTGGCTCTCCTTGGTCTTCCGAAGGCTTGGCACTCATATCAAGATAGTGTCAATGGTCGGGAGAAGCTGCCGGGTTGGGAGCGCCTTTGGGCGGATCTCATGCAGGAGGAGATAAGGAGGACTACTCGAGATGGATCTTCATCAAAGGGAGCTGATGAAGAAAACTGCGCTTTGGTGTCCAAAGCAAAGAAGGGGAAGGGTAAGAAAACCTCTCATTCTGGTGCAAAGGGCAAGAAGCAGGATATGGCGAAAGTGAAGTGTTTTCACTGCCATGATCACGAACATTATGCTACCAATTGTCCAAAGAAGAAGAAAAACAAGCAAGCGGGAAGATCTGCAGATGGAGAAGCTTTGGCTTCACAGTTTGAGCTTGACTTTTCACTGATCGCATGCTTGGTTTCAAGTGTGATGGGATCGGTGTGGTTCTTGGACAGCGGTGTGTCATTTCATATGACGGGAGATCGAGATTTGTTCTCAGATCTGGAGGACAAATATTTGGGTGTGCACATCGAGATGGGCGATGATGGTAGATACAGTGCGACTGGTATCGGTACCATATCCTTTCAGAGGGAGTCTGGTAAACCATTTGTATTGAGGGATGTCATGCATGTGCCTGGATTGAAGAAGAACCTGATTTCAGTAGCGATGTTGGAGGATAAGGGGTATGATGTGGTCTTCAGTGAAGGAAAAGCCTTCCTGCGCAGTAAGACTACTGGAGAGACCCGGAAGATAGGGGTTCAAACTAAGAACCTTTATCAGTTGCAGGTAGATGGCTGCGCAGCTATGGCATGCAAGGCGGGAGAAGTGGTGAGCCGGGATGATGAGGGCGAACTGTGGCACTGGAGATTGGGCCACCTTCACCATGGAGCTTTGAAGATTCTGCAGCAGATTTCTACTGGGCTTCCTAGGGGCACTCTTGCGCAGTCAGATCAGTGCAAGGGGTGTACTTTAGGGAAGTATGTGAAAGCCACCTTTCACGAGAAGGATAGTCGCGCCACGACGATCCTTGAGAGAGTTCACACAGACGTGTGTGGTCCTTTCTCAGTTGCTTCGACAGCAAAGCACGGGTATTATGTGATCTTTGTTGATGATTTCTCTCGAAAGTGCTGGATCTTCTTCATGCAGAAGAAGAGCGATACATTCGCGAAGTTATGTGAGTTTAAAGCACTGGTCGAGAAGGAGTTGGGGAAGAAGGTGATTGCTCTAAGGAGTGATAACGGTGGTGAATTCATCTCGGTTGAATTCAAGGATTTCTGCAGCGCAGAAGGGATTCGGAGAGAGCTCATCGCACCCCATAACCCACAGCAGAACGGGGTGGCTGAGCGGAAGAACAGAACGATCGTGGGTGTTGCACGGACGATGTTGCATGATCAGGGCCTACCCCTTCACTTGTGGGCTGAGGCATGCAATACAGCAGTGTATGTGCAGAACCGTTGTCCTCACAAGGTTCTTGGCATGAGTACACCGGAGGAGGCTTATTCTGGCAAGAGGCCTGACATTTCCCATTTGTGGATCTTTGGCTCTCCTGTCTACATGCATGTGACGAAGGATGCAAGAAGGAAGCTGGATCCAACCACTGAGGTTGGAATATTTGTGGGGTACACTAATACACCTCACAACTATCGGGTGTATTTTTCAGATAGTCGCAAGACTGTTGTGCGACGGGATATCAAGTTTCAGGAGGAGAAAGCCATGCAGTGTTCGCTTGAGAAGGAGCTACACTTGCATGCAGATGAGGAGCTGTTAGTTCCTAAGGAGGAGCTTTCGGATGTGGATCAGCCACAAGAGGAAGTTCAGGAGGTGGAAGAAACCACCCATGCAGCGCCAACCATCAAAGAGAGCATGCGCACTATAGAAGCTGAGCGACTAGCTTGAGATGCAGAGAAGGTTGTAGGACCACCTACAGCACAGCGCAGACAGAGGCAGTCACCGGATCGGTACACTGGATACATGGCTCTTGTGAGTCAATGTGTTGTGACGGAGCCATCCTCTTTTTAGGAAGCTGTGGAGGAACCCGCATGGGTTGATGCCATGATCGAGGAATATGATTCGATCGTCAGGAACAGTGCATGGGAGATTGTCCCAAGACCGGTTGGGAAATTAGTGGTGGGTTCACGATGGATCTACAAAGTGAAGCAGGCGGCTGACGGGAGTGTGGAGAAGTACAAGGCGAGATTTGTCGCCCGTGGCTTTTCACAGATCGAGGGGATTGATTATGAGGAGACTTTTGCACCTGTCGCAAGGTACTCTTCCATACGGACAATCCTTGCTCTCTCAGCGCAGATGGGGTGGCACATTCATCAGATGGATGTGAAGACTGCGTTCCTCAATGGAGTTATTGAGGAGGAGGTGTACATAGAGCAGCCTGAAGGTTTTGAGATCTTCAGCAGTGAGTCGCATGTGTGCCGACTCAAGAGAGCACTGTACGGGCTGAAGCAAGCACCTCGTGCTTGGTACACTGGGATAGACAGCTACTTCACCGGGCTTGGATTCTCCAAGAGTGAGGCGGATCCAAACCTGTACCAGATTGTGGTGGAGGGGAAGCTGTTGATCATCGTACTGTATGTAGATGATCTGATTTTGACTGGCGATGAGCATTTGATACTTTCATGCAAGGAGGATCTTGCACGAGAGTTTGAGATGAAGGACTTGGGCATCCTTCATTATTTCCTGGGATTGGAGATTTGGCAGCGCAGCGGAGGACTGTTTGTTTCTCGGGGCAAGTATGCCCGGGAGATTCTGGAGAGGTTCAACATGCAAGGCTGCAAGCCTGTTGACACTCCTCTTCCTGGTGGTTGGAGGAAGGAGGATGCTGCTTCAGCGGAGGTAGTGGATGCCACTGTCTATCGACAGTTGGTGGGGTCGCTTATGTATCTGGTCAATACACGACCCGATATATGCTATGCAGTTAACCAGCTTTCGCAAGCTATGGTTAAGCCTACCAAGCTCTTTTTGAAGGCAGGCAAGCATGTATTGCGCTATATCAGAGGCACATCGGGATATGGTCTATGGTACAGACAGGAGGATCGGACTTAGTGACCGCCTGGCTGCAGTTGATATCATCACCTCGAGATTGTGTTCGTGGAGAATCGCTTATGATGCTTTCATATGTTTGGGAGGATCGGACTCAGGCAATACGATGAAGCGCTCACCGGGGAGCAAGTTGAATTCACGAGAGGCATGATAGGGATTGCGAGATACGTCATATCTTCCTGAGAGGGAGTGTTGAGAATACAACAAGATGATGGAGCTTGGTGAAATGAAGTCGCCTTCACCAAGTGGGCCCGCAGGCAAATTCTGGCGCAAAATCTATTTTTAGACTATGTCTATTTTTAGACATATGGAGCATGGTTCGGGGATTCCAGTTTGAGATTCTTGGAGCATTGGTCATGTTGGTAAAAATAGATGAGACTCTTTTTTTTAGGTCTAAGAGGTCGAAGGCTATTTTTAGACTGCCTCTCCTAAAAATAGGGAAGTCAAATATTATTTACCCTTAATAATATTTAGACTATAAACTTTAGTTTACTCTCTTGGAGCACTTCAGTTCGAGCTACAGAAGTGGCTCATGCAAGCACCCCGAGGAAAGAATCGCTTTTCTTATGAGATTATTGGAAGCTCATACATGGTTGACTTCAGTTAGGACTTCAGTGGCAGAAGTTTGGTGGAGTTGATGAGACAGTTGGTGGAGTTGTGTTCGGTTTAACTTAGTTGAACTAGTTGAGATTAGTTTAACTAGCTAATCAACTAGTAATGAGTGGAGTGAATTAAATATTATTTAATTCATTAATTGGTAACTCATTATTCAACTCAAGAACACATCAGTTCACTATAGTGCATGATCAGTTCAGTGGAGACCAGTGAAAGAGGTAGATGAAAGGGTGGAGTTAGCTATCAGTGGCGACATCAGTTGTGCATGAGATTTGCACCACTCTTGGAGGAATTTCCCATGATGATTGCGCTGTCAAGCCAAGGAGATTCGAACCTTGGATCTCTATATAGACAGGCCTGGATTGCGCAATAGAGGCAAGGCAATTGGCGGTGAGTTTTGAACCAGTAACCTGTTCAAAACTGAGCTAGATTGTGGGTAACTTCATGAGAAAGTACTGAGTACTTGTGAGGAGTATTGTACTGAGTTTGTTACTTGATTTCTCCATTATAATATACACAATAGCTGCGGGGTTTTCAGCTATAAGCTTTCCCCATACATACTGTGTTAATGTGTATGGTGATTTGATGTGTTATCGCTTGATTTTATTTCCGCATGTTTGATGATCTGAGTGGAAGAGATTATGTGTTGCATATAAATTCGAATTGTATGTGATCAGGATAGTCTCGGTGGATAATTAATTATTATTCAGCAAATTTCTACAGTTCAGAAGGCATGTAGCTGCTACATATCTTCTCAGAGATAAACTACCATCGCCTGAGCTAGTTTATTTCGATTCTGCATGTAAATTGCTTCCAGTACTTTGTTATTAATAAATTGAAGTTTTGTTTTCATTGTGTCTCTATGTTTTTGTTTAAATCTGTATTTCATTTCGTTCCTTCATAAATCTAGATAATGAGAGTGCCAGTCTAATTTATTGAGTTGAATTACAACATTTGTTTTACTTATCAATCTGTGTTGGTAAACTTAGAAGCACACCAAATTATATGGATCTTAGATTAAGCTAATGTAGGAAGTAGTTGTTTAGGTGAAGATCATATAAATTCATATTACAAATATACATTTATGAAAAGAAAACATTAAAATTCTGTTCTAGAAGCAAGAGTGAAATGAGTCTTTGTGGAGCATAGCCAACAATAAAGAGGCTCTAACTTAGATGCCTTGGTTGTCCTTCCCCATTATCCATATTCCAACAAGATCAATTCCACCATAAAACATAGCACAATTAAATTAAGAAAGCAGTAAAGACCAAATGCATAAACACAATTTCTAGTTCAATTCTTAATCCATAAGGAAGAGGATATAACTTAGATGCCTTGGTTGACCTTACCTACTTAAACCAATTACTGAAAGGAAATCATTTCATAAACATAAATGATCGTGGCATACAATGAATCTACTCAGAAAAAATATTCACAAGAAGTTTTAAAGGAAATGTTCAATAATCAAAGATATTCACAATTATGCACAAAAATACAGTACATTGTACTTAGCTTAGAATGGGGGCCCTCCACCTTTTCTTTGTACACTTGAATACTATCAGCTATAGTAGATTAGAAATCGCATCCCACAACAAGAACAACAAGAAATAAAAGGCAAGTTCTTCAAATTATATTCAGAAATAGAGAAGTCTCAATAATCATAATACATGTTCATAATTGTTGAATAGTTGTGCTTAAATAAGCCAAAAGTAAACTCAACTAAAATAGTTGTAACAACCTATAAGAGTCCTAATCCACCTAATAGAGTCAAAAACATCCTTTTTTTGCACAGAGTATGGGAAGATTCCACAAAATCATAAAACTCCCCCTTTATTTAGGGATTTCTGTGTGACTGGTCAAGTTTGACCAACGTTGACCATGCTTGTTCGAACTCATTTGTACTGTGACAATAGGAGTATGTCCATCCTTGGTTTCCATACTTCTCGAATATATCTTTAGTTTCCATACAAGTATCTTGCATATACGACTTCAATGGGGCCATTACGGGAAATTTTGTTCTAGTCAAAAATAATTTTAATACCCAATTTTTACTAAAAATTCCAAAAATTAAAAGACATAATTATTTTACCTTAAAATGAAAAAGAGGAAAAAATATGAAAAATATGACCATGTTATGGTGGTAAGGGGTGATAGATGGGTGGATTATGCATGGTGAAAAAGGATCAAAATTGAGGGCCAACAGACAACACATTGTGTAATTTATACATTTCCTACGATAAAAGTCTCCTTTGCTTTGACTATTCAATGGTATTTTCATGATCGAGTGAATTAAATATTTAACAATACCTCATCTAAGGAAGTAGGGTTTCCTCCTTATCCCAGTACTTATTTTAGTGTTAGAATATAGTTAGTATTAGTATTTATGTTAATTCATAGTTAATTATTCTTGCTACAATTCCATTATTTTCCTATGGTTTTAACTCCATTATTTTCCTTTTGCTACAATTTTGATAGTTCTTATGTTCCATTTCCACTGAATAATTATTTTTGGAACTCCAAGTTATACAATTTAGTAATTAGATTTGTAGTTAATCTATTTGCTAACTAATTTCATGTATATTTGTATGTTTATGGGAATTTCGGCTATTACTACAACTCACGTGTAACTTATTTTTGTTATGTTTTCAACACAATAAAAATTTAGTGATTGAGAGTTGCGTGAATCTAATATCTTATTGTTTTCACTTTATTCCTTAATTATTTGTTTTTTATCTATTACATCATAAGCATGTTCCACTGCATAAATGGTTACAACAATCAAGAATATTATTAAACTGCATAAGTCACCTAATGGTTATTGATGTTTTTACTTTCTTTTCAAAGTTTTTACTTTTATTAAAGTGGGATTTACGTTCCTGTAAGAGTGCTCTACTTCCCTACAAAGTGTGGTGTGTTTTAATTAGCGGTGACGTGTGAAATCATCTTAATATTTCCACTGTAACAACATTTAGAATACTACAACCTCGGGACACATAACATATTGCACTAGATAGTTCCAAACAAATCCCAAATTGAAAATTAAATGAGTAGAGTTTTAGTTGTCTTCCTAAGCAATTAGAAGGATAATTAAAAGGATTGTCACTTTCTTGAAAAAATGGTGAAGTAGCGTGCTTGGTGCTGCATGGGGTGGGGGTTTAGGCTCCCCTAGGGGATCAAGGGCTCACATGCACATATAGTCAACTGTTAGAAATTTTCATGAGCAGACTCAACTCAAAATAAAAAATGAGATATAGGACTTGGATGATGACATAATGGGGAAGTAAAAATGTTTTTATGATTATAAGGTTACAATAATGGTTGAAGCACGAGTGTTTGATGAGGGGCACACCCATAAGTGCCAAACCAATATATATGTATACCATTGATTTATTATATTGATGCATGAAATCTCTCATAGGAAATGATGTTAAGGAAAATATTTTGTTCATGTTGGATGATATTGTGCTTCAATTTAAGGATGTAAAGGGGATATTGGCACATATTAAAGCAACAAATTCTCTAGGACCATGACATAGTAGCCACAACCCTATGGAACTATTCCCCATTGAGGTCAATGCCTTAATTTCTTCTTCGTCTTGTACATGTCATTACACTACTATTTTTTCTTTCAGTACCACATATGATTGTTAGGGTAGTTGTCCATGATTTTATCAGTATTTTTGTTGTATACTGTGATAAGTAGCAAATGTTGGTTAAGATCTAATTGTTTTTGAAGTTGGTAATGCTTTAGATTGATGGTCACTAGTTCTACCAATGGGATGGTTTCTCTAGTGGAAGCCCATTAGAGTACTAGAACCAAAGCTATATGTAACTCTTTAATACAAATAGAAATTTTTTAGCTTAATTTTTTTTTTATATCCAAAAAAATATTATTTTGTTGTCCTTTTAACTTTGACTTTTGGCAACCACGAGCTTGATTCATCCCTAGGGTTAAAAAAAATCCCACCATTTAACCATAAAATTTCATCACTCACGATACCTTATACAAAAAAAAGTTGTTAACTAAAAGACTTCCTCATAATGTTATGCACATTCCATTTTGAAGTATGAACCTTAAATAGCTTTTTAATTGAGTACAAAACTGTTTTTATCTAGTTGGGTGACCAACAAATATCGTACAATGCAACATTAAATAATAAGCTGGATTTAATCATTTTAAATCTATGCAATCTAAGCAACAATTAATACCTTGTAGTGTAGAACTTTTGGAATCGTGTGTGATATGATTGAATAGCCTAACGTTTCGGGTGAACAATTCACCCATCTTCAGGGGGAGGAAGCTTAGTGTAAGATAGGAAGAGTGTAGACCTTGAAGGTATAAATAAGAAATATTCTAGCCATTAAAAATTCAACAAAGTTGAAAGAAATAAAAATTAGTCGTTAGAGAGAGATAAAATGATTAAAAATAAATAAATAATTATTATTAGTAAAACTACTTCAATAAATTAAAATTGAATAATTAGAGAGGGATTATAAAATGATTAAAAATAATTAAATATATTTAAAATATAATTAATTAATTAATATTATTAAAACTATTTCAATAAATTAAAATTGAATAATTTGAATTATCTGTTAAGGAAAAATATAGATAAATTTAATTTAATTTAATTTTAATTTAATTTAAATAATAGTTTAAATTAATTTGTTAATATTAATTTAAATAAGTACATTTTTTTTTGTAACTAGAGGAATCGGCAACGGCGGAGGTATCGTACTCGTGTAACACAGGGTCGAATCCCCCCGGCTACCACTATATACTCTAGGGGAGAACGCAAAGGCTTGCACGCACGCCTCCCGGGTGATCGACCGAGGTCAGGGATTGAACACGTGATTTAAATAAGTACATTATTTAAGAGATAAATTCATAAATAGGATTAAATTTTAATAATAAAATATAGGAATGATAAGATTAAAAAGTAAATGTTAGGGCGAAGATAGAGAAATTTATAATTTATAATTTGTATTCGGTGATTTAAATAATCAAATTAGGAACTGGAAATAGAAGTAATGCCCGATTAATAGGACTATAAAATATATGATCAAAATTTAAAAAGAGTGGAGTGGGGGTGGAGGAGAAGATTAAGCCTGGTTAAGATGGGTTAGAACTAGGAATGGAGGAAGGGTGTTTAGAAGATAGGAATTGGACCGTTGGTTTCCAGGATTGACTGAATTTATAACCATCATCACGGTTAAAGTTGTTAGGATGCTTTCAATTTCAAGGGCTTCTTGAATGACCCGGGTGGAATGAAAGGGAGCAGGGGCAAGGATTTTGGATTTATCAAAACAAATAAGGTGTTTGGAAGAATGAGAGTGCTCAGAAATGACAGATTTTGCAATCTGGTTGTGATTAGTGTCAGTCATATTTTCTTTCAACTGCATTTTGAAGGAATGACCAGTTTGACCTATGCAAGATTTACCACAAGAGAAGGGGATCTCATAGACTCTGGATCCTAACATAGGATCAATATTATCCTCGACTGATTTGAAGAGTTGGTTGAGGGTTATTTTGGGCTTGAAGAAGGTTTTAATTTTCTTTCTAGAAAGGATTCTGGAAAGATGATTGGTAACTCCTTGAATGTAAGGAAGGGTTACCTTGGCTAAGGAAGGGGAGATGGGATTGTTATAAGGCTCGGGATGGATGCAAGAAAGGAATGTCTTATTAATTTGGGAGGAAGAGTATCCATTAGATTTAAGAGCTCTGGTGAGATGGGATTTTTCTTTAGGAAAGGATTGGGAGGAGGAGATTTGAATGGCTCAGGAGACAAGGATTTTGATAACCGCTGAATTTTGAGCAGGATGATGGTGGGAGCTTACATGAAGGTACCTGTCCATATGGGTCTTTTCCCGGTATACCTAGTGGGATAGGAATCCATTAGAGAGGCGAGAGACAAGGAAATCAAGGAAAGGAAGGAAATGGTTCTCTTTGAGTTTGATAGTGAACTGGATGTGGGGAGAGATGCTATTGAGATGAGAGAGGATTTTACAGAGAGTAGGAATACCATGGGACCAGATGACAAAGGTGTCATCTACGAAACGCTTCAAAAATTTTGGCTTGAGGTGGAAGGTTTCAAGGGCTTTGGTTTCGAAGTATTCCATGAAAATGTTCGCAAGTATAGGGGAAAGAGATGAGCCCATGGTTGTGCCCTCATTTTGTTCATAACAAACCCCATCATAGGTGAAGAAGGTGGTAGAAAGACACAGATTAATAAGGTTAAGAGTTTTATAATCAACAAGCTTGGAAATGAGGTCAATGGCTTCAAGGATAGGTGTCTTGGTAAATAATGAGATGGAATCAAAGCTAACCATGATGTCATTTTTATCAAGCTTAAGGGTTTTGACGTGATTAATGAAATTCGCAGAGACTTTGATGAAGGATGTAGAATGACCTGAATAAGGGCTAAGATTTTTGGCAAGGTATTTGGAAAGGGCATGGGTGGGGCTTCCTATAGCACTGACGATAGGTCTGAGGGGGGTATGAGGTTTATGAACATTAAAGGAATTTTGAGGTCTAAAATGGGCCTCCTAAGGAAATTATAAGATAATAGTGGAAATAATAAAATAATATTAGATTACATCATCAAATTTCAAATAGAAGAAAATAAAATAAAATTTTTAACTCGTATTTTCAACCTATCTCTATGGGTTTACTCAAATTTTGAGCGACAACACTCATTGGATGCATAATTTGTTTCCTCATCCAAGGAGTACCCATGTTGCATACTTTCAATGGACCCTACTACACAAAAAAAAATAAATACATGAAAAACATGATTGCAATCACATTTTTTCATGTATTTCTCATTTTTTTATAGTAGGGTCTATCGAAAGTATGCAACATGGGTACTCCTTGGGTGAAGAATTAGATTTTTCATCCAACGAGTAATCTCACTCGAAATTTGAGTAAAACCTTAGGGAGATAAGTTGCAAATACAAGTTCAATTTTTATTTTATTTTATTATTTTATTATTTTTGAATATTTCTACTTTTTAATCCAAAAAATGGTGAATCATCCCTTTTTGGCACATTTTCTTGTTGCAGGTTGTGGAAAGGTTCAAGTTTCTTTTTCTGAAAGAAGAAGAGGTGTAGCTTTGAACAGAAATGGCCCAATTATTTTCACAGCAAAATGTACATTTCCAACATGTAAAAACTAAAATATCTCCAACTTCAATAAACTGCTCAGAAACAAAACTTTCCCAACCACTTCTGAAAATTTCCCACATCTTTGCATATCACAGGTTCACCTGCCACAATTTCCCACTTGGGCCCTGTAGTATTGCATCTTCACACGCCCCACATTGCATTCTCTCCAAATACTCAGTGGGGACCTCCTGGAATAAACAAAATGCATTGGAAGAATAGCTATTTCCATCAAGAATTTATCCAATTCTAATTCTAATTCTAATTCTCAAGAATAAACAAAAATTCTAATTCTAATTGCATATTTCCATCAAGAATAAACAAAATTCTAATTCCCAATTTCTATGGTTGGAGTTCATTAAATTTTAGTGTACACACGTCCTAAAATTAATTTTGGTGCCTTAACCGAAAATCGGTGCTAATGTACGTATAACCGCATCGTTGTGTTTTAGTTATTGTGCACCGGTGCATTTTAGTTACTACGCACCGGTGTCGTGTTACCAATGGAGGCACCGGTGCAGTGCTATTAATTGATGCATCGGTGACAAATAACCGCAAATAAATAAAGCGCAACTCTATTTCTTTAAGTGAGAAAAAGAGGTAAATTGAAAAATGGGCTGAAAAATATTTTCAAAAATCAAATTTCATAAAACAATTCTTTAAATACTAAACACTTTTCTTTATTTCACTATTTTTGCAAAAATTTGCAGCCAGAGATTTGCAGGAGACATGCCTGGAGCAAGAGAGCATGAGAGCACTGTGGAGCAGCAAAATATGTTCGAACAGAAGTATTCGGACAATCAAAATTCCAAACCTTTGGTGATTCAAACCCTGTAGCATAGAATTTCAAACGATTTCTTGATTAAATTTGATTATTTTTTTTACTTTTTTCTGCAATTTTTTAACGAAGTAACAAAAAAATTTTAATTTGTTTTTCATTTACAAAAAAAAAAAAAAAAACATTTTTACCATAAATCCTTCATTCTTTTTGTTACTGCCCTTTTTTCTCCCCATTTCTGTGATTTCAAAATTAGGGCTTTTCATTTTATATTGACATCCAACCCACAGGACAACTTGCATAGTCGGATCCCAATCCATGTTGTCCCTTGCATGAATTATATATATATATATATATATATATATATATATATATATATATATATATATATATATATATATATATATATATATATATATGCCTGCGCTGCTTGACTAGGTGTGCGCCATTGCCTCCAATTTTACACTTGAAAGTAATATTAATAAAAAATTAATTTTTTTTTTTTTTAAAAAATCTATCCTTGTAAAATGGGGCACACAATGCTGGGTTACAGGCACCGCAGGTAATGTGTTATTTCATGATGGTGCATCGAGAACGTGTTGTTTCGCAAAAAATTGTTTTATTGTGTTAATCGGTGCACTATGTAACATATAACGCACCGCATCGGGTCTCCTAATCAATAGAGAGCACCATATGGTGGTCCCTTGTTTGCGCGGGGCGTTTATGCTACAAAAACTAACACTGGATGATTTTTAAAATTTTCTCTGTGTTAATCGGTGCGGTGGTTAAAATGTAATGCACTGGTGCTCCTTGTTGACATAGAGCACCGTACGGTCTATTATACTATTTTTGCGGTGCGTTTATAAGACCCCCAAGCACTGATGTTGGTGCGTACACCATGAATAGCGCACCGGTTTCTTGAGATTTTTTTTTTACCTGAAAAGTTGAAATTTATTTATAAATATATTGATGAATGATATGGTACAAGTTTCATATTTATAAAGAAATGGCTAACAAGAGATCAAGTAACAAAAATACTGATAACACATCAAGAATAGCAAAAAAGGCAAGTTCTTTGTAAATTTTTTACAAAAAATATCATTTTTGAACTATATGTAAGTTTAACTAATATGTATTGTTTACTGTGTATCATGCAGAGCCACAAAATGATGAAGCTTGATAAGATTATTTCAGATCTAGGACCAAAAGAGCGTAAAATCTTGATGGAAAAATTACAAAAGGATGAATCAGGGGAATGAAAAAATACTATCGATCCAATATGAGTTTCTTTTTTTAATTTTCATTAAAAAAATACTTAAAATTATTAGATAACATGTGTCAAACAATCTATTAACTCATATGTGTTTAATTTTCTACGGGGACCAACAACTCAGAAAAAGAATTTTGTTCTAAGAAAAGAAAAAAAATAGAACATGCAAATGAAAAGAATTGCTCCTTAGCTCATATGGCGTGGTGTTGGAAGTTAACGAAAAGGGGAAAAATTTTTACAAAAGTTTGAGGGATCTAGTGGAACGAATGTATATATGTTATTTCCACTTACAATACAAAAATCAATCCAATGATTCCAAGAACAAAATTTTATCTAAACTGTAGAAATTATATGCACTAAGCATGCATATGTCCAAGATCTACCTGATCTCACTCTATTTAACTTTATGCAAGATACTGAATCTATTCCACTTGTTAATATTTTGCAGAAAAAATAATTTCACACACATGTGAAGCATAAACAAAAATATTCAATCGCACATAACACAGTTTTTAACCGGGAAAGCATGAAGCTAAAAACCCCAACTATATATTATGTAACATGAAGATCGTATGACAATCTCATACAAGCATACAAAGCTTATCACAAGCCCTCAGTACAGTATAATCGTCATACACTAATCAGGCCTAATCTTGCAAATCCATGCATCGATATATGCCACTTGCTAGCTTGCCTCCACTGTGCAATCTCTACTGAAGAATAGTACTGAATGAATTCAAATTACTCCATCCTTGACTGCGCAATCCTCATTGGAATCTCCAATGAGTGTGTGATGCAATCAATGCATCACTATAGTCACAACAGATAGTCTATCTTGCCCTTTCACCTATCTCTCCATTGGTCTCCACTAAAACTGCCATGCACTGTAGTTAACTGTTGTCTTGTTCAGTTGATTAATGAGTTATTATTTGTGAATCAATTAACTAATTAATTCACTCCACTCTCACTAGTGTATCAATCAGTTAGACTAGATACAACTAGCTCAATTGAGTCTAACTGAGTTAAACTAAATACAACTCCATAACTACTTCTTCCAACTATGTCATAACTCTGCCACTTGAGTTCTAACTGATTCCTCCATGCATTAGCTCCAGTAAACCCTTGGGAATTGTGTAATTCCCTCAGTCCACTGATGTGCCACATCTGTGCACTGAAACAAAGTGCTCCAAGAGAATAAGTTGTTGTTTAGTGTCTAATTATTATTAAGAGCTAATAATAATCGACATGCATCTATTTTTAGATCAACGATCTATAAATAGACTTCGCCCAATATTCTAAAAATAGAATTTCATCTATTTTTCCAACTTGATCAACCATCCACAAATAGCATCCCGCAACTTCTGAAATATGATCACCATGTCTAAAAATAGACTTGCGCCAAAAATAGCCTGCGGGCCCACTTAGTGAAGGCGACTCTTTTCACTAAGCTCATCATCTTGTTGAATCTAAACACTCCCTCTCAACAAGATAGGGATTATCCTTCACCCCGATCCTGCCTCTATGGTATTCGAATTTTCTCCTAGTGAGTGCATTCGTCAGAATATCTGCATCCTGATCCTTTGTGGGAATGTACTGAAGCAACATGATCTTCTGTTGTACACAATCTCTGATATGATGATACCAGATATCAATATGTTTAGATCTATCATGAAACACAGGATTAACCGAGAGTTTAATGCAACTATGATTATCACAATGAATCACTGTGGGATCTAAATGTGAACCGAACAAACCAACCAAAATCTTCCTCATGCAGATAGCCTCACATGCAGCGAAACTTGCTGCCATGTATTATACTTCCGCTGAACTGAGTGCCACAGAACTTTGTTTCCTGCTATACCAAGAAACTGCCGTAGATCCGATACTGAAAATCCCTCCTGATGTGCTCTTTCTATCTATTGGGCTTCCTGCCCAATCTGCATCCGTGAAGCCATGCAACTTCACCTCATCCGTATGTATGTACCATAAACCATACTCAGATGTGCCCCTGAGATATCTCAAGACATGCTTTCCTTCCTTTCAAAAGAGCTTGGTAGGCTTAACCATCGCTTGTGAAAGTTGGTTCACCGCATAGCATATGTCTGGTCTTGTATTGACTAAATACATGAGCTAACAGTGGCATCCACTACCTCTGCCGATGTAGCATCCTCTTTCTTCGGATTTCCTGGAAGAGGAGTATCGATAGGCTTGCAGCCTTGCATGTGAAACTTCTCCAGTATCTCCCGAGCATACTTTCCTTGAGACACAAGCAATTCACCTTCCCGCTGCCATATTTCCAATCCAAGGAAATAATGAAGGAGGCCTAAATCCTTCATCTCAAACTCCTTTGCAAGATCAACCTTGCATGAGTGTATCAACTGCTTATCACCTGTTAGTATCAAATCATAAACATAAAGTACAATGATCAAAATCTTACCCTCAACCAAAATCTGGTACAGGTTTGCATCCGCCTCACTCTTGGTGAAGCCAAGTCCAGTGAAATAGTTGTCGATCCAAGTGTACCAAGCACGGGGTGCTTGTTTCAGTCCATAGAGGGCTCTTTTGAGCCTGCACACATGCAACTCGCTACTGAAGATCTCAAATCCTTCAGGCTGCTCAATGTACACCTCTTCCTCAATGATCCCATTAAGGAATGCAGTCTTCACATCCATTTGATGAATGTGCCAACCCATCTGCGCTGAGAAAGCAAGGATGGTTCGTATGGAATAATACCGTGCGATAGGTGCAAAGGTTTCTTCATAGTCAATCCCCTCAATCTGTGAGAAGCCCCGGGCAAAAAATCTTTCCTTATACTTCTCGACACTCCCATCAGCAGCTTGCTTTACCTTGTAGATCCATCTTGATCCTACAACTGATTTTCCCACCGGCCTTGGAAAAATCTCCCAAGCACTGTTTCTGACAATGGAGTCATACTCCTCCACCATGGAATCTACCCATGTGGGCTCCTGCGCTGCTTCTTCAAAAGAATATGGCTATGTCACAATACACTTGCTCATAAGAGCCATGTATCTAGTATATTGGTCAGGTGACTGTCTTTGTCTGCGCTGCGATGTAGGGACTCCTACATTCTTTGCCGCATCAAACTTCAGTCTCTCAGCTTCTGTGGTATGCTTCCTGCCTTGTCTGATGTTTGGTTCTGCATGATTGGACTCCTCCACTCCATGAATCTCCTCCTGTGGCTGATCCACATCCAGAGGCTCATATTTGGGAACAAGAAGTTCCTCCTCCGCGTGCAAGTGTAGCTCCCTCTCAAGTGACAACTTCATGGCTTTCACCTCATTGAATTTTATATCCCGTCGCATAATAGTCATCCGACTATTTAGAAAATACACACGATAGTTATGGGGTGTTTCTGTGTACCCCAAAAATATCCCAACTTCTGCAGTCAGCTCCAACTTCTTCCCGGAATCCTTCGTCACATGAATGTAAACAGGTAAGCCAAAAATATTCAAATGAGAAATATCAGGCTTCTTACCAGTAAAAGATTCCTCGGGTGTACTCATGCCAAGTACTCTATGAGAACAACATTTTTGCACATAAACCGCAGTGTTGCATGCTTCCGCCCACAAGTGCATCGGTAGGCCCTGGTCATGCAACATCGCTCGTGCAACACCCACGATCGTTCTGTTCTTTCTCTCCGCGACCCAATTATGTTGTGGGTTATGAGGTGCTATGAGTTCTCTTCGAATTCCTTCTTTGATACAGAAGTCTTTCAATTCGCCCGAGATGTATTCACCACCATTATCGCTACTTAGAAATTTCACCTGCTTCCCCGACTCCTTCTCCACCAATGCCTTGAACTCACAGAACTTTGAGAATGTTTCACTCTTCTTCTGCATGAAGAAGATCCAGCATCTACGAGAAAATTCATAAACAAATATCACATAATACCTGTGTTTCACTATTGAAGCAACCAATAATGATCGACACACGTCTATGTGAATTCTCTCCAAGATCACCGAAGCATGGTTCTCCTTCTCATGAAAGGTGGTCTTCACAAACTTACACATTGTACAACATTTGCACTGATCTGACTGCGTAAGAGGACCCTTGGGAAGTCTAATAGAAATTTTCTGCAAAATTTTCAAAGTGCCATGGTGAAGATGGCCCAATCTCCTATGCCATAACTCTCCCTCATCCCGACTCACCACTTCTTCTGCTTTGCCCACCATTGCAGTGCAGCCATCTACCTCTAGCTTGTAGAGATTCTTAATTCGAACCCCTATCTTCTTATTTTGACCCGTTGTTTTATGTCTAAGGAAAGCTTTTCCCTCATTGAAAACAACATCATAACCTCTGTCTTCTAGCATTGTGACTGAGACCAAGTTCTTCTTCAGACCTGGAACATGCATGACATTCTTCAACAAGAATGGATTACCCAACTCCCTCTCAAAGGTAATGGTCCCAATGCCTGTTGCACTGTACCGACCATCATCGTCCATCTCTATATTCATCTAGAGGTCCTTCTCCTCCAAGTCACTAAACAACTCTTTGTCTCCCATCATATGGAAAGATGCACCATTGTCAAGATACCACACCAATCCCATGCAGCTTGAAACCAAGCATGCGATCAAGGAAAAATCCAGCTCAAATAGCGAGGCTAAGGCCTCTCCAGCTACAGATCTAGTATCTTGCTTATTCTTCTTCTTCTGTGGATAGTTAGTGGCGAAATGTCCATGCTCGTGACAGTGAAAACACTTCACTTTGGACAAATCCTGCTTCTTGCCTTTCGCACCGGATTTAGAAGGATTTTTCTTCCCCTTCCCTTTCCTTGCTTTTTCAACCAAGGAAAAATTCTCTTCATCTTCATTCTTCGATGAAGATCCATCCCTGGTACCCTGCCTTATCTCCTCCTGCACAAGATCCAACCAAAGTCGCTCCCATCCTGGCAGTTTCTCTCGTCCATTGACAGAGTCTTCGTAGCTATGCCAACTCTTTGTAAGCCCAAGGAGAGCCAATCTCACCAAGTATTCTTCATAAACAGTAACCCCCACACTTCCCAGCTTATCCTTGCAGTGGACAAACTTCGTGAGGTATTTTGGAATACTGTCGCCTTTCTCCATTTTTATTTTTCTGAGCTTGTCTTTAAGCGCCAACTTCCTCTGGTCACTTCTAATTTGGAGCAAGTCTGTCAAAGCCTTCCACATTAAGAATGGAGTGGATTTCCCATGAAGGCTGGACACAATGTGGTCCTTCACAACTTCCAACAGAATCCTCCTCGTATTTGTAGTCTTCTTTTGCCATGCATCAAGTAATGCAGCATCGCTAGATCCCGACTTAGGAACATCGCTATCGATGAACTCCTTCAGCCCATTATCCTCCAGCACCGCCTCCATCCTGTCCTACCAGGCTATGTAATTCGAGCTCCCATCAAGGGCATGCTCCAATCTCAACCCATTGAAATACATGTCAATGTATACTCGATTTCTGCACCAAGAATCTTCTGTAGCAAATTCGAATTGTCCACCAGCACAAACTCACTTCACAATTGCAATCTCAAATCAACAACGCTCTGATACCATGTAGAAATTATATGCACTAAGCATGCATATGTCCAAGATCCACCTGATCTCACTCTATTTAACTTTATGCAAGATACTGAATCTATTCCACTTGTTAATCTTTTGCGGAAAAAATAATTGCACGCACATGTGAAGCATAAACAAAAATATTCAATCACACATAACACAGTTTTTAACCGGGAAAGCCTGAAGCTGAAAACCCCAAATATATATTATGTAACATGGAGATCATATGACAATCTCATACAAGCATACAGAGCCTATCACAAGCCCTCAGTACAGTACAATCGTCATACACTAATCAGGCCTAATCTTGCAAATCCATGCACCGATCTATGCCACCTGCTAGCCTGCCTCCATTGCGCAATCTCTGCTAAAGAATGGCACTGAATGAATTTGAATTACTTCATCCTTGACTGCGCAATCCTCATTGGAATCTCCACTGAGTGTGTGATGCAATCAATGCATCACTATAGTCACAACAGATATTCAATCTTGCCCTTTCATCTATCTCTCCACTGGTCTCTGCTGAAACTGCCATGCACTGTAGTTAACTGTTGTCTTGTTTAGTTGATTAATGAGTTATTATTTGTGAATTAATTAACTAATTAATTCACTCCACTCTCACTAGTGTATCAATCAGTTAGACTAGATACAACTAGCTCAACTGAGTCTAACGGAGTTAAACTAAATACAACTCCATAACTACTTCTTCCAACTGTGTCATAACTCTGCCACTTGAGTTCTAATTGAGTCCTCCATGCAATAGCTCCAGTAAACCCTTATGAATAGCGCAATTCCTTCTATCATTTTTTGTGCCACATCTGTGCACTGAACTAAAGTGCTCCAAGAGAATAAGTTGTTGTTTAGAGTTTGATTAATATTGAGAGCTAATAATAATCGACATGAATCTATTTTTAGATTGACGATCTATAAATAGACTTCGCCCAATATTCTAAAAATAGAATTTCATCTATTTTTCCAACTTGATCAACCATCCACAAATAGCATCGTGCAACTTCTGAAATATGATCATCATGTCTAAAAATAGACATAGTCTAAAAATAGACTTGCGCCAAAATAGCCTGTGGGCCCACTTAGTGAAGGCAAATATTTTCACTAAGCTCATCATCTTGTTGAATCTCAACATAAACTACAGGATGAGTTTCTAGAGAATTGGTCAATGAGACATGTCAGAATTTTAATAGCAAAAAAGTACAACAAAAAAGAAGGAATGAAAAAGTAATATTCCTTTAAATGTTTGTCTAGAATTATTTATAAATATCACTTTCATTATATTTACTTTTCACATATCAATATAAAAATTAAATAGTTTATTGTTGTTGGATCGAGGGGTCCTGACCCAGGTTCAGAGGTTAAGGTTTGCCAACAAACCCCTATACTACTGGCCCTTTCGGTAGCAACCTGCTTTCACAGGCCAAAGTCTCACCCGAAGTAGTATGGGAGGGTGCTTTGAACCAGGTTTCCGCACCCAGAGAGAGAGTAGGTAAGTCTAGTAGATCTGCATTCGCAGTTTATCAGGTTCACACTAGACAGGTCTATTCACAGGTTTGTTAACAATATAATCCGTAGTATAACATAGCTACTATCATGCACAGATCTAGTTAATACCTTCGCATCCACGTGCATATCAGTAGTTACCAGCACACAATATCATAACACACCATTAATAATAGATTATGGATATGATTCATACCATACACAAATAGATTTGCAACATAAACAGATAACACAACTATATTTGTAGCATCCAAAACCCAGTACAATCCAAACACAACTTGCGCACATAGCCAGCAGGGTCCGCACACAGCAGGAATGATGATCTCCGCGCACACAGCCAGGAGGAGTCCTTGCCCAAATGAACCAACAACAGATCTAACAATTCTCACTTAGCATCATACTTAATTCTTGCCTACCTTAAGACTCAAAATTTTCATCTATTTATATCGACTTAGCCTACGCTTCCAATGGTCCGAAAACCATGGTTTGCAGACTCTTGCTCTACCCTTGACCCATTACAATGCATTCGGGGCTTTGACCCACCCCAAAACCCCTGCGCTAGACTAATTAATACCAAAAATATACAAAATTGTACAAAACTCGCATCTTTTAGGGGACCTTGTTCCAATAGTCCCCCAACAAAATCTTGTGACTCGTCCCAAGTCAATGTGGTCGTGGGGTCTCTACATGTGCCTTGCGCTAAAGGCTCCTCCATATTCGTAAAGGTTATGATGTGCAGACTAGGAAAAATATATTCCATGGGCATAATGGCCTCCTTTCCATAGACCATCCTAAATGGTGTTTTCCCTGTCAAATTCTTACAGGTGGTTTGGTAGGCCCAAAAGACAGACGGGATGCGCATGTCCCAGTCACTATGATCAGCGTTATAGACCTTAGTCAGTGCGTGCTCCAATACTTTGTTAAAAGCTTCGACTGTTCCCTTTTCCTGGGGATGATACAGAGTTCTTTTCACATGATGGATCCGAAATTTCCGTCAAGGCCTGTATTGTTTCATTAAAAAAATGTGTACCTCTATCGCTCATCAAGATTTTCGGACATCCAAATTTGGTCAGAATCTGCTCAAAGATGAAATGCGCAGTAGTATCTATAGTGCAATCCTTCACCGCTTGTGCTTCAGCCCACCTGGTTCCATAATCAGTGGCAATTATAATCTAATGTGCATCTGTCTTCTTCTCGGGTGGGTTGATAGGTCCCACAAAATCGATGGCCCATTTGTCAAATGCTTGCAGGGCCATTTGCAGTTGAAGGTGCATTTCATCTCTGCGTGATGGCCTTCATGATCATTGGCATGTATCGCAGGCTTTACAATAGTCGTGAGATTAATTATGCAGGGTAGGCCACCATATTCCAGCTTTCAAGATCTTTTGCGTCATTGCTTTCCCTGCGTAGTGACCTCCTCCTACACCATCGTGGGATTCTGCCAAGATAGTGTGTCGTTCATGCTCCAAAACGTACCTTCGCAGCACTTCATCAGCTCCCATCTTATATAGATGACTTGCGATGGTGGTAAAATCTGTAGCGCAGGTTACCATCTCTTTCTTCTATTGTACCGAATACTCTGCAGGTGCCATGCCTATAGTCAAGAACTGAATGATGTCGGCGAAGTGCGCATCAACTACCTTAATAGAAAACAGTTGCACATCAAGAAATCCTTCTTCCAAGTTGGTTGGTTCCTCGCCACTCTCAATTATGGATAAGTGATCTAGCCCAGCATTCAACTTCCCCAGCTTGAAAATGATCTCAAAGTCGTTTTCCGCCGCAGTAGCGCCCGGCGTATTCCCCCCCCCCCCCAACATAGGCTTATTCACCAGGTACTTCAAAGCCAAATGATTTGTAAAAAATTTTAAGTGTCCTCCTAACAGATAGTGTTGGTACTTCTGTAATGCATAGACCATGGCCAATCCCTCCCTCTCCGTAGTGGAATAGTTTCGCTCTGCACCAGTCTAGAGTTTCCTACTAGCAAATGAAACCGGGTGATCAATGTCTCTGTCTCCAGGCTGCATAAGGACCGCTCCCGGGGTGATTCCTGATGCATCTACGTGAACATGGAATACCTTCGCCCAACTAGGAAATATGAGAATAGGCACAAAGGCCATATTTTCTTGAGTAGCTCGAAGCTCTTCTGGCATTCGTCATCCCAAAAAAAGAAACATCCTTCTTAAGCAGCTTTTCCATAGGCGTTGTGATCAACGTGTATCCTTGAATAAACTTCCTGTAGTAGCCTATATGTCCGAGGATCGAACGCAACTGTTTCTAAGTTGTAGATACTTCGAGATTTATGATAACTGTGACTTTGGCAGGATCAACCATCAATCCTTGCCGACAAATTATGTGCCCGAGCAAGATTCCAAAGGGTATATAGAATATGCACTTCTTGATATTCAGGGAAATCTGGGGCTTCCTACAGGCATCCAACGTCATGCGCAAGCTTGAGACGTGCTTCTTCACCAAGTCGAAGACATTCCAGTCATCAAAATACACCTCCAAAAACTTGTGGATGAACTCTTTGAACACTGCGACCACCACCAGCGAAAATATGGCAGGGGCTTTCTTGATCCCAAAGGGCGTGACAGTATATTGAAAGGATCCCCATTTAGTAGCAAATGTAATTTTTCTGCGATCTTCAGGTGCGATTATGATTTGATGGTAGCTCGAGAACCCATCTGTAAATGAGTACGCTTCCTGCCACCCACGCTGTTAAGGATGTCGTCTGAGAACGGCGTGGGAAAAGGATCATGTACGCATGCATCATTTAGTTTGCGCAAGTCCACGCAGATCCGTATTTCTCCGTTCGTATTTTTCTCCAGAACCATCATCGGACTTACCCAGTCTGATTGTTCAACCGGTTCGATGATACCTGCAGCAAGCATCTTGTCAATTTCTTCCTTGACCTTTTGTTTATACTTAGGGTTCAACCGATAAGACAGTTGCTTCATAGGGCACACATCTAGTTTAACGTGAGTCGCATGACCCCTAGGTCCCTTGTGATCTCCTTAAGCTCTGAAAACTTTGTCGGGAATAAGTCCTGATACTCTGTGAGTAGTTCTTCAACTTTTCCAACTGTATCATCATCCCAGTAATCCCTAATTTTAGCCAACTTTGGCTACTCTTCCGTACCAATGTTGACTTCTCGTAGCTTCAGAGGCTTAGTAACATCGATAGTTTGTAGTGGGGGTCCGAAAACTACGTGCTCTCCCTCCGATTCTGGGATAGAGATATTGCACAGATCTTCATCGTCCTCTTCTATTGCTATATTGTGGAAATTGACAATATCTTGCATCTGCGTTTCCCATGTTGGTTCCCCAAGTGTTGTGTAAGGGTGCGATTCATTAAATATGAAGGTTTCTATATCCTGCAGAGCTTCGTCAAGCACCTCTGTTCCCCCTGCT
Organism: Pinus albicaulis; assembly: GCA_034641835.2. Classification (NCBI taxonomy): domain Eukaryota; kingdom Viridiplantae; phylum Streptophyta; class Pinopsida; order Pinales; family Pinaceae; genus Pinus; species Pinus albicaulis. The sequence goes on from CM076578.1 coordinate 430,837,991, forward strand.
AACCCAAATTTTCGTACAAATTCATCCTTTAATGTTTCCCAGTGGCGGGTGCGCTGATGTAGCTCCGCATATAAGTACCATGTGGTGGGAATTGGTCCCAAGGCATGAATAAACAGGTGAGCCCATTCTTTTGTACTCTGATCACACCATTTCTCCATCGAAGCGAACAAATGCTCGTGCAGGTCCCCTGGCCCAAGGAATGTCTTTAAGTGCAAGTGAACCAGAGGTTCAAATCGCAGGATCATCATATCCCGACACTCTTCCCAATCCTGGAATGCCCCCTTATGCATGTCCCGCCACCTCGCAGGTGTTGCGCGCATGGCTAGATTAAGTTCCCATAACCTTCGCTCTCTTGGAACCTCATCTTCAAATGCTCACAAAAACTCCTTAATACTACCATAACCATAAAATTAGGGCATTTCTCTTACCTCGGAGGAGATGCATCAGAAGTTCTTGGTGATTCAAAGACATCGCAACACAGATACATCATGTAACCGATTCTGCCAATTTTCCATCTCTCTATCGGAGTCAGAGAAACATTCGCTATATTTTTCCCAGCAAAGTACACATCGACCGTGGGATTGATCCAATCTTCGTCCCATGTAGTTAACTTATAGATATGATCCACATCCTCTTCTTCGCGCACCAGCTCTCTACATCGTTCTCCCTCCACAAGGTCTAATGGTACTATCACCCGTGTACCTTCATTTTCAAAAACTATGCTTCTTTTCTTTAGGTTGATGATACCTCCCATATCTATGGCCCAATCCAATCCTAGGAGCCAGGATAGGGGTCCGCATCTTCTACAATCTCAATGACCTTAAAGTCAGCCTAGACCTTAACTCCTGCGATATCTACCACGATATTTGACAGTCTCCCCAACAGTATGATCTTCTGCTGATTGGGCATGTGCAGCTGGATAGTGGACCATTCCAACTTAGGTTCTCCCATTGACTGCCAAGTTTTCTTGGGCAGTACGTTCGCATCTAATCCCAGGTCCAAAATAACCTGATCCATTTCATAATCACCAATTTGCATTGTTAGTCGCATTTCCCTACCAATGTGTTTCTTATGCTTGTACAGTTTGTGCACATCCTTAACTTCCAGGGGTGGATTATTTCTTTATGGGTAACTATATATTAAGGCTTGGAGGTTTTCTACGGCCCGTTGGTTGCGTAGCAGCTTCATACACGCCTGCAAAAATGTTTTGATCTCGTCCTCTGCTTTGAGGTTTGCAGGGGCTTGAGCAGTCAATGCCTCGGCCTTAGAAAAGTCTTGGAAAGCTGCGACAAAGGTTTCCTTTTCCTTTTGTAGGTCCAAACCTTCTTGTTTGATGGTTGATTTTCAAATAAGAGGCTCAGCCGTAGCTTTTTCCTCAACTCTCCCAGTGGCCAGGCCGCTACGTGTTATGATTTTAATGCTTGGTCCTTCGTCTCGCGGTTTTGCCTTAACCCTTTGTACATTCTGCGTAGGTGTCTGCTGCTTTTCCTGCATTTTTGCTACCAAAATTGGACAGTCTTCAATCACATGGTCCAACTATCTACAGTATCTGCAAGGTTGTCTTGCAGGGTTCGGGCAGTCCCTCACAAAGTTCCCTACCTCTCTGCAGTTATATCAAATTAGTTGTCCTCTTCCCCTACCTGCACTTCCACTTCGACCCCCTCCCCTACCCCTAGCTGGGGAGCCACCTATGCCTGAGGGGGATCTTGGCGAAGAAGGGTCCGATTGTACCCTATATAGGTTTCCCCAGTCTATCATTAGATCATAAGTTCGGAAGTTATATTCATCGTGTCCTACTGATCAGAAAAAATGGCACCATTGTTGTTTCAGTTCTGGGACATACGCACCAAAGCAGGGGTATTGGTTAGTATCATGCATGCTAGCTACGCGACAATAATCACACCACAACGTTGGTCCACTTGGTCCTGTATGCAACAAATTGGGCCCCCCAGCCCGTAGGTATTCTGTTAGTAGCAAGCACTGATCCTTGGTATGGCCTGATACCCGACATCGTATGCACCATAAATCTGGGCTAGCTTCCTTCCCTTGGTCCTTTCACAGGTTTTTGATCTCCATGTACATCACCTCCAGCTAGCCCTGGATCTGTTGTACTCCCAGCTGGGCATCATCTCTTGGTGCAACTTTTAATTTCATAGCAATCTCCAAATATTTTTCCTGTGATGCAATGGCTTTCTGACCCATAGGTACGCGCAAGTGAGGCAGTAACATAGCAATGAACCATTCCTTGTGTTGTCTGTCATCGTACATAAATTCCCCTTCTCTTATTACCTTCTTTAGCCACTGGTCAGCTTCCCATATAGACTCAGAGGGTCCTTGATTGAAATCTTTTAGATCATTCACTATCTGAGAGTAGGACTTAGGCTTCTGAAACTGTTGTTTTAGGGCATTCTTAACCTCTTGAATGGTCGCATTCACATGCTGAGATACGTATCCCATATACCAGTCCAGGGCTCTTCCTTCAAAGGCAATGGATAGTTTCACCTTCTTCACAACATCGTTGGCCACATTCTGTGCAGTCCATACCGACTCTGCGACAAACCAGAACCGATCCATATCTTTGTCCCCTATGCCCTTGAAGGTAGGTAGCTTCATGTGCAAGGCCATTTCGTATTCTAATGGAGGTGGAGGTGCAGGTGAGTTTTTACCCCTATGCTGGCTTGAAGGTGGTGTAGCTGGGGGGCTATGCGCAGCCGAATCTCTTACTGGGCTATAGACAGATCTATCTCCTTGATTAGTTTTGTAGTATTTACCACTTCATGTTGTACACTCACTCTGATCGGATCTCATTCACTCTGTATGGCTGCACAGAATGCCCTTTTTGCACAATAATGTTTTATTCAGTAATGGCAAGGTTTTCAGAAACTTACCCCGGAAACCCTTGAAGAACCTCCATTCTACCTCAGAATAGGAAACAAATTGATCAACTGTGAACTCTATCACAAATCCTCCCAGCACATTATCTACCCAGTGATCTACTGTACGAGTGATGGTGTTATCAGTCCTTTCTAACTATTGGATCAAGTCTGGAGTCCACTGCGTGACCCATTCGTCCTTCCAACACGTTTGGAAATCTACGAGCCTTGCCAGCCACTCCTGAAGCTTGTTTGCAAATTTCAAAAAGAAAATTTCGTAGACCTTTGTGAAAATGTACTTATTCTTCCACTTCTCTGCTGTCAACTTTGCGCTGTGATTTTCTTTTACTGCAAATTCCTGAACCTATTTTTCAAACCACTCTGCAATTTCTTTCTTCTCAAGTCTCCAATGTTCTCTTGGCATTACCCGATCTCTCTCTCAAAATGCTCCCAGTCCTGGCAACGGAACCATTTGTTGGCTCGAGGGGTCCTAACCCAGTTTCGGAGGTTAATTTTTGCCAACAAACCCCTATACTACTGGCCCTTTCGGTAGTGACCTGCTTGTGCAGGCCAAAGTCTCACCTGAAGCAGTATGGGAGGGTTCTTGGAACCAGGTTTCTACACCCAGAGAGAGAGTAGGTAAGTCTAGTAGATCTGCATTCGTAGCTTATCAGGTTCACACCAGACAAGTCTATTCGCAGGTATGTTAACATTATAATATGCAGTATAACAGAGCTACTATCATGCACAAATCTAGTTAATACCTTCACATCCATGTGCGTATTAGCAGTTACCAACACAAAATATCGTAACACATCATTAATAACAGATTATGAATACGCTTCATACCATACAAAGACAGATTCGCAACATAAACAGATAACACAACTTTATTCGTAGCTCCAACAGATCTGATGCAAGAGCATTAAGCTCAAGACAATACTTTGTATATAAATAGACATAGGGGGGTCTCATGTTTTGCTTTCTTATGTAATTGTTAATATTTGAGTGGTTTTTAAATAAATTTAGTGAGAAATTGTGAATGTTCGCAAACTATTGGAGAACATGAGGGGAAGTCGATTACCTAGGAAGTGAAGAGTCAGTTTCAATTTGTTTGGGGATTTAGGCTAAAATTAGGACTTGGAGGGATTCCAAGAGTTTTTTTAAGCGTTAGGGGAAGATGAATCAATTTTTATTAAGTTGTATAAATAAGCCACTGTGGCATTGAGCAATAGACCTGCATAGACCTGCATAGTGTTGCATAGAGCTAGAGAGCTGGAGAGGCAGAGTAGGGAGAGTATAAGGCCATTGGATTGAAGATATAGCCTAAACATGAGGTTTTTGTAAGTAAACTCATGTATATATTATGAAAGAATTGTTTTATTATTACATGTGCATCAGTTGAATTAATTGCTGTGTGAGAATGCCTCGAATCTCCATGAGCTGGGTATAAGTAAGACTCTGTAAATTGTTTTAAAAGTCTGTCTGTATATCCAGTGATGAGAGCGTATGAGGAATGTGTGGTAAGACCCTGTGTTAAGAGTCAATGTTAATGTGTGGATTCATTTCAAGAAGTATGGCAAATGCGTAATATGAGCCTTTGTGTAAAAGGTTAAATTTGTAATCCTGTACATGACTGGGGTTAATGGTGTTTCTGTATGCCTCTGATAGATTAATGGAAATACTGTGGTAGAGTATTGTAAAATTGAAACCCTGTGTGCCAAGTTCGGAGTAGATATAACCTCTGTCTATTGAAGCAATATCAGTTGGGATTGAATGCATTGTTTTGTTGTTAGTGGAGCGATATAGTTAGAAACCAAAACACAGTGTTAATGAAGAAATAAGTTAAATCGTGCGATAAATTGGGTTAACACTGTTCAATTACCGGGGTTGTCAGTTGAGTGGTTTTGAGAACCCATATCGCCTATTTCGCACCGCCTTTGGGCTTGGAGCAGTTTGTGAAAAAAAAACCCGATCCAGTTAGAAATGGCCACGTCGACCACACAAAACCGCCCAGTTCGCGTTTTTCTGGAGCGCTAAAGTCCCGCCCTTGAAAAAACGCGAGAGTTACCCGAACCGTTCCATCTGGAGCACGGAAGATCAAACGACAATCGCAATCAAAGTTGCACGAGGGTTAATCTAAGGTATGGTCAGTGGTTTTTCATTGAAATTTGTTTATTTAACAAGTGAAAGTTGAATAGTGATGGTGGGCCCGAGTATAAGTTAGCGTTGAGTGAATTACCCATTGCAATAGTTGTAAATGTTATAAGTGCTTGCGTATTTGTTCAAGGGGTTCGAACTATTGTTATAGTATTGTAAGACTATGGTCGGGTAATCTAATATTCCTTCATAAGCCAAGATATCATACTGCAGAAGGGTTTGAGCTCGGGGTTTAAATAAATCAAGTAGAAGGCCTTGTAATGTTGTTGCAAGGGCGACTTCATAGTTAAGAGGGTTTTGAATGAGTGTGACAAGGACTAACATATAAATAAAGGGATTTTAAGGTTGGTCCATTTGCAAGGGGTGGATATAGTCTAAGAGACTTCAAAGCGTAAATTGCATTCATTAATCAAATTTTTTAAATTTGATGAATGAAATTGAAATAAGAAAAATTGAGTAGAACCCATGGTGAATGAAATTTATATGCATTGAGAGAGACAAAATGTGGGTTTAGTAAGTAGGCATGCCATCATGTGGTATTAGAGCTAGAATTGAAATAACTCTTTGGAAATTTATTTATGAAATGCATATGTACTAAAGCAGTGAAGAAAGTTGGTTTTCAAATCTGTTTGACAGAAATTGCAGGTTTGAATAAGCATACAGTGAAGGTTGAAAATTCAGATTTGTAGAATCTGAAGTTGAGGCAAATAATTTTGAAGATTGTCCAATTATGTTTTGAAAGATGTGAACATAGGTGTGTTTATAAGGAGATCATATTTAAATCTGACAAGACAGCGTGCAGTGCAGCAGAGCATTGGGAGAAATTGCAGAAGCAAATACAAGTGAGTGTTGAAAAAACTCTGAAGGTGAGTGATGAGCAGTGTTTAACTCTGGTTTGAAGGATTGTTTGCAGAATGCAGATTGCATACAATTGAGGAGAAATCTCAGCAAGATCATATTGCAGCTTTGAGAGCAGTGATGAAAGAGTCTCACAGAGGATTCTAAAGTGAAGAAGAAATTGTGGCAGAACCTGGGGAATTCCCAACAGAGGAATAGGTGTGTTCTTGAGAAAGTTGTAGAGTGAAGCCTAGAGAGTAGAAGAGAGTGCTCAAAAGTTTCCAGCAGAAGGGGACCAGTACTTGCCAAAAGCCTAGATCCGGAGGAAAGGATTGGTGAGGTAAGTTGCAGCAAGAGATATTGTTGTTGCAGAGGCTTAATGCAGCTTGTGAGTGAAGAACTCATGAAGGAAAAAATGGCTACTAATAGCCATAACAGAGATTGTAGAGGTTCTGAGAGAGGCCACAACAGAAGAGTGAAGGAAGATTCCAAAGCAAATGGCATGAGGAAGAAATTCACTGATGAAGAATATGAGAGAGAATTAGCTGAGATCTGGGAGCAGATCAACAAATTGGAACTGATGATCAAGGAAAGACAGAGAGTTGGTTGGCTCATGAAGAAGAAAGTAAAGTGGCAGAGGCTACAGATGAAGAGAGAGCAAATGATAAATGCTCAGCTGAAGGAGGAATTACTCAGAATGATTGATTACTTGGAGAAGGACTTGAAGACTGAAACTTCAAGTGAGACCAAGGGGTCCAAGGGCCTTACATCTGAAAAATTTTGTATGTTTACAGGAAAAACATGTGGAGGTAGACAAACTGTTGATGTTGTCACTAAGGAAGAAAATGGAACAGCCAGGTATTTTGAAAATGTCCATACACAGTTGGGGAAAAGTTTTGCTTTCTGACATATTGGAAGCAGAGGAGCCTTAAATTATGATGATGGCCAGAAGCTGGGAATTGAGCAGTCAATTGAACAGCTTGAAGAAACTAAAGAGGAGACCATTGAAGAAATTCCGAAATGTATAGAAGACTTGGAACAGCAGGAGGATTTGATGATCACATCATCAAATGAGACCATGGGGTCTTATGGTTTTACAACTGAAAAGTTGTGTGTGAATGCAGGTATTGAAGAAGACAGTTCATATGATGAAGTTTTGATAAATGAAGCTGAAATTTTCCAAGTCACATATGATGATTATCTTTTAGATGAAGATAAAACTGAATTACTGCAGCAGAAGGAATTCATAAATTCCTTGTTTAGTGAAAGAAATTATTTCAAGGGGAACATGACAGTTAGGTTTGATGATGATGAATTTTACATTAATGAGGATAATGACAGACTGATTTTTTTAAATGTCCAAGTGAAAAGTGATGGACAGATAACTGAGATTATTGTAGAGATGGAAGATCAGAATTCTATTCTGATGGAGGATGAAGAGATAGTGACAGCAGGAAACTTGACTTGTGATAGAAAGGAAGATAGTGAAGACAGTATGAATGTTTTCTCAGATAAGATGACAGATTTATGGAATTAGTTAAGTGTTATGGAGCAGAGGATAGAAACATAGAGAAAAGGTGTTCAGATTGTAAAGGCAAAGATGAATGTGGATAAGAAGGTTCATTTTTATGAACAAGAGCAGGGAGACATCCTTGAGAAGGATGATGCAAAAGAGGGACAAGCTGACAGTCTCAAGAATTCTTTGGAAAGTTTGGATCAGCATATTGATGTGCTGATAATGGAAGAAAATTCAGGACAACATACTGAAATGCTAGCAGAGGAAGGAAAGGCACTGAGGCCTTATGACTTTTGTTTTAAATTTTTTTTTGTGAATGCAGATTTTTTTGGTGATGGAGAGAAATTGACACCACTGGACAACCGAGGAAAGGAGGAGGAGAATTTTGTGGAAGATTTTAATCCATGGAATGAATAATTTGGATTACTGGAGATTAGGCTGAACAACCAGGATTCAATACCGGAAGGAGAACCTCAATTTCAAAATTGGGGATTACAAAATGTGAAGATACAAAGGAATGAATGTAGGGGAGATTTTCTGAGTCTTGGAAAAGACTTAGAATTGTAGAAAGAAAAATTGGTGATTGAATCATCAATTGAGGCCATTGGGTCTTGTGGTGTTGAAACTGATGAGTTGTTGTGTTGACAGGTATGGCAGAAGACAATCCATCTTTTGGAGTTGTCTTGAAGGATGATGAAATGTTGCAAAAGAGGGAAGGTGAGGCTATCATGCCTCATGTAAAGGAACTTGTTGTTACTGATAATGACAAGAAGGAGCTGATTTGTCTGATGGATAAAGAGCAGACCGGAGGACATACTTTTGGGACTGCTAGAGCAGTGGAGAATCAGAATTTTATTCTGACAGAAGATGAAGACACAGCACTTGAAGAACTTGAATTGATTGCTAGAATCAATCAAGAAGAAGGAGGACAATTACTGAAGATTTTCAAGGAAGAAGAAGAAGATGCTGAATGCAAATTTCAACATAATGATGATGTGAGACAAGTACAAAATGAGTGGTTGAATATTTTACTGAAAACATTTAGAGAAGAGAATGAAATGTTAGAGAAACAATTTGAAGTGTTGCCAGAAGAAGAGGAAGAGACACAAAGATTTTATAATTTGGATGTTTGTTTTATGATTGCAGTTACTGATGGAAGGACTAAAGAATGTTTGGTCCAAGAGGAGAAGAAAAGAGATGATGACAGAGACTGGCAATTTAAATACTAGTCCAATAAATTGTTGAAGTTAGGGAGTGAAAAAATTTTCATAGATGACAATCAGGAAGAGTTTTACTATTGCAGAGAACAAGAGGGTATGGATGATAGGGTGGCGAATAGGGCAGCAGTAAGAACGAAGAAATCAAGAACTCAGCAAGCAAAATCGAAAGTAGAAGTTCAGAAATCAAGAGGAAGCAGTATCCAACAGTCAGAAGACATATTAGATCAAGAAATTGAATTGATTAGAATATTGATGGAGGAAGTGTCTCAGAGGAAGACAGCAACAAGAAAACAAAGAAAGCAGAGAAGCAGCAGCAAGAGAAAGACAGTCACAGACTGTGAAATCTTAGCAAGTGGAAAGAGATAGAATAAGATATGGAAGCCTGGAGAAGTGCAGAAGAAGAATGTTGCAGCAGATGATCAGCTACAGAATAAAGTGTGGGATCCAGGAAGACAAGGATGAAAGCACATGATCAGGAGATCATGAATTATTTTAACCTGGGGAGTCTGATGCAGGAGCATTAGGCTCAAGACAATACTTTGTATATAAATAGACATAGGGGGGTCTCATGTTTTTCTTTCTTATGTAATTGTTAATATTTGAGTGGTTTTTAAATAAATTTAGTGAGAAATTGTGAATGTTCCCAAACTATTGGAGAACATGAGGGGAAGCCGATTAGCTAGGAAGTGAAGAGTCAGTTTCAGTTTGTTTGGGGATTTAGGCTAAAATTATGACTTGGAGGGATTCCAAGAGTTTTGTTAAGCATTAGGGGAAGATGAATCAATTTTTATTAATTTCTATAAATAAGCCTCTGTGGCATTGAGCAATAGACCTGCATAGCGCTGCATAGAGCTACAGAGCTGGAGAGGCAGAGTAGGGAGAGTAGAAGGCCATCGGATTGAAGATCTGGCCTGAACAGGAGGTTTTTGTAAGTAAACTCATGTATATTTTATGAAAGAATTTTTTCAGTATTACATGTGCATTGGTTGAATTAATTTCTGTGTGAGAATGCCTCCAATCTCCATGAGCTGGGTATAAGTAAGACTCTGTAAATTGTTTTAAAAGTCTATTTGTATATCCAGTGATGAGAGCGTATGGGGAATTTGTGGTAAGACCCTATGTTAAGATTCATTGTTAATGTGTGGATTCATTTCAAGAAGTATGGCCAATGCGTAATATGAGCCTCTATGTAAAAGGTTAAAGTTGTAATCTTGTACATGACTAGGGTTAATGGTGTTTCTGTACGCCTCTGATAGATTAATGGCAATACTGTGGTAGAGTATTGTAAAATTGAAACCCTGTGTGCCAAGTTCGGAATAGATAGAACCTCTATCTATTGAAGCAATCTCAGTTGGGATTGAATGCATTGTTTTGTTGTTAGTGGAGCGATATAGTTAAAAACCAAAACACGGTGTTAACGAAGAAATAAGTTAAATCGCGCGAGAAATTGGGTTAACACTGTTCAATTACTGGGGTTTTCAGTTGAGTGGTTTTGAGAACCCATACTGCCTATTTCGCACCGCCTTTAGGCTCGGAGCGATTTGTGAAAAAAAAACCCGATCCAGTTAGAAATGGCCACGTCGACCACACAAAACCGCCCATTTTGCGTTTTTCTGGAGCGCTAAAGTCCCGCCCTTGAAAAAATGTGAGAGCTACCCAAATCATCCGATTTGGAGGATGGAAGATCAAACGACAATTGTAATCAAAGTTGCACAGGGGTTAATCTAAGGTATGGTCAGCGGTTTTGCATTGAAATTTGTTTATTTAACAAGTGAAAGTTGAATAGTGATGGTGGGCCCGAGTATAAGTTAGTGCTGAGTGAATTACCCATTTCAATAGTTGTAAATGTTATAAGCACTTGCGTATTTGTTCAAGGGGTTAGAACTATTGTTATAGTATTGTAAGACTATGGTCGGGTAGTCTAATCTTCATTCATAAGCCAAGATATCATACTGCCGAAGGGTTTGAGCTCGAGGTTTAAATAAATCAAGTAAAAGGCCTTGTAATGTTGTTGCAAGGGCGACTTCATAGTTAAGAGGGTTTTGAAAGAGTGTGAAAAGGACTAACATATAAATAAAGGGATTTTAAGGTTTGTCCATTTGCAAGGGGCGAATATAGTCTAAGAGACTTCAAAGTGTAAATTGCATTCATTAACCAATTTTTTTAAATTTGATGAATGAAATTGAAATAAGAAAAATTGATTAGAACCCACGGTGAATGAAATTTATATGCATTGAGAGAGAAAAAATGTGGGTTTAGTAAGTAGGCATGCCATCAAGATCCCAAAGGTTCGCATCGACAGTAACACATCAGATCAGATAACACAAAGATACTTTAACAATATCTTCATATATTAGCATCCAAAACACAGTACAATCCAAACACAGCCTGCGCACACAGCTAGCAGGGTCCGCACATAGTAGGACTGAGGATCTCTGCGCACACAGCCAGCAGGAGTCCTTACCCAAACAACCCAACAACAGATCTAACAATTCGCACTTAGCATCAGACTTAATTCTTGCCTACGTTAAGACTCAAAATGTTCATATATTTATATCGACTTAGCCTACGCTTCCAATGGTCTGCAAAATGTGGTTTGCAGACTCTTGGTCTACCCTTGACCCATTACAATGCATTCAGGGCTTTGACCCACCCCAAAACCCCTGTGCTAGACTAATTAATACCAAAAATATACAAAATTGTACAAAATTTGCAGCATTTAGGGGACCCTATTCCAACAATTTTCATGTTACATTTTCAACAAGATTATGAAAATCTCAAAAGATGAACGAGTTGATATCAGAAATATGCCAGTAGGAATGTCCAAAAAGGTGTACAAGGAGATGGTCAAAGAAATGGACAAAATTACATCGCAAGAGGAGCCATCTCAACAACAACGTGCTTCAAATGTAATATGTAATCATTGAATTTTTCAATCATTAGGTACAATAAATAAAATATTTAGCATTAAATATTAATTTTCAAGTATTTTCTTGCAGAAAAGAAAATAAAATGGAACCCATTCAGCACATAAAACAAGACGACAAGTAAGAAAAGGGTTGATCTCTAAGTTTGTGAGTAATTGTTACTTCCTTATAACAACTTAACTATATTTCATTTTTGTATTTTTTAAGTTGTTTTACAAAAATCATCATTGAATTTCTTCAAACAGGTGCTAACATACAAAGAAGAACCATCAGATGAATTGATTGAAATTGGGTTAAATATGGGTTGTGAGTATATGTTGGCATATCAGAAATTAATTGTGGAAATTGTAAGCATCTATCGATCTTGTTTTACTTAGCTTCGTCTATAATTAATAGAACAAAAAAAACTTTTATATTAAATATATGATTTGTTATTTGGTATGAAACTTGCAGGAAACAAAGTATGGAACTGCGCCAACAAATGAAATATTGAAAGATGGCATGGCACATGGTTTTGAAAGAATGTGTATAGTTTATGAGTCAATTGTTGCTATGGTACGTCATTTCTTTTTTACTTACATTGATGTATATTATTTAATATTGCAATTTTCATTATTCTCACTAATGTATATACACTCATTATAGTTTATTTTTATGTTTGTAGATGGACGGTGAAGAAGAAGAAAACAATCAACACCGTGAACAAAACATTCCTGAAAATAACCCAAGCCATGGAAGTAGCTCTAGCAGTGACAACAGTTCAAGCGAAGATTGATGATCACTATGTTTGGATATCAAAGCAAGGCGTTGCATTTTTTGAAATATTTGTCTGTGAAATCAGACATTTTGTTTAATGCAATGGACATAGTGTCCCAATTGAAAGGCAAAGGGATACTAATAACTGACCCATTTTGTATGACAAAGACTGTGTTATTCATATATATATAATAATAAAATATGTTCAATTTATTCTATTGTGTTCTCCATTGTCGCTGTGAAATGTAACACAACTGATTAAATTTATGGATGATTAAATATTATAATGAAGAGATGTGAAATTTGATGATATGATATAACAAATTAATATAAACATCAAATTCAAATGCACTAATAAAAATTTATTTCATACGAATATTGTTATAAGATATATATGTGTCGACTTTTGATGAATAATGAATTTTTAAAAATCACAATAATTATGATATGATATAACAAATTAATCCAAATATCACATTCAAATGCATTAACAAAAATTTAATTAATACGAATATTGTTATAAGATGTGTCGACTTTTGATGAATAATGAATTTTTAAAAATCACAATAATTGCACTGTCACAGGTTGATGTTTCTAAAAAATACAAAATGAACACTGGTGTGTGTCAATTACTATACACACGTGTGTTTGTATGTTGGAGCGCACCAGTGCGTTTCTTCGACCTATGGGCACTGCACAAATACCAAAACCAATTAAAAATCTTGGTGCGTTTATGCGATACTGTGTACCGGTGCATTTATGTGAGACTAGGCGCCGATGCATTTGTACGACCTATGTGCACCACACAAATACCAATACCAATTATAAATCTCAGTGCATTTGTCTAATACGGCGCACCAGTGCATTTCTATAAGTCTACATACCGGTGCGTTGAGACGACCTATGGGCACCGCACAAATCCCAAGACCGATTAGAATGGCCCCATGCATTGTATCACCAACACTGCGCCCAGTGTAGTTTTCTACCTTGACAGCCTGGTGCATGCACCTTCAACGGCCCCGGGGCCACCTTCTAGATGACATGCACCGGTGCATTGAAACCTTAGTAGTGCACCGATGAAAAAACCATTCGTAATAACCTCTGGCTGCCCAATTTTTTTAGTTGTGTTCAATTTCCATTAAAAGCTCTGCCAAAACCTCCGTAACCATAAATGGTTGTTGTAGCAAACATTTTTTGACAATTTTGGACAATTTTATAACATTAAAAACCTCCTTTATAACCTCCTCTAGAGGGTCTTTTCCTTGTAGTGTTGGGTTGCTCCTCTTTATAGGAATAAGAAGTCCAAAGGGAGAAGCTCGGTCCTATCCCCATGAACAAACAACCAAATCTCCATCCACGAAGCTTCGTTTCCATTTTTAAAAACCTTCCAAAAGTGGATTGGCGTGGGTATGATCTACAGTCCAGTGTCGATCAGTGCTACTCCAGACCAAAAAAGAGGAATAGGCGTGAGTGAGACAAGCAGAGGGCGCGCTGCTCTAGATAAAAAAAGTTTTTAAGGAGCCACTTCAGGAATGGTCTTCAATATATTGTAAGGGATATAATGGAACATTTTCATGATGGAAAATAGACACAGGGGTTACTTTCAAAGGTCCTCTAGGATCAGGAACATGGAGTACAGGGACAGTGAAAAATTGCTCTGTAACACAACCGAAAATTAATAAACCTCATATCCCCCTCAGACCCATTGTTAGTGCTATAGGAGGCCCCACCCATGCCCTTTCCAAATACCTTGCAAAAAATCTTAGCCCTTATTCAGGCCATTCTTCATCCTTCATCAAAGACTTTGTGGATTTCATTAAGCACATCAAAACCCTTAAGCTTGATAAAAATTACATCATGGTTAGCTTTGATGTCGTATCATTATTTACCAAGATTCATGTCCCTGAAGCCATTGACCTCATTTCCAAGCTTCTTGATTCTGAAACTCTTAACCTTATATATCTGTCACTTTCTACCACCTTCTTCACCTATGATGGGGTTTGTTACGAACAAACTGAGGGCACAACCATGGGCTCATATCTTTCCCCTGTTGTCGCCAACATTTCATGGAATACTTTGAAACCAAATCCCTCAAAACCTTCCACATCAAGCCAAAATTTTGGAAGTGTTTTGTAGATGAGACCTTCATCATCTGGTCCCATGGTATTCCTGCTCTCCGCAAATTCCTCTCTCATCTCAATAGCATCTCTCCCCACATCCAGTTCACCATCGAACTCGAAGAGAACTATTCCCTTCATTTTCTTGACGTCATTGTCTCTCGACACTCTGATGGATCCCTATCACACCAGGTCTATTGGAAAAATACCCATATGGATAGGTACCTTCATGCAAGCTCCCACCAGCATCCTACTCAAAAGTCATCAATTCTAAAAACCCTTGTCTCCTGAGCCATTCAAATCTCCTCCTCCCAATCCTTTCGTAAAGAAAAATCCCATCTCATCAGAGCTCTTAAATATAATGGAAACTCTTCCTCCAAAATTAATAAGGCATTCCTTTCTTGCATCCATCGCCGACCTTATAACAATCCCATCTCCCCTCCCTCAGCCAAGGTAACCCTTCCTTACATTCAAGGAGTTACCGATCATCTTTCCAGAATCCTTTCTAGAAAGAAAATTAAAACCTTCTTCAAGCCCCAAATAACCCTCAGCCAACTCTTCAGATCAACCAAGGATAACACTGATCCTATGTTAGGACCTAGAGTCTATGAGATCCCCTCCTCTTGTGGTAAATCTTACATAAGTCAAACCGGTCGTTCCTTAAAAACATGATTGAAAGAACATATGGCTGACACTAACCACAACAAGATTCCAAAATCTGTCATTACTGAGCACTCTCATTATTCAAAACACCTTATCTTTTTTGACAAATCCAAAATCATTTCCCTTGCTCCCTTTCATTCCACTCGGGTCATTCGGGAAGCCCTTGAAATTGAAAAGCAACCTAAAAACTTTAAATATGATTATGGTTATCAATTGAGTCAATCCTGGAAATCCACGATCCACTTCCTATCTCCTAAACCCCCTTCCTCCATTCCTGGTTCTAACCCATCCTAACCAGGCATAATCTGCTCCTCCCCCGCCATTCTTTAATTTTGATCATATATTTTATAACCCTATTAATCGAGCATTAATTCTATTTACAGTTCTTAATTTGATTATTTAAATCAACCAATACAAATTAAAAATTAAAAATTTCTCTATCTCCGCCCTAACATTTACTTTTTAATCTTATCATTCTTATATTCTATTATTAAAATTTAATCCTATTTATGAATTTATCTCTTAAATGATGTACTTATTTAAATTAATATTAAAAAATTAATGTAAACTATTATTTAAATTAAGATTTAATTTAATTTAATTTAATTTACCTATCTTTATCCTTGACTAATTCAAATTATTCAATTTTACTTTATTGATTTAGATTTAATAATACTAATTAATTAATTATATTTTTAATTTATTTAATTATTTTTAATCATTGTATAATCCCTCTTTAATTATTCAATTTTAATTTATTGAATTAGTTTTAAAATAATAATTATTTATTTAATTATTTTTAATCATTTTATCCCTCTATAATGGCTAATTTTGATTTCTTTCAACTTAGTTGAATTTTTAAGGTCTAGAATATTTCTTACTTATACCTTCAATGTCTGCACTCTTCCTATCTTACGCTAAGCTTCCTCCTCCTAAAGATGGGTGAGGTGTTCACCCGAAACGTCGGGCTCTTCAATCATATCACACAGCATGCCAAAAGTTCTGCACAACATTATGTATCTGACTGTGGAAACATTCATGCCTTCAATTATTACCTTTTCACAGAGTTGTTATCGTTTATTATCTGCTTTTTTACCCACAAAATTTAATTGTAATTGTTTCTTTATATTTCAACATATTATATTACACTTTTTCTTATAACTTCTCCGTTGATCACAAGCAAGGAAAAATAATTCATCCATTCATTTAGTAGAGCTATAAAAATGTGTTTGACATTTTTGTTATACAAAATCGATCAAAATTGATTTCATCCAGTTTTATAGGCCATTCTAGAAAGTAAATTTATGATTTCTTATAATCTATATTTTGAATTCATTTTTTATCTTAGTAGTTGGATGAATATTTGTCACAACCCTGGTGAAAATTCCATGTGATAAAAATAAAAATAATAACCATGTTTGATGAGACACTTATTCCAAGCTGAATGGTGGGAAAAACATCCTAGTGGGTGTTCATTTCGGTTATTATGGCTAAAGGAAATTGGCAAAGGCAATGGCGAAGGCATTAAAGATGTAAAAAGTATTTTTGGCACATTTATTTATGAAAATAATGGAAATTAAGAGAAAAGGGAGATTAAAGGTCACAGGTTGCATGTGAGGAAAATGAAGGAAAATAGAGGCTTTATTGATAAAAAGGCTTCTGAGGATCAGTTGCCAAGATTTTTCTCACATTTTTGGATCTCTCTCATTATTATCTCTCTCTCTCTCTCACTCTTGGACACTTAGATTTTTCTTGGAGCACTTTGGCATTGGACCAAGAAAGGCAAGAAATCAAGAAGAAGGAGGAAGCAAGCAAGGAGGAGTAGGAATCAAGCAACTACAATAGGATTCTTGATAGGTATCAATTTTCATCTGTATTTTCCTTGCTAGATTTGGCATGCATGGTATTTCATGTGGTTATTTTATGTCTTAGCATGGGTTTTTCCAGGTGTAGCAGTGTTCTCATCCTAGCATTTCCATTTCTGGATAGCTATGGTGTTGTGGAGTTCTCGTGTCTTGGTTTATCTGGATTAACAAAAGGATTCAAAGCTAAGTGAGGTGGATCTTTGAATATTATTATTATTTATGACACAAAACCAGTTTATGTATTGCCCCGGTTTGAGCCTCGTGATCTAGGTTTGGATTACGGTAAAGCCTGAGAGGTGTTGCCTCATTTTAGGGCCTAGTGATCCGGGATTGGATTGTGATATATCCTGAGAGGTGGTTTCCCTTGATTAGGCCTAGGAATCCTTGTCGTTGAATGGTGGGATATATGGTAAAGCCTAGAGGGCGATGTCTCGGTTTAGGGCCTAGTTACCCCTGATTCAGACTATGGGTTGCTAAAAAGCCTGAGAGGCTATGAGACAAGAAAATTCATCATGGTGTAGGCGGAGAGAATCTGGTGATATAAATGCTTGTGTTGGCCTAGTGATTGGGTGTAGATAAAGATAAATCTGGTTGTTTAGCCTCGCGATGTCGTTGGTTGGCTCTTTTGGTTGAGTCCCACATTCATTCTTGGAATATGGCACGTGGGTGATTGGCTGAAGAGAGATTTGACTCAGCAAATCTATCGTCAGGTGGAACATGGAAGTCCCATCTACAATTGATTTTTAAACTCGTTAATAAGAATCTCATTCCTTTGGTATTTGATGTATAATTTCACTGGTTATTATGTGGATTATATTGTTGTTGTATCCATGGTATTTCTGTTGTTATTATGCTTATTATAAGCATGTATTTTATCAGTGATGATGTATGGCTCTATCCATATTTTTACTTGTAAATTAATGCCCAATATATTTATGGTCAAACAGATTGTATTGTAGCTTATGATGTAAGGGTGAAATGTTTCTTAGTGATTCTTACATAAGTATGAGACCCCTATGTTTAAATTTATTGTTTACACATGTAGATGCAATGTTTGTGACATGTTTGACAAAATTCTTGTCATGGATAGGAGGGGTACAAATGAGTTCCTGATGATGTGATTGCTTCAGTACATTTTTTTTAATGTTATTTATCATCTCCTAAACTTTAACAAAGTTTTGGGCAATGACCTGTGCTCTGGGGATGAAAAGGTGGCACAAATCCTGGAGTTGCAGGCACATAACTGACCAATTGGGGCCTTGACCGCATGCTTGTTGTGTTGTGCCTACAGATATAGGATCCTAGCCACTACCTTGCCTTGGCATGGCTGCGGATATGGTCCAAAAGGTTAAAAAGGTTAGTCTCCCTTAGGGTTCAAAGGTATGGAAGGTTGGGTTACCTCCTGGGGATGTTGTTGATGTTGTGTAAGGTGTGTTTGTCTTGTTTCCCTTGGTTCCACTTCCTTAAGGTCATATAGGAGGTTTAATCTCATATTAGTAGCCTCTCCTCGCATGTTTACCCCAGTTGGCTAGGTAGATGTGGGAAGGGGGTGTTACAAGATTAGGTCCTTATACCACAATTACAGATTGCACCATGGTGAATCTTTGGCTTTTAGTAGCAAGTAAAAATAAAATTTCTTCTTATTTCATCATCTCCAATCGAACCTAATTTTTGAATTTGTATCTTGTATCCATTATTCTCTTTATGTTTAAATGAATATAAAATTTGTACTAATCTTTTCATTCCACCACAGTAGAAATTTGCACCATGAGAGGACTTCTTTTTGTCGTATATAAGTTTATGATTTCCTATCCTTGATTGAACCTCACCGTGAATTTGTATTCATATTTTAATGGACATCACATTGATATCAATCTCTTCATTTCATAATATTTGTACTTTCAATGGGAACAACATATATCTCGAGACATTTAGGATATTCAATTTAGCTAGTAAACTTTGGATCTCCTCTTCTTTTAGTATCTCTTATTTATTCTCACTTAGATATAGTAGATAGTTGACTAACATGCCTAGAAAAAATTAACAAACACAATAATTTCCTTTATAAAGGACTTGAATCCATTATTATGTTTTCATAGATAGACGAAAATGGAGTCCAACGACTCTAAAAGCAATTTGATTTGATTATTTAAAGCTAACCTAATTTATGTTCATTATTGTGTTGATTTGTTCACTTGGTTACCCTTTGCCATTTTGATATGTAGTTCTCCTAGCTCTTTCCAATTGTTTGATCGTTTTAAATTTCATCAATTATGTGTGTGTGCACGAGAGAGCTAACTTGTATCTTTATTTTTAATTGAGCTATTTTTTATTATTATTCTATTATTTTAATATAACATTATCTAATAGGTTACTCATCTCCCTCATATGTGGTAAGTAACTCTTAGTGCAATACATACATACTTACAAACATATATGATCTGGAAAACTCCATATTGAGCATTAAGGGAATTACACATCTCCCTTACACTGAACAACACACTATTTAAATTCTTTCTCTCTCTCTCTCTCTCATGCTCAGAAACCATTCTTGGCATCTCTTAAACTTATTCTTACCATTTTGACATTTTTTGGAGCTTGGGAACAAGAACAAAATATCCTTAATTGGTTGGGAACAATTATGGGAACTTGGGAGCTCCAACATCAAGGAAATGACAGATTGAGAATGAGTTTATGATATTGAGAAATTTAAATTAAAATTCAATTTTTAGTGTTAATAAAAATCTGTTTTCAATATTATTAAATTAAAATACATATAATTTTATTCAATTATTACTAATATATAATTCATTACAAATAGTTTTGTTGTATTTATTCAAAATATCACTATAAATTAAATATTAAACTATATATAAAATTTATTTCAAAAATTATTATATAAAAAAACAATAATACTCACTTTATAGGTATAGATATAAAGATTTTTCTATGCCCATATGCATTTCTTTGAGTCCTCAATAAACATAAGTATAATAGATCAACACCATGTAAATGAGAAACAATTGCTTTTTCCCAATAGAAAATAGAACAATGATTCAAATTCACAAAGATGTTCCAAGTTTATGTAGGTATAAAGTTTAATTTTATAAATATGTACATGAATTTTTTTTTATTTTTTTTTAGTTTTGATAGATATTAAAATATAAGTAATTTTAGTTTTGATGGATATTAAAACAAATTAAATTAATAATTTTGATGTTATGGTTATTAGAGTAATTTAAAATTTTAATTTTGCATATTTTAATGCAATTTAAAATTGATATATATTAATATAAAAAATTGAATTTAATATATTAATGTACTAAAGTTTAATATACTATAAAATAAATACTATATAGTAGAAGTAGTTATTATGAATTGGTCTCTATTGGTGCTAGGATAATTTGACTTGGATTAATGACTTTAATATACTATAAAATAAACACTATATAGTAGGACAAGTAGTTATTATGAATTGGTCTTTATTGGTGTTGGGAATAGTTTGACTTGGGTTAATGCACAAATTTTGGTTAAAAAAACCCCACGAGACACTTTCGAAATCACCTGTAAAACAGGTGAAGTATCACCCTAGGCATATATGGGGGGCTACAGGAACCAATTTTCTACAACGGCAAAGGGAATCTGAATCTGCATGATAGTTACTATGTTCATCATTCCGCAGGGTTCATCTCACGCTCATATGCTAAATACAGTTACAGACACCCATAATATTCATTACCCATATCAATATATTAAAAACAAATTAAAAGGAGGTGCCACGATCATGCAATAGCTATATCATTCTCAAAACTATATTGAAAAGGAACATGAACTAATCTACCATGCAAACATTAGATGAACACAAAGAAATGGGATAACCCATCCATCAATGATCTTCCAAAATGACCAACCACTAATCACCCAGCAAACTTGAATCCTCCCAGCTTGCATTTATTTATACATAATCATGTAGTCTTAAGTTGACCTTGATACCATGGGAAATACCAGAGAAAATAATTACCATGGGAAGATAGATTACAACTCCTAGTCTTGACCCAATCAAAAACTGGTTTGAAGGACACAACCAAACTTAACCATTTCCACCTTGTGCGACATTCCTCCCTGCGAAAATTCTACGCATTGATTCTTATGTGATGACTCTATGCATTGATTCTTCTGCAATGATTTTGTGCTTTGATACTCCTGCACCAATTCTACGTGTTGAGACTCTTGGCCTCTCCACTCCCAATCCTCCCCTTCTCAACGTTTCCTAAAACTTCCAGCGATACCTCACTCTATAATCCTCAACGATTTTAACTTCCTCCCATGTCTCTCTTCCCTTCATACTTCATAAATAGATTAGAAAATCGACTGCCCCTCTCCACTATATAAACGATTTTATGTGTTGCGCCATGATGTGAACCATATCCACTTGAATTCCATCTTTCTGCAACACCCAAAAAAAAAAAAAAAAAGCTTTATCAATTTAATTATGTATAGAGAACATTATTTGGAGCACACTTCCTCGGTCATGCACAAAATATCAACTGTCCCTATACAATTTTAGTCTACTCCCTTTCACAAATCCTTCCATAGGTTCACCATTGATATTTTCCAACTTCATTGCTCATGCATCTGTCACTGTTATGGTTACATAGGGTCCAAGCCAATGCATCTGGAAATTTCCTCGATGCTTCAATAATTTTATGTCATACAACAGGAATAATTCCCCTTATTGAAACTTTTTCTACTTAATGCAATTATCATGCTACGCTTTATCACACAATTTCTGAACATTCTGATGAAATCCTGCAAGTGCACGGTCTTCCTCCCATTGCAAAAACTCCTAAAGTCTTTGTTCCATTACACAAAATTCAATCATCCACATGAATGAAACGAGTAAACTTGGTACAAGAAACTCCATAGGAATTACTGCTTCATGTCCATACAGTAGCCTGAAATTTTTCTATCTTGTCAACCTTTTACAGGTTGTCCTATATGCCCAAAGTACTGCAGACATCCTCAATTCACAATCATACCTATTGACATGACAAATCTTAGTCAACGCATTCTCCATAATCTTGCTAAATGCTTCTACAGTTCCATTGGCTTGGGAATGGTTATGTGTGTTCTTCTGATGATATATCTCAAATTACTTAGTCAATGAAACAAATGGTCTAATTTAAATCACTCATCAAAATTTTGGGACACCAAAACTTGGTCACTACATTCTCAAATAAAAATTGTGCAACAGTCTCTATGCTACAGTCCTTCACAAGTGTTACTTCTACCCACCTTGTCAAATAGTCTGTTGCAATTATAATATACCTTTCTTCTGGTATTTGTTTTGGTCGGTCAATGGGACCCACAAAATCTACTGCCCATTTTTCAAAAGCTTGAAGTGTAATTTCAGGAAATAAAGGCATATCATCTCATCTAGAAGGTGTGCCTACTCTTTGGAAAACATCAACTCCTGCAAAATTCCTTAGCATCATTATGTAAATTTGGTCATCGCAATCCTACGCATATAATATTTTTCATAGTAGCATTACCTACATAATTCACTTCAACAACTCCTTCATGCCCTTCTATTAAAATCATTGTCCTTTCATGTTGTGGTACACATCTGCACAATATTCCATAAGCTCCAAGCTTATAAAAGCACTGTTAAGTCCCTATATTAATAGTATAGCCCCTTATTATGTTAGTGAAGCCCCCTTTATTGTTATTATTGTACCCCTGTAACCCCCATATTGTTATTATTGTGCCCTTACATTATTATTGTTAGGTCGGCTAGGATTACATTGTGGCCCCACTAGGATTATATTGTGGCCCCATGGACTCCTATATATAGAAGGAGGTTTTGTTCATTTGAATCATCCAAGAACTTTTCATTTATGTAATGTATTGGAGGTTTCCCCCTCGAAGTGGCTCATTTCTAAGGCGTTTATATCTCTTTTCTTCTCTTTTTGGAGCTGGTTACACAACATTTGGTATCAAAGCTTTGGATTCTAGGGTTTCGCTGCTCCAAATAGGTCATCGTGGAATTTTCGCTATAACGTTTTTCTACGAAGTTTCAGAAGCTGAAATTTTTAGGGTGCGAAGCTGAAATCTTGAGGAAGATTTTCTAAAAATTTCAGAGCTTGGTTCGCAATATTTTCAGAGATGTGATCTGTGGAAGTTAGGTCGTTTTTCAGGCTCCTAAACAGGTCATCGTGGAATTTGCGCTATAAATTTTTGTCTACGAAGGTTCAGAATCTGAAATTCATATGGTGCGAAGCTGAAATCCTGAGGAAATTTGTCAAAAAAATTTAGAGCTTGGTTCGCAATATTTTTGGAGATACGATTTGTGGAAGGTAGTGCTTTTTTAGGCTCCTGAATTTCATCTCAAAGAGGTGATCATGGGAAAAGTTAAATAACTCTCTCTTTGTGCATTGGATTGGAGTGCCGTAAAAATTTATCACAATTACACGGACTTTAGTTTCGTGGCTATCAATTTCAGAGACAAAGGACGAAACAGTGACACGTGGCAAGTCCTACAAGTTCGTTCTACTGAACCAGTCCAGAATTAGGTCATTGTGGGAGATTAGACACAACTTTGTCTTGGAGAATCCAAATTAGGTCAGACCTGTGGCATTCGAAACATAATTCAGAGGGCTACGTTGGTACCGAAATTCAAATATTGAAGTGCTAAAATCGCAGAGATAATCCAATTTCAATATCGAGCTCCTCAAAAGCAAGAAAAAGGTGTGTATTTTTCCGAATTTCATAAGTCTTGTTTAAATAATCAATTTGAATTGATTCCAAGGGAATATTTTAGAATTTTTATCAGTATTGGCTTCTATAATGCCTCCAAAAAATAATTCCATACCCATTAATCCCTCAAAAATCTATACTATGACGCATGAAGAGGAAGAGTTGCAGTATGAGATATCAAAATTACGGTACCAAGTGCAACAAGTTTCAATCTTACGAAGAGAAATTGAAGATGAAATAGATTGTTTAAAAGCAGAAATGGAGGCTAATTTGGATGGTTTGAAGGATCAAATAATAGAAAATATGGATGATAAATTAATGGAAGATTACATCGAGCATCAACAACAAGTTCTCCAACTCTCAAAGGATAACCCAACTTTGGTGCAGAATCTAATGAAACAATAGGAAGATCAACATCACATCGAAAGAAGTTATGAAGCAGTCATAGAAACAAGAACTCGACAAGTATGATCAATTTCAAAGTATCTCAGCAAGTGGAAGAACTTTCCTGTAAAATATTTCACATGGGAGGATGAGAATTTTATACAGAAGCATCAAGAAATAATCAAGCGTTGAGGACAACACTTGTTTGAAGGAGAGGGGCATGTTAAGTCCCTATATTAATAGTATAGCCCCTTATTATGTTAGTGTATCCCGCCTTATTGTTATTATTGTATCCCTCTAACCCCCATATTGTTATTATTGTGCCCTTACATTATTATTGTTAGGTCGGTTAGGATTACATTGTGGCCCCACTAGGATTATATTGTGGCCCCATGGACTCCTATATATAGAAGGAGGTTTTGTTCATTTGAATCATCCAAGAATTGTTCATTTATGTAATGTATTGGAGGTTGCCCCCTCGAAGTGGCTCAATTCTAAGGCATTTATATCTCTTTTCTTCTCTTTTTGGAGCTGGTTACACAACAAGCACCATGGTATCGATTGGTAATATATGGATTTCACTACCAGATGTTTTTTCTGAGCGACAATATAAAATGTTGGAGAAAATCCTATACTCATAAATTGTGCAATCTCAACAAAGTAATCATCTACCATTGTTACAACAAACAGTTGCACATCTAGAAAATTATCTTCCAAATTCCTAGCTTCTTCTCCAATAGGGATCCTTGAAAAATGTTCTAGACCTACATTCAGTCTCCTAGGCTTGAAAACTACTTCAAAATCATACTCCTGAAATAAAAACAACCCTCTGCATATGTGCCCTCCTAGCACTAGCTTATTTACTAAACATTTTAGCTCAAAATGGTCTATATACAATTTAAACTTGTTTCCCAAAAGGTAGTGCCAAAACGTTTTTAGAGCATATACCATCACTAACCCTTCCCTTTTTGTATTTGCATAAATTTTCTTAAATATGGACAAATTTATACCGTAAAAATCAATTATATGATCTAAGGCTTCCTCTCATGACTGTGTTAATATCAAGGCTATGGATAAGGTATCCACATGCACATGGAAATTATTCATCCAATTCGCAAAAATTAGAATAGGCGCATATTGTAATGTACTAAAACAAGATATTGAATCCTTCCTACAATTTTCGAAAACAAAACATGATCGCACAATCACATATAAGTAAGATAAATAAATTATCAATCGCACAACACAAGATGTATCTGGGGAAAGCAACTGCTCAAAACCCCTCTATCTCTATTGTGTATTAATTCAAGGAATCATGAAATAATACAATGCTTAATCTCTCATGAGATTCTCCAACACTCTGCCAATTGCGTCTCATTGATCTAGGCAAACTCGGTCTAGTACTTAGTCAATTATCAACCTTCCTTCAACCTGCCTTACTCATGCAATTCCTAGGGAATTAGCTCCCTATTAATTAGGAAAATTGGTCTTCCTTGATTGCGCAATTGATCATGGCATCCCAATGACTTTATAATTGCACATGGGAAATTTGGTTTAAATACAATTGATAGTTATGTTCCCTTTAACCTCTGTCTCAACTGGGTCTTCCTCGAAACTGACATGCATGCAACTATTAATAGTGAATTATCAGTTATCTGATTGATCACTCATTGTGAATTAAATCTAATTTAATTCACTGGCCGACCTCTCACTAGCTCATCACTTAGTTAGAACTATTTAAATTGATTTTAACTCATTTAATTGAGATAACTAATTCGCACCTGCACCCCACTAATGCATCAACTGCAACTGGAATCCAAAAATATTAGATTAATAACTCTACATGCCTCATCTTAGACCCTCAACTCGAATTTCTTGAGCTAACTCAGTCATCATGACTTAGTTAACTGACACAAGTTGTTATGAGATGAAATTACAATTTATTGTCCAATTCATTTAAGGGAAAAATAAACTAGACGCCCCACATTCCTCACTCCTGATGCATCAAAATTCTTCGCCACTGTAGGTGCATTTTTTTTGTCCTTTCTAGTTTCCAATTTCAATGTTTCTTGTTGCAAATTTCAACATTTCAGAATTTGATGTGGCCTTCACTCAAAGACACCATTGAAATCACATGCCTAGATTCTCATGAGCAACCTCTCTAAAGCTCGATTTTCCATAAGAGAACCAACAATATTCCATCCTACTTCCTAGCTTGAACCTACCATTAAGGTATGAAACATTCTTGTGAACCCTCACATGATGATCTTGCTCCTGGAGGATGATCATGGCATCCCTTTAGCAACCCTTACTCGACCCTCTTACTCAACCTACTTTAGGACTACATCTCTCTTCGCCCCCTTGATCAGATGAGCTCCTTCTCACTTGATGTTCTTTCCTTCATCCTAAGGCCTCCTTAAAGAGTTTTTCCTAGACCTCTTAGGAACCCTCTAGAACTTACAGGTTTTATCCACTTAGAACTTCAACGCATGTTGAAGAGTGTTAGGGAGTTTCAAGGCATATCAAGGGATAACTAGGTCAAATTTCATGCAAAAGAACGAATATGAGTGTATGTTAGGGAGTGTCAACGAATTCAATTGTGTTAAGGACGAAGTGTGTTAGGAGAAGTTCATAATAGGATTTACAAGAGGCAAGCTTACATTTGTTATATGGGGCTCGACATAGCAGTTTTAGACAAAGGGAGATCATTGTGTGCTAGGCACAACATTGTTTCGCCTTTAGCTATTTTTTTATATGAGATGTGGCAGACTTTGGCTACATGCTTGTGTTTTAAACTATTCTAGATAATTGCATATTTTACATTGTTGTTTATAGGTTTTGGGGCACTCGACT
The DNA here is from genome assembly GCA_034641835.2 of Pinus albicaulis. Taxonomy (NCBI): domain Eukaryota; kingdom Viridiplantae; phylum Streptophyta; class Pinopsida; order Pinales; family Pinaceae; genus Pinus; species Pinus albicaulis. The sequence goes on from CM076578.1 coordinate 430,864,918, forward strand.
TATATCTCGTGTACCTTGTGCACCTTGTGGTTCTTGAAAACTCTTAGTTAATTTTATACTGTTTATATGAAGTGAACATACATGTGAAATATTTCCTATGTAAGCTATGTTGCTTAGTTGTTTTATGGTCATGGCTAGATCATGTGATCCTTGTCTTAGTAACTAGTTAAGTGGGACAAGTTGAGATTGGACATGAGTAGCATAAGATGACTTATAGGTAGTACTTAGGTGAACAAGGCACAATCTGCTTGTGGTAGGTGCAATTGGTCAAGTTGTTGCGGTTGAAGCAAGCCAATATTGTCACATGAACTGTAGTAGCCAAGGAATTGATTGGGTTCCCAAGTTGTGAAAAAATGTAAAGGATAGCTATGAGGACATGAGTGCCAAGGCGTGCTAGGGAATGCTAATATGTTTCAGATAGTGCGAAGGCATGTCAAACATGCTAATCTGTGCCAACTGATAAGGAATGCCAAGATCATGTGCAAGGGTGTGTCAATGCATGCCAGGGACTATCAAGGCACCAAAAGGGAGAAAAAAGTTAAACTACATGGAAATGAACACATAAGAGGGTTAATAATTCATCATTTTACCTTTTCCAAGAGGGGCATGCTAGGTACACCAACACTAGGTGCCAATAGGTGCCAAGTGAAAAGTCTTAGTGCATTCTAAGTGCCAAGTATTCCTTTGTTTATTCTCATCTACTTTCCAATGGTTGATCTGTTGTGAAACCAGCTCCAAAAATAGAAGAAAAGAGATATCAATGCCTTAGAAATAAGCCACTTCGAGTGGGAAACCTCCAATACATTACATGAATGAAAAATTCTTGGATGATACAAATGAAAAAACCTCCTTTCTATATATAGGAGTCCATGGGGCCACAATGTAATCCTAGTGGGCCCACAATGTAATCCTAGCCGACCTAACAATAATAATGTAAGGACACAATAATAACAATATGGGGGTTACAGGGGTACAACAATAAAAATAAGGGGGGCTACACTAAAATAATAAGGGACTATACTATTAATATAGGGACTTAACATGCCCTTCTCCTTCAAACAAGTGTTGTCCTCAACGCTTGATTATTTCTTGATGCTTCTGTATAAAATTCTCATCCTCCCATGTGGAATATTCTACATGAAAGTTCTTCCACTTGCTGAGATACTCTGAAATTGATCGTACTTGTCGAGTTCTTGTTTCTGTGACTGCTTCAGAACTTATTTCGATGTGATGTTGATCTTCCTGTTGTTTCATTAGATTCTGCACCAAAGTTAATTTATCCTTTGAGAGTTGGAGAACTTGTTGTTGATGCTTGATGTGATCTTCCACTAATTTATCATCCATATTAGCTATTATTTGATTCTTCAAACCATCCAACTTAGCTTCCAATTCTGCTTTTCAATCATCTATGTCATCTTCGGTTGCTCTTCGTAAGATCAAAATTTGTTGCACTTGGTACCGTAATATTGATATCTCATACTACAATTCTTCCTCTTCATGCGTCATTGTATAGCTTTTTGAGGGCTGAATTGGTATGGAATTATTTTTTTGAGGCATTATAGAACCAAATACTGATAAAAATTCTAAAATATGCCCTTGGAATCAGTTCAAACTGCTTTTTCAAACAAGCGTTATGCAATTTTAAAAACCAAATACACACATTTTTCTTGCTTTTGAGAAGCTTGATATTGAAACTGAATTATCTTTGTGATTTCAGATCTTCAATATCTGAAATTTGGCCCTAAGGTAGCACTATGAATCCTCTTTCGAATGCCATAGGTCTAACCTGATTTTGATTCTTCAAGTCAAAGTTATGTCCAATCTCCCACAATGACCTAATTATGGACTGGTTCAGTAGAGCAAACTTGTACGACTTGCCATGTGTCACTGTTGGCTCCTTTCGCTCTGAAATTTATAGATAAGAAACTATAGTCTCGTTACTTCTAGTCACTTTTTACAAAATTCCAATCCGATGCTCAGAGAGAGAGTTATGAAGATTTTCCCACGATCACCTCTTTGAGATGAAATTCAGGAGCTTGAAAACAACCTAAGTTCCACAGATCATATCTCTGAAAATATTGTGAACCAAGATCTGAAATTTTTACAAGATATTCTTCATGATTTTGGCTTCGCTCTGTGAAAATTTCAACTTCTGAAACCTCATATAAAAATATTTATAGCAAAACTTCTGCGATGACCTGTTTAGGTTAAATTCATGAGCCTGCAAAAAGCCCTAACTTTCACAGATAATATCTCTGAAAATATTGCGAACCAAGCTATGAAATTTTGCAAAAATTTTCCTCAAGATTTAGGCTTCGCATACTACAAATTTTAGCTTCTGAATATTCGTAGAAAAAAATATATAGCGAAAATTCCATGATGACCTGTTTGGAGCAGCGAAACCCTAGAATCCAAAGCATTGATACCAAATGTTGTGAAACCAGCTCCAAAAATAGAAGAAAAGAGATATCAACGCCTTAGAAATAAGCCACTTTGAGGGGGCAACCTCCAATACATTACATGAATGAACAATTATTTGATGATACAAATGACAAAACCTCCTTTCTATATATAGGAGTCCATGGGGCCACAATGTAATTCTAGCCGACCTAACAATAATAATGTAAAGGCACAATAATTAAAATATGGGGGTTACAGGGGTACAACAATAACAATAAGGGGGGCTACACTAACATAATAAGGGACTGCACTATTAATATAGGGACTTAACATGATCTGAAATAAATTTAATCTTAAACCATGCCAAATTATACCAAGGCATGTCAACATATTCCATACATGCTAATACTTTCTAAGCACCAACATGTGCCAAGTGAAAATATGTGTCACAGAGTGTTATGCATGCTATGAAGTGGAAGGGCATGTTGAAGAGTGTTGAGGTGTGCTATAGAGTTCTAATGCATGTTGAAAAGTGTTAAGGAGTAATAGGACAAAACATTAAGGAAGCACTACGTCAAAATTCATGGAAGTTAATGAATATGAGGAACGTGTGTCAGGGACTAGTGTTAATGAGTGCTAGTTGTCATGCCAAAGAGGGAGTGACAAGGTATGATAAGGATTGGTAAGGCATGCTATGTAATATCAAGGAATTTCAAGAAGTATCAAATTGTGCTTGGGAGTTTCGGGGTGTGCTAATTATATGTGTCAAATAGTGCCAAGATATGCCAAAACATGTCAGGTGCTAAGGATGTGCAGGGTGCCAGGGTATGTTAATATGTGTCAAGAAGTTCCAAGGAAACAAAAGGAAGAACCAATAAGAGGGTTAATAGGTAAGGACTTTATCTTTTTAAAAAGGGGCATGCTAACCACACTAATCATAGTTCCCAATACATGCCAAGTGGCATTGTGTGGCAAGTGCTAATGTATGTTAATGCATTCAACCAAGGTGTTCCAGCACATGCTAGGGACTACATGCATGCCAACACATGCTAGGAGAGTTCTATGTTGTACTGGCGTATGCCACCATGTGCTTGGGCATCAGTGTCATGACAAGATGTTCTAGGTACAAATATGTTCCAAGACATGCGAGGTGCTAAGAAATGTTAGTGTGCTCCAAATTATGAATTTAAGGTGTGCCCGAATTGTTGAGGAGTGTTAGGTCTTTCTCATTAATACAATTGACAGAGCTTGATTATGTATTAAATAATATATTTCCTACACACACTAGTGGGACTTTATCTAAAGGAAATATTCTAGATAATAAACTTAATAGATATGAATCATGTGTTTACTCATAGGAAAACTCTATTCGACTAGTCATTACCTGAGGGAAATGATACACACTAATTACTTCTTTAAAAATTGACTAACTCTAACCACTATGGCCTTGGACATATTATTAAAAATACTCCACAATAATGGTATTAATTCGTTAACTTTTGACAAAAAATATATTAACAAGCACATACTGTCATCAAAAACTCATTGGAATGATCAATGGTGATGAACATCTTTTGACTGTCACCAAAAGTAACAAAAATAGCATCGGTGAGGGTCATTAAAAGTTCTTCACAAGAAGTGTCACCAAAGAGAGAATTAGTGATGGGCCTTTAACTAACCTCACCAAAAGTGTCATTGAAAATGGCTTTGGTGACGGACCTTAAAGGACCATCACTATATACACTTCAACAACGTTTTTTTAAGGACCGTCACCATATGTGACATTGGTGACGGACCTTAAAGGTATGTCACAAGCATGACCCTCACCAATGTCCTTTTTTCTTGTAGTGGGCACAATTACCATCTTCTCTTTTTATGTATCTAAGGCCTGCTAACACTCTTCTTTCCATTGGAATTGCACATCTTTCTTCAATAGTCTCTCCATGGAATAGTTATACATGCATATACTTTAATAAATTTGTAGTAATACCCAGTATCATCTAATATCACATGTAGTTGTCTAATAGAGCTAGGGGGAGGAAAATATAATATGACTGCAATCTTAGCAGAATCCACCAACAATCCTTCCTTACAAAAAATATGTCCAACCATATTTCCAGAAGGAGAACAAAAAACACATTTCTTCGAATTCAAAGAAATTTTCAATTATCTACATCTATCTAGTATCCTTGAATGTTGCTACAAAAATCCTAGAGAAAACTACAAGTCCATTCTTTAACCAAAATGGCATCACTTTGTACTAAAACCAATGGCACTCTATAGAAAAAGTAGTCTTGGTTCTATCCTCTTTGGTTGTCTTTATCTGATGGTACCCCGAAAACCCATAAGTGAATGAATAAGCTTATTGGCCTCCAAAATTGTCTAAACCTCATTTGTAAAAGTGGCGGGGAAAGGACCATGTACACATGCATCATTAAGGTTCCTCAAATCTACATAGATTTTAATTTCCCCTGCCTTCTTATTATGGACTACCATGGGACCAATCCACTTTGATTCCTCCACTAGCTTGATTTTTCCATCCTCCAACATCCTATCTACCTTTTGTTTCATCGTTTGCTTTAAATTGGGTTCAACATATAAGGCCTTTACTTGAGTGGTTTAGCATCTATCTTCAAGGGGATTTTAATTTCTCCTAATTCTCCAGCTATCCCTTTCATTTCTCTAAAATTGTTTGGGAATAAATTATGTTATTCTTGTAATAGATCAACTACTTTTTCTACTATCTCATCATCCGAATAATCTCCTCTACTGGCCAACTTCGAATTTTGCACAGTGCCATTGTTCACTTTCTTCATTCTGATAGGCTTGGAATAATCTTATGTCTCCAATTTTGAACCTGATACTATGTGCTCACGTTCTTTCTATGGAATTTGAATACTCCTCTGCTCTTCATCATCATCAACTATTCTGAAATATTATAACACTCCATAAATTTTTGTACCTTCTGTAAACGTTTATGCACTGGACACAGGGGTAGCGTTATGTGCACATTCTGACATTCTAGTGCATAAATAGTTTCTTTCAAAACCTTGAGATATTTTTCAAGCACAACATACTCAGCTGCAAAACCAAATGTGGATTTAAAACTATATCATATCATCCCATTCCTCTATTCCTTGGTGCACTTCCAACTCAACATGCCAGTTCTTAGGAATGGAATCTAAAGTATGAACCCACTCCTCTTGCGATATATTTCTCCTATTCCAGGAAATAAAACAAATTTTCACATGGGTTTTTGGACAATCCAACCTTGTGTACTTCACTCCCCTAACATCTGACTTCGAAACAAAGCGAATAAATAGAAAATTTTTACATTGTTTCCAAGTTTCTATAGTATTCTTATGCATAGTCCACCATCGCATTGGAGTTGTTCTCAAAGTAACATATAATTCTAATAGCCTTAAATTTTCAGGTACTTGCAATTCAAACTCTTGGAAAAATTACAAAGAATCATATAAACCATCATACCTTAGAGGGTACCACACCTCAGTCCTGATCCAACGCACTACATGACTAATATGCATGCACCTTCTGGTTGACACTTCATGCAATATATTCTACTAGTTCTCAAAACCCTCTTTAGAATCTGATGAGCATGAACCAATAATTTGCCAACTCGACACACCATTTGTAGTAGGATTGATATATTCCTCCCTCTATGCAGTTACATTGTAGATTTTTTCTAAAGCCTCTGCATCCAACTCCTCCCATAAAAGTTCCACATATATGTACTCTTTCATGGTATCTAATGGCACAATTACTCTAACATCACTAGACTCAAATATCCTTTGTCTTTTTTTAAATTTAATAATAACATGATTGTCAAATTCCCAACCAATTCCTAACAATGTGGGATATGGATATGTGTCATCCACAGTTTTTATAACTTCAAAATTTACAAAACTCTTTACTCCATCAATATACACTTCCATACTAAACAACCTACCAATAGGGAATATCGTATGTTGATTTTCCAACTACATTTGAATATGAGACCAAGTTAGTTTCAACTTTCCTATGCTAACATTTGATCCCAAATCTAGAATGATGTTATCCATATCATATTCACATACCTACTCGTTGAATCTGAACCCCCAACTTGTTCTCTTCTTCTGCACAACTTGATTAACTACGCATTTGGGGGTATATGTTGTGACTATTTATGGTTCCTTGGTGCACTTATCGATCAATCTGTGAAGCTTCTGTAGTGTTTTTTCATCTTGCATCAAGTCTAGAAAATTATTCAAAAATGCTTTAATATAAAATTGTCTAACTTCAGGCCCTTTGGCAGTTGTTCTAACATAAACTAGAGGCATATCATATATTGGAGCTTCTTCAAGAATACCTCATTATTATGCAATGAATTCTCTACGCGCTTATTTATAGGCCATCTTCTATTTCAGTGGATCAAACTTCACTGGAGGACCTGTAACTTTACTTATGACCCACTACTAGTTTTTATTAGCTTGATTCACAATATCCATCCTAGTCTTGTTACCTACACACATAACTACACCACATGCAATCGGTCTTTGCACTGTTCAACAATGATCATCTGAATGTTTTGTCCCTTCTTCTCTTGTAATTTCGCAATCAACTAAGGAAAATATTTTGGTGCACGATCAAGGGATCTGTAATAAGTACAAGTCAAATAAGGATTGGAACGATCTCTTGCAATATGTTCTAGTTTTCCAAAATTATAGCAGATACTCAATCTTCTTCCTCTATCTAGTCCCTTGACCTCTTCCTTGCTGATAAAATGACCCAGACTAGTTATAATAATGCTCAATTCCTTTCTATCTCTCTCCTCCTTGCACGTTGTAAGATTCCATAGTGTGATCCCTCATTAACTCTAATGCATAGAAATAGTGAATCACATTCCTGACTGACTTACAAAAATCACAAAATAGGGTCCTCACAAAAGTCTCATATTTTTTCGTCATAGGGTAGTTCAGAGGTGTATGTCCCCAAAATATGCAAACTTCACACAAAAACCCCCTTCCTTGCGCCAGTAGGTTGGTTGTACCACTCACCATATAATATGTTAATGTAGGACATTCATTCCCGTGGTGCCCCTCTTTTCTGAGTATTGTGCACCATACCTCCTCGCACTTTTCCTTGCCTTTGGTTAATTACTGTAACCATAATGTCAGTGACTAACTATGACTATACCTTAACCATGCTAGTACTCTCTCCTCTCACTGCTAGAGATGCCTCCAATTTCAACATGATTTCAATCCTTTTGATTGTGGTGAATTTTTTTGTTCGGTTAATGGTACTTGAATATGGGGATTATTATAGCAATGAACCACTCTTTGTGTTGTGTATCTAGAATCTCAAATGTCAATATGCCCAACAATACCTTAAATATTTGATCACAATCCCACATATATTCATTTTTTCCCTACTTAATCTATTTAAACCTTGTAATGCAATGTGACTCGGACTTAGGCTTCTGGAACTCCTTTAACAATGCTTGCTTTAATTCTTCTAATGATATATGTTGTCTAACTGATGCAGTATTCTTGTATTTCATATACCACGTCAATGTGAGGTGTCTAAAAGTAGTTTCCAGCTATTCCATCTTGGTAGCATCATCCCATACCTGATTCAAAGTCCAAACAACCTCACATATGAACAAACGTTGGTTAGGATCCTTCCTCGTGGAACCATGAAACAAAGGCATCTTCGAAGTGTCTTCCATTTTTTTTTGTGCACTAGATACCAATAAAGGATTTCTAGATATACTCACTATTTGTTGCAACGCGCTCTGCACAACATTCGTTAATAGAGAACTTTGTGGTCAACTTCCCTTCAATTGACTGGGTTCACTCTGTTGAGATTCAACAAGAAGATTCTGCACCCACTCCTAGTGCATTAAGCACCTAGACTAGGGTGGGGCCCATAGTGATATTTTTGGGTGCATGTCTATTTTGGTTATCCCTTAATTAAGATGGACATTAAACTATAATATATTCTCAATGTGGACTTGAAAGAGTTAACTGAAAGTGATAAATTCATTTAGCTAGTGGATTTCGAGTTAGAGGTAGTTGGTGAGGCATGCAGAGTAATTCTAGTTGTAGCAGAGTTCGAAGTGCAGTGGTGCATTAGTTAATGCAAGTTGTAAATATTTTAACTCAGTTAAGTGAGTTAAACTCAGTTGTGCTAGTTGTAACTGAAGATACACTAGTGAGAGATCTAGTGAATTAAATATTAATTAATTCACAATCAGTGATGTCACATGAAATTGAGGATTTACTATTATTAGCTACATGCATGTCAGATCCAGTGGAAACCCAGTTTAGTTCTAGGTGAAAGGGAAGTTGACTATCACTTGTAGGATTATTGGCTTGCACACTTGCAACCAAACACCCATTGGAGTGCCCATGATACTTGCACAGTCAAAGCAGACAAGAATTCCTATATTTTAGGAATATTTACCATCAAGGATTGCGCAAGAAAGGCAGGATGTCTGGAGGCTGCAAATTGGCTAAGTGTTGGTTAGTTTTGCATATGACAGTGTGAGACAATTAGTTGAGTACTGGAGGGCTCTTGTGAGAAGAGTTTTGTATGTAATTGTTTCATGATCCATGCTTAATATACAATAGAATATAGTGGGGTTTTTAGTTGTAAGCTTTCCCCGGGAAATTAACTATGTTGTGTGTGATTGATCTTTCTTCATGTTCATGTGATTAGTGATTGTGTTTTTAATTCCGCAAAATATTTGTAGAATCGATTCAGTATTTAAGTTTAGTACATTTTTAGATCAGGTGAACCCAAGATATACATGCATATTGTATAATTTCTACATGGTACCAGAGGACAGGAAATTGCAGAAGTGAAGCAGGAGCAGATTTTGTGACTGGATAGGATTAAAATTTGCATAAAGACTTTCTTGGTGCTACATCTGATTCAGGATCGAAATGGATTTCAATGGCTTGAGGTTATAGTATGCACTCAAGGGCAGCTCAAACTACATTTCTTGGAAGGACAGGATAGAGGCAGTACTCGAAGACAATGGATTGAAGGAATTCATTGACAAAGATGTTCCTAAGCCCGATGTTGCAGATGCTGCAAATCTTGATGCATGGCAAAAGAAAGTGGCAAAGGCGAGGAGGATCCTGTTGGAGGGAGTACGAGACCACATTGTCTCAAGCCTCCATGGGAAAGCCACACCATATGCAATTTGGAAGGCTTTGGCAGATATATTCCAAAGCAACAACGACCATAGGAAATTTGTGCTCAAAGATAAACTCAGGAATATCAAGATGGAAAAGGGAGACACCATTCCAAAATATCTAACAAAGTTTTTCCAATGTTGGGATGAACTGGGGAGCGTTGGAATAACAGTTGTTGATTATTATTTGGAGAGATTGGCTCTCCTAGTACTTCCCAAGAGTTGGCACAGTTATCAAGACTTTGTCAATGGAAGGGAAAAATTTCCAGATTGGGAACGACTGTGGTCAGATTTGGTGCAGGAGGAGTTCAGATGAAACACCAGAGATGGAACTTCATCTAATAATGAGGATGAAGAGGATTGTGCTTTGGCTACCATGGCGAGGAAGGGGAAGGGGAAGAAATTCCATTCTAAATCTGATTCCAAGAATGGCAAGAAGTAGGACATGTCCAAGGTGAAGTGTTTTCACTGTCACGAGCATGGGGATTTTTCTATTAACTGTCCACAAAAGAAGAAGAACAAGAAGGTTGGAGGATGTGCAGCTGGTGAGGCCCTTGCCTCACAATTTGAGCTTGAATTCTCATTGATCACATGCATGGTGTCCACTGCATTGGGATCTGTGTGTTATTTGGATAGTGGCGCTTCCTTTCACATGACAGGAGATAAGGAACTTTTCAATGACTTTGAGGAGAAAGATCTCCAGATGCATATTGAAATGGGTGATGACGGATGGTATAGTGATATCGGGATTGGTACCATTACCTTTCAAAGGGAGTCACGTAAACCATTTCAATTAAAATATGTGATGCATGTACTAGTTCTGAAGAAAAATTTGGTCTCATTCGCAATGTTGGAGGATAGAGGCAATGATGTTGTTTTTAGTGATGGAAAATCTTTCCTGCGACATAAAACAATGGTACAAGCCAAGAGGATAGGGATTCGAGTTAATAATCTCTACAATCTGGAGGTAGATGGTTGCACAGCAATGATGGGCAAGGCAGATCAAGTGGTGAGCTAAGATGAGGGCGAATTATGGCACAGGCTATTGGGCCATCTTCACCATGGAGCCTTGAAAGTCATGCAATAGATTTCTACTGGTATTCCCAGGGGTACACTTGCGCGGTCATATACATGCAAGGGATGTACTATGGGAAAATATGTAAAGGCCACCTTTCATGAGAAGGAAAATCTAGCTTTGGGGATCCTTGAGAGAGTTCACACAGACATGCTTGGTCCTTTCTTGGTTGCTTCAACAGAAAAACATAAGTACTATACAATATTTGTTGATGGATTTTCTCGTAAGTGCTGGATCTTCTTCATGCAGAAGAAAGATCAAACATTCTCTAAGTTTTTTTAGTTTAAAGAATTGGTGGAGAAAGATTTGGGGAAGAAATTGAAAGCTATTAGGAGCAATAATGGTGAAGAATACATCTCTAACGAATTCAAGAACTTCTGCAGCAAAGAAATAATTCAAAAAGAAATCATAGCGCCTCATAAGCCACAGCAGAATGGGGTCACGGAGAGTAAGAAAAAAACTATTGTGGGTGCAGCACAAGTGATGTTGCATGATCAAGGTCTATCGACACATCTATGGGCGGAAGCATGCAATACAGTGGTACATGTGCAAAACCATTGTCCTTATAGAATACTTGGCATGAGTACACCTGAAGAGGCTTTCACTAGTAAGAAACCTGATGTTTCACACTTTAAGATTTTTGGCTCATCTGTTTATGTGCATGTGACCAAGGACGCTAGGAAGAAGATGGAACCAACAACTGAGGATGGGATTTATTTGGGGTACACTGAAACACCCCATAATTATCATGTGTATTTGCCAAATAGTAGAATGACTTTTGTGCAACGGGATATCAAATTTGATGATGAGAAAGCCACGCAGTTGTAACTTGAGAAGGAGCTGGACTTGCATGCAAAGGAGGAAATGTTGGTTCCCAAGGATGAGTCTCAAGATGTGGATCAGCCACATGAGGAGGTTCATCGAGTGGAGGAAAATACTCATGCAGAGCCATCCATCAGAAATGGCAGAAGGCACACCATGGAAGCTCATAGGCTAAGACTTGATGCTGTAGAGAATGTAGGAGCCCCTACTTCACAGCACATACAGAGACATTCTCCTGACAAATTTACTAGATACATGGCTCTTATGAGCAAATGTGTTGTGACCGAACCATCTTCCTTTCAGGAAGCAGTGCAACAACCAACTTGGGTTGATGCAATGGTGGAGGAGTATAACTCCATTGTCAAGAACAGTGCATGGGAGATTGTCCCAAGATTGGTCGACAAATCGGTGGTTAGATCAAGATGCATCTACAAGGTAAAGCAAGTTATTGATGGGAGTGTGGAGAAACACAAGGCCATATTTGTGGCCTGAGGATTATCACAGATCTAGGGGATAGATTATGATGAGAATTTTTCACTTGTTGCAAGGTACTATTCCATAAGATCCATCCTTGCACTCTCAGTGCAAATGGGCTAGTGCATTCATCAGATGGATGTGAAAACTGTGTTTCTCAATGGGATCATTGAGGAATAGGTGTGCATAGAGCGGCCTGAAGGTTTCGATATCTTCAACAGTGATTCATATGTGTGCAGACTCAAAAGAGAATTGTATGGGCTGAAGCAAGCACCACATGCTTGATACACTCGGATAGACAGTTATTTCACTGGACTGGGCTTCACCAAAAGTGAAGCAGATGCAAACATGTACCAGATTGTGGTTAAGGGTAAGCTATTGATAATTTTTCTTTACTTTGATGATCTAATTTTTACTGGTGATGAGTAGTTGATACACTCATGCAAGGAGAATCTTGCAAAGGAATTCAAAATGAAGGACATGGGCCTCCTTCATTATTTCCTTGGATTGGAAATATGGCAGCGGGATGGTGAACTTTTTGTGTCTCAAGGCAAGTATGCAAAAGAGATAATGGGTAAGTTTAACATGGAGATACTGGGTATGAAATTGGAGGAAAGAGGATGCTACTTCTAGAGAGGTAGTCGATGCTACTATCTACCGAAAGTTAGTGGGTTCGCTAATATATCTAGTGAACATGATACCATACATTTGCTACGAAGTTACCCAGTTGATTCAAGGTATGGTTAAGCCTACCAAGATCTTTTAGAAGGTGGGGAAGCATGTCTTGAGATACCTGAGGGGCACATCAGAGTATGGTCTATGGTACAGACGGACAGAGGGAGTGAAGTTGCATGGCTTCACGGATGTAGATTAGGTTGGAAATCCATCGGACAGAAACAACACATCAGGAGGGATCTTTAGCATTGGATCGACAGCAGTTTCCTGGTACAACAGGAAGCAACGATCTATGGAACTTAGTTCAGCAGAAGCATAATACATGGCAGCAAGTCAAGCTACATGTGAGGCTATCTGGATGAGAAAGATCTTGGTTGGTGTGTTTGGTTCTCAGATGGATCCCACAGTGATTCATTGTGATAATCAGAGTTGCATTAAACTCTCGATTAATCTTGTGTTTCATGATAGTTCCAATCATATAGGTATCTGGTATCGTCATCTCAAAGATTGTGTGCAGAGAAGGATCATGTTGCTACAGCATATTCCCATGGAAGATTAGGATGTAGATATTCTGATGAAGGCACTCACAAGGAGAAAATTCGAATACCATAGAGACAGGATCGGGGTGAAGGATAATCCCTTTCTTGTTGAAAGGGAATGTTGAGATTCAACAAGAATATTCAGCACCCACGCTTAGTGCATGGAGCACCTGGTTGCATTAAGCACCCATACTAGGGTGGGGCCCACAGTGCTATTTTTGGGTGCATGTCTATTTTGGTTATCCCTTAATTAAGATGGACATTAAACTATAATATATTATCAATGTGGACTTGAATGAGTTAACTGAAAGTGATAAATTCAGTTAGCTAGTGTATTTCTAGTTAGAGGTAGTTGGTGAGGCATGCAGAGTAATTATAGTTGTAACAGAGTTCGAGGTGTAGTGGTGCATTAGTTAATGCAAGTTGTAAATAGTTTAACTCAGTTAAATGAGTTATATTCAGTTGTGCTAGTTGTAACTGAAGATACACTAGTGAGAGATTTAGTGAATTAAATATTAATTGGTTCACAATCAGTGATCTCACATGCAACTGAGGATTTACTATTATTAGCTGCATGCATGTCAGATCCAGTGGAGACCCAGTTGAGTTCTAGGTGAAAGGGAAGTTCACTATCAGTTGTAGCATTATTGGCTTGCACACTTGCAACCATACACCCATTGGAGTGCCCATGATACTTGTGTAGTCAAGGCATGCAAGAATTCCTATCTTTTAGGGATCTTTACCATCAGGTATTGCGCAAGCAAGGCAGGCTGTCTGGAGGCTGAGAATTGGCTATGTGTTGGTCAGTTTGGCATATGACAGTGTGAGACAATTAGTTGAGTACTAGAGGGCTCTTGTGAGAAGAGTTTTATATGTAATTTTTTCATGATCCATGCTTAATATACAATAGAAGATAGTGTGGTTTTTAGCTGTAAGCTTTCCCCGAGAAATTATCTGTGTTGTGTGTGATTGATATTTCTTCATGTTCATGTGATTAGCGATTGTGTTTTTAATTCCGTAAAATATTTGTAGAAGAGATTTAGTATTTAACTTTAGTACATTGTTAGATCGGGTGAATCAAAGATATACATGCATATTGTATAATTTATACACACTCCTAGTGCTAGTTTGACTACTTCACTTTCCCCATTAACTAAAGTATGTAAAACATTGTTAGGTGAACTTAAATCTAGATCAACTGATGTGCATGGGGTTGTGGGTTTAATGGAGGGCACAGTATGAGTAGGGTGGCTAGGTTGCACAAGTTCTAATACTCTCAGGTTGTACTATGAGGGTCCTCCATCTTCTCCTTCGTGCGGTATGCCAAGTTGTGCTCCTTCAAGACTTCTTCAATCTCCAATGATCCTTATTCTACTATGACGTTTTCTCACTTCCTTTGTGGGAATTTTTTCGACTAGAAGTATCGACGTATGTCTCCTCTCTTATCACTGCATCAAAACCTTCCTCTACTATGCTTTCTTTTGTTAGTTAGGTAAGCTTTACATACTGGAACAACGGCTACCAAACTAGAATCAAGCTAGGCATGCATATACTATGTAGATGAACACGTCAGAACAAGATCGTAAGGGAAATAAAGATTAGGAAAGAACACTGAATGTTTCAAATACTTTGTTCTCAAAATATGTCATATTTTCCTACCATGCAATTTCTTCCTTGGCTTCCTTGCTTCATATTGTCAATTATATAACACCTAGGGATACCTTCTAGCAATTAGCTTGAAATTCCCACAATTTATCCACGCTCTACCTCCTACTTCCTCTTCACCCCAGGCCCTATTCCCTTAAACCAGTCCTTGGTCATCTCCTAGCTCTCCATTTGCACACAATGGGTTTAACTCCTCATAATGTCTAATTCCATATTCAAAAATCCCTTATCACATAACAATACCTCGATGGAAGTAGGCAACGATAAAATGTATATCCCACATGATTTCTTCAAATACTTCCTTTTAACAATGATATAATATACTATGGATTCAATAGCAAACTGTGTAATGTACCCCTCCAAGACACTTTCAAACCAATAATCTACTACAAAAAAATTATTATTATTGATAACCTTCAACTGCTAAATCGACTTAGGATTCCACCACTTTGGCTCAAAAGGATGCCAATTTATAATCTAATCATTTAACCTATATATCCACTCTGCTAACAACTGCAATAATTTGACATAGAAAATTTCATAAAATTCAGTAATACATAATGTGGTACTTGTAACCATCACTATGGCAGCCACAAGAATTCTCGATGGTGCGGCTCCCACAAAGGTATCCACCAGCTTGAGGCTTTCCCACAGGCTCAAACTTCTGGAATAGTTGATACACAATCACAGAGTTATTACTTTTCACCATGTGCGCAGGAAAGAAAACTCAGTTGCGGACCTTCTTGCGAACAAAGGGGTGGAAAGTCATAGAAAACTGTATCATTCCAACCTCACCCAAGCCGAGGAAGATTCTTTAAGAAGATAATGCCAAAATCTCATTCAAAAGGATATCCTCTCCCCGGATGCGGGCGAAATCATAAGGACGTATGACAACTACCTCACCCACGCCCATGAGGACGAAGATCTGCAGCGCAGGTCCTCACCCGATGTGGAACCTCACAATATCAATCATCTACATGAGATGATCAAGATAAGGCATGATGAATACATGCTTGGACAACATCACCCCCTCCAGGGTACCTCTCTGTAGCAATCGTTCTAAATGATTACTTGGATTGACACGTCGATCGGCCATAACTCTTCACTCGAGCCCATTCATGAAAACAGTTATGGCACGCAGCTGTGTTCGAGGCACAATCATGGCATGCATACTTTCTTAATCCACAATTTCAACTCTCATGCATATAATAATGCATTTTTCTTCAATAACCCAAATAAGACTCTAAGTCTGAACAAGTTCACCATATTGATGCGAAAGCTTTTTATTTATCAATCTTCAATAAAAGACTTCTTCAACTTTTCTTTATACATGGTTATAAACCCATACTCCAGATTTCATGTATATGCGGAAGCTTTTATATCTCAACCAATGGTCAAAACCATATCATGATCTCACAACGCATATAAAATGCTCTTTCATGTGAAAACCAAATAAAACCTTACAATTTATATTCCGCAACTAAAATATATAACCTTTACCTTACCTACGGTTCTTACCTTGGTTAAAGAATTACCAAGGCTGCCAACCATGTAATAAGGAACCTCAGTCCTACCACCCCACACCATCCACAATGTGTTAACATATGCTACGCCTTCAACCACTATAATAAAACCTCTGATTTTGGACTTAATCCCAAGGGGTAATGCATATAACATCCTCGGCCCCACAGTTCATTCGACCTACATCAACCATAATATATATACCAACCCATAACCTAAATCATACACATTAATACTTATTTGGCGCGCATTCCACTCAACATTAAAACTTAATTGGAGTATTGGTTCAGGCCCACAATACTTAACGTACCTCTTCAATCGACGGTTGATGAGCCATCACATTGACATGCAATGATCCGACGATCATCGCGCAACAAAACTGCACGCCTTTTAGCCGTTCAAAATCGCGCAGTGTAGATGGGCCCCAGCATTAACCTACCCTTCTCATCCGACGGCTAAGACATCGTCGGAGTAACTTCGGTGATCCGATGATCATGAACGCATATCGCGTTTTTTTTGTTACCGAGCTTTAATGCTCAAAAAAAACGTCACATAACCGGTTTTATAATACCACTTATGGACATGCGTCGATCAGTTTGTGATATCACGTTTTTTTGGGTGAATCCACTTACCGCTTAAGAAAAGTGCGAAAACCGCCGGTTGGATTCTCGAACCGCTTTTACTGTTCACGCCTTCCAGTTCCACCTTTCTTCCTCGCTCGAGGTTCTGCACCATTCGTTCTGACTCGGTCTTTCTTCACGCCTTCTTCACAACAGAGTTTGATGACTCTCAATCTGACTTCAATTACATTCAAAGCTTGAACCATTCATTTCACACTGCCGATATACATGCGATGTGCATTCAGAGTAACGCAGAATGTATATGATTCAGGAATCTCACAAGAACCGAACCCTCCTTCATACAAGAGGCGCATAAATTCAATTACTTGTCATTAATCCTTAACATAGGGTTTTACACATCCCTCATACACTCTCTCAGAAACATATATAAAACCTCATATGTTATAATTAACATCAATTTACCCAGCCATATCTAGAATCACGCTACAAAACCCATTTACAGAGTTTTATTCATACACAGCTCACGGAGATTCAAGGCATTCTCACACAGAACTAATTCAACAAATGCACATGTAATGCTGAAACAATTCTTTCATAATGTATCAATGACTTCACTTATAGAACTCTGGTCCTTGGCCAAATCTTCGAATTAAATGGCCCTTTTAACTGCCACTACTCTGCACCTGAACAGCTCTGCAAATCTCTCCAACTCTATGCAGGTCTATCCAGGTCTATGCCACAGAGGCTTATTTATACAAATTAACAATAATTGTTTCATCTTCCCTTAACGCTCAACAAAACTATGAAATTCCTACGTCTAACAAAAATGCATGGAAATTGTTTTAGCCTAATGCCCCTGCATCAGAATCCCCAGGTTAAAAAGATTCATGATCTCCTAATCATGTGCTTTCATCCTTATCTTCCTGGATCCCACACTTTATTCTGTAGCTGATCATCTGCTGCAACATTCTTCTGTACTTCACCAGGCTTCCATATCTTATTCTGTATCCTTCCATTTGCTAAGATTTCACAGTCTGTGACTGCCTTTCCCTTGCTGTTGTTTCTCTACTTTCTTGCTACTGTCCCTTTCTGAGACACCTTCTCCATCAGCTTTCTTATCAATTCAATTTCTTGATCTAATTTATCTTCTAACTGTTGGTTACTGCTCCTTCTTGATTGTTGAACTTCTACTTCTGCTTCTGCTTGATGGGTTCTTATTTGCTGAACTCTTACTGCTGCTTTTTCTTGCTGAGCTTCTACATTTACTGTAGCTTTAGCCCCAGCTCTAACTGCCACCCTATCATCCATACCCTCTTGTTCTCTGCAATAGTAAAACTCTTCCTGATTGTCAACCATGACAATTTCTTCATTCTCTGACTTCAGCAATACTCTAGACTGGTATTTAAATTTCCAGTCTTTGTCATCATCTCTTTTCCTCTCTTCCAGGACCAAACATCCTTTAGTCCTTCCATCAACACCTGCAATCATAAAACAAACATCAAAACTACAACATCTTTGTGTCTCTTCCTCCTTTTCCAACACTTCAAATTGTTGCTCTAACATTTCTTCTGGCAACACTTCAATCTGTTGCTCTGCCACTTCATTCCCTTCTCTGAATGTCTTCAGCAAAAAATTCAACCACTCATGTCTCACATCATCAGTATGCTGCAAATTGAATTCAGCATATTCTCTTCCTTCTTCCTTGACACTCTTCAGTAATTGCCCATCATCTTCTTGACTGATTCTGGCAATCAATTTAAGTTCTTCAAGTATTGTGTCTTCATCTTCTGTGAGAAAAAAATTCTGATTCTCCACTGCTGTAGCAGTCCCAAAGGTCTGTCCTCCGGTCCCCTCTTTGCCCATCAGACAAATCAGCTCCTTCCTGTCATTATCAGCAACAACAAGTTCTTTTCCCTGAGGCATGATTGCCTCATCTTTCTTCAAGACAACTCCAGGAGGTGGATTGTCTTATGCCATGCCTGTAACCATAGTCAAATTGTCAATTTTCAAATCACAATACCCAATGGTCTCAATTGATGATCCGGCCACCAATTCCTCTTTCTGCAGTTCTAAGTCTCTTCCAAGACTTAGAAAATCTTCCCTGTCTTTATTCCTTTGTATCCTCACATTTTGCAATCCCCAATTTTTAAATTGAGGTTCTCCTTCCTGTATTGAATCTTGGTTATTCAGCATAGTCTCCAGTAACTTAATTTCTTCATTCCATGGATTAAATTATTCCATAGAATTCTCCTCCTACTTTATTTGACTACCCAATGGTGTCAAATTTTCTTCAGCATCACCAGAATCTGCATACACAAAACAATTTTTAAAACAAAAATCATAAGGCCTCAGTGCCTTTTCTTCTGCCAGCATTTCAGTATGTTGTCCTGAATTTTCCTCCACTATCAGCACATCAGTATGTTGATCCACTTTTCCCAAAGAATTCTCAAGACTGCCAACAAGTCTTTCTCCTACATCATCTGTCTCCATGATGTTTTCCTGTTCATTGTTGTGAAATCTGCCTTCTGCAATCTCCCTTTCGTACTTTGAATTCTCCAACAAGTGTTCCAACAACGTAATTTCTCTCTGGAATTCTTTAAGAACTTCATCATCACATACAGTCTATGTATTCATGCACAAACCTTGAGTTTGTAAACCAGGAGCTTTAACAGCCTCAACTGGTGTTTCACATATCAGTTCTTCAAACTAATCTTTTCCTTCTTCATTCACAAGAATTTCTTTTTATGCTGCAACATCTCCAATCATAAACACATCACTGCTTCCTTTAGTCAAGGGACATTCTCCATCATTGCATTATTCTTCAGAGTATTCATCTTATCATTCTTCTTCAGAGTATTCATCTTCTGAGAGATACTTCTTCATACTTGTGACAGATTCACAAGATTGTTCATCCTCCTCCATAAAACCTGTAATCACATCACAATTGTCAGTCACAAAAATACAAGGTTCTACATCATCCAGCTGATCTGGACTTGTCCAATAACTCAGGAAATCATCTATAATTTCCTCTTCAACAAGACAAACTTCTTGTTGTCTTAAACCTCCATCATGGTTCATCAGATCTTTTGCAGATCTCCATTCTTCATCTGTGCTCTGTTCTGCTTCACAAACAGAAACTTCTCTTCTCAACCCAGCTGCTCTGAGTTCTGCACATTCCAAATGTACATCCATCCTCTGTTCAAGCTTCCTCAGATTTTTTTCAAACATACAAGAATCATCAGAAATAAAATCCTTTTATCCCTTGGCTTCACTTGAATTTTCAGTCTTCAAGTCCTTCTCCAAATACTCAATCATCCTGAGTATTTCCTCCTTTAGCTGAGCATTTATCATTTGCTCTCTCTTCACTTGTAGCCTGTGCCACTTTACTTTCTTTTTCATGAGCCAGCCAACTCCCTGGATTTCCTCTACCAACATCTTCTGTTTATTAAACTGTTCTCTGATCTCAGCTACCTCTTTCCAATATTCTTCATCAGTGAGTTTCTTCCTCATGCCATTTTCTTTGGCATCTTCCCTCACTCTTCTGTTGTGGCCTCTCTCAGAACCTCTGCAATCTCTTCTATGGCTATCAGTAGCCATTTTCTCCTCCAGGGGTTCTTCACTCACAAGCTGCACTAAGCATCTGCAACAACAAGCTCTCTTGCTGCAACTTACCACACCAATCCTTTCCTCCGGATCTAGGCTTTTGGAAAGTATTGGTCCCCTTCTGCTGGAACCTTCTGAGCACTCTCTTCTGCTCCCTCTAGGCTTCACTTTGCAACTTTTCAAGAACACATATGTTCTTCTTTCATCCAACCTCTGTTGGAAATTCTCCAGGCTCTACCACACTTCTTCTTCACTTCAGAATCCTCTATTGGACTCTTTTATCACTTCTCTCAAAGTTTTGATCTGCCTTTGCTGAGATTCTCCTCAATTGTCTGCAATCTGCATTCTGCAAACAATATCTTCAAACCAGAGTCAACTAATGTTCATCATCTCACCTTCAAGATTATGTATAATCTTTATTCTTCTTTCACCTGCACTGCATCTCTGTATGCTGCAATTTTCTCCCTATCCAACCTTTAGTTGAATACCAGGTTCACTGCCATCACCATCAAAACTTTGTCTGCACTTTCTGCAACCATAACTCTGCAATCATAAATCTCAAATCAGAGTTTAAGGCTATTTTACCTGCAAGATCCTACATGATCTTGTTCTTCTACAACTCCCTTTTCACTGCAATTCTGTGTACCTTCACTACACAGCTCCTCAAATCTGCAGCCACTCTTAAACAGATTTAGAACTTCAAATTTTCCTCACTGCCTCTACCAAGCATGTATTCCAAAATTAATCTTCAAAATTCTTTGCCTCCACTTCAGATTCTGCAATCTGAATTTTCAACCTTCATTGTATGCTTATTCAAACTTGCAAATTCTGTCAAACAGATTTGAAAACCAACCTTCTTCACTGCTTCAGTACATATGCATTTCAGAAATAAATTTTCAAAGAGCTATTTCAATTCTAGCTCTGATACCACTTGATGGCATGCATACTTGCTTAATCCACAATTTCAACTTTCATGCATATAATAATGTAGTTTTCTTCAATAACCCAAATAAGACTCTAAGTCTGGGCAATTTCACCATATTAATGCGGAAGCTTTTTATTTATCAATCTTCAATAAAATACTCCTTCAACTTTTCTTTATACATGGTTATAAACCCATACTCCAGACTTCATGTATATGCGGAAGCTTTTATATCTCAACCAATGGTCAAAGCCATATCATGATCTCACAACGCATATAAAATGCTCTTTCGTGTGAAAACCAAATAAAACCTTACAATTTATATTCCACAACTACAATATATAACCTTTACCTTACCTACGGTTCTTACCTTGGTTAAAGAATTACCAAGGCTGCCAACCATGTAATAAGGAACCTCGGTCCTACCACCCCACACCATCCACAATGTGTTAACATATGCTACGCCTTCAACCACTATAACAAAACCTTCGATTTTGGACTTAATCCCAAGGGGTAACGCATATAACGTCCTCGGCCCCACAGCTCATTCGACCTACATCAACCATAATATATATACCGACCCACAACCTAAACCATACACATTAATACTTATTCGGCGCACATTCCACTCAACATTAAAACTTAATTGGAGCATTGGTTCAAGCCCACAATACTTAACGTACCTCTTCAATTGACGGTTGATGAGCCATTGCATTGACATGCAATGATTCGACGATCATCGCGCAATCAAACTGCACGCCTTTTAGCTGTTCAAAATCTCGCGGTGTAGATGGGCCCCAGCATTAACCTACCCTTCTCATCCGACGGCTGAGACATCGTCGGAGTAACTTCGGTGATCTGACGATCATGAACGCATATCGCGTTTTTTTTTGTCTCTGAGCTTTAACGCTAAAAAAAATGCGACATAACCGGTTTTATAATACCACTTATGGACACGCGTTGATCAATTTTTGATATCACGTTTTTTTGGGTGAATCCACTTACCGCTTAAGAAAAGTGCGAAAACCACCGGTTGGATTCTCGAATCGCTTTTACTGTTCACGCCTTCTAGTTCCGCCTTTCTTCCTCTCTCAAGGTTCTGCACCATACGTTCTAACTCGATCTTTCTTCACACCTTCTTCACAACAAAGTTTGATGACTCTCAATCCGACTTCAATTACATTCAAAGCTTGAACCATTAATTTCACACTACCGATATACATTCGATGCACATTCAGATTAACGTAGAATGTATATGATTCAGGAATCTCACAAGAACAGAACCCTCCTTCATACAGGCAGCGCATAAATTCAATTACTTGTCATTAATCCTTAACACAGGGTTTTATCACACATCCCTCATACACTCTCTCAGAAACATACATAAAACCTCATATGTTATAATTAACATCAATTTACCCAACCATATCTAGAATCATGCTACAAAACCCATTTACAGAATTTTATTCATACACAACTCACGGAGATTCAAGGCATTCTCACACAGAACTAATTCAACAAATGCACATGTAATGCTGAAACAATTCTTTCATAATGTATCAATGAGTTCACTTACAGAACTCGGGTCCTTGGCCAAATCTTCGAATTAAATGGCCCTTTTAACTACCACTACTCTGCACCTGAACAACTCTGCAGATCTCTCCAACTCTATGCAGGTCTATCCAGGTCTATGCCACAAAGGCTTATTTATACAAATTAACAATAATTGTTTTATCTTCCCTTAACGCTCAACAAAACTCTGAAATTCCTACGTCTAACAAAAATGCATGGAAATTGTTTTAGCCTAATGCCCCTGCATCAGGGTACCTCTCTCTAACAACCGTTCTAAATGATTACTTGGATTGATACGTCGATTGGCCATAAGTCTTCACTCGAGCCCATTCATGAAAACAGTTATGGCACGCAGTTGCGTTCGAGGCACAATCATGTTCTATACCTATGCATGTGTCACAGGCCTTTTAAAAGGAAGGCCCCTCAGCACAAAGATACTCACAGTCAACTCCTTTAGGTTTATTTGTTGTTACAGTTCTCGCCCTCCTGCGTGCCCAGTCTGTTGCGCAACCCTCACCCCAGAGTTGCATTGCGCAAAAATCCCTAGGCTGTGATTACCCCTACCTGCGCATCTTACCCCAACTCCATCTGTCCTGCCAATCACATAAGTCAGGGTGCACCCATTATCTCGCTGCCCTTGACATGTTTTCCCCTTCAGCACTCCTCCTCATCCTCTTGTGCTCCTCACCTGCTTCGCACTTTCCTCCCTGCTGTGCATTCCCCTAGCTCTGTAACTCATCTGCTTTAGTTGACCATGGAACCTAGGTTGCACCAAAGAACCATCTATGGATTTTAGAGAGGTGCACTCCCCGGTCACTACCACCGAGGGCCAGATAATCACCTGCAGTCTGTTAAAGGCTCCTCCTCAGGCAGTCACGCTAGACAAAGCCCCGAACCTGATCAGGAGGAGGCCCCCTCGCAGGTTTCGCAAAGGGGCAGAAGTGGACCACATAAGTCCACCATTGCGCACCAGGCGCACCCCTTGCCTCGCAAGACCGAGCCTCTTCCGACTCAGGAAGATGAGTGGGATGACACAAATGTTTGGATTATAGATTCTGAAGGTACCTGGAGGCACGTCCGTGACACAGATTACCCGGTGGCTCCCATCCTCTTGCACACTGATCTCTAAGCCCTCGCGTCCATCGACTGATACAGAGGAAGCTTCTGCACAGGCGTACGTCTGCCCCATAGTGGAGGAAGATCCAGACAGTGATAATGAAGCCGAAGACTAAGGACTGCGCAGCGGCTCAGTTCTTCCTTGTTTTTTGTCATGCTTGCTACCACCACATAATTTCTAGTTACACTAGTGATACAACACATTTTGTAAAAAAAATTTTCATGTACTTTCCAGTTTGGTTTCTTCCATGGAGGCGGCCCCTTATCCGCGCAACAAAGGCTGGGATTGGTTAAGCACATCTTACCAACCTAGCTTGTAGCATATGTACTGTTTTTATTTTCGAATTAATATAGATTAGCCTCATTTACCAAAAAAAAATGTGGTACTTGTAACCATTCTCCTATGTTGATCCATCGACCTTTGATATCACTGGTAGAAAATTCTCATTCCTTCTCTTAAATCCACTGATGTATTTCTTCGATGGGATTCCACATTCCCTTCAATAATAAATCTTGGTCCCATCAACAAAACCATTTTTTGGTGATGGGGATAGTCCAACCTGAGTTAATATGCAAAGTTAGACCAAAAAAACCCTACTAGACACTGGCCCTTTCGACATCACCTGTAAAACAAGAAAATTCTCACCCGAGGCACCTATGCAGATTTTAAGAACCAGGTTTCCACAGTGGGGAAGGGAATCACAATTTGCACGATAAATACTCTATTCAACATTTGGTTTCATCTCACACTCATATGCTAATTACAATTACAAACACCCATAATAGTCATTACCCATATCACGACATTAAAAAAAAATTAAAAGGGGGTGCCACAATCATGTAATACACTGTATCATTCTCAAAGCTATATTGAAAAGGAACATGAAATAATCTACCATGAAAACATTAGATGAACAAAGAGAAATGGGACAACTCAAACATCGATCATATTCCATTAATATTTAAAAAGGGTTGCTTGGCACAACATTACAACTATACTTCATCTCAACTTACCAGCCTAAATGGAACAACATTACAACAACACACAATACTCATGCTCAAAACCTCGCCTTAGAAATAACTACCCAAAAGGAACTAATCGGTAATCACTCAGCCAATTTGAATCCTCTCGAATTGCATCTATTTATACATAATCATGTGGTCCCAAGTTGACCTTGATATCATGGGAAATATTAGAGAAAATAATTACCATGGGAAGATAAGCTACAATTTCTATTCTTGGCCCAATTAAAAACTTATTCGAAGGAAAAAGTTAAACTTAACCATTTCCACCTCGATCACCTTATGTGTCATTTCTCTCTACGATAGTTATTCATGTTGATTCTTCTACGACAATTTTGTGTGCTAATACTTCTACGCCAATTTTGTGCGCTAATACTCCTTGCTATTTTCTGGTGCGCACTACTCCAAAATTGTCTCAGAACCTCAACATTTCTCCAAATATTCTTCCCAGGACTAGCCCCAACAATCTCTAATATGTTTGAAATAAAATTTTAAAAGTATCATTATTGGATATATTGTAATTCAAAATATATTTAATATTTTTAATATATAATATTACCATTTCCAATTTCATATTTCTTACAAATTTGGGGGAATTTTGAAATTTCCTATAAATTTGAGGGATACAATTTAATGCATCATTATCAAATACATTGTAATTTTTTTTTAATATATAATATTTTTATTCTCAACTTACATTTCCTAATAATGTGGGGAAACTTCTAGTTGTTTCAAACACTTATACCATGTTTTCAATGTATCTACATTTTGGAAATTTGTGCGATATATAGACAAAATGTTTATTTTGCTGGAATTTGAAAATACAATTTCTAGCAAAATTGTGATTTATTTTTGTTTAAAATGCACTTATGAATACATAAAGGGATTATGAGTCTTACACTTGAACTTTGCATATACAAAGAAATTGAAAGAGCATACATGATGCACAAATTAGTCACAAATCAATTTATATATTACCACCACAAAGACAAATTATAAGCCACATAAATAGTGTTTATGAGATCAAACAGTTTCTAAGAAAGAAGAATATTGTTGAGACAACAGACTCTAACCGCTAACATACAAAATATTCCTACATTCTAATGTAAGTTTTATTCCAAGTTCCCCCTTTAATGCTTACATTTACATCATTACAAAGATTAATAAAAAAATGGAAAATTACAATTCACATGTCACATATGTCTGACTGGTCTTCCTCAACACTCATCCCCACTTTGAAGTCTCCGAGACAATGCTCTTTTCACCACCACAATTTCCGAGTTTCCCATTCAACTCATTTAAGACATAACCACCTCTGACCATCTTTGATGAACTTTGTATAATTGAAATTTCTTGATCTTTCGAAAGAAAATATTGATACTGGACCACCCTATGGACAAACTCCCATCTATCAAAAATGAAGCGAACTAAACTTTCGATAGTTGTATAAGTGAGTTGTTTGAGTACTGAGCATATTCAACAGTCAATTATGCAACTGAGCTTTCTAAACACATAGATCTCATAACATAACATGTAGCTGATGCTATTGAAGCCCAAATCACAACAAAATCCATCAATATATAACAAATTCACACAATTAAATTAGCGATACATTCTCTCGGAACCAAAGAATGAAGAGAACCACTAATTTAATTATATTATTCTGTTGATTAATCGGTTCTGCACTTCTTACAAACAGAATGAAAAACTACACAAATGAAACTATTTATTTTCATTCAAGCATAAACAAAGCTCCTTATCCCTCCATGATTTTTCATATATAGATATTTCATCTTGGAGTTTCTCTTCTTCACAAAGAAAATTGTTAGAGAAAAAATCTAACTAGTGACAACAAACAAACTTGTAGCTAGAAGTTACAAAAGTCTTAAAAATGACAGAAATGTTGGCCTTACACCTACAAAGCACAAATCTATGCAGTCTCCTCCAAATCGACCTTGCATATGGTGGCGATGCAACTCGTTTGACTATATATATCGACTTTATCAATAAACTCAATATGCTATTTCCATAAATGGACTCAAGTACGAATTGCCATGTTTTGAGCTAAAAGAAAATTAATGGCAGTTGAGTTTTGGAGCTCAAGCATACGCTTACCATGACTAATGAATGTTTCAATTGTATTCCAAATACAACGATAACAAAAACAAATGGTGGACACAGTGGCATTCTACACACCCAACAAACCACTTCTCAACACATTCATGAGACAGGGAAGTAACCCAACATATATCAAACTGTTGGCAGGGATGGATTTCCTAAAGCTCTGATGGCATATTCTGGGGAAACGAGCAGTCTAAGTACTTCAACAAGTGTTGAATTTCATCCTCTGATACCACCATCCGACACAGGCTTTCGTGGCCCAAAACAGTCAATGGTGTATTCTCTGGACATGGCAGTGTTGCTAGAATCGAATAAATTTTTGGCGATGGAAATAATGTCGTCTTCTACAATTGAAAATATGTCGTCTGTAAGTCGATCATGGATTCAAACCAAACACATAGGAACACAGGGAAATAAATAAAACTCACACCAAAAATCCAAATTTACATGAAAACTAAACACTCTGACACATTGTTCTATTTCTATTTATGAACAGAGAACAAAATATCAAAGGTCTTATTCGGGCCCATATAGGCTCTGATACCAACAAAGAAATTGGAAGAGCAGACATGGTGCGCAAAATACTCACAAATAAATTCGTATATATCCACTACAAAGCCAAATTATAAGCGACATAAATAGTGGTTATGACATCCAACAATTTCTAAGACGAGAATACTATTGAGAAAATCTCTCAATAGACTCTAACCACTAACAAACAAAATTTGCTTACATTCTAATGTAATCAATATTCCAAGTCATATTAAACAACTTAAAATTATGATTCTTAAAAACTTATAATTGGTTCGTTTGAACTTTGCATATTAAACAAATCAAACTTATGATTCTTAAAAACATTTACTTGATTTTGGGCAAAATTTATCAAGTGCATGAAAAAGAGTCATTTTGTCTATTAGTTAGATTATACATATATAGGTGTGTGTGTGTTTGTGTTTGAGACCTCAAAGAGCTCTTTATACAACAAGGCTTGAAGCCATTACAAGAACTACTTTTTATGAATTCAACATGTCATAGGTGAGAATTAAACCCAAATAGAAAATATAACAACTTTGTTTTCCCAACCACCCAAACTAAACCCAATTGACAACCCATCATAAATATATAAATACTTTCTAATCAAATTGATTATTCTTATTCGTACTAATATTCAATTTATTTTATATAAAAAAAATTCTCAACCACTCAAACTAATCTAAATTTACAATTCATTATAAATATAAACATAGAGTATTCTTATTTATCCTAATATTTATGTATTATTCTAATAATACAATTTCATGTAATAAGAAAATATGTTTCTAGCGTATACTTTTAAAATAAAACTCTTTTTTACTTTAAATATTTAATTTAATAAATTTTAAATTAATATTATATATTGAAATTACAAATTTATTTTATTCATCATAGTATTTTATTTTGATTATTAAAGTAATTGAATTAGGAGTTGTTTTTAATGCGATTTTTTGGAGTTTCTGGTAGATTTTCTGATCGGAATCCAACTTAATCCAACAGAAAAATTTGAAGTGACATCTTGATTTGTGTTATTTAAATTGGTTTTTTGATTGCATATATGGATTCAACACCTTGAAAAACCCCTAGAGCACTTTAATTGTGCAGAGATTACCCATCAAACTTGTGATTTCAATGAATTCCTACTGGATCTAGAAAAATTAAATCGAAAAACTTCTAAAAAAATCACATTAAAAACAACTCAATTAAATTAATATTCATTTCTTCATCAAAGAAAATATATTTTTTCCTATTTAATATTGACTCCATTTTACACATGATAATATGATAATACATTCTTATCTAAATTTAATATCGATTTAATGCAGATTGATTATAATTCATATATATTATTTTATGATAATACAAGCCAATGTTTTAGGATAATTATGTCGAAAGGTGTTTTCTCTACAAGGTTGGGGTGAACAAACACTATTCACCTCCTCGACCAATTACAAGTTTTCATTTTTGTTGTCCTTTATCGAATTAAAATTTGACACGTGGAAGATTGTTGTTCGAAGTTGGATGAAGATATTTGGTCATGGCGTAGCTGTAGTCGGACATCTTGATGCCTCGGAAGAGCTCCCTATGAGACTACATCTTAACGCCTCGGACGAGCGATTCGAGATCTGTCAGCATCTATCACAACCACTTTATCTATGTATATTTATTTGTGATCAAGATTCACAATACATATGGCTCACAATATTGTCCGGGCTAACATACATCTGTGGTGAAAGGACGACGAAATGAATATAATAACATGGCCTAACAAGAAACGCTTGTACTCCTCATATTATCTTGAGTAAAATAAGGAGGAATCTAAATTATTGCAGTGATTATACCACAAAAAAAAAAAAAAAAAAAATTTGGTGAGTGTTTTTTTCAAAAATAATTATAATAATCTTAAAACATATAAAAATAATAATAATAATAATAATAATAGATTAGATGGTTTTATGACAAATTTTTTTCAATATTTGTCACATTCTCTTAGTTTTCCTTGTCCGACCTCTTGAATTTATATTGACATCACTGTTAACTTTTGGATTGCTTTGCTTTTCTTGTAATTTTTGCATGGCCAATTTACTTAATTCTCCCACATGTTTTACGAAGTTTTCTTTTCTCTCATGGTGCTTGAAGGTTCGCAACTCATTTTAACAGTCACATTTTAGTATTTATTTTTATAAAAAAAAAAAGTTTTTATTAATTAAATAAGCTAACTATTTCTCACTTTTATGGTTTTTTGCTTTCAAAAATCATGACGTGTCACGTCTATAGCCTTTAGATTTTAAAAAATAATAAGATAATCGTTAAGGTAAACAATGGTTAGGTCAAATATTTAGATAGCTTTCAATCATAATCTTCAATACTCACTCTTATCTACTAATCATAATCTTCAATACTCACTTATATATATATATATATATATATATATTAATGAATTCTATTTTTTTCGAATTTTTCCAAGCAAACAGTTAAAATGATTGTTGATGTTAAACACCATGTTAAGCACGCACATAGTGTATGAGAAAGATAAACACACACACAAGAGACTCAACACAAATGAAAGATAAGCGTGAGGCTTTCTTATTTTTCCACTATACATGATGTACATTTATAATACAATGGTGTGACTCTTGGTTTCACATTCCAAGGTCACTTGGACTCCATTGTGACTTTTTGCATTCCACACCTACCCATGTAGGATTAGGTGTTCCAACATCCCCCCTTAATCCGAAGGGGTATGTGTGAGTCCAAGAAAAGAGTTGTAATACAAATCTGCAAAGTATACATGGCAGCACTTGGGCTGAATAAACTCTCTGAAATGTTGGAAAAAAGAGGTGGTTTAAGGATGACCACCAACACTGGAACGCAAAACTTGTTGCAGTTCCCGGAACTCTTCCAAAACTGGCAAGAAGCTAAAAGCTTCTGCTAGAGGAATTGTCCCTCATAAAAAAGAGAGACCTTCAACCTAAAAGAAGGGAGGTCTACTACCTGTGATGGTTTTAGGATTACCAACAACTTTGGAATGCTTTGAAGCATTTCCTGGAACTCAACCAAAGCTGGCAAGAAGCTAAAGGCTGCTAAGCTGAAGGCTTCTGCTAGAGGAAGTGTTCCTCATATATGAAAGGGAGACCTTCGACCTAAAAGAAGGGAGGTCTACTACCTGTGATGGTTTTAGGTTATCCACCAACCAAAGATGATGGTTTAAGGTTGTCCACCAACCGAAGGTATGCTCATGGGCATCCGTGTCTCTGGCTACATCTCTGAATCCGGAATGACGAATTGTGGCTCAGGCTCGCTTGAACTGCTGGCTACAACTCTGAACATAGAATGAGAGATTGTGGCTCAGGCTCGCTTGATCTGTCGTCGAAGCTTGTACATGATCACCATTTTCCCCCCTGTCAGGGACAAGGTGAGATGATGGCGAAAACTCAATCGCAAGTTTGCTCAATATCCGTGAACAAGTTCTCGACATGTGTCTTAAAACATCTCTTGGCTTCGCCGATGCACACACAAGAAGCCATCCATCCAAGATGAATCTTGGTTTCAGGGGGCTTGTGTCTGAAGCATCTGTGTGAAGAATGGGTGTGCCGACCACAGTGCTTGTATGGATGAAGATCAAAACAATGATCTTTCATATGGCCAACTCGATCACAGTGTTGGCATTTTTCAATCTGTTGTTGTTGTGGAAGTGGAGCAGGATCTGAAACAGCTGCAGGTGAACTGTCATACAGGAATCCGGCACTCTGAAATATGATGGGCTTGGTGTAGTCTGGAATATGAAAGGACACATCCTTGTCATATCCAAGACCAGTTCGGTGCTTGTTGTGGACAAGCTCTTCCCAAGGTCTGATGATGGGTTTGAGAAGTGCAGGTTGAACTACTGCATCTGCATGTACATCTGCTCTTGTGTAAGGAACTGAATGGGAATCAAATTCAAATTTACTGACTTGCTGCTGATGGGAGTCCTTCTCAATCTTCTGAACAGAAACAGGTTCAGAATGATGACTCTTTTGCTGAAGTTCATCTTGTTGGAGCTGAGATTCCAACTGCAAAAACTCAATCTTTTCTTGTGCATCTAGCAAACAACTTTGAATGTTACAAAGAGCATTCTTGCTCATTTTTATCACATCATCAACATTTGAATGAATGAGGTTATTCAAGAACTCCAATGCCTCATTGATTTTAGCCATTTCAACAACTTAGGCTCAAAAATGAAAGGGTGTCGGCTACAACCGAAAATGCACCCGTTTACAATGTGATTCAACAAATACAAATGACTTCAAAGGAATTCTCAAAGTAAAAAATGTGCTCCTCAAATGATGGAGAACAATCAACAATTTTTCAACAACTCAAGTACTGATTGCAACTATGAAGAAGATGCAAATTCACTCACAATGTGAGTTCAATACAAAATCTCTGCAAAATATTTTGTAAATGTGCAGCTGAAAACACTATGCAAGAAGTCTTTAAGGCAGCTGGATTTTTTCTTCAAATAGCTGTTTTAAACATGATGGCAAACTTGTCTTCACATGTAAAATTCTTCAGAGAATCAACCTTTTATCAATGCCACAATGCAAATCTGCAATTTTCTCTATGTATAGTCCATCTGCTCACATGTCATTTCCTCTTTTTCTGTTGTTCATATTCTTTCTCTGCTCTTCCTCTCTTCCTCTCTCTCTGTTGTTTTTTTTTTTTTTAAATTAATTAAAAATGGGAATTAGTTAAAAGGGAGGGGGAAAGTAAACTAAAAGAAATTAATTAAAAATGGATTAATTAAAAAAAGGGAAGGGAGGGAATTTTAATGAAATTAAAAGGTGAATTAATTATAAATGGAATTAATTTAGTGGGAGGGGAGGGAAATTTATTGGAGGAAGGCTTTTATTAAAAATTAATTTTACAATTAAAACGCAGAATTAAAAACTGGGTGGAGGGAATTTAAAAAAACTTGAAAAGGGATTGTAATAATGGGAAGGGAATTTAATAAATTAAAAAGGGAATTTTAAGAATTTAAATAGGGAAGGGGAAAATTAGGAATTAATTAAAATGGGGATTAATAATTACAATGGAGGGGGAATTAATTTAAAAGTTGAATTTAAAAAAAAAAAAAAAAAATATATATATATATATATATATATATATATATATATATATATATATATATATATAAACGAAATGTAATTAAAAGGGAAAGTTTGTATAGCAATGGGGAGGGCGCCGTATGTTGTGAGGGCGGGGTGGGTAGAAGGGGCCGCAGGTTGTGTGAGGGCGGGGCTGGAGTGATAAGGTGTGAGGGGGCGGGATGAGGTAGCGCAGGAGGGGGCGTTCGGTGGTGAGGGCGTTGAGAAAGGGAGAGCGTAGCTTAGGGAGCGGAGGGCGTTGTGAGTTAATACCGTGAGGTGGGTATGGGTCGAGAGATATGCATGTAAGGCGAAGGGTGGAGCGGCATTGGTAGGTGGCAGGGGAAGCTCAAATGGCCGCAGGAGTTGTGGGAGTTTGCAGGTGTATGTTGAGAGGTAGTGTTGGAGTGGGGCCGAAAGGCCGTGAGGTTTGAGAGTAGGGGGTGAGAGCTGTAGGGAGTAGGGAAGAGATGGGAGGCGTATGTGCATAGGGGGTGAGAGCTGTAGGGCGTAGGGAAGAGATGGGAGGCGTATGTGCGTAGGGGGTGAGAGCTGTAGGGCGTAGGGAAGAGATGGGAGGCGTATGAGGTGGGAGCTCGTTTGGAGAGGGCCGTGGGTAAGGTATACAGACAGGGCGCGAGAGTTGGGAGTTCGATTGTGAGCAACGAGTATTGTGAGGGGGCAGGTCTGCGTAGAGGTAGGGAGAGCGATATTAAATGATGGGAATGGTGATGCAGATGCAGGGTTTGAGATAAGGAGGAGTGAGAAAGAGATTCAAAAGGCCGGGGACCGAATGCCAGTGTATTTTATTTTATTTATTTATTTATTTTTTTTTTTAATAAAACGAGAGCCACTTAAAATAGGTAGTGAAGTGCAGAAATGGGGGCAACGAGTACAAATTTCAAGTGCGGAAATGCAACGTGATTGCCAATAAAACCCGGAAATTTTTCGATAGCCCGGTGAGAATATTTTCCGGCGGTAGAAAAACTCAGAAATTTGCACAAATTTTTCAATGAAAAACTCGAGAAATTTTCTTTCGAAACCCTCTTTAAACGGTATTCAACGGCTCTCCAAATTGCGAAATTTAAAATGCGAGAAATTGCGGAAAAATGAGCGGTGAGAAAAACTTCGGACACTGCAATCTTTTGCTTCTCTTCAAAACCAATGCTGCCAATGTTTGAATCTTGCTCTTTCTTCAAAACAAATTTTCTGAATGCGGCAAATGTCTACTACGGAAACTCACGAGTCTTGCCAAATTGCAACAATTTTTGCAGATATGCATAGGCCATAAACACAAATGGCTCACTCAAAGTGGAGCAAGGCCAGAAATCGCCCGCTCCGATACCATGTTAAACACCATGTTGAAACACACACATGGTGTATGAGGAAGAATAATGCACACACACACAAGACTCAACACACAATGAAATATAAGCGTGAGGCTTTCTTCATTTCCATTATACATGATGTACATTTATAATACAATGGTGTGACTCTTGGTTTCACATTCCAAGGTCACTTGGACTCCATTGTGACTTTTTGCATTCCACACCTACCCATGTAGGATTAGGTGTTCCAACAGTTGACATAAATCCCTTTTCTCTATATTGTTTAGAGGAGATATAATCAATTATAATATTTTTTTAATTACAAGCACTTTTCTTAATTAGTTTTTTAAATAATTCATTAACATCAATAATGTTAAATAATGTTCATAGTTGTTGTAAATATTGGTCAATGCACAAGGGATTCAAAGAGGATGGTGTGTTAGTAGTTGCATAAGTTATATCATATATAATGATGACAACTATGATTCCTCCATGACATGTTCTACAAGATCTTGGATAGACAATTCTTTCTTAAGGCAGTCTTGATGTGAAGTCACGGGTTCAATTCTCCGCCTCAATCGGTGTGATTATTGGACATGGTGATGATGATG
This sequence comes from Pinus albicaulis, assembly GCA_034641835.2. Classification (NCBI taxonomy): domain Eukaryota; kingdom Viridiplantae; phylum Streptophyta; class Pinopsida; order Pinales; family Pinaceae; genus Pinus; species Pinus albicaulis. Next base: position 430,899,821 of record CM076578.1, read on the forward strand.
TAGTCCCACCCAAGTTAAAAATAAAAAATAAAAAATTACACCAATCTGTTGAGGCACTCCTTGATGTGAAGTCATGGGTTCAATGCACCGCCTCAACCTAGGTGATTATTGGACATGATGATATGTAGTTCCACCCAAACTTTAAAAAAAAATCAACACAAAAAAACCATCACTTAAGTAACAAATTTGATCTTTTTAGCAATTTTTTATAATAATTTTATTTGTAGGTATGAATTTTTTTATAGTAATTTTATTTGTAGTTTGATGTTATGATAAGAGGATTAATGGTGAAATCAACTATGAAAAAATAAATTTGTTTTAAAAAATATTTAGAGATCCTTATATATTTATCATGATAATATTTCATAATTAAACAAGTTTGAAATTTTTTAGAAAAACATAAATTTCCAATGGAAAAACATGACAAATTATTCTTTCATCAAATTAGTAAGATATGCATTTCTCTGTGGGGTTGGGATGGGAAGACACTATTCACCCCAACCAAACGCAGAGCCTCGCCTTCATTTGTCTCCCTCGAAACAAATTCTAACGTGTGGAACAATTGAACCCTAACATGTGGTTGATTAATTCCAAATCCCACACAATCTCCTCCTAATTTATGTCCTCGTCTTCATCCAAATCTTGTACACCTTGCATCCAATATCAACGTGTGTCTTTCATTTGGTCCATGCATGAGGAAAATGTGACAATATGTTGGAGGTTACAATTGAGGAGCAAGCTAGGATTGAGATGTGGTGTGAGGTGGAGTCACAACAATTCAACCCCCCTCTTTATGAAATTATGCAGTAACTTGCCATCATTTCCATGATAATGGGAGGGAGCAGTGGTTGAAAGTAATGTGCAAAAGTTGAGAAAAGTGTTGGACGTCTATGAAGATGGTTGTCGAAGAGCGAGTATTTAGCGAGAGCTTTATTTAGTTTAGCGGATCTCCACCATTTGAATTTTCTTCAATGTTGGTGCATTTGATTAGGAAAGACCACCTCATTGCCTCCAAAAAAGCATATGAATTCCTAGCATTAGTGCATCTCTTGGCCCCCCTCTCCACCCCCCCCTCCCCACCCCAGCCCCCCACACACACACACCCTGCTTGTAGGAAATCTTCTTAAAGCATGAAATTTCCCTTTGAATTTGTACCCCAATCTTGACCAAATAAACTGCTTGCAAGTGGCGTTCTTTTAAGAAACAAATTGATTTATTTACCCAAATATGATTTCTAATCAACATGAAGAAAAAAATTTGTCTGAGACTTTTTCTGAAAATACTAACTCGTTGGATTTTGCCTCATGCGTCTTTCTTCAAAAACACATTTTCCTTCCGGATTTGATAACAATCAATATTATCTTTTATGGTTGATTACAATATCATACCATATTAATGTTGTAATTACATCAATAGGAATGTGTCTTTGAGGTTGGGGTATGCATGGTTGGGGTGGGAAAGTGCTACTCACGCCAACCAATTTCAGAACTTCATTTTTATTTGCCTCCCTTGAATTAAAGTCTAGCACGTGGAACAGTTGAACCGTGTCATGTGGTGGATCAATTCCAAATCCCGTTCAATCTCTTCTCGATCTTAGTCCTTCTCTCCATCCAAATCGTGCACATCTCACATTGCATTTCATTGTCCATATATTTCGCTTGGTTATTGTCTTCCATATTCCCTACTCCTATCGGTGTTCCTTTGCACCTCTTGGTGTAATTGCTAGTATACTCCATTTGACACTTTTAAATTGATTTCTCATGGAGTTATTTTTCATTATAAATAGCAGATATTTAATTCTATAAATTATATATTTATTAGATTAATAAAATATTTTGAATTTATAAATTTATATTTTAATATAAATGTTTCTACATTTATAATATAGTTTTAATGGTTTTAAGTATATTTGTTCGATATAAAGTTAAATTGAAATTATTCCTTTGAAACTTAGGTTCATGTGTAACGTTAAGATTGGTTTTTAAAAAAAACAACATAGGACCCTTTTCTAAAGTTTCGATGACTGATTGGGTTGGGATGTTGGTTTTTTTAGATATAGATTGAAATTGTGTTTTAGTGAAGTATGATGTTGAGAACTCTTATTTTTTTGTTTGCAAAGAAACTACTCAACAATCCACAATAAATTAAGAGTGGAAGTTTATCCCTTGACAACCTAAGTGTTATTTTAGGTGGATAAGTTTTTTTCAATATACATAGTATTGTTTGGTGTTAGGTTTTGAGATTGTATTAATATTTATTAGTCTAGTAAATTTTGTAGGCTTATTCTTACTTTAGAAAAAAATATCACATTTGGCATGTAAAACTCCTTAAATGAAACTCATCTACCTTCCCTTTTGAATTTCAACTTATAATATAATTTGAAATAAACTACACTTTTTTATTCGTAGATCTCTCGAAACCACTTTTCTTAGATGTGCTACTTCCTCCTTGTCAGATCGAGACTCTTGGGGTTGGGCAGATGATTTGTATTATATTAAAAGGGGTGTATTCTATTAAAAGGGATTATCAATATTTGTTCTTCCCTAATGTTAGACCTCCCTTTTCTCGGTTATGGGAAACAATGGTGTTTGTTACCCACCACTTCGTGGGTGATATCCCTAGTAGAAAATTTGTCTCCGTGATAGACCTCAGTCAATAGCCAACAACCCCTTCCAGCCCTCAACTAGCTCGTTGTGTCATTTCTCCGCCACCTGAGCCATCCATGTGGTCGCTCACTCATCTGTATTGATCATATGTTTGAAAGTGGGCCCCCCGAACCTAAAGGTATGTCTTGTCATTTGGTAATTAAGTATTGGGTTTACTTTCATGGACACTTTTGGGCATAGATTGATGGGGTGATTTGGCGGAAAGAGTGGGCTTAGTTTGTTCTTTTTTCCCCTTGACCTCTTTTGAATGTTACCCTTGGATTTTAGTCCCGCGGAATCTCCTTTGCTGACCTTTTGGTTTTGGGGTGGTACTACTTGGGAAACCCCGACTTGGGTTGTTTGGTCTCGCTCCCTTATCCACATATATCACTCCCCTTCCACTCATTATACCCCCATTCATCATCTCTCCCACATGGGTCCAAATTCCCTCACTCAGTCCACATAGGGTTAGCCTCCCCATTCCTTTGTCCCCACCTTGGGTCAGGCTTGGAACGATGTCCCGGAGTTTGAAGCAACTGAAAAGAAAAGTAAAAGCATAAATGGCCAAATTCAAAAGGAAAGTGTACAACAATATGCAAAATATGTTTGGGACAAACATATTTAGCATCTGGGAAAAATTCAATGCATGAGCTTGATCGGAATCTGGATCAAGGGAAAAAATTAGCTCAAAATTAAAAGTGCACAAAATTGCACCAAACCAGAATGATAGCAACCAGCCCGTTGCCAAGAATCCAACGCAACTCATTTCGTCGAAAACCGAGTTCATATGAAGAATTTATGGTTTGATGATCGCTGTTCAGAACAGGCAAAATTTAAATTAAAAAAATAAATAAATAGATAAATAAATTTAAAAATAAAAATAAAAAAATAAAAATAAAAAAAATTGCAAAACAGGTACAGGATGATGACATGGCAACCCAGTCAGCATGCGGAGAATATTATTTAGTTTTTTTCCAATGGGACTGTGACAAGTGTCACATGATTCGCCAATTTGGTTTGTGAAGGTGGAATTTTCCCTTTGTCCTCCAAGGTTGAATTTGAGTTCATACATTTTTGTATTGAGAATTATTTTTTAATTAATTAAGGTTCAATTAATGTATATATATATGGTCTTTATATCATATATTATATTATATATATATTATACTTCATTTTTAATTTCCAGACCTTATTAATATTCCACATATATCATTTAATTAATCCAAATTTCATTTTAACCAAAGTCCAATTGCAAGGTTAAAGTCCGAAGTTTATATACGTGGTGCCATATTATATTAGACTATGGATTAAACCATTGACCAAAGTTCGAATATGGCGTATGGAAAATATTTGCAAAGTATTTTCAAAGGTTTTCGTTGGCACATATTTCCATTTTACAAAGGTTTTATAACATTGGGATCGCGCAGTTCAAATACTTTCAAATGGCATATATTTATATGGGTGCAAAAACAATGTATGGGGGCGGAGTTGGGCTTATGAACCTGTGACCTCCCCCCAGCTACTATCGCACCCTAACAATGGGCTGTGGACCAAGACTTGTTAAAGCATAGCACCCCACTTCCATTTAAAGTGCATATAGTCTCTGATGGCGGAACAGAGGGGGCCAGCCCTCCTCCCATGTAACCCTTCCACATGAACAAGACTTATCGCCTCCCACTAAAAGCGCTTAGTGCACACTTAGCACCATTAATCCACAGTTATTCCTTAATTAAACTACGCTTATGTTGGTAGGATTTTTGGTGGTACCTTGAAATATGGTGCCACTTCCAGATTTGTCGGAGCTAACTAGTAGTTCTCTAGATTTAGAGGCAGAATCTAGGGGAAAATTAAATGGATCATATCTTGAGAAATTTTCAACCAATTTTGACTAAGGAATAGTCATTCCTAGAAGATTGGCATGTTCTGAATCCATTGGAACAGCTTGCAGAAGCAATGGAGCAAATCTATAGGTGTTTTTGGTCACTTGAATAATTTTGAAGCTAGGGCCACCAAGAGGGAAGACCATGCCCAGATCAGCTGACGGCGAAATGGAATGAATGAACAGTAATTTTTAGATGTATTTGATGTTCTAAACACAATGGTACAGTTTGCAGAGGCATTGAAGCACATCTAAAAGTGATTTTTTCACTTTGGATTAAACAAGCCTATGGCCACCGAGATTGGAGGTCAAGCCTAGAGGAGCTGGAAACCAAATTCAGAGATTGAATAGTCATTTTGGGGGTTTTTGAGTGTTTTGAAGCCAATGGAATAGGCTGAAAATGCATTGGAGCACCACAGGTGCTTGTAAACAGAAATTTGACTCTTAATCCCAAGAGGGCGTAGTTAGTTAAAGCAGGTCCATGGAGATGTAGCCTAGGAAGGGTGAACTCCATTATCATACATTGTGTTATGTGATTGTTGTGAGTTATGTTTCTTCATTTCATTTGTTGTATATGAGTTTTTAAAATCTAATTAACTCATAATTTTATCATCAAAAAAACATGAAACTACACGCATAAACCCCTTCACAAATGGTTAACATGAGATGATCCTAATCACACATTTTTAATACTGATGAGGGAGCTAGCATAGCAATGACTAGTTTTAAAATATTCAAATCAAGTTGGTATCAGAGAAAAATTTTATCTCATTTTAGCCAAGGTGTGAGGCAACTTCATTAAGCAATGTTTCTAATCCATCTTCCTTTAATAGAAAAACTCTTTGATAAAGAGATGTTACAGAAGCTTTACATCATGATTGATATGATGCGAGAGAAGTATGAAGATAAGAAGGAGAGAAGTAAACTTGAAGAGCAGTTGATTGCCATGAAGGAGGAGAAGCAAGAGCTTCATAAAAAGATGCATGAGATGGAAGCTCAGCTCCATATTGCAAATGAAAACCTTGAAAAGATACATGAGATGGAGACTCAGCTCCATGATGCCAAGGAAGCCTTAGCCATGTATGTACATAAAAAAGAGGTATGCAATTCAATTTTATCTTCAATTTCATCTCAAAATGAATGTGTAGGTACTTTTGAAAGACACACTAGTGGAATAGGGTACAAATTATTGATGAAGATGGGCTATGAAGATAAAGGATTGGGAAAACATGCACAAGGCATAGTTGAGCCAATTGTTGTTGAGGAAAGGCCTAAGTATTTGGGTCTTGGTTATGAACAACATGATGGAGAAAGCTCTAAATCCAAGGAGACACATGAAGGTGTTCCAAGAAGGACTTTCATTTCATGTTCATTACCTCAAGCTTGTGAAAATTGTGTTCATGAGGAATGCAAAAGTTTTACACCTACTTTGCAAGAAGGTTTTCATAAGCTTGCATCTAATGAGAAAGACGAACAAGATGATGTTGAAAGCTCTAAAGTCATTGAATGCATTGTTGGTATTCCTAAGAGAGCCACTACCTCATCAATTCACCTCCTCAAGAAGGTGACAAAGTTGAATGTTCAAGGTATAAATATGTTTTTAATCAAGTTGCTTTTGATTATGCCAATAAACATGGAAAATTCTCACATAAGATTTGGAGAAAGTTAGTATGTTCCTTTTGTGGTTTGAAAAACCATAATGTTTCGAGGTGTTGGAAGAAGATAGCCATGCACAGGAAACTTTCAAAGCAAAGGAAGCAGAAAGCAAACCATGTTGAAAAGAAGATGGAATTGTTTTGCACCCATTGCCATAAGCAAAGTCATTTTGTAGACAAGTGTTGGAATTTGTATCCAACAAGTCATCCATGACATTTGAAGGTGGAGAAAGAGAATGGCAAGAATGGAAAAGAAGATTCCATAATTGATGTGGGTCAAGATGATTCACATGATGATTATGTGCAGTTGAAAGAAGCGGCATTGAAATGGTTTGGTAATAGATGGTTAGATTTCTTATCCAAATAAGGCTTTGCATGTCTTTTGATGTTGATGCATTCTTTGTCTATTGAATGCATGTTGCATGTTTACGCTAGGAAGTTGTTTGAAAGTGAAGTATGTTGACTCACTTTATTGCAACAAAATTTGTTCATTTCAGCTAGTATATGTACATATGAATGGGGTTCTTGTACTTATGATTGTACTTGTGAGAGAGTTGAAGAATTGTATACATGCATGAGAGTTTGTGTATATGAATAGTGAAATTTTGATCATTTCATTGTGCTTAAACATGCATGAGTAATTGACTTGTGTTGGTCGATTGTTTTGTTTAACATGTATGTTATCAACTTGAGAGTGTTGATCATTTTCACATGCATTATTTTCGACTTGTGTTGGTTGATTGTGTGTTACATGCATGTCATATCGACTTGGAAGAGTTGATTTTGTCTCTAAAGATGAAAATGAGATGTTGACGAAGTGTTTCATGAAATGTGAAATTCTTTTGTTTTGGGAAAATAATCATCAAATTATTACACAGTCTTGTGCTTGACTTGAGAGTCAGTTGTTTGAAGAGGCATGTTTTGTCGACTTGTGTTTAGTCAATGAATTTTGACACCAAGATGTAAGAGTACATGGTGATGTTCACATGATGTGAAATTTGTTGCTTTGAAGGAGCAAGAGGATACGTCGTCAAGTTATGTTTCTTGCATGATGTGTTTTTTCAGATTGATGGTTGAATCTGAATATGTTGTGTTTGTGACAAGATGTCAAAAAAGTTTGTAGCCATTGTAGACTATTTTATGTGTTGACACTAAGAAGAGAAGGAGCATTATGAGAGTTTTGAGGTCTAAAATGGGCCTCTTAAGGAAAATGTACAATTAAAATTTACTTTATGAGAAGCAATCACATTTTAGGGGATGACATCATCCCTAATGGTTGAGGTGGCATTGCTTGAGTTAAAGGTAAATACTTGTCACATTCTCAATGGTGGATAAAAACTCATGGTTAAACATGGTAGTGCTCTAAGTACTTTTAAAGTCAAAGTAAAGTACTCATAATAAATGTCATTTCACACTTTTTGAATAAAAATATATTATTGTCATTTCATATTTCTTGAAATAAACAATGCATATCCCTATACATTTATTTATTATATTATATTATTTTTATATAGTATATTAATTACGTATTATTATACAATTTAAATAATATAAATTTTAATTAATAGCATATGATATAATTAAGAATTTATAAATTTATATTTATATTTTATTTTAAATTATTTAAGTACAAAGGACAAATGCATTAGTTTTTCAATGATAATTATTTTCCCTTGAAAATCTCATTCTTATTTATAGTCACATCAATACAATTTTTTTATTAATTTTATTTTTGTACAATTTTTGAATTGAATTTAACTATGGTTACATGGATTGTGGTGCAAAAAGTAAATTGCAAATTCATAAATATTATTTTATTGGTTTAGCTATTATTTTATTATTTCCTTAGGAGGCCCATTTTAGACCTCAAAATTCCCCTAATGATGGTGAATGCATTCTTCCAGATATGGAATTTGGAACCATGGAGGTAAAAGAATGGTCATTTCTTTTCTTATTATTACTGATGTTGGAACTCGTTGTTGTATTTCACTCAGATGGGCTTAGTTTGGAAAAGTGGTTTCCACGGAGAAGCTTGCATCGAATGCATGTTTGTGTAAAGGAGGAACATGATTTTCAGTGGGAAGATAATCAGTTGGTTTTCCCAGCACTGAGGAAACAATTTGGTATAGAAAAAAGTGTTATATCAGTCAGAAAGCAGCCAACAAGTGTTGGATTGGGTCAGCAGCAAAAGGAGAATGATGGTTGAAGAGCCAGGCCATTGTAAGGCAAGGCATGTTAGTGAACCGAAGTGGTTTTCATGGTGATTTTTCCAAGTAGAATTAAAATGATAGAACTTGGGAAACGTAAGAGTGTTCAGCTCTCATGAGATAACCAGCTTTTATAGGTCCAAAAGCATGTCAGTGGGAAGCAGTGATCGGAATATGGATTAAGGGTAAAAATTAGCTCAAAATTCAAAGTGCTCAGACTTGCACAAAACTAGAACGACAGCAATTGGCTCGTCGCCAAGAATCCAATGCAACTCGTTTCATCGAAAACCGAGTTCGAATGAAGAATTTATGGTCTGTTGATCGCCGTTTAGAACAGAGATTTAAAAAAAAAAAATTGCAGAACAGGTACAGGGTGATGACATGGCAGCCCAGTCAGCATGAATAGAATCTTCTTCAGTTTTTCTCCAATGGGACTGTGACAAGTGTCAAAATTGGATTCACTAGTTTGGTTTGTGAAGGTGGAATTTTCCCAATGTCCTCCAAGGTTGAATTTGGGTTCATGAATTTTTATGTGCTAAGAATTATTTTTTAATTAATTAAGGTTATATATATATATATGTTTCATTTTTAATTTCCAAAACTTATTAATATATATTCCTCATATATCATTTAATTAATCCAAAGTTCATTTTAACCAAAGTCTGATTACAAGGTTAAAGTGTGAAGTTTATATACGTGGTGGCATATTATATTAAACTATGGATTAAACCATTGACCAAAGTTCAAATATGGCGTATGGAAAATATTTGCAAAGTCTTTTCAAAGGTTTTCATTGGCACATATTTCCGTTTTACAAAGGTTTATAACCTTGGGCTAGCGAAGTTTAAAGAATTTCGAATGGCATATATTTATATGGGTGCAAAAACAATGTATGGGGGCGGAGGTCAGGGTTCGACCCTGTGACCTCCCCCCAGCTACTACCGCGCCCTACTAATGCGTTGTGAACCAAGTCTTGTTAAAGCATAGTGCCCCACTTCCATTTAAAGTGCATACAGTCTCTGATGTCAGAACGAAGGGGGCCAACCCTGCGGGCCAGCCCTCCTCCCATGTAACCCTTCCACATGACCAAGACTTAGCACCTCCTACTAAATGCGCTTAGTGCGCACTTAGCACCATTAATCTACAGTTAGTCCTTAATTAAATTGCGCTTATGTTGGCGAGATTTTTTGCAGTACCTCCAAATCTGGCATCACTTCCAAATTTGTCGGAGCTAACTGGCAATTCTCTAGATTTAGAGGCAGAATCTAGGGGAAGATTAAATGGATCATATCTTGAGAAATTTTCGACCAATTTTGGCTCAGGAATAGTCATTCCTAGTATATTGGCGTGCTCTGAATCCATTGGAATAGCTTGCAAAGGCAATAGAGCAAATATACATGTGTTTTTTATCACTTAAATAATTTTGAAGTTGGGGCCACCAGGAGGGAAGGCCATGCCCAGATCAGTTGAAGGCCAAATGGAGTGAATGAATAGTCATTTTTAGATGTATTTGATGTTTTGAACACAGTGGTACAGGTTGCAAAGGTGTTGGAGCACATTTGAAAGTGTTTTTGTCACTTTGGAGATTAAACAAGCCTATGGCCACCGGGATTGGAGGTTAGGCCTAGAGGAGCTAGAAACCAAATTCAGAGATTGAATAGTCATTTTAGGGGTTTTGAGTGTTCGGAAACCAATGGAACAGGATGAAAATCCATTGGAGCATCACAGTTGCTTGTAAACAGACATTTGTCTCTTAATCCCAATAGGGCCTAGCTAGTTAAAGCAGGTCCATGGAAATGTAGCCCAGGAGGGGGGAACTCCATTATCATACATTGTGTTATGTGATTGTTGTGATCTATGTTTCTGCATTTCATTTCCTGTATATGAGTTTTTTAAATCTATTTAACTCATAATTTGATCATCAAAAACACATGAAACTACACACATAAACCCCTTCACAAATGGTTAACAATAGACGATCATAATCACACATTTTTAATACTGATGAGGGAGCTAGCATAGCAATAACTAGTTTTCCCATATTCAGATCAGAGCTATACCCCATACCTATGGCCATCACCCTAGTTCCTTAGGCCCTAGATGAGCCTCCTTTATCATTTAGGAACCCATGATTGTCCCAACCCCTAGAGGGAAATGAACCGCCCCACCAAAAAGGGGGTATCCACTACTATATCTTACACATCATGCGCTTATCCCTTGAGCCCCGAGTAGTTAATCAAAGAAAACAATCATAAAAGGAAAAAGACATACAAATAAGGGTGGAAAAATCAAGGTTGGGGCACCTCATGTACCGCGATTTCTCCCTTCTACATGTTACATACCCAGGTGTGGGCTTCCCTTTCTCTAGCTACCCTTGCGCCCTAATATTTGAACCAAGATTGCCCCTTTCATTCCCTATTCCATTTCACCTCTTTATCACATGCCACCACTATTTGAGGGATGTACCTTGGACATACTATCCCCTCTAAATGTAGAAATCACCTAATAAGGTACTTGGCAAACCCCTTTTGGGAGTTTGGAGACATTAGCACATGTTAGAGCCCACTATCGAAGGGCATGCCATTATGAAGTGTCCACTTGTTGTCCATGGTTTATAAGCTCTTTTACCCAATTACTTTAATGACTTTTTGAGCTAGAAGGCTAGGGGACACATTTGATCTTATGCAGGATTGCATATGGTGTGCATTCTGGGTTTTCTCTCCCTATACGAGGTCCTAACCATCAATAGGGCTACATTGGCACATATAGGGTGTGTGTAGAGAGACATGGGCCTCCACAGCAGTAGAAAACACTCCATGGATCCCCAGAGATGTTCAAATATTGCTAGAGATCTACCTTTTGGATGAGGAAGATGCATTTGGTACACTATGCCCAATTAGCCCCATAGGTGCACCACACACTTGGTAGGTGTCCAAGGACTTGTACGATGACATGAAAACATTCATTCCATCATCTGAGCCCTTAGAGATGGTCTACAGACATCTTCAACTCATATGGAGACCCATGAGGTCATTGATGTGCCCCCACACCCACTGGGAGCACCACAAGTTTATTGTTTGGAGAGCAAGGGGGCACCCCCTTGTCCATCACTTTTGAGGATCCTATTCATAATTATGGCACTTATGGACCTCATCAAGCCTCTCAGAGGGCCCTATGACATGCATATTTTATTATTTGACCTCTTGAGAGGCATATTATTTTATTTGTGAGCTAGTTTGGTGGGCTTGTCACCAAAAGTTAGTTAATTTGCACATTATTTTATTTTTAGGGGCTAATGTAGACCCATTAGGTAATTCAAACTCCTAATGAATGTATAAATAGGAGTTGGATGGATTCATTTTGGATCATTCTCTCTTTAGATAACTTCACACTTTTTCCTTGGTGGATATTCTTGGATAATGGATTAATTTTGATGTATGGATTGGCTTCTTCTTATCTTGGAGCTTCTTATATTTCAAATATGTTGATAGTTGGATATATTCTCTTACATGTAAGTGCAATTTTAACACTATTTTCTTTCATTTTGCTGCATACATTGGTTATGAGCTTTTCGCTATTTTAGGGCTAATTGTTGCATGCATTTATGGAATCAATGTGGAATTATGTTTCTATTTATCATATCTCCATGTATGTGCCATGTTTGATAAATGAATTGTCCTAGAGATCAAGTTATTTCAATAAGCCTATTTCATTTGCAACAAATTATAAACACTTTTAAGGTCACTTTTCTTCTCTTGCCCTTAACATTGGATGAATTCGACTTTAAGAGCCTCCTTAAACAAGAAACGAATTCCATCTTCATAATTCTTCTTGACTCCATATCCCCAAGAGGAATTAAGAACTGATCCATCAAAGGGTAGTCATTTAAACCATATTCTTTCAACTTTTCCTCCCACTTCTAAGTTTAGCCACATTGGGCCACCTGGAGCATCAATTTCTCGAGAAACTAGCCCTAGAAAAATTTCGATCTCCTAGGCCCTATTGCACTGGTGTGTCCTCAAGGTCTCCTCTGAATTTCAAGAGATTTTGATGACAGGATTGCAAGATATGCCAAGCCCTATGTCTAGGATCGAACTTTTCCTTGGTGTTCCCAAGGCTAGTACCTCACAGGATCAATTTGACATCTTTAGGTCAAACTTCTTGTTTGATCCTTTCCCCTTACATTGGTCAGGTTAAGATTATCATCAGTTTTTAGACTCCACCACCTTAACCTAGGTTGGGTCCACTTGGCCCCGTGTGGTCCCATTTCTTATCAAAGACAATTCATCAAGGGCAACTTGGGAATCCAAGTTACATAAGGATTTTAGGGATTGGGAAAATCATTTTCAAGTCATATTCCTTCAACCTAACTCTCAAATCCTCACCTCCTTTCCCTAGAAGGTCTTGTAAAAGCAATCTCCATTCTTAATCTTAACTTAGGGAAAGGGTCTTTAAGGTCACTTCACATCTATATGTTGATCCATCCTTTATAATTGACTTCCTAATTACCGGGTCTCCTCCCATCGGTAATAGTTCGTAAAGAGCAAGGAGTCTTAACTGTGGTGACAATGGTCTAAGTCTCCATCGTTTCCATTGACCATTTCCCCTTGTTTTGGTCAAGTCAAGAATATTATCGGTTGCTAGACTCCATCCCCTTAACCTAGGTTGGGTCCACTTGGCCCCGTGTGGTCCCATTTCTTATTAAAGACAATTCATCAAGGGAAACTTGGGAATCCAAGTTCTATAAGGATTTTAGGGATTGGGAACTCTTTTTCAAGTCATATTCCTTCAACCTAACCCTCAAATCCTCACCTCTTTTCCCTAGAAAGTCTTGTACCTTGCTTAAAGAGCAAGCAAGCTCCATTCTTAATCATATCTTAGGCAAAGGGTCTTTAAGGTCACTTCACATCTATTTTTTTATCCATCTTTTATAAGTGATGTCCTAATTACTGAGTCTCCTCCCATCAGTGAAATTATGTAAAGAGAAAGGATTCTTAATTGTGGTGACAGTGGGCTAAGTCTTCATCGTTGCCCTTGACCTAGCAGTTGCCCTCTTAGGTCCCCTGCTGGTTTGAGTGGCAACATTTCTGGCGTCGTTGTCGGGGACACGAAACTTGTGTTTTATTCCCCATATGACATATTGACATATCATTATTGACGACTCCATTGGAAGAACAAAGCCCTAGTTCTTCATTGAACCTTAAGGTCAATGCTTGTAGGGTGAAGCAAACATTTTTCTAGGCATATTTAAATTCACCCTGGAAACTCCTACATAATTTTGATGCATATCTCAAATAGGTTGTCTTTCTTTGATAAATTTCTCGCCTTGGAGGACATCGTTATCATCCATGGGCACCCTAATCATGTCGCAGGAAGAATGGTACGTGGGGTGCTCATGTTTTATGGTGATCCACTCTCTGCAATTAACTATGTAGAAATATTTAACGCACATGCTTCAAGAGAAAAAGTGGTACACCAGGATGTCCTTATGTTATTGTTCATCGGATCTCTCAGTGGTCATAATTCTTGGCTGCATGATCATGAACTTAAGAGTATTTCATCTATTGAGGAGTTCATTGATGGCTTTCTTAGACATTTTCAAGTATACCCTGCATTAAGCATCCAAGAGGAAGCCTTCATTGAGCATCATTAAGGCATTGAGAATCTAAGTAGTGAGCAGGTAAACAAGTGCTCCTACAGTCCACATGATGAAAGGGATGATTTTGAGAACACTTGTTGGAGGGATGAACCTATGGAAGGTGAAGATGAGACTAACCTTACCTTTCTCGAGGATTTTACTTTTGATGATTCTCCTCTTGAGAACCTTGAGGAAGGTGATCCCATTATTCCCTCAGAGGATGACATTGAAGATTACTTCCACATTGAAAAGGGAAAATGGGAAATTGTTGGTCCTCAATTTGATTGTGATCATATTTACGACACTTACAAGGAGGATGAGGATGAGATTAGTTTTCCCTTTCTCTCTAGCACTATTTATGATGACATATCCATTGGTACTCTTGGGAAGGGGAATCTTTTATCTTCCCTTGCACAAATAGGGGCAGTTGGAGGTAATAAATTTTACTTTTAGGAGAGACCCAATCTTTGATGCTAAGGAAATTGATAAGGCTCCCATCTCTCCCAAGTATGATTCTATGTCCAAATCAGTTGAGGCTTTAGATTACGATGTTAGGGGAAAAATCCTCGTTGAATGCTATACTTCATCCTCCCTTTTGCTTATTGGCCATCATCTTGAGTCTTCATCAAGCGATTTCCTCACCTCCTATCACATGATCTCAAGTGGCAATGAGCCATTTCCCCCTTCCAAGCATAATGTCCAGGATGAGCCCCTCATTGATTATATTTTGTCTCCTTGGGCACCCCCTCAGGATCATGATCAATCTATAATCTCCCCTTTCCAGTGTGACCGTCATGGGAAACATATGTGTGTTTCTCCATCTCATCAGTCTCCCTTTCCAACTAATCATAACACTGAGGAGGCCATAAAATATGACATAAATGATAAGGACCATCATGGAAATAATATGCCCGAGATTTCCATCCATCCAAATTTTATGAGCCTAATCATTGACATCTCTATTTTTGGTTAGAAAAGAGGATCTCGTGGACTATATTACATCATTTTCATATCTCTTCTCACATAATCATCCATGTGTGGGCATGCTATTTCACTACCTCCCACTGGCCTTATCATCCATGTGATTATGTCCACCTTCGCTTAGACATTTGCTACATGAGTAATCCTATAAGTTGATATATTTATATTGATTTGATGATATGTTGGTTGCAATGGCTTTATGATTACACTTAGTATTAGTTTTGCACCATATGCATGTTAGGGTGGGATGCATTGCATTATGATATTTGTATTAGAAATAATGTCATATGATGTCTCTCATGGTAGATTAGTTGCATTTAGATTAAAATTGCATATTTTTATTACTTGTTGATTTTATGGCCTAACATTAAGCATGGATGATCATAAGACACCGTGAAAAACAAGTTGCCTTGTGGGTTTAGTCGTTGATATGTGCAGATAACAGGTCTATGGTGACCAATAGATTACTCAAGTTCTCGTGATCTCCTGTTCGAGTAGATTTTCCCACTTCTTCGAAAGATCACGTCCAAGTTGGAGCCAAATGTTACCCACCACTTCATGGGCGATATCCCTAGGAGAAAAAATTTCTCCATGATGGACCTCAGTCAGTAGCCAACAACCCCTTGCAGTGCTCAACTAGCTTGTTGTGCCATTTTTCCGCCACCTGAGCTAGCCATGTGGTCCCTCACCCATCTGTATTGATCGTACGTTTGAAAGTGGGCCTCTCGAACCTAAAGTATGTCTTGTCATTTGGTAATTGAGTATTGGGTTTTACTTATCATGGACACTTATGGGCATGGATTGATGGGGGGATTCAACGAAAAGAGTGGGCTTAGTTTGTGCTTTTGTCACCTTGACCTCTTTTGGATGTTACCCTTGGATATTAGTCCCGCATAATCTCCTTTGTTGACCATTTGGTTTTGGAGTGGTACTACTTGGGAAACCCCGACTTGGGTTGCATAGTCCCGCTCCCTTATCCACATATATCACTCTCCTTCCACTCTCTATACCCCCATTCATCATATCTCCCACTTGGGTCCACATTCTCTCACTGGGTCCACATAGGGTTATTCTCCCCATTCCCTTGTCCCCACCTTGGGTTGGGCTTAGAATGATGCCCCAGAGGTTGAAGCAGTTGAAAAGAAGTAAAAGCATAAATGACCACAATCAATAGGAAAATGTACCACAAGATACAAAATATGGTCGGGACAAACATATTTAGCACGTGGAAAAAATCCAATGCATGAGCTCTACCCCATACCCATGGCCATCACCCTGGTTGCATAAGCCCTAGATGAGCCTCATTTATTTGGGAACCCATGATTGTCGCAACCCTTGGAGGGCCATGAACCGCCCCACCAAAAAGGGAGTATCCACTACTATATCTTACACGTCATGCTCTTATCCCTTGAGCCTCGAGCAATTAATCAAAGACAAAAATCATAAAAGGAAAAATCCATATAAATAAGGGTGGAAAAATCAAGATCGAAGCACCTCATGTACCACGATTGCTCCCTCCTACACATTACATACCTAGGTGTGGGCTTCCCTTTCTTTAGCTACCCTTGTGCCCCGATATGTGGTCCGGGATTGCCCCTAGCATTCCCTATTATGTTTCACCTCTTTATCACATGCCACCACCATTTAAGGGATGTACCTTGGACATATTATCCTCTCTAAAGGTAGAAACCACCTAATAAGGTACTTGGTTGACCCATTTTGGGAGTTTGGAGCACATTCCAGAGCCCACTATGGAAGGGCATGCCATTATGAAGTGTCCACTTGTTGTCCATGGTTTGTAAGATCTTTTACCCGATTACTTTAATGACTTGTTGTACTGGAAGGCTAGGGGACGCATTGGATCTTATGCAGGATTGCAGATGGTGTCCATTATGGGTTTGGTCTCCCTATACAGGGTCCTAACCCTCCAAAGGGCTACATTGGCACATATAAGGGGTGTGTAGAGAGCCATGGGCCTCCACAACAATAGAAAACACTCCATGGATCCCCAAAGATGTTCAAAGATTGCTAGAAATGCACCTTTGGATGAAGAGGATGCATTTGGTACACTATGTCAAGCTGGCACCACAAGTGCACCACACATTTTGCAGGTGTTCTAGGACTTGTACAATGACATGGTAGCATTCATTCCATCATCTGAGCCCTTATACATGGTCTACAAGCATCTTCAACTCATATGGAGATGCATGAGGCCATTGGTGTTTCCCCACACCCACTAGGAGCACCACATGTTTATTGTTTGGAGAACAAGGGGGCACCTCCTTGTCCATCACTTTTGATAATCCTATTCATCATTATGACACTTATGGATCTCATCAAGACCCTTGGAGGGCCCTACAACATGCATATATTATTATTTGACCTCTTGAGAGACTTATTATTTTATCTGTGAGCTAGTTTGGTGGGATTATCACCAAAAGTTAGTTAATTTGCACATTATTTTATTTTTAGGGGCTAATGTAGGCCCATTAGGTAAATAAAACTCCTTATGAGTGTAAAAATAGGAGTTGGATGGATTCATTTTGAATCATCACATCATTTTGGATCATTCTCTCTTTACAGAACTTCGCACTTTTTCCTTGATGGATATTCTTGGAGAATGGATGAATTTTTATGTCTCGGTAGGGTTCTTCTTACCTTGGAGCTTCTTATATTACAAATATGTTGATGGTTGGATATATTCTATTGCATGTAAGTTTAATTTTAACGCTATTTTCTTTCATTTTGCTGCATACATTGGTTATGAGATTTTCATTATTTTAGGGCTAATTGATGCATGCATTTACGACATCAATGTGGAATTATGTTTCTATTTAACTTATCTCCATGTATGGGCCATGTTTGATGAATGAATTGTCCTAGAGATCAAGTTATCTCAATAATCTTCTTCCATTTGCAACGAAGTATAAACGCTTTTAAGATCCATGTATGGGGCGTGTTTAATGAATGAATTGTCCTAGAGATCGAGTCATCTCAATAATCCTCTTCCTAGACCATATTGTACTAGTGTGTCCTAAGGCCTCCTCCGAATTTGAAGAGATTCTGACGGTGGGATTGCGAGATATCCCAAGCTCTAGGTTTAAGATCGAACTTTTCCCTAGGGTTCCCAAGGCTAATACCTCATAGGATCAATTTGACAACTTTAGGTGAAATTTCTTGTTTGACCATTTCCCCTTCCTTTGGTCAAGTCAAGAATATCATCTGTTGCTAGACTCCATCCCCTTAACCTAGGTTGGGTCCACTTGGCCCCATGTGGTCGCATTTCTTATCAAAGACAATTCATCAAGGGCAACTCGGGAATCCAAGTTCTATAAGGATTTTAGGGATTGGAAAACTCTTTTTCAAGTCATATTCCTTCAACCTAACCCTCAAATCCTCGCCTCTTTTCCCTAGAAAGTCTTGTACCTTGCTTAAAGAGCAAGCAAGCTCCATTCTTAATCCTATCTTAGGGAAAGGGTCTTTAAGGTCACTTCACATCTATTTGTTGATCCATCTTTTATAAGTGACTTCCTAATTACCGAGTCTCCTCTCATTGGTGAAATTCTATAAAGAGCAAGGAGTCTTAGTTGTGGTGACAGTGAGCTAAGTCTGCATCATTGCCCTTGACCTAGCAGTTGCCCTCTTAGGTCCCCTGCTGGTTTGAGTGGTAACAGTGTTAATCCAAGAAACCTGGTAATTCACAAATATGTGAAGACCATCTTGCATCAAACAATAAATCCTTCACCGAGGATCAAAGGAAAAGTGGATAAATTATGTGGTGCAATGTATCTTTTATATATGGATTTGTAAGATACCATCAAGTTCAAGTAAAATAAAATATATTAAAACAAGATATGTGAAAGGCTATTCTAGAGACCTAATAAGAGTTATAGGTAGGGTAATCATGCCATTTGGTTTAAATCATGAGCCAACTCTCACTGTCTCAAGCATGAGTTATTGATACTATTCTTGAATACTTTAATGATGGTCTTCTAAACAACTCTAGTGTCTCAAAATTGAATTATTGACACTATCCTTGAAAACTTTAATAATAGTCTTCTATTGTACAGGGCAAAGCTTTAGGTAGGCTAAGACAATATTCTCTTGCCTTGAAATTTATAGCATATTTGAAACCTTATATGAGAAATACAAATCAATTACACATTAATATTAAGTGTATTCAAGTTGTGATGGAATTTGTGATGAAATGGCCACCAGCTAAACACCTCTCAAAACTTCGGGGTTACATGGATAATGCCATTTGATTTTGAACATTTATTTGATGCTGGCATTATCCACACATAGCACTTCACTTAAATGTTGCAATCAATGAAATTGTAACATCTGTTTTAACTGAAGAAAAACATGATGTTTTTGAAAAGCTGCAGAAAAGGAATGGAAATGTGACATTTGTTCTGACTGAGAAACAACATAATGCTTTTGAAGAGTTGTAGAAGAGGATATGCAACACAATAATGATTTATATGGGTTGTAGAAGAAGATATGAAACACATATTATCGTTGTCAAACCTTCAATAGCCATTTGAGTTCGAAACTTCAAAATTTAAAAGTCATGGACAGATTTATAAAGGGTTTTCTACTAGGCCAAATGGTGGTGGATGTTAAAAAATTTGGGAGGGATGTGCTTTATTTTGCATCTTAGAACTTGCCATGAGGAAGTCTGTTGTATTATGTGTCCCTTTTCTACTGCCTAGTACGTTTCCATAGACTCCCTTGATGGTTTACCTACAACTACAATGAAACACAACTGCATTTTTTTGAAACAAAAATTCGCTTAGCAAAACAAGAATGTTGATTCCATCTAAGAAAACCATAACAGGCCAAGAAGCTGCAGGGCCTCTTCTTCAATCTAAAGGTGAAATTTGTTTACCTTCATCATTATTTCAGACATTCTGAAAACAATTTTGAATCACTTTTGGAAGAAAATTTGTTACACTAAATACCAAATTGAAGAAAAACACTACCTTCTGATGTAAACTGATGAACAAACCAAAGTGGCAAACACTTTTGAAGATGTGCAGTCATCGACATCCTCAAACATGCAAAGATAATATGCCTTGTCACCAACATACTAACATAGTTATAAATTATAATAGGTTTGTCTGTAGTTATATTCATGTCTCTACAGTTTCAGCATCTTGGTGTCATCTCTAGTATTCTTTAGAGTTGGCAATAAATGTTCCTATGTGAATAAGGTAACAAGGCAACCCTCAACAACAAGCTGTAAATTTCATACACCTCGTCAAAGAAGTACAGAAAAGTGCAAGGAAAATATATTCAAGACCCAACAAAATATAAAAGCAGTCATGGCAAACATTACGTTTGACCATGCTTTACAAGTTGGGAAACAAAGCTCAGTTATTCTTGCCGAAGGTGAGGTTCAAAGGACCAAATCTGGAGATAAAGCCTTTAATATGGTCCACTCCAAATGTAGAAAAGAATCAAAAAATGATCTCCCAGTCGGACTCACCATCATACTTAGAAATCCACTCAATTCTTAACCAGGCCAAGCTGAACTTATTTGAAGTATCCGAGTTGGATGAGAAAGAAGACACTCAATTCATGGTAACCTTCTGCTACTATTGCTTCGAGATAGCCTACAAGGATACAAACCCCTTGAAAAATTGAACAATTTGCCAGCTGGAAAAATGACAGACTAAAAAGACAACGTGAAAGTTGTAGCAGGTCGGAATATGACAAACACCATAAGCTGGAAAATGGTATACAGTGAAACAAATCAAAAAGGAATTTTCCATTTCTCATGCATAAAATGGAAGGCATTGTCCTGGTAGTGGCATAACTGATCCATTTTGTGCATTCTTAGACATGTCAGCTTCCAGATAGGTTGGTCTTGGAAACTGGAATTCCTTCGTACTGATGATATAACTGACACAAAACCAAAAACTTGAAAGACCTACAAAGATGGATTTTTATGTATGGACCTTTATGTAGTTTTATGGGTTTTAAATATTATTACATGTGAAGTTGTAAAGTGATTGCTGAAAGAAAGGTCAAGTAGATATAGAATAGAGAGCTTGCAGTGAGAACCAAAAATAGGTTGATTGCTCTCTTCAAACATATGGCTTTCAACTGACACCCATGTACATGATAAAAGTGTCTGCACAGATGGAGCTCTTGTTGTAGGTGGCAGTATAGCACAGATCAAGTCTACTATCATATATTCAGTTCTAGTTATCGAAATTGACATAAATACTGATTTATTCAATGTTTCAAATCCCATATAGATCCATGTTGTATTCCTTCCAGATATGAATCCATGAAGGACCCATCTGAAAAGGATTCAGTAACACGCACTCAAAATTTTAACTTAAGATTGAAACCTGTTGTCTCACTATTGCATTCTACAGTATCTACGATAACATTCAATACATCCATTAATCGTGCAACAAAATTACCTTACTTACAAGGATCTATAAAAAGGAGACTACCAAGAAACACTCGGCGGCTCAAAAAAGTTAAAAACCAAATCAACCTAATAAAAGTTCACATTTGCAACTTATTTTAATTAAAGGATAAGCAAATACGGAAACAATTTGTGGATATATCGTATTTTCATGCAATAAAATATGGTCCTTGCACAATCCTGCTGCTTTTTCCTTTATTCTGCAGAATAATTATAACAACAGTTTATTCTACAGTCAGAACTTTGTGACAATAACAACATTTTATTCTACACTCCAAATTTGTTACAGGGATTCAAATTTCAATAATTTCTTGACATGAGATGGGCTTCCAGTAACATCAAGCAAATTTTCCCCAAAAATGTATCATTTATGCTAAATTATTCGATGACAGATAATAGGTGCAGCACGTACAACACTAAAGGAGGAAATAGTGAATACATCAGGAATAGAGATTTGCAAGGCCAAATGTCCTTTCTACTGCTTTACACCATGAATCATATCGTTTTTTCCTTTGTTCATCCCCAACTTTTGGATAAAATAATGTAGGTTCTTCCTTTTTAGCTCCGGAGGAAAAGATCTGCTCCTCAGTCCAAACACCAGTCGCCAGACCTGCAGCATATGCTGCACCCAATGCAGTAGTCTCTGTGTCTGCGGGTCTTAGCACTGGACTTCCCAATAGATCTGCCTGTGAAACAAAAATCTTAGTACTGGATAAAAGCCATTTGGAAGAAAAACAAGATATACTTAACACAAAATTATATTCGATGTCCTCATAGTTGAACTCACTGGTAAATGAATTGCAAAGGAAGATCTCAAGATCCAACGATTGCAGTTACAATTATCAGCTTAAGATTGTGACAATATTATCAAAACATGTTTGAGAATAAACACAGACAGCCAATAATGGACTAAAGATGCTAACACATTACAATTGTTCACCCTTGACTCTAACATATCCCATCTGGATTTGCCTATCTACTTTGCTTGGAAGAATTGTGTTGCTAAATGTTGCAAAAGGGTAGGTCATCTCAGTAATATATAATAAGACGTGCAAATTAATGGCATTTTATATTACAAATTATAGGATCGTGTCAAAAAGGAATAGCAGTCTGATCAAGCCTAAAGGTTAACAATGGTGTTCAAGCACTATGCTCTAGTTAAGCTTCATCTGGAAGAAAGCATACCCTATATTGTTAAGAATTTCTATCATTTGTCAGTGGAAATGCTCCCGATTATATATATCGTAGGTTTTGTAATCTATGAATGCTAATACCTATTAGCTAGAAAGTCTCAAATTAAATTTTTGACCTGATTGTTTGACCTTTATTGGTTGTTTGGCACAATATCAATGTTATAGTAACGGGAGGAGTTGCATTCTTCTTTCTTTGTAAACATACTTTTCAATGGAAAGATATTAGGATTTAACTAAATTTGAAACATCTACCTGTGTACCTCACCTATGCACAGGACACAATCTGAAATTTGAATAGCAACATAATATCAAATATGTATTATGATTTGAAACGTTGCATGGCTGCACAGTATGCTGAAGAAAGAGGATTTAAATGTGTTATGTTTCAATTACGGAGGGAAAATATTCAACTTACTTGAATCTGCATGAGAAGGTTATTGACTGATGCTCCTCCATCGACTCTCAAAAGAAACTCCCCATTCTCCTCGCTCTTCTCATCTTGTTTGACATCTATACTCATAGCATTCAAGATTTCTTTTACTTGAAAGCACATACTCTCAAGCACAGCCCGAGCTATATGGGCTTTTGTTGTATAACGTGATATCCCTATACAAACTCCTCTGGCATCATCTCTCCACCAGGGAGCAAACAAACCATTAAAGGCTGGAACAAAATAAACGCCTCCAGTATTCTCCACTGATCTTGCCAGATCTTCAATTTCGCTGGCACTTTGTATTACACCAAGGCTGTCCCTCAGCCACTGTACGGCAGCTCCAGCAATGGCTATGGAGCCTTCTAAAGCATAAGTTGTAGGTGCATTTGGTCCGAGTTTGAATGCTACTGTACTTAATAAGCCATTGGTAGAGGCAATGACTTCTTGACCTGTGTTCAAAAGAATGAAGCATCCAGTGCCATAAGTGCTCTTTGCTTCACCTTTCCTGCAAGACTGACCAAGCATAGCAGCATGTTGATCTCCCAAGCACCCAGCAATTGTGGTTCCGGTAAAAGGCCATCCTTGAACAATTTCTCCAATCACTTCAGTGTTACTAATAATCTGAGGAAGAATAGTTGTAGGAATTTTCAAAATCTCAAGGGTAGGCGCATGCCAGGAAAGTGTTTTCAAATCCATCAACATGGTTCGAGCTGCATTTGAGCAATCGGTGACATGAATGCCCTGAACATCTGTTCCATCTTTCCTAGATCCTTTAATGCCCCCAGTTAAATTCCAAATCAACCAGCTATCCACAGTCCCGAATAAGGCATCACCATCTTTTACTGCACTCTTAACAGCATCTACTGATTCCAACAACCACAGAAGCTTCACGGCACTGAAATATGTACTTATCGGTAAGCCAGTAGTTTCCACGAAATGATTCTTGCCATTTGGTAGTTCTTTTTCCAACCTCCTATATATATGATGAACATTATGAATCAAGTGTAAGATGAAGAATTGGTCGTTCTGTAACCTTAAATTTCACTTGCTATATAACAATTCAACTTATATATACTGTAAACATAAGCTTCAGAAATTCAGGAGATGGAAAAAAAGCCATTCGTTTAGATCATTGGCCATGAATGAACGTAATACCTTGAAAGAAAAGATAAGGTTGCTTAAAAGTTAACACATTCCTTCAAATTGACCTGAGGAAATGGCTTTAAAATTGAGTTTCCAATTAGGTTTTCTTCAACCTGGCAATCTAGATGATTAGACCCTGAGAATTGTCTGATGGACTGAAGGTTACGCTTCTAAAAATATGCTGTAAGTAACCACAATCAAAAATTTCTTAATCAACTTCTCATAAAGAAGTAGAATCTCTACTGAAGAATAGGAGTAAGAGATATTTAGAGTTCCATTCTAGGCTCCACTTCGGGAAAGGGACTCCAAGCTCTAGTAGCTGCTAAGTACCAGTTGACCCCTGAGAAAATGAATTTATTGGTCAAACATACTGAACTAGTTATTTCATTTTTCTAGACTAAAGTCGGGTACTTTTCTTCTGCCTCTGCTAATCATGAAAACCTTGAAGCCACAAGTGCCTGCCAGTTCTGTGGATTTCTCAAGAAAAGGAGCTGAGAAAATATAGAAGATTCCACCCTATAGGCGAGGCGAAATGACAATGCAAAAAGGCAAGGGTCTGATTCCTTCAATCTTCATTCTCAAATGTTTGCTGATAAAGCTTAGAAATGGTCAAAAGAACGCAGAATAAACCAAATCGGAAAGGTGGGTTTTCAAAAATATGCGAGCATTGCCGACAAGGCGTTGGTTTAGTGGTAAGGTCAACTGAGTTTTAAGCCTTCCACCAGGTTGTTTCCTAAACAAGAGGGGCCAGGTGAAGCCCCCCACCCTATAAACGGTGTAATGTGAAAACGGAATAAGGGAGTGTAATATTTCTTCAATGATAATTCTCAACAGTTTGCCAATAAAGCTTAGAGAAGATCCAAATATTTACAAAATTCACCAAATTTGCTGAGGTGGGTTTTCAAAAATATGTGGGCAATGCAAAGCAGGCATTGGTTTGCTGGTGAGGTTGACAGAGTGTTTAAGTGGCCCACCAGGCTTATATTCTCTCTGTGCTTTGTCCCACTGGTGAATATAAGCCAGGTGCAAGTTCCAGGCGATTTCGGTGTAATACATACCGCCAAGACTGGGCATCTAGGTAGAAGGAAGTGTGTTCTTTGCGGTGCAGCTCTTCCGGGGAAGTTTCTTGAAGTGGATCCAAAAAATGTGCAAGCAATCTTGACAATGGGCATATTTCTCCAAACTAGCCTAAGATAGCTCCGTCATATACCGCTTAAGTGCTTCAAAAACATGAAAATAATGGATTGAACTGGTCAACCATAGATTCCCATGATCTGATAGGGGGGCAAACTGGTCTTCAACAACATGAAAAACAACATACCCAAAATACAAAAACAAAAGAATTCAAATACATGGAAGCCAAATTCATTCAATATCCATCACAATAGTCAAACTAACCTGCAGATGGGGCTGGTTCTTGCATCCATCCAGACAATGGCATTGTAAAGTGGAAGGCCAGTGCTTCTGCTCCATACAATTGTTGTCTCCCTCTGATTGGTAATTCCAATGGCTTTGAGTCCTGTTTCTACTGCTCTACCAGCAGCCTTTGCTTTCTCGCATGCTTCCTGCATGCATATCTTCACAGTCTCCAGAATCTCCAGAGGGTCATGCTCAACCCACCTGCAATACCACACACAAATACCATCTTAGCAGTTTTCATAAATCCCCATTGACCAAAAACAGAATCATTCCTTACACTTTTTCCAGCAACCCCATATACTTAATAACCACAAACAACAACAAAATCAAAGAAATAAATCAAATCCACCTGCAATCAAACATACTTGAATTCATATCCATCAATCCTAAACACCCTACAACCACATACAAATCAACTGTATGTGGTAGTTAAATTCCAAATCAACCAGTGTTAACTGGGGGCATTAAAGGATCTAGGAAAGATGGAACAGATGTTCAGGGCATTCATGTCACCGATTGCTCAAATGCAGCTCGAACCATGTTGATGGATTTGAAAACACTTTCCTGGCATGCGCCTACCCTTGAGATTTTGAAAATTCCTACAACTATTCTTCCTCAGATTATTAGTAACATTGGTTGATTTATATCTACTTGGCCTATCCATATTGCATTACATACGCACGCATGAAATCAAGGAGCCCGAGTTGTCTTACAGGGCGCTCACCAAAATTTGGGTGCTTCCAAAACCATATTCAATCCATATTTCATACCCGCGCACGGATCAATGGCCAACTTGGTTTAATAATTTTGCATTTAGTAGTCATCTTCTCCTCCTCCTAACTTTCAGGGTTCACTTTCGGCTCTTAAATGGTCAACAAATTTGGGTCATCCGCACATCCATCCATGGCCATGCCCTTTGACAAATAAAACGCAAACCCTTATTTTCTTTTTTCGGATAGAGCCTCCACGACCAGATCCAGATTGCTTTCTGATTAAGCCTTTTCCAACATTACTTCTTCCAAAAATTATGGCGTTGACTACTAATTATCTCTTCATTTCCCATATATCATAATTAACATTTTATAATAATAATAAAATTATATTATATTACATATTCAATTGAATACTCAACTACAAATATATGAACACGTTTCTATCATATTAATTATTCTTTTTCATATTCATCAACGACTTCATACAGATAGAGACACTTACGTATCATATTAAGTATTCTCGTTGATATTTAATATTTTCATCATAGATTAAGACGAATCTATAATGTCTTAATCCAAATAATAGGAAATAAAATATCAATTCATATATTAAAGTTAAATAATATATTTATGAGATAGTTTTTATAATTCTATAATTTAAAAAAAAGAAACACAATATTTATATATGACACTTAAAAATAAAGAATAGTAATAGCATCATCAAAAACATGTTAATGGATGTCTTCAAGGTCTATAAAATCTAATTTAATAGAAGATTTGGTCAGAATGAAGACCTTTCGATCAACCTCTTTAATCTCAAGATGTATGTCATCCAATTGAAGCACTTTTTCATTATAAGCTTTATTTCTTTCCACCAAAACTTTCCATATAACTTTTTAATTTTCCAGTAAAGACCATTGTCCTATGGTACTTTGTGTTTCCACATATGGAGGTGTTAATGTCAAAGGCCCATGGGCCAATTGTTGCATCTACTTCGGAATCAAAGAGAAACCTTCACTCCATACATGCCTTTACATTTCTGATCTCCATCTTTGGCTAAATATTAAGTAATGTATAAGTCGAAAAGACCCACATAAACTCATTTGCTCACTATTGAGCTCTAGTTATAGGTTGCCTCCTTTTTCCCCCTACATCCTCTACTATTGGGGGTACCTCTAGCCATATTAACATCCATTGATAGTGATAGTTTTTGGAGTTATGCAAAGCAATGAGGGATGCACAAACCAACCAATCTCACTAACAATAACCCCTAGTGGACTAAGAAACTCACAAATCCATAAACCAAGGCAAAGACTCAAATTAACTTAATAGCCATGTCTACCTCAAGAGAAACAAAAAAAGACAAGACCAAATGTTACTTTCTTGTGGCTAAGAATGATTGATTCTTTCCTCAAAGGAAGGCCTACATTGGCTTTGTAGAGAGATAAAGACATCATGTTTTGTATTCCCATCAAATATCAATGTATTCATTACGAAGTTGGGGCTTTGAAACTTGCAGAAGAACATTTTTAGTGGTAAAGTTTGCATTACACAAAGAACACTTATGGAATGAACCCCCAAATCCTTTGTGTACCATATCTTTATATTGTATATACTATTGGGAGATTGATAGTTAGCCGTTTGTACCCATAAATCTCTTTAGAAAAAGAATCTCATTAATAACCAACCTATATCCATTTTAACTCTGGATATACCAAGCTCCGAGAGGGATCAAATCTCTTGAGATGCAAATCTTTTTTAGAGTGAAAGGAGACTTGATCCCTCTAGACACTTGGTAGATCCTAAGTTAAGATGGATCTAGGTTGGTTTAATTCCCACTTTAAATAGTCTATATTCCACTTGAATAAGATGGGTCAATATCATGGGTTTCCATAAAACCTAGAGCTCAGAAACTGTCACTAACTTGACCCTATCAAGTTTACCTTAACTACCCAACAAAAATTAAAAAAAAAATAATAATAAGATAGAATTTTTATTTTCATTATTTTAATTTGAAATTATTTTTATTTTTACCGAGTCAAAATGTTTACAAAACATTATATTATATTACAACATCTCTACTTAGTACAATAATTCATGAAACATGATACATATCACATCTTCATATAAATTTTTTAAATTAATTTATTATGAAATTGTTTAAAAATATTTAATTTAATAAATTTGAAATTTGAAACTTAAATTTTTTTAATAAATATTATATTTTCTTATTAAATTAATTATATTTATTCATACTTAATATTTACTCCATTACATATATTAAATGTAAACTCAATAATACTTACTTATCATATAAATAATTCTCATCATTAAACAATTTTAATTAAATCAGTATTAACTATCATATATCTATTTTTTCCACAAAGGAAAAATTCGTAATCTTTCATTAGATAAGAAAAATTACATATTACATTTTACTGAGTATATTGTCATGTGTGTTCAAATTATATTGCTGAATTTATACACTAGTCAGTGGTACATGTAAGAGGCTATAGACCATGAGTATCTGTCCAAGTAGAGATAAAGTAAGTTTGGTGCATAACTTCCTAATCCATACGTACGCCAATATAGTATAAATAAAGGTAAAATATCTAGAGTATGTACAAAAATATAAATAGTAGCCGGCTATGAATATTTACAGATGGCATGTGAAGATATGAAAAATCTTCCAAAAAAAACCATATACCCAAAAACTGCAATAAAAAATCTGCAGCATGATCTGCCCGAAAGTCCTCGATGAAAGGCCTGTGGTAGAATCTGTTCAGTAATATGCCAAGTGCCCCAATTCAACTGCCTGGCTTCTTTGGAAAGTGTGTCTGCAATTTTGTTCTGATGCCTGTAAATATGAGAGACAGAGATGGAGTCAAATTGTGATTTGAGCTAAAGAACTTCCTACAGTAATGCAGTGAGTGTGTGAGTGTGACACTATGCATGAGAGTTGAACCAGTTAATCACAATGAGTGAGTCGCCAAAAATTTGTAGGTGATTGCAATTTTGTTCACGTGCAAAGATCAGAAGGAGTCTAAGGCATTGTAGTTCAGCAAAATTGTTGGTTCCTGGGCCCAGGCCCATTCTAAGTTGATAGTGGTGCAAATCATTAATGTAGAGTAGTCCCCCCCCCTCCCCCCACATCCATTTTGTGTGGCCGCACCATCAAAGTAGGCCCACGGCCTGTTATGATCAATAGTTTCAAGGATGTCAAGTTTCTCTATTTTTTGCATAACATCTTCGGGTATCAGGGAGTATGTGACCAAGATCGCCCTGCTGATACAATCCTAATTTACCGGCAGATTGTTGAAGATATAATTGTTCTGGTTGATCCAAATTTCCCAAGTGAAAACCATAGGCAGGTTTCGCAACTTTGTTGTGTTGACCATCGTCTGCCACCAATATGACCAAGCATGAAGAATAGAATTACCCCTCCAAATTTGATGTCCAGACATGCTCTGTGTGACCTGAAGCCATATGCGTTGTATAATGGGGCAGTCCAGAAATATATGAGTGGTTCCTTCCCCATGATTATGACAGTAGTATCATCTAGAGGGACCTATTAAACCCCGCCTGTGTAGATATTCCATAGTGGGGATACAATTCTATAGAATGCACCAGAACAGGAGTCTATATTTATGTGGTGCCTTGAGTTTCCAAATAGATGTCCACCACCAGAGCTTTTCATGTGGTTCTTTATTTTGACAAAGAGTTAAATATCCAAGTTTGGGAGTGTAATATCCCTTTGGAGAGATAGCCTAGAGCAATTGGTCCTCTTGTTGTGTCAGACGAATATGCGACGCTTGTAATGCTTTGATATAATTCGCCCAGCAATGCGCACCAGCCCAAGGAATGTGCATTTCATCAGCCGATAGCCAATATTGTGTGTGCCAATTTGTGCGGTTCAGATCAGAAATTTGTGAAAGGTACCGGATACCCCTATTAGCCAAATGAACAATAATCCAGTCAGGTAGTTTGAAGTATTCCCCACTCCCCGGCCAAGAATCCGAGCCAACTAGAACCAAATCCCCAGATCCAATTTTCCATGAGAGTCCTTGTTGGATAAGTGGAGCAGCCTTGGTGATTGCTTTCCAGATGATGGAGACCCCAGGGAAGGCCCGAATGTTGCCCCTCAGCCAATCAAGTGAGCTTCTGGGGGAAATATACTTAGTAGTGATGACCTCCTTCCAGAGACTTTGGCCAGTGATAAGATGCCAACACATCTTGGCTGCAAGGGCAGATGAAAATAAGTGTATATCTTTTAGGCCCCACCCACCCCATTGTTTAGGTCTACTGATTCGGTCCCATGCGATCCATGCAAAAGTGTTGTCCTTTTCCTGGTTTCTCCATAAAAAATTTATGCAGATCTGTGTGATACACTTGGTGACCCCAATAGGAATCCATGCCAGCGACATCCAATATACAGGAATGGCCTCAAGGAAAAATTTAATTAGTACCAGCTAACCCGCCCGGGAGAGCCATCTATGATACCAAATATTGATTATGCATTCCATTTTGGCAATGAGCCAGTTCCAATCTTTGATTTGATAGTCATTTGGTTTGATGTGGAATCCAAAATACTTTAATCCATCCCCAATGTTGTTATGAGCAAAGGCATATGTGGTCAAAGCAGTTCCTTGTTCATGTGTCGAGCATCTAGTCATGATGATGATGGATTTAGAATTGTTTGGTTGCATGCCCGTCGCCCTGCAAAAACACTGAAGAATATTTCCAAATTGAAGAGTGTCCTGACAAGAGCCATCAAGAAAAATGAGTACATCATCAACAAATAATAGATGTGAAAGTTGTATGATCTCATTTATATGTAATCCATGCAGTAATCCATCCGTGATGGCCTTTTTTATGAGGATGGATAGACCTTCCATAACTAAGATGAATAAGAGTGGTGATAGGGGGCATCCTTGTCTCAGTCCCCTACCAGCATGAAAAAATTCCAACGCAGTGCCATTAAGAAGAATACTGAATGAGGCGTGACATATACAACCCATAATCCAATTAATGAACATGGGGGGAAATCCAGTTTGTATAAGTATGAGATGAAGGTAGCTCCAATTGACTTGATCAAATGCCTTCGCAAGGTAAATTTTAAGGATGGTGGATTTGAGGTTCTTAGATTTAATGGAATGTAGAGCTTCTTGTGCAGTGCATATGGCTTCATGAATCTGCCTGTGGTGAAGAAAAGCAAATTTTTCTTTGGCTATATGAGAGGATAGGATGGGTTTGATGCGATTGGCAATAATTTTGGATATAATTTTGTATAAACAGTTACAGAGGGATATGGGTCTGTAGTCTTGAAATGTGGAAGGATGGTCAGTCTTGGGGATAAGAGCAATAAATTTAGAGTTGAAACCATCATATATTATCCCCTTGACACGACTATCTTCAATGGCAATAAGGAGATCGTTGCCAATCATCTCAAAGAAATGTATGAAGAATTCAATGGGCCAACCGTTTGTTCCGACGCTTTTGTCTTTTTTGAACCATTTTAGTACTCCTTCAAGCTCGTTCATCGTGACCGGTGCATCAAGCTCCTCCTCCTATTCTTGGTCCACATATCTATGAAATAGACTGGTGATGTGCATGATCTCCAGAAGGTCGATTTGCAATGGAGCTCTATATAAGTTGGAGAAGTGTTGTATGCCCATATCAAGAAGTTGTGGATGAGTTCTGGCCACACAACCGTGTTGGTCAGTAAGTTCCCAAATCATATTGCAATTTTTTCGACCATTTGCATGCTGCTGAAAAAAATTGGCATTCTCATCACCAGCCTAAAGCCATATGGCCCTACTTTTTAGCCTCCAATCTGCCTCTTTTTGTTGCAAGAGCTTCCTTGATCTGGATGCTTCAAGTGTGATGAGATGCTCCTTTGTGTCACTAGATCTATACCCAAGCATATCAGATGCATTGAGTTGGGAAATCTCCAATTCGATCCTTTTCAGTTCCTCTCCCTCTATCCTTCGTTTTTCCCGAGTCCACTTAATGGTCAAGCCTTTGATCCTCTTGAGATTTTCAGAAATAACTCGAGCCGGTTCTATGTCAGGGTGTTTTTGATAGTGTTGCCACTCTTGTACCACCAGACAATGGTATTCAGGATCGAGTAGCCATTTGGAGTTGAATTTAAATGGATGTCGGGCACGCTTTGGCCCAAACTCAAAATCTAAAAATATAGGAGAGTGGTCTGACATACCACCATATCCCACCCATTGTCGAAATTTTTCCAGAGATTGGAGTAATAGCATCTTAATAAGAAATATATCTAGCCTTCGTGCCAATGCTGCATCCCCAATTCTATGATTCCTCCAAGTAGACAAAAGTTTGGGCATCTGGATGTCAATAAGGTCAGCTTGTTCCATTCTAGAAATGATAAAATCAGCCAAAGGATCTGGGACCGCATGTGTACCCCAGGATTCTGATATGTCTAATGAAAAATTGAGATCACTACCCATAATGACATGTGGGTGGTCGATAAGAGTACAGTTTAATAGTGATTGCCATAATTCCATCCTATTAGTGCAAGGCCCGTAGACATTAATCAGCGTGAAGGGGGTTTCAATGTTACTGATGTTAATTTCCATGCCAAGTACACCCTCTCTGCCCCAGCAATTTATCATCCGGGTGGTTCTATTATTTATTCCCAATGCACAACCGTCGGATCTACCTCTAGCGTATAAAGTAATGAAAGTCCAATTTGGAAGAATCGATAAAAGAGTGGATGGAACATATATGCCATCTCCTAGAGTTTCCTGAAGAAATAGAATGTCAATGGGATGTTGCGCCAGAAGTGCTTTGAGTGCCAATCTCTTGTCGGGGTTGGCAAGTCCCCTGCAGTTGTAGGTGAGACAAATCATAAGGGAACCCCGTTATTGGGCCTTCTTGCTCTAAGAACCCGCATGAGGGTAGATTGTGTGCTAGCTTCGACCTCTAAGTTTGCTCTCTTAATTGCCTTTGCCATGATGGTCGACCTTTGTTTTTGGTAGGGATATTTCAAACCCCGGGCCAATGCCGAGTGTGTTGAGAGGTTGTGATGTAGTGGCAGATCTGAGGTAGTATGAGTTTTTAGAGGAGGACGAATCAGAGCATAGTGATGTATTGCAAGAAGACTGGTGCACATATGTGTGAGGTATAAAGGGAGAAATTGAAGGAGGGGCCTAGGCGATAGTGCAGCTGAGAGATGGTATACTGAAAGCAACCCTATGATCTAAAGATGATAAAATAGGGAGTACATGTGTAATTTGTAATAGGATGCAAAAAGAGATTCGAAGAGTCAAGGTAAGGAGGGGTACCCGGTACTGAAGCTGAGCGTGGTAGAGAATCTGTGGTCACCAGAGCATGTATTCTTGCATGAGTGACAGGACAAGTGGGAAGTGGTGTCATCGCCACGGAAGCTGATTGCTGATCCTGATCACCCTGTGGCCGCACCACATCGTGTTTGAAATTGCATGTGATCGAGTCTGTTTGCACTGCCATTGATATAGTCTTTTTAACAAAGGGCATGGGGTAACCCAACATTGGACATTCCTTATACAGGTGCCCAACCTCATGGCACTTTTGGCATATGAAAGGAATGCCCTCATAATTCGAAATTTGACTCCACACCATGCCTTCGAAAAACATGTTGTAGATGTCGTGCAATCCATCTATGGTATCAAGAAAAATGAGGATGGGAGCCACAACTTTGTTCCCAGTGACAAGGTAGGAACGATCGTGGTCAAGATAATGGCCAAAGTCCTTGTCGATGTTCTGGAAGGCTGTCTCGTTCCAGAAATGGACTGGTAAGCCAAGAAGGCGCATCCGGATGGGGCCTGCCCCTGCGTTTTCTTTGTTAGGATCGAATAGTGGCATCCAGCGCTTGAGGAGGACAGGATGAAATTCAATATGCCAGTATTGTTTCAGGGCCCAATCCGCTTGGGTCGGCACAGTGAAAGTAAGAGAGAACCATCCACGCCTGAGAAGAGCAACTTCTGAAAGGTTTTCCAGAGTCCCCCCCACAAATTTCTCTGGTCCATTGTATGAGGCGAGGGGTAGAGTATTTCCTGGCCCTCACCTTGCCCACAAGCATCCTGGACGCTAAATTTGCAAGATCCTCCAGACCTCTTTCACGGCAAAAATTTGAGTTGCGACTGAATTTATTCTTAGTCGTTTTTAGCTTTTTACCCCTGGCCGAGTTCCCCTGCTCTGGAGGTCCCTCAGAGTCCGATGAAGTGTGTTGTATATCCCCTATATATCTATTATTAACAGATATGAAATCTAAACTCAAAAATACTTACTTATTATATAAATAATTTTTCATCATTAAATAATTTTAATTGAATTAGTATTAACTATTATATATCTGTATTGATATAATAATAACTAGCATCTTCTTCCAATAAAGATTTAAACTAATATCATATAGCTATATAAAGTTAACCACTTTATAAATATTCAAATATTTCTCAGTTGAATTAACGATTCTCGTCCCCACTTTTTTATTCCATGTAATATAATAATACAATCCCATGTGATAATAATACAGTCCCATGTGATATTTCCTAAATATGATAATAGAATCCAGTGATATCTATCGCCTAAATATTATAATTATTTAATTAAAATGTAATATGATAATAGATAAATAATATAATTTTAGGAAATTTTGTTTAAATTTATGTTTTAAATGGGGTGACAGAGAAGCACAATTGTTTAAGTAGAGTATAATTTTTGTTTTTTATTCTTGTTTTTCAAAGAGATAATTGGCAGTTATTAATTAGGTGCTCAAAATTATGTTAAAAAATGAAAGTTGTCAGAATGGTGTGGAACTTGAACGACCGCATATATCTTGTCGTTCTGAATCCAGTGCAACTTGTTGCATGAAAAACCGACACTGTGCTCCCGGAAACGCGTTATGTTCATTCTCCTAAACAAACAAGTTTTTCAAAAATGACAGCTGACAAGGGAAAAATTTGGGCCAGTGGAACGCTGCCATGTGGCCTCTTCTGGTTGGTTGGAAGGTAATTTTTTTAGGCCAATCTGGCCTCGCCACTTGTCCTCTTTTGATTGGTTCATTCATGGCATGTTTTCATTGATTGGGTTTATGGCCAACCACATACTGCCATGTGGCCAAACCAGAGGCCACCACGTGGCAGCACGGGAGGCCACCAAAACTTGGCTTAAGGGCCAAGCGGACCGAGTGAGGGTTGAACACTAGACCTCCATCCAACTAACAACAGTGCATTCCAATTGCGCCAATGTGGTTCTCATTTATATAAGGTTTAGATGTTGAATATAAAGGTTAGTTCATCAGAGGTTTTGGGTAAGGGCTAGGACTTAGCCCCAGCCCCCCCGTATAATGCAGCATACAACCATACCACCAGATCGGGGGCACGGAGGTAGCTGATAGTCCTAACCGCAACTCTAACTGCCTCGAAACTGGCCCATGTGTCACCATTATCCGTCTAGCCACCGACGATTTTCAAACTGTCCAATGTTTTTTTATATGAAAAAAAAAACTATTCGGCGCCAAACCATATAGTAAAAATTTCAGATTTGTGGCGTTATTGGGTATTTTAAAGCTCCAACAATTTCGCCTAAATTTGCACAAAATTATTGCTCAGTTAGCCGAAATCAGGGCGAAATTGTAGGACCGGTCCAGATTTTGGGGACATTGTCGAGTGGTTAGCAGAAGAACTAGGGAGGCTCATAGCTTATTCATTTTTTGACCAATTTCGGATCAGAAAGAGGCTAGAAAGGCATTTTAGGGTATTTTGAAGCTGATAGAATAGGTTTTGAAGCCATTTGAGCATTGTAAATGTATGTAGTCACCATTTTGAGCATAATGAAAGAGGGTCAAGCCATTGGAAGCTGGACCAAAGAGACGTAGCCCAGAAGGGGTGAACTCCTTCATCATCTGTTGTGTTGTGGTTATTTTTATGGTGTATTTGTCTGTTGTTTCTGCATATTTTAGAGTTTATTTCCATACTTTATGTGTTTGAAGATTAACATCTCTCAAAAACTTAGTTTTTAACACTTGCAATTAACAAACCCTCAAGCACATTTTCATTAAGATTTCATACATATCAACTTTGGTATCAGATCTTAGGTTTTCTTTACTGCTGTGAGGATTTAATTGTTTGCAAGTGTATGTGATGCTTACAAGGTTGAAGCTCAAGAGAGGATAAGGAAAGCTTGTAGTTGCAAGTCCTTAAGTTAGGTCAAGGACAAGGAGAGAAATTTTGCCACAATCTCCACCACAAATTCTTCCTAAAATTGTAGTTGAAGCTTCAATAAGCATGTCACATGAAGGAGGAGTTGATAACATGTCATATGAAGAAAATACATTCAAAAAAGATTTATTTGACATGACTGAAATGGTGAAGTTTCTCTATGAAGAGAGGACTTCAAGATTGTAGGGTGAAAATTCCAAGCCTTCAAAAGGAGAGGGTTATTCTGGAGGAAAAGGAGGAGATGATGACAAGTCTTCTAAGGGAAATCATGACAAACCACCCTCTTCTCCATCATCATCTTCGCCTTCATCCTCACCTTCATTTTCTTCCTCTTCCACAACAGCTGTTACTCAAAGACCTCCACATACCCCAAGGGTGCATGGTAAAACTCCCTTATTAAAACTTGATATCAAATTCAAACTGCCTACATACAATGGTGAAGTGAATCCTAAAATACTTGATAATTGGGTTCGTCAACTTGAAGTTTTTTGTAGGATATAGAACATCAAAGATGATTAAACAAATATTTAGTTGGCTTCATTGAGGTTGGAAAGTGCTACTTTGATTTGGAAGGAAGCCAAAACACAAGAGGATATGAAGCTGCTGCACAGGCATATGTCTGCCCCATAGTGGAGGAAGATCCAGATAGCGATGATGAAGCCGAAGACTAAGGACTGCGCAGCGGCTCAATTCTTCCTTGTTTTTTATCATGCTTGCTACCACCACGTAATTTCTAGTTACACTATTGCTACAACACATTTTGTAATTTCCTGTTTCATGTACTTTCCGGGTTGGTTTCCTCCATGGAGGCAGCCCCTTATCCGCGCAACAAAGGCTGGGATTGGTTAAGCGCAGCTTACCAACCTAGCCTGTAGAATATGTACTATTTTTATTTTC
The DNA here is from genome assembly GCA_034641835.2 of Pinus albicaulis. NCBI lineage: Eukaryota > Viridiplantae > Streptophyta > Pinopsida > Pinales > Pinaceae > Pinus > Pinus albicaulis. The sequence continues at coordinate 430,937,301 of CM076578.1, forward strand.
GAATTAATATTGATTAGCCTCATTTACCAAAAAAAAAATGTGGTACTTGTAACCATTCTCCTATGTTGATCCATTGACCTTTGATATCACTGGTAGAAAATTTTCATTCCTTCTCTTAAATCGACTGATTTATTTCTTTGATGGGATTCCATATTCCCTTCAATAATAAATCCTGATCCCATCAACAAAACCATTTTTTGGTGATGGGGATAGTCCAACCTGAGTTAATGTGAAAAGTTCGACCAACAAAACCCTACTAGACACTGGCCCTTTCGACATCACCTATAAAACAAGGAAAGTCTCACCCGAGGCACCTATGCAGATTGTAAGAACTAGGTTTCCACAGTGGCGAAGGGAATCACAATTTGCATGATAACTACTCTATTCAACATTTGGGTTCATCTCACACTCATATGCTAATTACAATTACAAACACCCATAATAGTCATTACCCATATCACGACATTAACAAAATTTTAAAAGGGGGTGCCACAATCATGTGATACACCGTATCATTCTCAAAACTATATTGAAAAGGAACATGAAATAATCTATCATGAAAACATTAGATGAACAAAAAGAAATGCGATAACTCAACCATCGATCATATTCCATTAATATTTAAAAAGAGTCGCTTGGCGCAACATTACAACAATACTTCATCTCAACTCACCAGCCTAAATGAAACAACATTACAACAACACACAATACTCATGCTCAAAACCTCACCTTAGAAATAACTACCCAAAAGGAACTAATCGGTAATCACTCATCCAATTTGAATCCTCTCGAATTACATCTATTTATACATAATCATGTGGTCCCAAGTCGAGCTTGATATCATGGGAAATATTAGAGAAAATAATTAGCATGGGAAGATAAGCTACAATTTCTATTCTTGGCCCGATTAAAAAATGATTCGAAGGACAAAGTTAAACTTAACCATTTCCACCTCGATCACCTTATGCGTCATTTCTCACTGCGATATTTATTCACGTTGATTCTTCTGCGACAATTTTGTGTGCTAATACTTCTATGCCAATTTTGTGCGCTAATACTCGCTATTTTCTGGTGCGCACAACTCCAAAATTGTCTCGGAGCCTCAACATTTATCCAAATATTCTTCCCAGAACTAGCCCCAACAATCTTTAATATGTTTGAAATAAAATTTTAAAAGTATCATTATTGGATATATTGTAATTTAAAATATATTTTATATTTTTAATATATAATATTACCATTCCAATTTCATATTTCTTACAAATTTGGGGGAAATTTGAAATTTCCCATAAATTTGAGGGATACAATTTAATGCATCATTATTAAATACATTGTAATTTTTTTTAAATATATAATATTTTTATTCTCAAGTTACATTTCCTAATAATTTGGGGGAAACTTCTAGTTGTTTCAAACACTAATACCATGTTTTCAATGTATCTACATTTTGGAAATTTGTGCGATAGATAGACAAAATGTTTATTTTGCTAGAATTTGAAAATACAATTTCTAGCAAAATTGTGATTTATTTTTGTTTAAAATGCACTTATGAATACATAAAGGGATTATGACTCTTGCACTTGAACTTTGCATATACAAAGAAATTGGAAGAGCATACATGATGCACAAATTACTCACAAATCAATTCGTATATTACCACCACAAAGAAAAATTATAAGCCACATAAATAGAGTTTATGAGATCAAACAATTTCTAAGAAAGGAGAATATTGTTGAGACAACATACTCTAACCACTGACAAACAAAATATTCCTACATCTAATGTAAACTTTATTCCAAGTTCCCCCTTTAATGCTAACATTTACATCATTACGAAGACTAATAAAAAAATGGAAAATTACAATTCACATGTCACCTATGTCTGACTAGTCTTCCTCAACACTCATCGCCACTTTGAAGTCTCCAAGACAATGCTCTTTTCACCACCACAATTTTCGAGTTTCCCATTCAACTCATTTAAGACATAACCACCTCTGACCATCTTTGATAAACTTTGTATAATTGAAATTTCTCAATCTTTCGAAGGAAAATATTGATACTGGACCACCCTATGGACAAACTCCCATCTATCAAAAATGAAGCGAACTAAATTTTCGATAGTTGTATAAGTTAGTTGTTTGAGTACTGAGCATATTCAACAGTCAATTATGCAACTGAGCTTTCTAAACACATAGATCTCATAACATAACATGTAGCTGATGCTCTTGAAGCCCAAATCACAACAAAATCCATCAGTATATAACAAATTCACACAATTAAATTAGCGATACATTCTCTCGGAACCAAAGAATGAAGAGAACCACTAATTTAATTATATTATTCTGTTGATTAATCGGTTCTGCACTTCTTACAAACAGAATGAAAAACTACACAAATGAAACTATTTATTTTCATTCAAGCATAAACAAGTCTCCTTATCCCTCCATGATTGTTCATATATAGATATTTCATCTTGGAGTTTCTCTTCTTCACAAAGAAAATTGTTAGAGAAAATATCTAACTAGTGACAACAAACAAACTTGTTGCTAGAAGTTACAACAGTGTTAAAAATGACAGAAATGTTGGCCTTACACCTACAAAGCACAAATCCATGCAGTCTCCTCCAAATTGACCTTGCATATGGCAGCGATGCAACTCGTTTGACTATATTTATCGACTTTAGTGATAAAATCAGTATGCAGTTTCCATATATGGAATCAAGTACGAATTGTCATGTTTTGAGCTAAAAGAAAATTAATGGCAGTTGAGTTTTGGAGCTCAAGCATACGCTTACCATGACTAATGAATGTTTCAATTGTATTCCAAATACAACAATAAAAAAAACAAATGGTGGACACAGTGGCATTCTACACACCCAACAAACCACTTCTCAACACATTCATGAAACAGGGAAGTAACCCAACATATATCAAACCGTTGGCGGGGATGGATGTCGTTAGGTTCCGTAAAGCTCTGATGGCATATTCTGGGAAAACGAGCAGTCTAAGTGCTTCAACAAGTGTTGAATTTCATCCTCTGATACCACCATCCGACACAGGCTTTCGTGGCCCAAAACGGTCAATGGTGTATTCTCTGGACATGGCAGTGTTGCTAGAATCGAATAAATTTTTGGCGATGGAAATAATGTCGTCTTCTACAATTGAAAATATGTCGTCTATAAGCCGATCATGGATTCAAACCAAACACATAGGAACATAGGGAAATAAATAAAACTCACACCAAAAACCCAAATTTACATGAAAACTAAACACTCTTACACATTGTTTTATTTCTATTTATGTACCGAGAACAAAATATCAAAGGTCTTATTCAGGCCCATATGGACTCTGATACCAACAAAGAAATTGGAAGAGCAGACATGGTGCTTAAAATACTCACAAATCAATTCGTATATATCCACCACAATGCCAAATTATAAGCCACATAAATAGTGGTTATGACATCCAACAATTTCTAAGACAAAAGAATACTATTGAGAAAATCTCTCAATAGACTCTAACCACTAACAAACAAAATTTTCTTACATTCTAATGTAATCATTATTCCAAGTCATATTAAACAACTTAAAATTATGATTCTTAAAAACTTATAATTGGTTCATTTGAACTTTGCATATTAAACAAATCAAACTTATGATTCTTAAAAACATTTACTTGATTTTGGGCAAAATTTATCAAGTGCATGGAAAAGAGTCATTTTGTCTATTAGTTAGATTATACATATATAGGTGTGTGTGTGTTTGTGTTTGAGACCTCAAAGAGCTCTTTATACAACAAGGCTTGAAGCCATTACAAGAACTATTTGTTATGAATTCAACATGTCATATGTGGGAATTAAACCCAAATAGAAAATATAACAACTTTGTTTTCCCAACCACCCAAACTAAACCCAATTAACAACCCATCATAAATATATAAATACTTTCTAATCAAATTGATTATTCTTATTCGTACTAACATTCAATTTATTTTATATAAAAAAAAAATTCTCAACCACTCAAACTAATCTAAATTTACAATTCATTATAAATATAAACATAGATTATTCTTATTTATCGTAGTATTTATGTATTATTCTAATAATACAATATTTCATGTAATAAGAAAATACGTTTCTAGCGTATATTTTTAAAATAAAATTCTTTTTTATTTTAAATATTTAATTTAATAAATTTTAAATTAATAGTATATATTGAAATTACAAATTTATTTTATTCATCATAATATTTTATTTTGATTATTAAAGTAATTGAATTAGGAGTTGTTTTCAATGGGATTTTTTGGAGTTTCTGGTAGATTTTCTTATTGGAATCCAACTTAATCCAACAGAAAAATTTGAGGTGAAATCTTGATTTGTGTTATTTAAATTGGTTTTTTGATTGCATATATGGATTCAACACCTTGAATAACTCCTAGAGCACTTCAATTGTGCAGAGATTACCCATCAAACTTGTGATTTCAATAAATTCCTACTAAATCTAAAAAAATTAAATTGAAAAACTTTTCAAAAAATCACATTAAAAACAACTCAATTAAATTAATATTCATTTCTTGATCAAAGAAAATATATTTGTTCCTATTTAATATTGACTCCATTTTACACATGATAATATGATAATACATTCTTATCTAAACTTAATATCAATTTAATGCAGATTGACTATAATTCATATATATTATTTTATGATAATACAAGCCAATGTTTTAAGATAATTATGTCGAAAGGTGTTTTCTATACAAGGTTGGAGTGAACAAACACTATTCATCTCGACCAATTACAAGTTTTCATTTTCGTTGTCTTTTATCGAATTAAAATTTGACACGTGGAAGATGGTTGTTCGAAATTGGATGAAGATATTTGGTCATGGCGTAGCTGTAGTCGGACATCTTGATGCCTCGGAAGAGCTCCCTATGAGACTACATCTTAACGCCTCGGAAGAGCGATTTGAGATCTGTGATAGAATTTGATGAGAATCCGCATCTATCACAACCACTTTATCTATGTATATTTATTTGTGATCAAGATTCACAATACATAGAAAGAAAGAAAGAAAGAAAGAATTTTTAATGTCCACGAGGCTAAAAATAGCCTATGGGACAGATTGCTTCTCTATCTGACTCTTGTATTCGGCCCTTTTCCTGTGAAGTTTTACAATGAGCACTCCTAGCTTATCGACAAAATCTTCGCTAAATAGATTATCCCAAGAATTAGCTACCAGAATACCTGCATAGTTTTCCCTGGTGTCCTTGAAGGCCTCACATTCTAGAATGAAATGTTTTTCTGTTTCCACTTTTCCGGAGGAGCAAAATATACATACTCTTTCTTCCCACATTTCTTTTGGCCTTTTCCAGCGCCCTGTTTCACAACGGAGTTGATGAGAATTAGTCCTTAATTGAGCAATAAGAATTTTAGATCTCCAAGAAATATTAGCCCCTATGTACGCCTTTTGTTGATGGTTATGCATGGGGTTAAACTCTTCTATGTAGTACTTCTTCTTTCTCTCTAGCTCTTTCTTCTATGGCTCACCATATTGTCCTGGCTAACATACATATGTGGTGAAAGGACGACGAAATGAATATAATAACATGGCCTAACAAGAAACGCTTGTACTGCTCATATTATCTTGAGTAAAATAAGGAGGAATTTAAATTATTGCAGTGATTATAAAAAAAAAAAAATTGGTGAGTGTGTTTTTCAAAAATAATTATAATAATCTTAAAACATATAAAAATAATAATAATAATAGATTAGATGGTTTTATGACAATTTTTTTTCAATATTTGTCACATTTTCTTAGTTTTCCTTGTCCGGTCTCTTGAATTTATATTGACATCACTGTTAACTTTTGGATTGCTTTGTTTTTCTTGTAATCTTTGCATGGCCAATTTACTTAATTCTCCCACATGTTTTACGAAGTTTTCTTTTCTCTCATGGTGCTTGAAGGTTCGCAACTCATTTTAACACTCACATTTTAGTATTTATTTTTATTAAAAAAAAAAATTGTTTTTATTAATTAAATAAGCTAACTATTTCTCACTTTTATGGTTTTTTGCTTTCAAAAATCATGACGTGTCACGTCTATAGCCTTTAGATTTTAAAAAATAATAAGATAATCGTTAAGGTAAACAATGGTTAATGGTTAGAATCAGAATATTTAATATTTATGATAGCACCAATCATAATCTTCAATACTCCTCTTATCTACTAATCATAATCCTTCCAAATACTCACATATATATATATATATATATATATATATATATTAATGAATGTACATGAATTTTCCAAGCAAACGATTAAAATGATTGTTGATGTTAAACACCATGTTAAGCACACACATGTGTATGAGAAAGATAACACACACACAAGAGACTCAACACACAATGAAAGATAAGCATGAGGCTTTCTTATTTTTCATTATACAAAGATGTACATTTATAGTACAATGGTGTGACTTTTGGTTTCACATTCCAAGGTCACTTGGACTCCATTGTGACCTTTCACATTCCACACCTACCCATGTAGGATTAGGTGTTTCAACATCCCCCCTTAATTCGAAGGGGTATGTGTGAGTCCAAGAAAAGAGTTGTAATACAAATCTGCAAAGCATGCATGGTAGAACTTGGGCTGAATCAACTCTCTGAAATGTTGGAAAAAGAGAAGTGGTTTAAGGATGACCACAAACACTGGAACGCAAAACTTGTTGCAGTTCAGAATACTGGTAGGAAAAGTAAAAGTTCTGCTGAAGGTGTCCCTCATAAAAAAAGGGAGACCTTCAACCTAAAATAAGGGAGCTCTACTACCTGTGATGGTTTTAGGATTACCAAAAACTCTGGAATGCTTTGAAGCATTTCCTGGAACTCAACCAAAGATGGCAAGAAGCTGAAGGCTTCTGCTAGAGGAAGTGTTCCTCATATATGAAAGGGAGACCTTCGACCTAAAAGAAGGGAGGTCTACTACCTGTGATGGTTTTAGGTTATCTACCAACCAAAGATGATGGTTTAAGGTTGTCCACCAACTGAAGGTATGCTCATGGGCATCCGTGTCTCTGGCTACATCTCTGAATCTGGAATGACAAATTGTGGCTCAGGCTCGCTTGAACTGCTGTGTCTCTGGCTACAACTCTGAACATATAATGAGAGATTGTGGCACAGGTTCGCTTGATTTGTCGTCGAAGCTTGTACATGACCACCATTTTCCCCCCTGTCAGGGACAAGGTGAGATGATGGAAAAAAATCAACTGCAAGTTTGCTCAATATCCGTGAACAAGTTCTGACATGTGTCTTAAACATCTTCTTGGCTGCTAATGCCCATTTCCAAGAAGCAATCCATCCAAGATGAATCTTGGTTCTTGCAGGAGGCTTGTTTCTGAAGCATCTGTCTGAAGAATGAGTGTGCCGACCACAGTGCTTGCATGGATGAAGATCAAAACAGTGATCTTTCATATGGCCAACTCGATCACAGTGTTGGCATTTTTCAATACGTTGTTGTTGTGGGCGAGGATGCGGGAGCATTCTTGGTGAAGCATCATACAAAATCGGCACTCGGGAAATATGATGGGCTTTGTGTAGTGGAATGAAAGGACATCCTTGTCATATCAGACTTGATTCGGTGCTTGTTGTGGACAAGCTCTTCCCAAGGTACGATGATGCGCTTGAGAAGTGCAGGTTGAACTGCTGCATCTGCATAAAAATCTGCTCTAGTGCAAGGAACTGAATGGGAATCGACTTCAACTTTCCTGACTTGCTGCTGATGGGAGTCTTTCTCAATCTTCTGAACATAAACAAGTTTAGAATGGTGACTCTTTTGTTGAAGTTCATCTTGTTGGAGTTGAGATTCCAACTGCAAAAACTCAATCTTTTCATGTGCCTCTTGCAAACAACTTTGAATGTTACAAAGAGCATCCTTGCTCATTTTTATCATGTCATCAACATTTGAATGAATGAGGTTACTCAATAACTCTAATGCCTCATTGATTTTAGCCATTTCCAACAACTTAGGCTCAAAAAATGAAAGGGTGTCGGCTTCAACTGAAAATGCACCCGTTTACAATGTGATTCAACGACAAATACAAATGACTCCAAGGAATTCTCAAAGTACAAGGTGTGCTCCTCAAATGATGGAGGGAAATCAACAATCCAACAACTCAAATTTACACTTCAAATATTGATTGCAACTATGAATGAAGAAGAAATATTCACTCACAATGTGAGTTCAATACAAAATCTCTGCAAAATATTTTGTAAATGTGCAGCTGAAAACACTTGTGCAAGAGGCCTTTAAGGCAGCTGAAATTTCCTTCAAATCGCTGTTTTCAATGATGGCAAACTTGTCTTCAAATGTGAAATTCTTCAAAAAAATCACCCTTCAAATCAATGCCACAAATCACAAAATGTCAAATCTGCAATTTTCTCTATGTATAGTCCATGCCATTTCTTCAATTCTGCTGTTCATATTCTCTCTCTTCCTCTCTTTCTGCTCTTCCTCTCTCTCTCTGTTTTTTTTTTTTTTTTTTAAATGGGAATTAGTTAAAAGGGAGGGGGAAAGTAAACTAAAAGAAATTAATTAAAAATGGATTAATTAAAAAAAGGGAAGGGAGGGAATTTTAATGAAATAAAAAAGTGAATTAATTATAAATGGAATTAATTTAGTGGGAGGGGAAGGAAATTTATTGAAGGGTTTTATTAAAACTTAATTTTACAATTAAAAGGCAGAATTAAAAACTGGGTGGAGGGAATTTAAAAAAACTTGAAAAGGGATTGTAATAATGGGAAGGGAATTTAATAAATTAAAAAGGGAATTTTAAGAATTTAAATAGGGAAGGGGAAAATTAGGAATTAATTAAAATGGGGATTAATAATTACAATGGAGGGGGAATTAATTTAAAAGTTGAATTTAAAAAATATATATATATAAAATAGAAATGTAATTAAAAGGGGAAGGTCGTATAGCAATGGGGAGGGCGCCGTATGTTGTGAGGGCGGGGTGGGTAGAAGGGGCCGCAGGTTGTGTGAGGGCGGGGCTGGAGTGATAAGGTGTGAGGGGGCGGGATGAGGTAGCGCAGGAGGGGGCGTTCGGTGGTGAGGGCGTTGAGAAAGGGAGAGCGTAGCTTAGGGAGCGGAGGGCGTTGTGAGTTAATACGAGCGTTGTGAGTTAATGCGAGTGAGGTGGGTATGGAGTCAGAGATATGCATGTAGGCGAAGGGTGGAGCGGCATTGGTAGGTGGCAGGGGAAGTCGAATGGCCGCGAGGAGTTGTGGGAGTGAGCGGGTGTATGTTGAGAGGTAGTGTTGGAGTGGGGCCGAAAGGCCGTGAGGTTTGAGAGTAGGGGGTGAGAGCTGTAGGGCGTAGGGAAGAGATGGGAGGCGTATGTGCGTAGGGGGTGAGAGTTATAGGGCGTAGGGAAGAGATGGGAGGCGTATGAGGTGGGAGCTCGTTTGGAGAGGGTCATGGGTAAGGTATGCAGACAGGGCGCGAGAGTTGGGAGTTCGATTGTGAGCAACGAGTGTTGTGAGTGTTGTGAGGGGGTAGGCCTGCGTAGAGGTAGGGAGAGTGATATTAAATGATGGGAATGGTGATGCAGATGCAGGGTTTGAAATGAGAGCTGGGTAAGGGGGCCGAAAGGCCAGAACCAGAATTATTTTTTTATTTTTTAATAAAACGGCGAGAGACGATTCCACTTAAAGCAGTGGTAAAAATTGCGAAATGGGGAGCAACGGTACAAATTTCAAGTACTAAAAAATGAAACGGCGAGATTACTTGATAAAACCCCGAAATTTTTCAATAGCCAATGAGAGAATATTTTCAATGATGAAAAACCTAGAATTTGCACAAATTTTTCAATGAAAAACTCAGAAATTTTTCTTTCAGAAACCCTCTTTAAACAGTATTCAACAGCTCTCCAAATTGCAGAATTTAAAATGCAAAAATTGCAGGAAAAATGAGTAGTGAGAAAACCTTCAGACACACAATGTTGCTTCTCTTCAAAACCAATGCTGCCAATTTCTGAATGCTGCTCTTTCTTCAAAACAAATTTACCACCGAATGCGGCAAAATATACCTTTCTGAGAAACTGCGAGTCTTGCAAAAATGACAAGAATTTTTGCAGATATGCACAGGCCATAAACACAAATGGCTCACTCAATTTGGAGCAGGGCCAGCAATCGCCCGCTCTGATACCATGTTAAACACCATGTTGAAGCACACACATGGTGTATGAGGAAGAAGAATGCACACACAAGAGAAACAACACAAAATGAAAGATAAGCGTGAGGCTTTCTTATTTTCCATTATACAAAGATGTACATTTATAGTACAATGGTGTGACTCTTGGTTTCATATTCCAAGGTCACTTGGACTCCATTGTGACTTTTCGCATTCCACACCTACCCATGTAGGATTAGGTGTTCCAACAGTTGACATAAATCCCTTTCCTCTATATTGTTTAGAGGAGATATAATCAATTATAATATTTTTTTAATTACAAGCACTTTTCTTAATTAGTTATTTAAATATTTCATTAACATAAATAATGTTAAATAATGTTCATAGTTGTTGTAAATATTGGTCAATGCTTCAGAGATTCAAAGAGGATGATGTCTTAGTAGTTGCATAAGTTATATCACATTTAATGATGAAAACTATGATGCCTCCATGACATGCTCTACAAGATCTTGGATAGATAATTCTTTGTTAAGAGAGTCTTTGATGTCAAGTCATGTGTTCAATTCCCCACCTCAATCAGGGTGATTTTTGGACATGATGATGATGTAGTCCCACCCAAATTTAAAAAAAAAAAAATTACACAAATTCGTTAAGGCACTCCTTGATGTGAAGTCATGGGTTCAACCAATCGGTTAAGGCAATATTTGATGTGAAGTCATGGGTTCAATGCACTGCCTCTACCGAGGTGATTATTGGACATGATGATATGTAGTCCACCCAAAACAAAAACAAAAAAAAAACAAACAAACAAACCAAAAAAAACCATCACTTAAGTAACAAATTTGATCTTTTAACATTTTTTTTATAATAATTTTATTTGTAAGTTTGATGGTATTATAAGAGGATTAATGGTGAAATCAACTATGAAAAATTAAAATTGTTTAAAAAATATTTAGAGATCCTTATATATTTATCATGATAATATTTCATAATTAAACAAGTTTGAAATTTTTTAGAAAAACATAAATTTCCAATGGAAAAACATGACAAATTATTCTTTCATCAAATTAGTAAGATATGCATTTTACGTAGGGGTTGGGATGGGAAGACACTATTCACCCCAACCAAGCACGAGCCTACTTCTTCATTTGTCTCCCTCAAATCAAAATCTAACGTGTGGAACAATTGAACCTAACATGTGGTTGATTAATTCCAAATCACACAATCTCCTCCTAATTTATTTCTCGTCTTCATCCAAATCTTGTACACCTTGCATCCAATATCCAGCGTGTGTATTTCATTTTGGTCCATGCATGAGGAAAATGTGACAATATGTTGGAGGTTACAATTGAGGAGCAAGCTAGAAAGGAGATGTGGTGTGAGGTGGAGTCACAACAATTCAACCCCCCTCTTTATGAAATTATGCAGTAACTTGCCATCATTTCCATGATAATGGGAGGGAGCAGTGGTTGAAAGTAATGTGCAAAAGCTGAGAAAAGTGTTGGACGTCTATGAAGATGGTTGTCGAAGAGCGAGTATTTAGCGAGAGCTTTATTTAGTTTAGCGGATCTCCACCATTTGAATGTTCTTCAATGTTGGTGCATTTGATTAGGAAGGACCACCTCATTGCCTCCAAAAAAGCATATGAATTCCTAGCATTAGTGCATCTCTTGGCCCCCCTCTCCCCCCCTCCCCCTCCCGGCCCCGGCCCAGCCCCCCCCCACACACACACCCTGCTTGTAGGAAATCTTCTTAAAGCATGAAATTTCCCTTTGAATTTGTACCCCAATCTTGACCAAATAAACTGCTTGCAAGTGGCGTTCTTTTAAGAAACAAATTGATTTATTTACCCAAATATGATTTCTAATCAACATGAAGAAAAAAATTTGTCTGAGACTTCTTCTGAAAATAGTAACTCGTTGAATTTTGCCTCATGCGTCTTTCTTCAAAAACACATTTTCCTTCTGGATTTGATAACAATCAATATTATCTTTTATGGTTGATTACAATATCATACCATATTAATGTTGTAATTACATCAATAGGAATGTGTCTGTGAGGTTTGGGTATGCATGGTTGGGGTGGGCAAGTGCTACTCACGCCAACCAATTTCAGAACTTCATTTTTATTTGCCTCCCTTGAATTAAAGTCTAGCACGTGGAATAGTTGAACCGTGTCATGTGGTGGATCAATTCCAAATCCCATTCAATCTCTTCTCGATCTTAGTCCTTCTCTCCATCCAAATCGTGCACATCTCACATTGCATTTCATTGTCCATATATTTCGCTTGGGTATTGTCTTCCATATTCCCTACTCCTCCTATCGGTGTTCCTTTGCACCTCTTGGTGTAATTGCTAGTATACTCCATTTGACACTTTTAAATTGATTTCTTGTGGAGTTATTTTTCATTATAAATAGCAGATATTTAATTCTATAAATTATATATTTATTAGATTAATAAAATATTTTGAATTTATAAATTTATATTTTAATATAAATGTTTCTACATTTATAATATATTTTTAATAGTTTTAAGTATATTTTTTCGATATAAAGTTAAATTGAAATTATTCCTTTGAAACTTAGGTTCATGTGTAAGGTTAAGATTGGTTTTAAAAAAAAAAAACATAGGACCCTTTTCTAAAGTTTCAATGACTGATTGGGTTGGGATGTTGGTTTTTTTAGATATAGATTGAAATTGTGTTTTAGTGAAGTATGATGTTGAGAACTCTTATTTTTTTGTTTGCAAAGAAACTACTTAACAATCCACAATAAATTAAGAGTGGAAGTTTATCCCTTGACAACCTAAGTGTTATTTTAGGTGGATAAGTTTTTTTCAATATACATAGTATTGTTTGGTGTTAGGGTTTTGAGATTGTATTAATATTTATTAGTCTAGTAAATTTTGTAGGCTTATTCTTACTTTAGAAAAAAATATCACATTTGGCATGTAAAACTCCTTAAATGAAACTCATCTACCTTCCCTTTTGAATTTCAACTTATAATATAATTTGAAATAAACTACACTTTTTTATTCGTAGATCTCTCAAATCCACTTTTCTTAGATGTGCTACTTCCTCCTTGTCAGATCGAGACTCTTGGGGTTGGGCAGGTGATTTGTATTATATTAAAAGGGGTGTATTCTATTAAAATGGATTATCAATATTTGTTCTTCCCTAATGTTAGACCTCCCTTTTCTCGGTTATGGGAAACAATGGTGTTTGTTACCCACCACTTCGTGGGTGATATCCCTAGTAGAAAAATTTTCTCCGTGATAGACCTCAGTCAATAGCCAACAACCCCTTCCAGCCCTCAACTAGCTTGTTGTGTCATTTCTCCGCCACCTGAGCCATCCATGTGGTCGCTCACTCATCTGTATTGATCATATGTTTGAAAGTGGGCCCCCCGAACCTAAAGGTATGTCTTGTCATTTGGTAATTAAGTATTGGGTTTACTTTCATGGACACTTTTGGGCATAGATTGATGGGGTGATTTGGCAGAAAGTGTGGGCTTAGTTTGTGCTTTTTTCCCCTTGACCTCTTTTGAATGTTACCCTTGGATTTTAGTCCCGCGGAATCTCCTTTGCTGACCTTTTGGTTTTGGGGTGGTACTACTTGGGAAACCCCGACTTGGGTTGTTTGGTCTCGCTCCCTTATCCACATATATCACTCCCCTTCCACTCATTATACCCCCATTCAACATCTCTCCCACATGGGTCCAAATTCCCTCACTCATTCCACATAGGGTTAGCCTCCCCATTCCTTTGTCCCCACCTTGGGTCAGGCTTGGAACGATGTCCCGGAGTTTGAAGCAACTGAAAAGAAAAGTAAAAGCATAAATGGCCAAATTCAAAAGGAAAATGTACAACAAGATGCAAAATATGTTTGGGATAAACATATTTAGCATCTGGGAAAAATTCAATGCATGAGCTTGATCGGAATCTGGATCAAGGGAAAAAATTAGCTCAAAATTCAAAGTGCACAAAATTGCACCAAACCAGAATGACAGCGACCAGCCTGTTGCCAAGAATCCAACGCAACTCGTTTCGTCGAAAACCGAGTTCATATGAAGAATTTATGGTTTGATGATCGTCGTTCAGAACAGGGAAAATTTAAAAAAAAAATTAAAAAATAAAAAAATTTGCAAAACAAGTACAGGATGATGACATGGCAACCCAGTCAGCATGCAGAGAATATTATTTAGTTTTTTTCCAATGGGACTGTGACAAGTGTCACATGATTCGCCAATTTGGTTTGTGAAGGTGGAATTTTCCCTATGTCCTCCAAGGTTGAATTTGAGTTCATACATTTTTGTGTTGAGAATTATTTTTTAATTAATTAAGGTTGAATTAATGTATATATATATGGTCTTTATATCATATATTATATTATATATATATTATACTTCATTTTTAATTTCCAGACCTTATTAATATTCCACATATATCATTTAATTAATCCAAATTTCATTTTAACCAAAGTCCAATTGCAAGGTTAAAGTCCGAAGTTTATATACGTGGTGCCATATTATATTAGACTATGGATTAAACCATTGACCAAAGTTCGAATATGGCGTATGGAAAATATTTGCAAAGTATTTTCAAAGGTTTTCGTTGGCACATATTTCCATTTTACAAAGGTTTTATAACATTGGGATAGCGCAGTTCAAATACTTTCAAATGGCATATATTTATATGGGTGCAAAAACAATGTATGGGGGCGAAGTCGGGCTTATGAACCTGTGACCTCCCCCCAGCTACTATCGCACCCTAACAATGGGCTGTGGACCAAGACTTGTTAAAGCATAGCACCCCACTTCCATTTAAAGTGCATATAGTCTCCGATGGCGGAACGGAGGGGGCCAGCCCTCCTCCCATGTAACCCTTCCACATGAACAAGACTTATCGCCTCCCACTAAAAGCGCTTAGTGCACACTTAGCACCATTAATCCACAGTTATTCCTTAATTAAACTGCGCTTATGTTGGTAGGATTTTTGGTAGTACCTTGAAATATGGTGCCACTTCCAGATTTTTCGGAGCTAACTAGTAGTTCTCTAGATTTAGAGGCAGAATCTAGGGGAAAATTAAATGGATCATATCTTGAGAAATTTTCAACCAATTTTGGCTTAGGAATAGTCATTCCTAGAAGATTGGCATTTTCTGAATCCATTGGAACAGCTTGCAGAAGCAATGGAGCAAATCTATAGGTGTTTTTGGTCACTTGAATAATTTTGAAGCTAGGGCCACCAAGAGGGAAGACCATGCCCAGATCAGCTGAAGGCGAAATGGAATGAATGAACAGTAATTTTTATATGTATTTGATGTTCTAAACACAGTGGTACAGTTTGCAGAGGCATTGAAGCACATCTAAAAGTGATTTTTTCACTTTGGATTAAACAAGCCTATGGCCACCGAGATTGGAGGTTAAGCCTAGAGGAGATGGAAACCAAATTCAGAGATTGAATAGTCATTTTGGGGGTTTTTGAGTGTTTTGAAGCCAATGGAATAGGCTGAAAATGCATTGGAGCACCACAGGTGCTTGTAAACAGACATTTGACTCTTAATCCCAAGAGGGCCTAGTTAGTTAAAGCCGGTCCATGGAGATGTAGCCTAGGAAGGGTGAACTCCATTATCATACATTGTGTTATGTGATTGTTGTGATTTATGTTTCTTCATTTCATTTGTTGTATATGAGTTTTTAAAATCTAATTAACTCATAATTTTATCATCAAAAAAACATGAAACTACATGCATAAACCCCTTCACAAATGGTTAACATGAGACGATCCTAATCACACATTTTTAATACTGATGAGGGAGCTAGCATAGCAATGACTAGTTTTCCAATATTCAAATCAAGTTGGTATCAGAGAAAAATTTTATCTCATTTTAGCCAAGGTGTGATGGCAACTTCATTAAGCAATGTTTCTAATCCATCTTCATTTAATAGAAAAACTCTTTGATAAAGAGATGTTACAGAAGCTTTACATCATGATTGATATGATGCAAGAGAAGTATGAAGATAAGAAGGAGAGAAGTAAACTTGAAGAGCAGTCGATTGCCATGAAGGAGGAGAAGCAAGAGCTTCTTAAAAAGATGCATGAGATGGAGACTCAGCTCCATATTGCAAATGAAAACCTTGAAAAGATACATGAGATGGAGACTCAGCTCCATGATGCCAAGGAAGCCTTAGCCATGTATGTACATAAAAAAGAGGTATGCAATTCAATTTTATCTTCAATTTCCTCTCAAAATGAATGTGTAGGTACTTTTGAAAGACACACTAGTGGAATAGGTTACAAATTATTGATGAAGATGGGTTATGAAGGTAAAGGATTGGGAAAACATGCACAAGGCATAGTTGAGCCAATTGTTGTTGAGGAAAGGCCTAAGTATTTTGGTCTTGGTTATGGACAACATGATGGAGAAAGCTCTAAATCCAAGGAGACACATGAAGGTGTTCCAAGAAGGACTTTCATTTCATGTTCATTACCTCAAGCTTGTGAAAATTGTGTTCATGAGGAATGCAAAAGTTTTACACCTACTTTGCAAGAAGGTTTTCATAAGCATGCATCTAATGAGAATGACGAACAAGATGATGTTGAAAGCTCTAAAGTCATTGAATGCATTGTTGGTATTCCTAAGAGAGCCACTACCTCATCAATTCACCTCCTCAAGAAGGTGACAAAGTTGAATGTTCAAGGTATAAATATGTTTTTAATCAAGTTGCTTTTGATTATGCCGATAAACATTGAAAATTCTCACATAAGATTTGAAGAAAGTTATTATGTTCCTTTTGTGGTTTGAAAAAGCCACAATGTTTCGAAGGTGTTGGAAGAAGATAGCCATGCACGGAAAATTTCAAAGCAAGGAAGCGAAAGCAAACCATGTTGAAAGAAGATGGAATCCTTTTGCACCCATTACCACCAATAAGCAAAGTCATTTTGTAGACAAGTGTTGGAATTTGTATCCAACAAGTCATCCACGACATTTGAAGGTGGAGAAAGAGAATGGCAAGAATGGAAAAGAAGATTCCATAATTGATGTGGGTCAAGATGATTCACATGATGATTATGTGCAGCTAAAAGAAGCGTCATTGAAATGGTTTGGTAATAGATGGTTAGATTTCTTATCCAAATAAGGCTTTGCATGTCTTTTGATGTTGATGCATTCTTTGTCTATTGAATGCATGTTGCATGTTTACGCCAGGAAGTTGTTTGAAAGTGAAGTATGTTGACTCACTTTATTGCAACAAAATTTGTTCATTTCAGCTTTAAGTATATGTACATATGAATGGGGTTCTTGTACTTATGACTGTACTTGTGAGAGAGTTGAAGAATTGTATACATGCATGAGAGTTTGTGTATATGAATAGTGAAATTTTGATCATTTCATTGTGCTTGAACATGCATGAGTAATTGACTTGTGTTGGTCGATTGTTTTGTTTAACATGTATGTTATCAACTTGAGAGTGTTGATCATTTTCACATGCATTATTTTCGACTTGTGTTGGTTGATTGTGTGTTACATGCATGTCATATCGACTTGGAAGAGTTGATTTTGTCTCCAAAGATGAAAAGGAGATGTCGACGAAGTGTTTCATGAAATGTGAAATTCTTTTGTTTTGGGAAAATAATCATCAAATTATTACACAGTCTTGTGCTTGACTTGAGAGTCAGTTGTTTGAAGAGGCATGTTTTGTCAACTTGTGTTTAGTCGATGAATTTTGACACCAAGATGTAAGAGTACATGGTGATGTTCACATGATGTGAAATTTGTTGCTTTGAAGGAGCAAGAGGATACGTCGTCAAGTTATGTTTCTTGCATGATGTGTTTTTTCAGATTGATGGTTGAATCTGAATATGTTGTGTTTGTGACAAGATGTCAAAAAAGTTTGTAGCCATTGTAGACCATTTTATGTGTTGACACTAAGAAGAGAAGGAGCATTAGGAGAGTTTTGAGGTCTAAAATGGGCCTCTTAAGAAAAATGTACAATTAAAATTTACTTTATGAGAAGCAATCACATTTTAGGGGATGACATCATCCCTAATGGTTGAGGTGGCATTGCTTGAGTTAAAGGTAAATACTTGTCACGTTCTCAATGGTGGATAAAAACTCATGGTTAAACATGGTAATGCTCTAAGTACTTTTAAAGTCAAAGTAAAGTACTCATAATAAATGTCATTTCACACTTTTTGAATAAAAATATATTATTGTCATTTCATATTTCTTGAAAGAAACAATGCATATCCCTATACATTTATTTATTATATTATATTATATTTATATAGTATATTAATTACGTATTATTATACAATTTAAATAATATAAATTTTAATTAATAGCATATAATATAATTAATAATTTATAAATTTATAGTTATATTTTATTTTAAATTATTTAAGTACAAAGGACAAATGCACTAGTTTTTCAATGATAATTATTTTCCCTTGAAAATCTCATTCTTATTTATAGTCACATCAATACAATTTTTTTATTAATTTTATTTTGGTACAATTTCTGAATTGAATTTAACTATGGTTAGATGGGTTGTGGTGCAAAAAGTAAATTGCAAATTCATAAATATTATTTTATTGGTTTAGCTATTATTTTATTATTTCCTTAGGAGGCCCATTTTAGACCTCAAAATTCCCCTAACGATGGTGAATGCATTCTTCCAGATATGGAATTTGGAACCATGGAGGTAAAAGAATGGTCATTTCTTTTCTTATTATTACTGATGTTGGAACTCGTTGTTGTAGTTCACTCAGATGGGCTTAGTTTGGAAAAGTGGTTTCCACGGAGAAGCTTGCATCGAATGCATGTTTGTGTAAAGGAGGAACATGATTTTCAGTGGCAAGATAATCAGTTGGTTTTCCCAGCACTGAGGAAACAATTTGGTATAGAAAAAAGTGTTATATCAGTCAGAAAGCAGCCAACAAGTGTTGGATTGGGTCAGCAGCAAAAGGAGAATGATGGTTGAAGAGCCAGGCCATTGCAAGGCAAGGCATGTTAGTGAACCGAAGTGGTTTTCATGGTGATTTTTCCAAGTATAATTAAAATGATAGAACTTGGGAAACATAAGAGTGTTCAGCTCTCATGAGATAACCAGCTTTTATAGGTCCAAAAGCATGTCAGTGGGAAGAAGTGATTGGAATATGGATTAAGGGTAAAAATTAGCTCAAAATTCAAAGTGCTCAGACTTGCACAAAACTAGAATGGCAGCGATCGGCCCGTCGCCAAGAATCCAATGCAACTCGTTTCATCGAAAACCGAGTTCGAATGAAGAATTTATGGTCTGTTGATCGCCGTTTAGAACAGAGATTTAAAAAAAAAAAATTGCAGAACAGGTACAGGGTGATGACATGGCAGCCCAGTCAACATGAATAGAATCTTCTTCAGTTTTTGTCCAATGGGACTGTGACAAGTGTCACAATTGGATTCACTAGTTTGGTTCGTGAAGGTGGAATTTTCCCACTGTCCTCCAAGGTTGAATTTGGGTTCATGAATTTTTATGTGCTAAGAATTATTTTTTAATTAATTAAGGTTATATATATATATATATATATATGTTTCATTTTTAATTTCCAAAACTTATTAATATATATTCCTCATATATCATTTAATTAATCCAAATTTCATTTTAACCAAAGTCTGATTACAAGGTTAAAGTCTGAAGTTTATATACGTGGTGGCATATTATATTAAACTATGGATTAAACCATTGACCAAAGTTCAAATATGGCGTATGGAAAATATTTGCAAAGTCTTTTCAAAGGTTTTAATTGGCACATATTTCCGTTTTAAAAAGGTTTATAACCTTGGGCTAGCGAAGTTCAAAGAATTTCGAATGGCATATATTTATATGGGTGCAAAAACAATGTATGGGGGCGGAGGTCAGGGTTCGACCCTGTGACCTCCCCCCAGCTACTACCGCGCCCTACTAATGCGCTGTGAACCAAGTCTTGTTAAAGCATAGAGCCCCACTTCATTTAAAGTGCATACAGTCTCTGATGTCGGAACGAAGGGGGCCAACCCCGCGGGCCAGCCCTCCTCCCATGTAACCCTTCCACATGACCAAGACTTAGCACCTCCTACTAAATGCGCTTAGTGCACACTTAGCACCATTAATCTGCAGTTAGTCCTTAATTAAATTGCGCTTATGTTGGCGAGATCTTTTGCAGTACCTCCAAATCTGGCATCACTTCCAAATTTGTCGGAGCTAACTGGCAATTCTCTAGATTTAGAGGCAGAATCTAGGGGAAGATTAAATGGATCATATCTTGAGAAATTTTCGACCAATTTTGGCTCACAAATAGTCATTCCTAGTATATTGGCGTGCTCTGAATCCATTGGAATAGCTTGCAAAGGCAATAGAGCAAATATACATGTGTTTTTTATCACTTAAATAATTTTGAAGCTGGGGCCACCAGGAGGGAAGGCCATGCCCAGATCAGTTGAAGGCCAAATGGAGTGAATGAATAGTCATTTTTAGATGTATTTGATGTTTTGAACACAGTGGTACAGGTTGCAAAGGTGTTGGAGCACATCTGAAAGTGTTTTTGTCACTTTGGAGATTAAACAAGCCTGTGGCCACCGGGATTGGAGGTTAGGCCTAGAGGAGCTAGAAACCAAATTCAGAGATTGAATAGTCATTTTAGGGGTTTTGAGTGTTCGGAAACCAATGGAACAGGATGAAAATCCATTGGAGCATCACAGTTGTTTGTAAACAAACATTTGTCTCTTAATCCCAATAGGGCCTAGCTAGTTGAAGCAGGTCCATGGAGATGTAGCCCAGGAGGGGGGAACTCCATTATCATACATTGTGTTATGTGATTGTTGTGATCTATGTTTCTGCATTTCATTTCATGTATATGAGTTTTTTAAATCTATTTAACTCATAATTTGATCATCAAAAACACATGAAACTACACACATAAACCCCTTCACAAATGGTTAACAATAGATGATCATAATCACACATTTTTAATACTGATGAGGGAGATAGCATAGCAATAACTAGTTTTCCCATATTCATATCAGAGCTCTACCCCATACCCATGGCCATCACCCTGGTTCCTTAGGCCCTAGATGAGCCTCCTTTATCATTTAGGAACCCATGATTGTCCCAACCCCTGGAGGGAAATGAACCGCCCCACCAAAAAGGGGGTATCCACTACTATATCTTACACATCATGCGCTTATCCCTTGAGCCTCGAGTAGTTAATCAAAGAAAACAATCATAAAAGGAAAAAGACATATAAATAAGGGTGGAAAAATCAAGGTCGGGGCACCTCATGTACCACGATTTCTCCCTTCTACACGTTACATACCCAGGTGCGGGCTTCCCTTTCTCTAGCTACCCTTGCGCCCTAATATTTGAACCAAGATTGCCCCTTTCATTCCCTATTCTATTTCACCTCTTGATCACATGCCACCACTATTTGAGGGATGTACCTTGGACATACTATCCCCTCTAAAGGTAGAAATCACCTAATAAGGTACTTGGCAAACCCCTTTTGGGAGTTTGGAGACATTAGCACATGTTAGAGCCCACTATCGAAGGGCATGCCATTATGAAGTGTCCACTTGTTGTCCATGGTTTATAAGCTCTTTTACCCAATTACTTTAATGACTTTTTGAGCTAGAAGGCTAGGGGACGCATTTGATCTTATGCAGGATTGCATATGGTGTGCATTCTAGGTTTTCTCTCCCTATACGAGGCCCTAACCGTCAATAGGGCTACATTGGAACATATAGGGTGTGTGTAGAGAGACATGGGCCTCCACAGCAGTAGAAAACACTCCATGGATCCCCAGAGATGTTCAAATATTGCTAGAGATCTACCTTTTGGATGAGGAAGATGCATTTGGTACACTATGCCCAATTAGCCCCATAGGTGCACCACACACTTGGTAGGTGTCCAAGGACTTGTACGATGACATGAAAACATTCATTCCATCATCTGAGCCCTTAGAGATGGTCTACAGACATCTTCAACTCATATGGAGACCCATGAGGTCATTGATGTGCCCCCACACCCACTGGGAGCACCACAGGTTTATTGTTTGGAGAGCAAGGGGGCACCCCCTTGTCCATCACTTTTGAGGATCCTATTCATAATTATGGCACTTATGGACCTCATCAAGCCTCTCGGAGGGCCCTATGACATGCATATTTTATTATTTGACCTCTTGAGAGGCATATTATTTTATTTGTGAGCTAGTTTGGTGGGCTTGTCACCAAAAGTTAGTTAATTTGCACATTATTTTATTTTTAGGGGCTAATGTAGACCCATTACGTAATTCAAACTCCTAATGAATGTATAAATAGGAGTTGGATGGATTCATTTTGGATCATTCTCTCTTTAGATAACTTCACACTTTTTCCTTGGTGGATATTCTTGGATAATGGATTAATTTTGATGTATGGATTGGGTTCTTCTTATCTTGGAGCTTCTTATATTTCAAATATGTTGATAGTTGGATATATTCTCTTACATGTAAGTGCAATTTTAACACTATTTTCTTTCATTTTGCTGCATACATTGGTTATGAGCTTTTCCCTATTTTAGGGCTAATTGTTGCATGCATTTATGGAATCAATGTGGAATTATGTTTCTATTTAGCATATCTCCATGTATGTGCCATGTTTGATGAATGAATTGTCCTAGAGATCAAGTTATTTCAATAAGCCTATTTCATTTGCAACAAATTATAAACACTTTTAAGGTCACTTTTCTTCTCTTGCCCTTAACATTGGATGAATTCGACTTTAAGAGCCTCCTTAAACAAGAAACGAATTCCATCTTCATAATTCTTCTTGACTCCATATCCCCAAGAGGAATTAAGAACTGATCCATCAAAGGGTAGTCATTTAAACCATATTCTTTCAACTTTTCCTCCCACTTCTAAGTTTAGCCACATTGGGCCACCTGGAGCATCAATTTCTCGAGAAACTAGCCCTAGAAAAATTTCGATCTCCTAGGCCCTATTGCACTGGTGTGTCCTCAAGGTCTCCTCTGAATTTCAAGAGATTTTGATGACAGGATTGCAAGATATGCCAAGCCCTATGTCTAGGATCGAACTTTTCCTTGGTGTTCCCAAGGCTAGTACCTCACAGGATCAATTTGACATCTTTAGGTCAAACTTCTTGTTTGATCCTTTCCCCTTACATTGGTCAGGTTAAGATTATCATCAGTTTTTAGACTCCACCACCTTAACCTAGGTTGGGTCCACTTGGCCCCGTGTGGTCCCATTTCTTATCAAAGACAATTCATCAAGGGCAACTTGGGAATCCAAGTTACATAAGGATTTTAGGGATTGGGAAAATCATTTTCAAGTCATATTCCTTCAACCTAACTCTCAAATCCTCACCTCCTTTCCCTAGAAGGTCTTGTAAAAGCAGTCTCCATTCTTAATCTTAACTTAGGGAAAGGGTCTTTAAGGTCACTTCACATCTATATGTTGATCCATCCTTTATAATTGACTTCCTAATTACCAAGTCTCCTCCCATCGGTAACAGTTCGTAAAGAGCAAGGAGTCTTAACTGTGGTGACAATGGTCTAAGTCTCCATCGTTTCCATTGACCATTTCCCCTTGTTTTGGTCAAGTCAAGAATATTATCAGTTGCTAGACTCCATCCCCTTAACCTAGGTTGGGTCCACTTGGCCCCGTGTGGTCCCATTTCTTATTAAAGACAATTCATCAAGGGAAACTTGGGAATCCAAGTTCTATAAGGATTTTAGGGATTGGGAACTCTTTTTCAAGTCATATTCCTTCAACCTAACCCTCAAATCCTCACCTCTTTTCCCTAGAAAGTCTTGTACCTTGCTTAAAGAGCAAGCAAGCTCCATTCTTAATCATATCTTAGGGAAAGGGTCTTTAAGGTCACTTCACATCTATTTTTTTATCCATCTTTTATAAGTGATGTCCTAATTACCGACTCTCCTCCCATCGGTGAAATTATGTAAAGAGAAAGGATTCTTAGTTGTGGTGACAGTGGGCTAAGTCTTAATCGTTGCCCTTGACCTAGCAGTTGCCCTCTTAGGTCCCCTGCTGGTTTGAGTGGCAACATTTCTGGCATCGTTGTCGGGGACACGAAACTTGTGTTTTATTCCCCATATGACATATTGACATATCATTATTGACGACTCCATTGGAAGAACAAAGCCCTAGTTCTTCATTGAACCTTAAGGTCAATGCTTGTAGGGTGAAGCAAACATTTTTCTAGGCATATTTAAATTCACCCTGGAAACTCCTACATAATTTTGATGCATATCTCAAATAGGTTGTCTTTCTTTGATAAATTTCTCGCCTTGGAGGACATTGTTATCATCCCTGGGCACCCTAATCATGTCACAGGAAGAACGGTACGTGGGGTGCTCATGTTTTATGGTGATCCACTCTCTGCAATTAACTATGTAGAAAGATTTAACGCACATGCTTCAAGAGAAAAAGTGGTACACCAAGATGTCCTTATGTTATTGTTCATCGGATCAGTCGGTGTTCATAATTCTTGGCTGCATGATCATGAACTTAAGATTATTTCATCTATTGAGGAGTTCATTGATGGCTTTCTTATACATTTTCAAGTATACCCTGCATTAAGCATCCAAGAGGAAGCCTTCATTGAGCATCATTAAGGCATTGAGAATCTAAGTAGTGAGCAGGTAAACAAGTGCTCCTACGGTCCACATGATGAAAGGGATGATTTTGAGAACACGTGTTGGAGGGATGAACCTATGGAAGGTGAAGATGAGACTAACCTTACCTTTCTCGAGGATATTACTTTTGATGATTCTCCTCTTGAGAACCTTGAGGAAGGTGATCCCATTATTCCCTCAGAGGATGACATTGGAGATTACTTCCACATTGAAAAGGGGAAATGGGAAATTGTTGGTCCTCAATTTGATTGTGATCATATTTACGACACTTACAAGGAGGATGAGGATGAGATTAGTTTTCCCTTTCTCTCTAGCACTATTTATGATGACATATCCATTCGTACTCTTGGGAAGGGGAATCTTTTATCTTCCCTTGCACAAATAGGGGCAGTTGGAGGTAATAAATTTTACTTTTAGGAGAGACCCAATCTTTGATGCTAAGGAAATTGATAAGGCTCCCATCTCTCCCAAGTATGATTCTATGTCCAAATCAGTTGAGGCTTTAGATTACGATGTTAGGGGAAAAATCCTTGTTGAATGCAATACTTCATCCTCCCTTTTGCTTATTGGCCATCATCTTGAGTCTTCATCAAGCGATTTCCTCACCTCTTGTCACATGATCTCAAGTGGCAATGAGGCATTTCCCCCTTCCAAGCATAATGTCCAGGATGAGCCCCTCATTGATTATATTTTGTCTCCTTGGGCACCCCCTCAAGATCATGATCAATCTATAATCTCCCATTTCCAGTGTGACCGTCATGGGAAACATATGTGTGTTTCTCCATCTCATCAGTCTCCCTTTCCAGCTAATCATAACACTAAGGAGGCCATAAAATATGACATAAATGATAAGGACCATCATGGAAATAATATTCCCGATATTTCCATCCATCCAAATTTTATGAGCCTAGTCATTGACATCTCTATTTTTGGTTAGAAAAGAGGATCTCATGGACTATATTACATCATTTTCGTATCTCTTCTCACATAATCATCCATGTGTGGGCATCCTATTTCACTACCTCCCACTGGCCTTATCATCCATGTGATTATGTCCACCTTCACTTAGACATTTGCTACATGAGTAATCGTATAAGTTGATATATTTATATTGATTTGATGATATGTTGGTTGCAATGGCTTTATTATTACACTTAGTATTAGTTTTGCACCATATGCATGTTAGGGTGGGATGCATTGCATTATGATATTTGTATTAGAAATAATGTCATATGATGTCTCTCATGGTAGATTAGTTGCATTTAGATTAAAATTGCATATTTTTATTACTTGTTGATTTTATGGCCTAACATTAAGCATGGATGATCATAAGACACCGTGAAAAACAAGTTGCCTTGTGGGTTTAGTCGTTGATATGTGCAGATAACAGGTCTGTGGTGACCAATAGATTACTCAAGTTCTCGTGACCTCCTGTTCGAGCAGATTTTCCCACTTCTTCGAAAGATCACGTCCAAGTTGGAGCCAAATGTTACCCACCACTTCATGGGCGATATCCCTAGGAGAAAAAATTTCTCCATGATGGACCTCAGTCGGTAGCCAACAACCCCTTGCAGTGCTCAACTAGCTTGTTGTGCCATTTTTCCACCACCTGAGCTAGCCATGTGGTCCCTCACCCATCTGTATTGATCGTATGTTTGAAAGTGGGGCTCTCGAACCTAAAGTATGTCTTGTCATTTGGTAATTGAGTATTGGGTTTTACTTATCATGGACACTTATGGGCATGGATTGATGGGGGGATTCAACGAAAAGAGTGGGCTTAGTTTGTGCTTTTGTCACCTTGACCTCTTTTGGATGTTACCCTTGGATATTAGTCCCGCATAATCTCCTTTGCTGACCATTTGGTTTTGGAGTGGTACTACTTGGGAAACCCCGACTTGGGTTGCGTTGTCCCGCTCCCTTATCCACATATATCACTCTCCTTCCACTCTCTATACCCCCATTCATCATATCTCCCACCTGGGTCCACATTCTCTCACTGGGTCCACATAGGGTTAGTCTCCCCATTCCCTTGTCCCCACCTTGGGTTGGGCTTAGAATGATGCCCCAGAGGTTGAAGCAGTTGAAAAGAAGTAAAAGCATAAATGACCACAATCAATAGGAAAATGTACCACAAGATACAAAATATGGTCGGGACAAACATATTTAGCACGTGGAAAAAATCCAATGCATGAGCTCTACCCCATACCCATGGCCATCACCCTGGTTGCATAAGCCCTAGATGAGCCTCATTTATTCAGGAACCCATGATTGTCCCAACCCTTGGAGGGCCATGAACCGCCCCACCAAAAAGGGAGTATCCACTACTATATCTTACACGTCATGCTCTTATCCCTTGAGCCCCGAGCAATTAATCAAAGACAAAAATCATAAAAGGAAAAATCCATATAAAGAAGGGTGGAAAAATCAAGATCGAGGCACCTCATGTACCACGATTGCTCCCTCCTACACATTACATACCTAGGTGTGGGCTTCCCTTTCTTTAGCTACCCTTGTGCCCCGATATGTGGTCCGGGATTGCCCTTAGCATTCCCTATTATGTTTCACCATTTTATCACATGCCACCACCATTTAAGGGATGTACCTTGGACATATTATCCTCTCTAAAGGTAGAAACCACCTAATAAGGTACTTGGTTGACCCATTTTGGGAGTTTGGAGCACATTCCAGAGCCCACTATGGAAGGGCATGCCATTATGAAGTGTCCACTTGTTGTCCATGGTTTGTAAGATCTTTTACCCGATTACTTTAATGACTTGTTGTACTGGAAGGCTAGGGGACGCATTGGATCTTATGCAGGATTGCAGATGGTGTCCATTATGGGTTTGGTCTCCCTATACATGGTCCTAACCCTCCAAAGGGCTACATTGGCACGTATAAGGGGTGTGTAAAGAGCCATGGGTCTCCACAACAATAGAAAACACTCCATGGATCCCCACAGATGTTCAAAGATTGCTAGAAATGCACCTTTGGATGAAGAGGATGCATTTGGTACACTATGTCAAGCTGGCACCACAAGTGCACCACACATTTTGCAGGTGTTCTAGGACTTGTACAATGACATGGTAGCATTCATTCCATCATCTGAGCCCTTATACATGGTCTACAAGCATCTTCGACTCATATGGAGATGCATGAGGCCATTGGTGTTTCCCCACACCCACTAGGAGCACCACATGTTTATTGTTTGGAGAACAAGGAGGCACCTCCTTGTCCATCACTTTTGATAATCCTATTCATCATTCTGACACTTATGGATCTCATCAAGACCCTTGGAGGGCCCTACAACATGCATATATTATTATTTGACCTCTTGAGAGACTTATTATTTTATCTGTGAGCTAGTTTGGTGGGATTATCACCAAAAGTTAGTTAATTTGCACATTGTTTTATTTTTAGGGGCTAATGTAGGCCCATTAGGTAAATAAAACTCCTTATGAGTGTAAAAATAGGAGTTGGATGGATTCATTTTGAATCATCACATCATTTTGGATCATTCTCTCTTTAGAGAACTTCGCACTTTTTCCTTGATGGATATTCTTGGATAATGGATGAATTTTTATGTCTCGGTAGGGTTCTTCTTACCTTGGAGCTTCTTATATTACAAATATGTTGATGGTTGGATATATTCTATTGCATGTAAGTTTAATTTTAACGCTATTTTCTTTCATTTCGCTGCATACATTGGTTATGAGATTTTCATTATTTTAGGGCTAATTGATGCATGCATTTATGACATCAATGTGGAATTATGTTTCTATTTAACTTATCTCCATGAATGGGCCATGTTTGATGAATGAATTGTCCTAGAGATCGAGTTATCTCAATAATCTTCTTCCATTTGCAACGAAGTATAAACGCTTTTAAGGTCCATGTATGGGGCGTGTTTAATGAATGAATTGTCCTAGAGATCGAGTTATCTCAATAATCCTCTTCCTAGAGCATATTGTACAAGTGTGTCCTAAGGTCTCCTCCGAATTTGAAGAGATTCTGACGGTGGGATTGTGAGATATCCCAAGCTCTAGGTTTAAGATCGAACTTTTCCCTAGGGTTCCCAAGGCTAATACCTCATAGGATCAATTTGACAACTTTAGGTGAAATTTCTTGTTTGACCATTTCCCCTTCCTTTGGTCAAGTCAAGAATATCATTTGTTGCTAGACTCCATCCCCTTAACCTAGGTTGGGTCCACTTGGCCCCGTGTGGTCGCATTTCTTATCAAAGACAATTCATCAAGGGCAACTCGGGAATCCAAGTTCTATAAGGATTTTAGGGATTGGAAAACTCTTTTTCAAGTCATATTCCTTCAACCTAACCCTCAAATCCTCGCCTCTTTTCCCTAGAAAGTCTTGTACCTTGCTTAAAGAGCAAGCAAGCTCCATTCTTAATCCTATCTTAGGGAAAGGGTCTTTAAGGTCACTTCACATCTATTTGTTGATCCATATTTTATAAGTGACTTCCTAATTACCGAGTCTCCTCTCATCGGTGAAATTCTATAAAGAGCAAGGAGTCTTAGTTGTGGTGACAGTGAGCTAAGTCTGCATCGTTGCCCTTGACCTAGCAGTTGCCCTCTTAGGTCCCCTGCTGGTTTGAGTGGTAAGAGTGTTAATCCAAGAAACCTGGTAATTCAGAAATATGTGAATACCATCTTGCATCAAACAATAAATCCTTCACCGAGGATCAAAGGAAAAGTGGATAAATTATGTGGTGCAATGTATCTTTTATATATGGATTTGTAAGATACCATCAAGTTCAAGTAAAATAAAATATATTAAAACAAGATATGTGAAACGCTATTCTAGAGACCTAATAACAGTTATAGGTAGGGTAATCATGCCATTTGGTTTAAATCATGAGCCAACTCTCACTGTCTCAAGCATGAGTTATTGATACTATTCTTGAATACTTTAATGATGGTCTTCTAAACAACTCTAGTGTCTCAAAATTGAATTATTGACACTATCCTTGAAAACTTTAATAATAGTCTTCTATTGTACAGGGCAAAGCTTTAGGTAGGCTAAGACAATATTCTCTTGCCTTGAAATTTATAGCATATTTGAAACCTTATATGAGAAATACAAATCAATTACACATTAATATTAAGTGTATTCAAGTTGTGATGGAATTTGTGATGAAATGGCCACCAGCTAAACACCTCTCAAAACTTCGGGGTTACATGGATAATGCCATTTGATTTTGAACATTTATTTGATGCTGGCATTATCCATACATAGCACTTCACTTAAATGTTGCAATCAATGAAATTGTAACATCTGTTTTAACTGAAGAAAAACATGATGTTTTTGAAAAGCTGCAGAAAAGGAATGGAAATGTGACATTTGTTCTGACTGAGAAACAACATAATGCTTTTGAAGAGTTGTAGAAGAGGATATGCAACACAATAATGATTTATATGGGTTGTAGAAGAAGATATGAAACACATATTATCGTTGTCAAACCTTCAATAGCCATTTGAGTTCGAAACTTCAAAATTTTAAAAGTCATGGACAGATTTATAAAGGGTTTTCTACTAGGCCAAATGGTGGTGGATGTTAAAAAATTTGGGAGGGATGTGCTTTATTTTGCATCTTAGAACTTGCCATGAGGAAGTCTGTTGTATTATGTGTCCCTTTTCTACTGCCTAGTACGTTTCCATAGACTCCCTTGATGGTTTACCTACAACTACAATGAAACACAACTACATTTTTTTGAAACAAAAATTCGCTTAGCAAACAAGAATGTTGATTCCATCTAAGAAAACCATAACAGGCCAAGAAGCTGCAGGGCCTCTTCTTCAATCTAAAGGTGAACTTTGTTTACTCTTCATCATTTATTATTTCAGACATTCTGAAAACAATTTTGAATCACTTTGGAAGAAAATTTGTTACACTAAATACCAAATTGAAGAAAAAACACTACCTTCTGATGTAAACTGATGAACAAACCAAAGTGGCAAACACTTTTGAAGATGTGCAGTCATCGACATCCTCAAACAGCAAAGATAATATGGCTTGTCACCAACATACTAACATAGTTATAAATTATAATAGGTTTGTCTGTAGTTATATTCATGTCTCTACAGTTTCAGCATCTTGGTGTCATCTCTAGTATTCTTTAGAGTTGGCAATAAATGTTCCTATGTGAATAAGGTAACAAGGCAACCCTCAACAACAAGCTGTAAATTTCATACACCTCGTCAAAGAAGTACAGAAAAGTGCAAGGAAAATATATTCAAGACCCAACAAAATATAAAAGCAGTCATGGCAAACATTACGTTTGACCATGCTTTACAAGTTGGGAAACAAAGCTCAGTTATTCTTGCCGAAGGTGAGGTTCAAAGAACCAAATCTGGAGATAAAGCCTTTAATATGGTCCACTCCAAATGTAGAAAAGAATCAAAAAATGATCTCCCAGTCGGACTCACCATCATACTTAGAAATCCACTGAATTCTTAACCAGGCCAAGCTGAACTTATTTGAAGTATCCGAGTTGGATGAGAAAGAAGACACTCAATTCATGGTAACCTTCTGCTACTATTGCTTCGAGATAGCCTACAAGGATACAAACCCCTTGAAAAATTGAACAATTTGCCAGCTGGAAAAATGACAGACTAAAAAGACAACGTGAAAGTTGTAGCAGGTCGGAAAATGACAAACACCATAAGCTGGAAAATGGTATACAGTGAAACAAATCAAAAAGGAATTTTCCATTTCTCATGCATAAAATGGAAGGCATTGTCCTGGTAGTGGCATAACTGATCCATTTTGTGCATTCTTAGACATGTCAGCTTCCAGATAGGTTGGTCTTGGAAACTGGAATTCCTTCGTACTGATGATATAACTGACACAAAACCAAAAACTTGAAAGACCTACAAAGATGGATTTTTATGTATGGACCTTTATGTAGTTTTATGGGTTTTAAATATTATTACAGGTGAAGTTGTAAAGTGATTGCTGAAAGAAAGGTCAAGTAGATATAGAATAGAGAGCTTGCAGTGAGAACCAAAAATAGGTTGATTGCTCTCTTCAAACATATGGCTTTCAACTGACACCCATGTACATGATAAAAGTGTCTGCACAGATGGAGCTCTTGTTGTAGGTGGCAGTATAGCACAGATCAAGTCTACTATCATATATTCAGTTCTAGTTATCGAAATTGACATAAATACTGATTTATTCAATGTTTCAAATCCCATATAGATCCATGTTGTATTCCTTCCAGATATGAATCCATGAAGGACCCATCTGAAAAGGATCCAGTAACACGCACTCAAAATTTTAACTTAAGATTGAAACCTGTTGTCTCACTATTGCATTCTACAGTATCTACGATAACATTCAATACATCCATTAATCGTGCAACAAAAATTACCTTACTTACAAGGATCTATAAAAAGGAGACTACCAAGAAACACTCGGCGGCTCAAAAAAGTTAAAAACCAAATCAACCTAATAAAAGTTCACATTTGCAACTTATTTTAATTAAAGGATAAGCAAATACGGAAACAATTTGTGGATATATCGTATTTTCATGCAATAAAATATGGTCCTTGCACAATCCTGCTGCTTTTTCCTTTATTCTGCAGAATAATTATAACAACAGTTTATTCTACAGTCAGAACTTTATGACAATAACAACATTTTATTCTACACTCCAAATTTGTTACAGGGATTCAAATTTCAATAATTTCTTGAAATGAGATGGGCTTCCAGTAACATCAAGCAAATTTTCCCCAAAAATGTATCATTTATGCTAAATTATTCGATGACAGATAATAGGTGCAGCACGTACACACTAAAGGAGGAAATAGTGAATACATCAGGAATAGAGATTTGCAAGGCCAAATGTCCTTTCTACTGCTTTACACCATGAATCATATCGTTTTTTCCTTTGTTCATCCCCAACTTTTGGATAAAATAATGTAGGTTCTTCCTTTTTAGCTCCGGAGGAAAAGATCTGCTCCTCAGTCCAAACACCAGTCGCCAGACCTGCAGCATATGCTGCACCCAATGCAGTAGTCTCTGTGTCTGCGGGTCTTAGCACTGGACTTCCCAATAGATCTGCCTGTGAAACAAAAATCTTAGTACTGGATAAAAGCCATTTGGAAGAGAAACAAGATATACTTAACACAAAATTATGTTCGATGTCCTCATAGTTGAACTCACTGGTAAATGAATTGCAAAGGAAGATCTCAAGATCCAACGATTGCAGTTACAATTATCAGCTTAAGATTGTGACAATATTATCAAAACATGTTTGAGAATAAACACAGACAGCCAATAATGGACTAAAGATGCTAACACATTACAATTGTTCACCCTTGACTCTAACATATCCCATCTGGATTTGCCTATCTACTTTGCTTGGAAGAATTGTGTTGCTAAATGTTGCAAAAGGGTAGGTCATCTCAGTAATATATAATAAGACGTGCAAATTAATGGCATTTTATATTACAAATTCATTCCATGAATATAGGATCGTGTCAAAAAGGAATAGCAGTCTGATCAAGCCTAAAGGTTAGCAATGATGTTCAAGCACTATGCTCTAGTTAAGCTTCATCTGGAAGAAAGCATACCCTATATTGTTAAGAATTTCTATCATTTGTCAGTGGAAATGCTCCCGATTATATATATCGTAGGTTTTGTAATCTATGAATGCTAATACCTATTAGCTAGAAAGTCTCAAATTAAATTTTTGACCTGATTGTTTGACCTTTATTGGTTGTTTGGCACAATATCAATGTTATAGTAACGGGAGGAGTTGCATTCTTCTTTCTTTGTAAACATACTTTTCAATGGAAAGATATTAGGATTTAACTAAATTTGAAACATCTACCTGTGTACCTCACCTATGCACAGGACACAATCTGAAATTTGAATAGCAACATAATATCAAATATGTATTATGATTTGAAACGTTGCATGGCTGCACAGTATGCTGAAGAAAGAGGATTTAAATGTGTTATGTTTCAATTACGGAGGGAAAATATTCAACTTACTTGAATCTGCATGAGAAGGTTATTGACTGATGCTCCTCCATCGACTCTCAAAAGAAACTCCTCATTCTCCTCGCTCTTCTCATCTTGTTTGACATCTATACTCATAGCATTCAAGATTTCTTTTACTTGAAAGCACATACTCTCAAGCACAGCCCGAGCTATATGGGCTTTTGTTGTATAACGTGATATCCCTATACAAACTCCTCTGGCATCATCTCTCCACCAGGGAGCAAACAAACCATTAAAGGCTGGAACAAAATAAACGCCTCCAGTATTCTCCACTGATCTTGCCAGATCTTCAATTTCACTGGCACTTTGTATTACACCAAGGCTGTCCCTCAGCCACTGTACGGCAGCTCCAGCAATGGCTATGGAGCCTTCTAAAGCATAAGTTGTAGGTGCATTTGGTCCGAGTTTGAATGCTACTGTACTTAATAAGCCATTGGTAGAGGCAATGACTTCTTGACCTGTGTTCAAAAGAATGAAGCATCCAGTGCCATAAGTGCTCTTTGCTTCACCTTTCCTGCAAGACTGACCAAGCATAGCAGCATGTTGATCTCCCAAGCACCCAGCAATTGTGGTTCCGGTAAAAGGCCATCCTTGAACAATTTCTCCAATCACTTCAGTGTTACTAATAATCTGAGGAAGAATAGTTGTAGGAATTTTCAAAATCTCAAGGGTAGGCGCATGCCAGGAAAGTGTTTTCAAATCCATCAACATGGTTCGAGCTGCATTTGAGCAATCGGTGACATGAATGCCCTGAACATCTGTTCCATCTTTCCTAGATCCTTTAATGCCCCCAGTTAAATTCCAAATCAACCAGCTATCCACAGTCCCGAATAAGGCATCACCATCTTTTACTGCACTCTTAACAGCATCTACTGATTCCAACAACCACAGAAGCTTCACGGCACTGAAATATGTACTTATCGGTAAGCCAGTAGTTTCCACGAAATGATTCTTGCCATTTGGTAGTTCTTTTTCCAACCTCCTACATATATGATGAACATTATGAATCAAGTGTAAGATGAAGAATTGGTCGTTCTGTAACCTTAAATTTCACTTGCTATATAACAATTCAACTTATATATACTGTAAACATAAGCTTCAGAAATTCAGGAGATGGAAAAAAAGCCATTCGTTTAGATCATTGGCCATGAATGAACGTAATACCTTGAAAGAAAAGATAAGGTTACTTAAAAGTTAACACATTCCTTCAAATTGACCTGAGGAAATGGCTTTAAAATTGAGTTTCCAATTAGGTTTTCTTCAACCTGGCAATCTAGATGATTAGACCCTGAGAATTGTCTGATGGACTGAAGGTTACGCTTCTAAAAATATGCTGTAAGTAACCACAATCAAAAATTTCTTAATCAACTTCTCATAAAGAAGTAGAATCTCTACTGAAGAATAGGAGTAAGAGATATTTAGAGTTCCATTCTAGGCTCCACTTCGGGAAAGGGACTCCAAGCTCTAGTAGCTGCTAAGTACCAGTTGACCCCTGAGAAAATGAATTTATTGGTCAAACATACTGAACTAGTTATTTCATTTTTCTAGACTAAAGTCGGGTACTTTTCTTCTGCCTCTGCTAATCATGAAAACCTTGAAGCCACAAGTGCCTGCCAGTTCTGTGGATTTCTCAAGAAAAGGAGCTGAGAAAATATAGAAGATTCCACCCTATAGGCGAGGCGAAATGACAATGCAAAAAGGCAAGGGTCTGATTCCTTCAATCTTCATTCTCAAATGTTTGCTGATAAAGCTTAGAAATGGTCAAAAGAACGCAGAATAAACCAAATCGGAAAGGTGGGTTTTCAAAAATATGCGAGCATTGCCGACAAGGCGTTGGTTTAGTGGTAAGGTCAACTGAGTTTTAAGCCTTCCACCAGGTTGTTTCCTAAACAAGAGGGGCCAGGTGAAGCCCCCACCCTATAAACGGTGTAATGTGAAAACGGAATAAGGGAGTGTTATATTTCTTCAATGATAATTCTCAACAGTTTGCCAATAAAGCTTAGAGAAGATCCAAATATTTACAAAATTCACCAAATTTGCTGAGGTGGGTTTTCAAAAATATGTGGGCAATGCAAAGCAGGCATTGGTTTGCTGGTGAGGTTGACAGAGTGTTTAAGTGGCCCACCAGGCTTATATTCTCTATGTGCTTTGTCCCACTGGTGAGGCATGAGTTTGAAAGAGACGGCCAGGTGCAAGTTCCAGGCGATTTCGGTGTAATACATACCGCCAAGACTGGGCATCTAGGTAGAAGGAAGTGTGTTCTTTGCGGTGCAGCTCTTCCGGGGAAGTTTCTTGAAGTGGATCCAAAAAATGTGCAAGCAATCTTGACAATGGGCATATTTCTCCAAACTAGTCTAAGATAGCTCCGTCATATACCGCTTAAGTGCTTCAAAAACATGAAAATAATGGATTGAACTGGTCAACCATAGATTCCCATGATCTGATAGGGGGGCAAACTGGTCTTCAACCACATGAAAAACAACATACCCAAAATACAAAAACAAAAGAATTCAAATACATGGAAGCCAAATTCATTCAATATCCATCACAATATTCAAACTAACCTGCAGATGGGGCTGGTTCTTGCATCCATCCAGACAATGGCATTGTAAAGTGGAAGGCCAGTGCTTCTGCTCCATACAATTGTTGTCTCCCTCTGATTGGTAATTCCAATGGCTTTGAGTCCTGTTTCTACTGCTCTACCAGCAGCCTTTGCTTTCTCGCATGCTTCCTGCATGCATATCTTCACAGTCTCCAGAATCTCCAGAGGGTCATGCTCAACCCACCTGCAATACCACACACAAATACCATCTTAGCAGTTTTCATAAATCCCCATTGACCAAAAACAGAATCATTCCTTACACTTTTTCCAGCAACCCCATATACTTAATAACCACAAACAACAACAAAATCAAAGAAATAAATCAAATCCACCTGCAATCAAACATACTTGAATTCATATCCATCAATCCTAAACACCCTACAACCACATACAAATCAACTGAAAAAACAAATTCCTGTTAAACTCAGGGAAAAAAACCCACCCGGCATGAGGACAGATCTGTGTGAATTCAACTTGATGAGCAGCAACAACTTTCGCAAATTGATCATAGATGATGAATCTAGTGCTTGTGGTGCCCTGATCAATTGATCCTATCAATACTTCTTCCTTCTCCATGGTTGATTCCAACGAAAAAAAGATTGTTCGCTTCCTCTTTACAGAGCTCTGTATATATAGTTTCAATCAGGATGGCACTGTATTAAAAATATATCCACTCCTCGTTCTATGTATATCTACTTGGACTTATCCCCTTCATTTCGGGTTCTCCTACACAGCGGTGACGAAATTTTGGCATATCCATATTGCATTACATACGCACGCATGAAATCAAGGAGCCCGAGTTGTCTTACAGGGCGCTCACCAAAATTTGGGTGCTTCCAAAACCATATTCAATCCATATTTCATACCCGCGCACGGATCAATGGCCAACTTGGTTTAATAATTTTGCATTTAGTAGTCATCTTCTCCTCCTCCTAACTTTCAGGGTTCACCTTCGGCTCTTAAATGGTCAACAAATTTGGGTCATCTGCACATCCATCCATGGCCATGCCCTTTGACAGATAAAACGCAAACCCTTATTTTCTTTTTTCGGATAGAGCCTCCACGACCAGATCCAGATTGCTTTCTGATAAAGCCTTTTCCAACATTACTTCTTCCAAAAATTATGGCGTTGACTACTAATTATCTCTTCATTTCCCATATATCATAATTAACATTTTATAATAATAATAAAATTATATTATATTACATATTCAATTGAATACTCAACTACAAATGTATGAACACGTTTCTATCATATTAATTATTCTTTTTCATATTCATCAACGACCTCATACAGATAGAGACACTTACCTATCATATTAAGTATTCTCGTTGATATTTAATATTTTCATCATAGATTAAGACGAATCTATAATGTCTTAATCCAAATAATAGGAAATAAAATATCAATTCATATATTAAATTTAAATAATATATTTATGAGATATTTTTTATAATTCTATAATTAAAAAAAAAAGAAACACAATATTTATATATCATAAGACACTTAAAAATAAAGAATAGTAATAGCATCATCAAAAACATGTTAATGGATGTCTTCAAGGTCTATAAAATCCAATTCAATAGAAGATTTGGTCAGAATGAAGACCTTTCGATCAACCTCTTTAATCTCAAGATGTATGGCATCCAATTGAAGCACTCTTTCATTATAAGCTTCATTTCTTTCCACCAAAACTTTCCATATAACTTTTTAATTTTCCAGTAAAGACCATTGTCCTATTGTACTTTGTGTTTCCACATATGGAGGTGTTAATGTCAAAGGTCCATGGGCCAATTGTTGCATCTACTTCAGAATCAAAGAGAAACCTTCACTCCATACATGCCTTTACATTTCTGATCTCCATCTTTGGCTAAATATTAAGTAATGTCTAAGTTGAAAAGACCCACGTAAACTCATTTGCTCACTATTGAGCTCTAGTTATAGGTTGCCTCCTTTTTCCCCCTACATCCTCTACTATTGGGGGTGCCTCTAGCCATATTAACATCCATTGGTAGTGATAGTTTTTGGAGTTATGCAAAGCAATGAGGGATGCACAAACCAACCAATCTCACTAACAATAACCCCTAGTGGACTAAGAAACTCACAAATCCATAAACCAAGGCAAAGACTCAAAAATAACATAATAGCCATGTCTATCTCGAGAGAAACAAAAAAAGACAAGACCAAATGTTACTTTCTTGTGGCTAAGAATGATTGATTCTTTCCTCAAAGGAAGGCCTACATTGGCTTTGTAGAGAGATAAAGACATCATGTTTTTTATTCCCATCAAATATCAATGTATTCATTACGAAGTTGGGGCTTTGAAACTTGCAGAAGAACATTTTTACTAGTAAAGTTTGCATTACACAAAGAACACTTATGGAATTGTTGACGGGAAAATTTGTCCGGCCAACAGTAGGGGATCTCCCCGGTAGAAAGTCCCAATTAGACCTTAAACCGTTTGGAGTAGGGATCCCGTCCGGGGTGTGGGTCCGGCTACCACTTAAGATGACTTCCCTTCGGTCTCAAGAGAACCTGTTTGAACCTGCGGACATACACTTATTCACATGATACAGAATACAAGATTGATGTGTTAAACACGAATCAAACACTATGCGTAGCAAGATTATAGATAAAGCACGTACACCTCAAGAGATGTCATTAGCAACACATCTTTTGTGGGGTAATGCTTGTAAGGTAGTCTGATCACAAAAGAAATAGTTCTTTATGATAAGATACCTCTTTACTTTCTGACAGATAAAACGAAATGCTAACAAAATAGTTCATTAACATTCATTACTAGAACAGATGATAAAATGAACATCATTGATACAACACGGATAGCCATGACGCATAAACGATGACATGAATAGTGCAGCTTCATTAATCATAGGATATTCTGAAACTGTACAAGGAATACACACAGTGTTCATACAGCAAAACACATCATAACCATAGGGTGTTTTAACAAGACTCTCTATTCATATGCTTAAGTGTAGAATCTTTCAATACAATGCATGTAGCTCTTGAGTTTTCCCAAAAAAGAAAAGCCCTTATACAATGTCCCGTAGGAGTATTTATAATGCCAAACTGCCCGTTGGGTTTCCTTGACTGTTCACCTTCTTGACCGTTGGGTTACCTTGCGACCCGTTCTTTCTGCGACCTGACTGGTATGCGCGACTTGCGACCTGGTAGGTGATGCGACCTGCGACCTGTCCTGTTGGTGCGACTTGCGACCTAGCTTTACTTGTTGCTCATGACTTGCTGCTACCGGGCTGAGGATATTGACGTGAAATATTAAGGTCAGGGACGTCAATCTGTTGCTCCTTGAGGAAATCCTGCCATGTCCGGTATTCTGCCGCTATGGGGGCAACCAGAGGTACCTCCTCCTTCAACCTATGCACACATTCCAAAGCGTTTGGTACTAAGGTCTCCCTTTTCTGTCCGATCTGATTTGAAAGCGATGCAAGCTTGGTATAAATCCGCGTTGGAGTGGCGATGAATTGACTAAGATGCTCTTGAGATGCCGAGGGCTCTGGATCAGCTGCGGCTTACTTGATAGGTTGCAAAAACGATTGGATGTCCTGGTCTACTTGTTCCCAGGTTTTCTCTTCTTCTAATGCCCCAAGCGATGGAATGTGATGCAACGTATGCATTGAGTCGATACCACTAATCAAGTGGTTGTACGAGGACATTACTTTGTCCAGGTCTTTAGACAATTTGTCTCCAGATTGCATCGCCATGCGGAGTTGAACCTTTGCATCCTGTGTGTGAATCCAATCCCTCTTAGGCAAATTTTCAGGTGCCTGAGGGTACTGTATTATCCAACCCATCATCCTGTCTAAAGCCTGTGAAGCCTCTCTGAGCTGCTCTTGTCTTTGCCTGGTTTCCGTTCGTGCTCTTGCCAGAGGAGCGACTGTTTGTTTGATGGTGAACATTTCACCGTATACCTGTCTCATAGTCACTTCCAACACCTCACACTCCTTGAAAATGGCAAGCGAGACTTCATTTACTGGTAAAGCCTGGTTTCGAAGTTGCTGGATTTCTGCCTGCAATTCTGCTTTCTCTTGCTCTGCTCTCTTCTCGCGTTGCTCAGCTGCGTGCAGTCTGTTTTGTAGAGATACTATTTATCTACTCATTCGGGTTACGTTCTCTTCCGTAGCCGCGGCGAAAGCAGTACCTGCTGACGCTATCATTACCGGATTAGTCCTGGTGTCAAGGACTATATCTTTGCCTGTTGCCACTGTGGATGCGGCAGAAGGGCTTTGTGCCAGTGACCTCCTCTTCTCTTGCCGGATTTTGAATTAAAACTGATCAAATGTGAGCCTGGTCAAGTCAAACACATCTTCTTCCTGTACATGGGGCGATCTGACATCAGAGAGTTTTGTACGGCCCAGAGGTATATCGAGAGGAGTTACCTCAAGGTCGTCCAGCATGTCATCCTCCCTTTCCTCTGTGTTCTTTTCTTCTTCTTCCTTCCGCCGGCGTTCAGCTTCTGCTGCTGCTTCTATTTCGGCCCTCTTCTTCTGTTCAGCTGCAGCAGCCTGTTCGGCTTTCTTTTGGCGTTCAGCCTCTGCTTTGTCCAGCTCTGCCTTAAGTGCCCGTTCTGCTGCGGCTTGTGCCTCCTTTTCTTCTTTTTCTTTCCTGGTCTCTTTGGCCTGCTTCTTCTTTTGTGTTGCTGTTGCACTCTTTTGGCGCGCTTCCTCATCCTCCTTTAGCTTTTTCTCCTTTTCTTGCTGGGCTCTTGCCTCTGCTTCCTTTTGTTTGATGGATGGAATAGGCCCTGTGTTGGTTCGAGACTTCTTTAGTAAAGATGAAGAGGAACCTCTTAACTGACGACTTCTGTCTTCTAAGCTCTGATCATCTGGGTCTTCCTGGACTACGTCAGTTCCCGGAGCAAGTTGTCTTTCAGCATTATACCAGTTTCTTCTCTCATCTTCCGCCGGGCGCTCAAGATGCTGATAAGTCTACTTGAAATTGGCTCTCCGGCAGTGTTCAGGGACTATTCTCTCTGGGTCATATGTTCGGTGTTCAAGCGCCCCGAGCTGATAACTTCTCATTGCTTCTGCTTCTGCTGTCACTTCCCTGAAGTCTTTAACTGTGAATGCACCAATGGTGAGGGGTAGCGTGGGCCACGACTTCTTTTTGCCTTTAGACAGGATGCTGGAGAATCCGTGTGACATTTGAAAGCATACCTCCTGAATAAGCATTTTGTCTGTCACGAAGCGAGGCATAGCATGTGGCGCCTTGTAAGTTCCAAAGACTCGGATGAAGGTGTATCCAGGGAAAGGGAACCAGTGTGCCACTTTAACCAGAGTCTCCTTGGCCCGCCACGACATGCAAGGGGCGTCTTGGCCAAATAAATGTCTGTACAGAGCGGGAATAAATATTTGGGAAATCTGATCCATATCCTGTTTGTATTTGGACTCCCAAAATACCTTGAGTTGTAGATGAATTGCGCGTGTCTGCTCGGAGTCCCATTTGTGCTCCCATCCATCAAAATCTACTCGGGCGCAAACCGCGTCTAGTAGGTACGAGGCCATGTAAAATTCGGCAGGCATTCCTTCTTCCGGGGCCAATGCCGAGTTCAAGTTGGTCTGCATCGACGTCATCAGTATGCCGGCCCAGTTGAAACGGGTGCCATGTGTTGTCACATACTCCATGATAGTAGCCCAACTGCCGCTGAAGGTGGAGCAATCTGGGCGCCCGTAAAGTCTGCAGAGCATGGCGGCAACCAATTTGTAAACCTTCCTCAGGCTCGCCACTGGGTACTCTTGGTATTTTTTGACCTTGAACTTCTCGGGCTCCTCCCACCACTGTCTAATAGTATCAACTATTGGAACGGCGTGAGCAACAGCCCATTCTGGAGAGAAATGCTCGTTTGGGCGAGGCAGTGAGTAATAAATGTGTGCGTCCGAGCCTACCAATGTAGCGAAAGCTCTGCCTTGGTGATCCCTGATCACAAACTTCTCGGGGTCTGTCTTTTGTATGATCCAGTCTATGATCTCGGGACATGGGAATATGGCTGGATGCGCCCCTGCCAGATGTAGTTTGGACCTCTTTACCGCCAAGTATACTTCCCGGTCTGGGATATCTTCTGGAAATTCTTCTTCCGGTGTGGCGAACTCATGATAAATTTGGTACCATCTCATGCTGTCGTCTTTTGTAAACGTACATAGTGTATCTCGGTATATTGGGGGTGGGGACACCACCTCCAGCTCATCAATCTCTTCCACTACTTTCTTGTCCTTCCTCCGAGATAACGGGGGTGCCATGTCACTAGAATCCGATAACACA
The DNA here is from genome assembly GCA_034641835.2 of Pinus albicaulis. Classification (NCBI taxonomy): domain Eukaryota; kingdom Viridiplantae; phylum Streptophyta; class Pinopsida; order Pinales; family Pinaceae; genus Pinus; species Pinus albicaulis. The sequence continues at coordinate 430,980,071 of CM076578.1, forward strand.
GGTATGCACTCTATGTCTTCTTGAATTTCACCTGTCAAGTTCATAAAGGAATCCCACGATAAGAACGACATGGTGATAAAAACCAGTTACAATTCGGTGATAAAATTTAACTGTCACATGCAAAACTGGGCTACTGGGTCGCTGGGTCGCGGATTGCGAAAACAGAGTCCGGGCGCGACCTTGCGACCTCGCGACCAGGTCGCTGGGTCGCTAGGTCGCAGATCTTCGGAAAAGCGGAAAATGCGACCTAGCGACCTCGCGACTAGGTCGCTGGGTCGCAGGGTCGCAAATCTCAAAAAAATGGAGAGAGTGCGACTTTGCGACCTCGCGACTAGGTCGCTGGGTCGCAGGTCGAAAACTGGCTTGCCGGGGGTTTTCGCGCGCGCGGCCTTGAACTCCTTTTCTCCCTTCTCTTGGGAATTTACAAGATGGCTGGGCCCAGGGGGAGCTATGGCATGATTTCAAAAGCAAGGGATGGTGCCATGAAGGTGAATCAAGAAAAATCAGAAAGGTTTGGACAATTATGCATACAACAGATTCATAAAGCCCTCAAAAACATAAAAGCTCAGTCAAAAGACAATTTAAGGGCCCAAGGGGAGATGGGTTTAGTAAGAAAATCACCAAAACGGAAACAGCAGGAAGAAATGGCAACTTACCCGGAAAAAACGCGCCCGTTGAGCTGTCAAAGGCGTTTTCTTACAAATCGTTGAATGTGTAAAATGCGACCTGCGACCTCCCTTTTATAGAAAGTCGCACGTGCGAGCAATAAATGCGGGTCGCTGGGTCGCAAGTTGATTATTTTCGGAGTTTTGCGACCTTGCGACCTTGCGACCTGGCGACTTGGGGTCGCTGGGTCGCAAGGTCGCTGGGTCGCGCTTTTCATGAAAATTGCAAAATTGCGACCTTGCGACCTTGCGACCTGGCGACCTGGGGGTCGCAGGGTCACTGGGTCGCAGGGTCGCATTTTCCGTTAATTTTGGGGATTTGCGACCTGGCGACCTGGCGACCTGAGGCCGCAAGGTCGCTAGGTCGCGGTTTTCTTCACTGTTTAATTTTGCGACTTGGCGACTTGGCGACTTAGCACTTTCTCTTTAGTTTTATGGGGCTCCAAAAATTTGAAATGGTGATATTTTTTGGAGGGTGTTGTAGGGGCTACAACAGGAATGAACCCCCAAATCCTTTGTGTACCATATCTTTATACTGTATATACTATTGGGAGATTGATAGTTAGCCGTTTGTACCCATAAATCTCTATAGAAAAAGAATCTCATTAATAACCAACCTAATCCATTTTAACTCTGGATATACCAAGCTCCGAGAGGGATCAAATCTCTTGAGATGCAAATCTTTTTTAGAGTGAAAGGAGACTTGATCCCTCTAGACACTTGGTAGATCCTAAGTTAAGATGGATCTAGGTTGGTTTAATTCCCACTTTAAATAGTCTATATTCCACTTGAATAAGATGGGTCAATATCATGGGTTTCCATAAAACCTAGAGCTCAGAAACTGTCACTAACTTGACCCTATCAAGTTTACCTTAACTACCCAACAAAAATTAAAAAAAAAATAATAATAAGATAGAATTTTTATTTTCATTATTTTAATTTGAAATTATTTTTATTTTTACCGAGTCAAAATGTTTACAAAACATTATATTATATTACAACATCTCTACTTAGTACAATAATTCATGAAACATGATACATATCACATCTTCATATAAATTTTTTAAATTAATTTATTATGAAATTGTTTAAAAATATTTAATTTAATAAATTTGAAATTTGAAACTTAAATTTTTTTAATAAATATTATATTTTCTTATTAAATTAATTATATTTATTCATACTTAATATTTACTCCATTACATATATTAAATGTAAACTCAATAATACTTACTTATCATATAAATAATTCTCATCATTAAACAATTTTAATTAAATCAGTATTAACTATCATATATCTATTTTTTCCACAAAGGAAAAATTCGTAATCTTTCATTAGATAAGAAAAATTACATATTACATTTTACTGAGTATATTGTCATGTGTGTTCAAATTATATTGCTGAATTTATACACTAGTCAGTGGTACATGTAAGAGGCTATAGACCATGAGTATCTGTCCAAGTAGAGATAAAGTAAGTTTGGTGCATAACTTCCTAATCCATACGTACGCCAATATAGTATAAATAAAGGTAAAATATCTAGAGTATGTACAAAAATATAAATAGTAGCCGGCTATGAATATTTACAGATGGCATGTGAAGATATGAAAAATCTTCCAAAAAAAACCATATACCCAAAAACTGCAATAAAAAATCTGCAGCATGATCTGCCCGAAAGTCCTCGATGAAAGGCCTGTGGTAGAATCTGTTCAGTAATATGCCAAGTGCCCCAATTCAACTGCCTGGCTTCTTTGGAAAGTGTGTCTGCAATTTTGTTCTGATGCCTGTAAATATGAGAGACAGAGATGGAGTCAAATTGTGATTTGAGCTAAAGAACTTCCTACAGTAATGCAGTGAGTGTGTGAGTGTGACACTATGCATGAGAGTTGAACCAGTTAATCACAATGAGTGAGTCGCCAAAAATTTGTAGGTGATTGCAATTTTGTTCACGTGCAAAGATCAGAAGGAGTCTAAGGCATTGTAGTTCAGCAAAATTGTTGGTTCCTGGGCCCAGGCCCATTCTAAGTTGATAGTGGTGCAAATCATTAATGTAGAGTAGTCCCCCCCCCTCCCCCCACATCCATTTTGTGTGGCCGCACCATCAAAGTAGGCCCACGGCCTGTTATGATCAATAGTTTCAAGGATGTCAAGTTTCTCTATTTTTTGCATAACATCTTCGGGTATCAGGGAGTATGTGACCAAGATCGCCCTGCTGATACAATCCTAATTTACCGGCAGATTGTTGAAGATATAATTGTTCTGGTTGATCCAAATTTCCCAAGTGAAAACCATAGGCAGGTTTCGCAACTTTGTTGTGTTGACCATCGTCTGCCACCAATATGACCAAGCATGAAGAATAGAATTACCCCTCCAAATTTGATGTCCAGACATGCTCTGTGTGACCTGAAGCCATATGCGTTGTATAATGGGGCAGTCCAGAAATATATGAGTGGTTCCTTCCCCATGATTATGACAGTAGTATCATCTAGAGGGACCTATTAAACCCCGCCTGTGTAGATATTCCATAGTGGGGATACAATTCTACAGAATGCACCAGAACAGGAGTCTATATTTATGTGGTGCCTTGAGTTTCCAAATAGATGTCCACCACCAGAGCTTTTCATGTGGTTCTTTATTTTGACAGAGAGTTAAATATCCAAGTTTGGGAGTGTAATATCCCTTTGGAGAGATAGCCCAGAGCAATTGGTCCTCCTGTTGTGTCAGACGAATATGCGACGCTTGTAATGCTCTGATATAATTCGCCCAGCAATGCGCACCAGCCCAAGGAATGTGCAGTTCATCAGTCGATAGCCAATATTGTGTGTGCCAATTTGTGCGGTTCGGATCAGCAATTTGTGAAAGGTACCGGATACCCCTATTAGCCAAATGAACAATAATCCAGTCAGGTAGTTTGAAGTATTCCCCACTCCCCGGCCAAGAATCCGAGCCAACTAGAACCAAATCCCCAGATCCAATTTTCCATGAGAGTCCTTGTTGGATAAGTGGAGCAGCCTTGGTGATTGCTTTCCAGATGATGGAGACCCCAGGGAAGGCCCGAATGTTGCCCCTCAGCCAATCAAGTGAGCTTCTGGGGGAAATATACTTAGTAGTGATGACCTCCTTCCAGAGACTTTGGCCAGTGATAAGATGCCAACACATCTTGGCTGCAAGGGCAGATGAAAATAAGTGTATATCTTTTAGGCCCCACCCACCCCATTGTTTAGGTCTACTGATTCGGTCCCATGCGATCCATGCAAAAGTGTTGTCCTTTTCCTGGTTTCTCCATAAAAAAATTCTGCAGATCTGTGTGATACGCTTGGTGACCCTAATAGGAATCCATGCCAGCGACATCCAATATACAGGAATGGCCTCAAGGACAAATTTAATTAGTACCAGTCGACCCGCCCGGGAGAGCCATCTATGATACCAAATATTGATTCTTCGTTCCACTTTTGCAATGAGCCAGTTCCAATCTTTGATTTGATAGTCATTTGGTTTGATGTGGAATCCCAAATACTTTATTCCATCCCCAATGTTGTTATGAGCAAAGGCATATGTGGTCAAAGCAGTTCCTTGTTCATGTGTCGAGCATCTAGTCATGATGATGATGGATTTAGAATTGTTTGGTTGCATGCCCGTCGCCCTGCAAAAACACTGAAGAATATTTCCAAATTGAAGAGTGTCCTAACAAGAGCCATCAAGAAAAATGAGTACATCATCAACAAATAATAGATGTGAAAGTTGTATGATCTCATTTATATGTAATCCATGTAGTAATCCATCTGTGATGGCCTTTTTTATGAGGACGGATAGACCTTCCATAACTAAGATGAATAAGAGTGGTGATAGGGGGCATCCTTGTCTCAGTCCCCTACCAACATGAAAAAATTCCAACGCAGTGCCATTAAGAAGAATTCTGAATGAGGCGTGACATATACAACCCATAATCCAATTAATGAACATGGGGAGAAATCCAGTTTGTATAAGTATGAGATGAAGGTAGCTCCAATTGACTTGATCAAATGCCTTCGCAAGGTCAATTTTAAGGATGGTGGATTTGAGGTTCTTAGATTTAATGGAATGTAGAGCTTCTTGTGCAGTGCATACGGCTTCATGAATCTGCCTATGGTGAAGAAAAGCAAATTTTTCTTTGGCTATATGAGAGGATAGGATGGGTTTGATGCGATTGGCAATAATTTTGGATATAATTTTGTATAAACAGTTACAGAGGGATATGGGTCTGTAGTCTTGAAATGTGGAAGGATGGTCAGTCTTGGGGATAAGAGCAATAAATTTAGAGTTGAAACCATCATATATTATCCCCTTGACACGACTATCTTCAATGGCAATAAGGAGATCGTTGCCAATCAGCTCAAAGAAATGTATGAAGAATTCAATGGGCCAACCGTCTGTTCCGGCGCTTTTGTCTTTTTGGAACCATTTGAGTACTCCTTCAAGCTCGTTCATCGTGACCGGTGCATCAAGCTCCTCCTCCTGTTCTTGGTTCACATATCTGTGAAATAAACTGGTGATGTGCATGATCTCCAGAAGGTCGATTTGCAATGGAGCTCTATATAAGTTGGAGAAGTGTTATATGCCCATATCAAGAAGTTGTGGATGAGTTCTGGCCACATAACCGTGTTGGTTAGTAAGTTCCCAAATAATATTACAATTTTTTCGGCCATTTGCATGCTACTAAAAAAATTTGGTATTCTCATCACCAGCCTGAAGCCATATGGCCCTGCTTTTTAGCCCCCAATCTGCCTCTTTTTGTTGCAAGAGCTTCCTTCTGGATGCTTCAAGTGTGATGAGATGCTCCTTTGTGTCACTAGATCTATACCCAAGCATATCAGATGCATTGAGTTGGGAAATCTCCAATTCGATCCTTTTCAGTTCCTCTCCCTCTATCCTTCGTTTTTCCCGAGTCCACTTGATGGTCAAGCCTTTGATCCTCTTGATATTTTCAGAAATAACCCGAGCCAGTTCTATGTCAGGGTGTTGTTGATAGTGTTGCCACTCTTATACCACCAGAAAATGGTATTCAGGATCGAGTAGCCATTTGGAGTTGAATTTAAATGGATGTCGGGCACGCTTTGGCCCAAACTCAAAATCTAAAAATATAGGAGAATGGTCCGACATGCCACCATATCCCACCCATTGTCGAAATTTTTCCATAGATTGGAGTAATGGCAGCTTAATAAGAAATATTTCTAGCCTTCGTGCCAATGGTGCATTCCCAATTCTGCGATTCCTCCAAGTAGGCAAAAGTTTGGGCATCTGGATGTCAATAAGGTCAGCTTGTTCCATTCTAGAAATGATAAAATCAGCCAAAGGATCTAGGACTGCATGTGTACCCCAGGATTCTGATATTTCTAATGAAAAATTGAGATCACTACCCATAATGACATGTGGGTGGTCGATAAGAGTATATTTTAATAGTGATTGCCATAATTCCATCCTATTAGTGCAAGGCCCATAGACATTAATCAGCATGAACGGGGTTTCAATGTTACTGATGTTAATTTCCATGCCAAGTACCCCCTCTCTGCCCCAGCAATTTATCATCCGGGTGGTTCTATTATTATTCCCAATGCACAACCGTCGGATCTACCTCTAGCGTCTAAAGTAATGAAACTCCAGTTTGGCAGAATCGATAAAAGAGTGGATGGAACAGATATGCCATCTCCTAGAGTTTCCTGAAGAAATAGAATGTCAATGGGATGTTGTGCCAGAAGTGCTTTGAGGGCCAATCTCTTGTCGGGGTTGGCAAGTCCCCTACAGTTGTAGGTGAGAAAAATCATAATGGAACCCCGTTATTGGGCCTTCTTGCTCTAAGAACCTGCATGAGGGTAGATTGTGTGCTAGCTTCGACCTCTAAGTTTGCTCTCTTAATTGCCTTTGCCATGATGGTCGACCTCTATTTTTGGTAGGGATATTTTCAAACCCCGGGCCAATGCCGAGTGCATTGAGAGGTTGTGATGTAGTGGCAGATCTGAGGTAGTATGAGTTTTTAGAGGAGGACGAATCAGAGCATAGTGATGTATTGCAAGAAGACTGGTGCACATATGTGTGAGGTATAGAGGGAGAAATTGAAGGAGGGGCCTGGGCGATAGTGCAGCTGAGAGATGGTACACTGAAAGCAACCCTATGATCTAAACATGATAAAATAGGGAGTACATGTGTAATTTGTAATAGGATGCAAAAAGAGATTCAAAGAGTCAAGGTAAGGAGGGGTACCCGGTACCGAAGCAGAGCGTGGTAGAGAATCTGTGGTCACCGGAGCATGTGTTCTTGCATGAGTGACAGGCCAAGTGGGAAGTGGTGTCATTGCCACGGAAGCTGATTGCTGATCCTGATCACCCTGTGGCCGCACCACATCCTGTTTTCAATTGCATGTGATCGTGTCTGTTTGCACTGCCACTGATATATTCTTTTTAACAAAGGGCATGGGGTAACCCAACATTGGACATTCCTTATACAGGTGCCCAACCTCATGGCACTTCTGGCATATGAAAGGAATGCCCTCATAATCCAGAATTTGACTCCACACCATGCCTTCGAAAAACATGTTGTAGATGTCGTGCAGTCCATCTCTGGTATCAATAAAAATGAGGATGCGAGCCACGAATTTGTTCCCAGTGACAAGGTAGGAACGATCATGGTCAAGATAATGGCCAAAGTCCTTGCCGATGTTCCGGAAGGCTGTCTTGTTCCAGAAATGGACCGGTAAGCCAGGAAGGCGCATCCAGATGGGGCCGACCCTGCGTTTTCTTTGTTAGGATCGAATAGTGGCATCCAGCGCTTGAGGAGGACAGGATGAAATTCAATATGCCAGTATTGTTTCAGGGCCCAATCCGCTTGGGTCGGCACAGTGAAAGTAAGAGAGAACCATCCACGCCTGAGAAGAGCAACTTCTGAAAGGTTTTCCAGAGTCCCCCCCACAAATTTCTCTGGTCCATTGTATGAGGCGAGGGGTAGAGTATTTCCTGGCCCTCACCTTGCCCACAAGCATCCTGGACGCTAAATTTGCAAGATCCTCTAGACCTCTTTCACTGCAAAAATTTGAGTTGCGACTGAATTTATTCTCAGTCGTTTTGAGCTTTTTACCCCTGGCTGAGTTCCCCTGCTCTGGAGGTCCCTCAGAGTCCGATGAAGTGTGTTGTATATCCCCTATATATCTATTATTAATAGATATGAAATCTAAACTCAAAAATACTTACTTATTATATAAATAATTTTTCATCATTAAATAATTTTAATTGAATTAGTATTAACTATTATATATCTGTATTGATATAATAATAACTAGCATCTTCTTCCAATAAAGATTTAAACTAATATCATATAGATATATAAAGTTAACCACTTTATAAATATTCAAATATTTCTCAGTTGAATTAACGATTCTCGTCCCCACTTTTTTATTCCATGTAATATAATAATACAATCCCATGTGATAATAATACAGTCCCATGTGATATTTACTAAATATGATAATAGAATCCAGTGATATCTATCGCCTAAATATTATAATTATTTAATTAAAATGTAATATGATAATAGATAAATAATATAATTTTAGGAAATTTTGTTTAAATTTATGTTTTAAATGGGGTGACAGAGAAGCACAATTGTTTAAGTAGAGTATAATTTTTGTTTTTTATTCTTGTTTTTCAAAGAGATAATTGGCAATTATTAATCAGGTGCTCAAAATTATGTTAAAAAATGAAAGTTGTCAGAATGGTGTGGGACTTGAACGACCACGTATATCTTGTCGTTCTGAATCTAGCGCAACTTGTTTCGTGGAAAATTGACACTGTGCTCCCGGAAACGCGTTATGTTCATTTTCCTAAACAAACAAGTTTTTCAAAAATGACAGTTGACAGGGGAAAAATTTGGGCCACTGGAACGCTGCCATGTGGCCTCTTCTAGTTGGTTGGAAGGTAATTTTTTTAGGCCAATCTGGCCTCGCCACTTGTCCTCTTCTGATTGGTTCATTCATGGCATGTTTTCATTGATTGGGTTTATGGCCAACCACATACTGCCATGTGGCCCAACCAGAGGCCACCACGTGGCAGCACAGGAGGCCACCAAAACTTGGCTTAAGGGCCAAGCGAACCGAGTGAGGGTTGAACACTAGACCTCCATCCAACTAACAACAGTGCATTCCAATTGCGCCAATGTGGTTCTCATTTATATAAGGTTTAAATGTTGAATATAAAGGTTAGTTCATCAGAGGTTTTGGGTGAGGGCTAAGACTTAGCCCCATCCCCCCCATATAACACGGCATACAACCATACCATCAGATCGGGGGCACGGAGGTAGCTGATAGTCCTAACCACAACTCTAACTGCCTCGAAACCAGCCCATGTGTCACCATTATCCGTCTGGCCACCGACGATTTTCAAACTGTCTAATGTTTTTTTATATGAAAAAAAAAACTATTCGGCGCCAAACCATATAGTACAAATTTCGGATTTGTGGCGTTATTGGGTATTTTAAAGCTCCAACAATTTCGCCTGAATTTGCACAAAATTATTTCTCAGTTAGCCGAAATCAGGGCGAAATTGTAGGACCGGTCCAAATTTTGGGGACATTGTCGAGTGGTTAGCAGAAAAACTAGGGAGGCTCATAGCTTATTCATTTTTTGACCAATTTCGGATCAGAAAGAGGCTAGAAAGGCATTTTTGGGTATTCTGAAGCTGATAGAATAGGTTTTGAAGCCATTTGAGCATTGTAAATGTATGTAGTCACCATTTTGAGCATAATGAAAGAGGGTCAAGCCATTGGAAGCTGGACCAAAGAGACGTAGCGAAGAAGGGGTGAAGTCCTTCATCATCTGTTGTGTTGTGGTTATTTTTATGGTGTATTTGTCTGTTGTTTCTACATATTTTAGAGTTTATTTCCATACTTTATGTGTTTGAAGATTAACATAAAATCTCTCAAAAACTTAGTTTTTAACATTTGCAATTAACAAACCCTCAAGCACATTTTCATTAAGATCTCATACATATCAACTTTGTTATCAGATCTTAGGTTTTCTTTACTGCTGTGAGGATTTAATTGTTTGCAAGTGTATGTGATGCTTACAAGGTTGAAGCTCAAGAGAGGATAAGGAAAGCTTGTAGTTTCAAGTCCTCAAGTTAGGTCAAGGACAAGGAGAGAAATTTTGCCACAATCTCCACCACAAATTCTTCCTCAAATTGTAGTTGAAGCTTCAACAAGCATGTCACATGAAGGAGGAGTTGATAACATGTCATATGAATAAAATACATTCAAAAAAGATTTATTTGACATGACTGAAATGGTGAAGTTTCTCTATGAAGATAGGACTTCAAGATTGTAGGGTGAAAATTCCAAGCCTTCAAAAGGAGAGGGTTCTTCTGGAGGAAAAGGAGGAGATGATGACAAGTCTTCTAAGGGAAATCATGACAAACCACCCTCTTCTCCATCATCGTCTTCGCCTCCATCCTCACCTTCATTTTCTTCCTCTTCCAAAACAGCTGTTACTCAAAGACCTCCACATACCCCAAGGGTGCATGGTAAAACTCCCTTATTAAAACTTGATATCAAATTCAAACTGCCTACATACAATGGTGAAGTGAATCCTAAAATACTTGATAATTGGGTTCGTCAACTTGAAGTTTTTTGTAGGATATAGAACATCAAAGATGATGAAACAAATATTTAGTTGGCTTCATTGAGGTTGGAAAGTGCTGATTTGATTTGGCAGGAAGCCAAAACACAAGAGGATATGAAAAATCATGGTAAGGTCTCCACCTCTTGGATATATTTTATTGTTGCACTTAGAAGAAAATTTTATCCATTATCTTATATGCAAAATGATATTATGGATTGGCAGAATTTTAGACAACTAAAGGGTCAAAGTGTGCAAAGCTACCCTCAAGAATTTAGAAGAAGATGCTTGATATTAGGTGTAGACTTGAATTCACAAGACACTTTGTTGAAATATATTGTGGGTTTACACAATTATTTAAGGCCTACTATCCTTATCTTTAATCCTACAAGTTTAGATGAGGTTTGTGTCCATGCAACCCATCTTGAAGCAAGAGGGGAAAACATTTCACTAGAGGGTAACAAGATGCCATTCAAAAATGGAGACAAGGGTAAGAGTAAGTTCAAACGGAAAGGAAAGAAGAATTCATTTGTCAAAAAGGAAGGAGAAAAATTAACATGCAAACATTGTTTCGAAGAGGGTCATGATGAAGCTCATTATTGGAAGCTTCACCCTGAGATGAAACCAAATAATTTTAACAACAAAGGGAAGCAAAAGACAGTAGCAACTACACAACATGATTTAGGCTCCGATTCGGGAGATGAAACAAAGATCACAACAATGGGAATGAAAGGTAAGGACATAGCAAACACTAGCTCTTCAATTTTTCCTAATGATGCTAAAGATGAGAAAACTAGAATTGAACTTTTCCATATTCTGGTTATTTCAAAGCACACCAAAATTGATACACTCTTTGATAGTGGTTCACAAGAAAATTTGATTTCCGAAGACTTAGTCAAGAAATTAAACTTAGAGACCATTCCTCATCCAAGACCTTGTCCTTTAGGTTGGATATGAAAGAATGAAAACTTACAAGTTAAGAGGAAATACATACTTAAATTTGCAATTACAGCAAACTGTCTTGATGAAGTTGAACTTGATGTAGTTCCACTTGATATTTCTAGAATTATGTTGGGAAGCCCATATTTGTATGATAGAAAAGCTATTTTCTATCCCCATGAAAACAAGTATCAATTGTTCAAAGATGGTATAGAGTACATTGTTAGAGCACATCGAAAGAAACTAAATCTTTCACTTGTAAATGTCATACAAATCAAGGGACTCATTAACTCTAGCAAGAATTTTGTACTTTTAATGGTTAAGAAAAATAATGATATTCAAAATGAAGCCTTTCAAGGTTGTGATTCAAGATTAAAATCTAATTTGGTTAAGGTCGTTAACCAATATGATGAGATGTTTTAGGAGCCAAAAGGGTTTCCTCCCAAGAGGGGAATCCAACATGAAATACAATCGCAACAAGATTGTCAATTTCCTAACATTGGCATGTACAAGATGTTAGTGATGGAAAGTGCAGAAATTAAAAGAAAATTCAAGAGTTGTTGGACAAAGGGATCATCAGACCAAGTACTTCGCCATGCGGGTCACCTATTGTTTTGGTGCCAAAGAAGATGGAACATGGCGCATGTGTGTGGTATTCCGTGCATTGAAAAAAATTACGGTAAAGAACCGCTACCCACTTCCTAGAATTGATGATTTACTTGATCAATTGAAAGATGCAAAATATTTTACTATTTTGGACTTAAGGAGTGGTTATCATCAAATTAGAATTTCTGAAGGTGGCATATGGAAGACAATGTTCAAAACAAAACAAGGTTTGTTTGGATGGATAGTTATGCCTTTTGGTCTTTGTAATGCTTTGACTACCTTTATGTGTGTGATGAATGATGTATTGAGGCCATTTCTAGATGAGTTTTTGATATTCTACTTAGATTACATCTTGATTTTTAGTAAATCTCGTGAAGAACATGTCATTCATGTCAAAAAGGTACTTGATGTCTTGAAGAAAGAACAATTTTTTTTTAAAATGTCAAAGTGTGAGTTTGGAAAAATATTTTAGTGTATTTGGGTCATATTGTTGGAGGAGGTGAATTGAAAATATATCTCTCCAAGGTTGATGTCATTTTGAATTGGCCAAATCCCAAAAAAGTTACGAAGGTAAGAAGATTTTTGGGAGCAACCCAATATAGGAGGATGTTTATTGATAACTTCTCTTCTATCACAGGTCCATTGCAAGCGTTGACAAGTGTGAAGCAGGTCTTCCAGTGGGGAGGTAAACAACAAAAGACATTTGATGCATTGAAATAAAATATTAGTTCAGCCCCATTACTTGCACTTCCAGACTTGAGACAATCATTTGAGATTAAAATTGATGCTAATGATTATGCCATGGATGTGGTCCTCATGCAACACGGTAAACCCATCTATTTTCATTCAAAAAAATTTAATGGTGCAGTGATTAATTATCCTACATATGACAAGGAGTTGTATGCATTGATGCAAAGTGTGAAAAAGTGGAAACATTACTTGATGGGTAAGGAAAAAATCGTTCACACTGATCATCAACCATTGCAATACTTGCAATCACAAACAAAGTTGCAGCAATCAAGGCACTTTCGATGGATGGGTTTTATTCAACAATTCCACTTGGTGATAAGGTATAAGAAAGGCATCTACAATAAAGTTGGCGACATGCTTTCTATGCCTATTATTAGTGCTACTACTATTATTAAGAATAATTTTATTATTCATGAGAGATATGTTGAACAATATGATTTAGATAGTGATTTTCAAGATGTATATGCAACTTTAAGTCAAGGGAACCAAGTAGAGGGATTGAATTATCAAATGCATGATAACTTGTTGTACCATCTTGGTAAGCTTTGTATTCCATAGGGAGAAAGAGTCAGCATCATAAGAGAGGCACATACTTCTCTTATTGCTGGTCATTTCGGTGTAAGTAAGATGGTGGAACATCTACAAAGGTATTGTTATTGGCCTCATATGCTTGAAAGTGTGTCACGTTTTATTATAGGTTGTTCATTATGTGCTGCCAGTAGGCCTAGCAATAGAAAGTTAGTATTATACACACCACTTCTAGTACCTTCTCGTCCATGGGAGAGTGTTTCTATGGACTTTGTTGGAGGTCTTCCTATGTCAAAGAGGAATCATGATTATCCTTTTGTGGTTGTGGATAGGTTCAAAAAAATGTGTATTTTGATACTGTAAAAATCAAATTACAGCTAAACAAACTTCTCAGTTATTCTTTCAAAATGTATGGGTGCATTTTGGATTGACCACATCCATTGTTAGTGATCAAGATTCTCTCTTTGTTGGAAAATTTTGGTCAAGCTTGTGGGGATTCATGGACACCAAATTGAAAAAGAGTACATAATTTCATCCGCAAAAATATGGTTAAAGAGAGGTGGTGAACATGACGGTGATACATATTCTTCACGGTTATTGCAACAAGCATCCTAAGTTGTGGGATGAAAACTTTCACTATATTCAGCATGCTTACGATCGGGCCAAACACTCTTCAACTCAAACAATGCCATTTGAGGCATGTTTGGGATACTTACCTAAATCTCCTTTGGATTTGAATTTTGGAAAGGATGTTGCTATTGATGGTCATAGTGACATAGAAAAAGCTAAAAGGTTCATTGAACAAATCCAATTGGTGCATCAAGCAGTTCAAGAACAACTGGAAAAGAGCCAAGTCAAGTACAAAACAAGGCACGATAAGCATCGTGTAGATCACAAATTCCAATTCGGTGATGAAGTTTGGCTTCACATTAGCAAAGAAATGCTTCAAGGAGAAGGTAAAAAATTGAACCAATTCGATATGGTCCATTCAAAATTCTAGAAAAGATTGGTGATAATGCCTTCAGGTTGGATTTGCCTTCATATATGCAAATTTATCTTGTTGTTAATGTTGAGAACTTAAGGTTGTATGAGCCGCCTTTGATTGAATATCAAGGAGAAAATGTTCAGATTCCTTCCATTGAGGATATTTCTCCTGAATACCTTGATGAACTATAGCAAGATACCATTCTTGACAGAAGAACAGGGTCTTCAAAACAAGGGAATGTGGAGTACCTTTGTGTGTTTCTCAAAGGAAAAAATCCATGTAAGACCAAATGGATCAAGATTGGAAAGGTGAGGGATTGTACCCTCATCTACTGAACAAACGAAAGTGATATTTTGGGGTCCAAAAGCTTCTAGTGGGGAGGAGTGATCAGGTGCTCAAAATTATGCTAAAAAATGAAAGTTGTCAGAATGGTGTGAAACCTGAACGACCACGTATATCTCGTCATTCTAAATTTGGTGCAACTCATTTCGCGGAAAACTAACACCGTATGCTCCTAGAAACGCATTCTGTTTTTTTTCCCAAACAGGCAATTTTTTCAAAAATGGTAGCTGACGAGGAAAAAATTTGGGCCAATGGAAGGCTGCCACGTGGCCTCTTTTGGTTGGTTGAAAGAATATTTTTTTTAGGTCAATCTGGCCTCACTACTTTTCCTCTTATGATTGGTTCATTCGTGGCATGTTTTCATTGGTTGAGTTGATGGCCAACCACATGCTGCCACATGGACCAACCGGAGGCCACCACGTGGCAGCACTAGAGGCCACCAAAAATTAGTTTAAGGGTCAAGCGTACCGGGCGGGGGTCAAACACCAGACCTCTATCCAACTAACGACACTGCATTCCAACTGCGCCAACGTGATTCTCATTTATATAAGGTTTAAATGTTGAATATAAAGGTTAGTTCGGCGGAGATTTGGGGTAGGGGCCAGGGCTTAGCCCCAACTCCCCCCCCCCCCCCCCCCCCCCCCCCCCCCATAACGCGACATACAACCATACCACCAGACCGGGGGCGCAGAGGTAGTCGCCAATCCTAACCACTACTCTAACTGCCTCAAAACCGTCCCATGTGACACCATTATTCGTCTAACATCCGATGGTTATCAAACCGTCTGATTGTTTTTTTTTTTTTAATATTAAAAAAAAATTATTCGGCGCCAAACCATATAGTTCAAATTTCATATTTATGGCGTTATTATGCATTTTAATGCTCTGACAATTTCACCTGAATTTGCGCGAAAATGTCGCTTAGTTAGCCAAAATCAGGGTGAAATTGTAGGACTGGTACGGATTTTGGGGAAATTGTGGTGCAGTTAGCAGAAGAACTAGGAAGGCTCATAACTTCTTCAGTTTTTGACGAATTTCGGATCAAAAAGAGGAAATACAAGAATTTTTGGGTATTCTGAAGATGATGGAATAGGTTTTGAAGCCATTTGAGCATTGTAAATGTATGTAATAACCATTTTGAGCATAATGAAAGAGTGTCAAGCCATTGGAAGCTGGACCAAGGATATGTATCCCAAGAGGGGTGAACTCCTTCATCATTTGTTGTGTTGTGGTTATTTTTATGGTTTATTTGTTTGTTTTTTCTGCATATTTCAGAGTTTATTTCCATGCTTTATGTGTTTAAAAATTAACATAAAAGCTCTCAAAAACTCAATTTTTAACACTTGCAATT
Organism: Pinus albicaulis; assembly: GCA_034641835.2. Taxonomy (NCBI): domain Eukaryota; kingdom Viridiplantae; phylum Streptophyta; class Pinopsida; order Pinales; family Pinaceae; genus Pinus; species Pinus albicaulis. The sequence goes on from CM076578.1 coordinate 430,995,875, forward strand.
TACAAACCCTCAAGCACATTTTCATTGAGGTCTCATAAAGATCAGCTATGACAGAAACTTCCAATATTTAAATATTAATGAGTGAATTGATTTCGGGTGCATTACCATTCCATTATGGCCATAATTATCATGGTCCATTACTCATACTCGACTAGTCTTCAAAAAATTTCCCTTCCGTGCATTGCAATAGGTGATAAGTACTATGACAAGGATTTTTATGGAGGAATTCATGCCTTCAACTTGCTTCTAGTCTTGTTCATGTTTGTTGTTGGCTTCATTCTTACACAACATTGTCATATGAAATCTTCCATGTATGCTTAACTCTATTATATGTTGAGATTCAACAAGATGATGAGCTTAGTGAAAAGAGTCGCCTTCACTAAGTGGGCCTGCAGGCTATTTTTGGTGCAAGTCTATTTTTAGACTATGCCTATTTTTAGACATGATGATCATATTTCAGAAGTTGTAGGATGCTATTTGTTGATGATTGATCAAGTTGGAAAAATAGATGAAATTTTAATTTTAGAATATTGGGCGAAGTCTATTTATAGATCGTCAATCTAAAAATAGATGCATGTCGATTATTATTAGCTCTTAATAATAATCAGACTCTAAACAACAACTTATTCTCTTGGAGCACTTCAGTTCAGTGCACAGATGTGGTACAACAGCTAACAGAAGGAATTACGCTATTCCTGAGGGTTTACTGGAGCTAATGCATGAAGGACTTAGTTAGAACTCAAGTGGCAGAGTTATGACACAGTTGGAAGAAGTAGTTATGGAGTTGTATTTAGTTTAACTTAGTTAGACTCAATAGAGCTAGTTGTATCTAGTATAACTGATTGATACACTAGTGAGAGTGGAGTGAATTAATTTGTTAATTAATTCATAAATAATAAATCATTAATCAACTGAAGAATACATCAGTTAACTACAGTGCATGGCAGTTTCAGTGGAGACCAGTGGAGAGATAGGTGAAAGGGCAAGATAGACTATCTGTTGTGACTATAGTGATGCATTGATTGCATCACACACTCAGTGGAGATGCTAATTAGGATTCCGCAGTCAAGGATGGAGTAATTCAAATTCATTCAGAGCTATTCTTCAACAAAGATTGCGCAGTGGAGGCAGGCTAGCAGGTGGCAAAGATCAGTGCATGGATTTGCAAGATTAGGCCTAATTAGTGTATGACGATTGTACTGTACTGAGAGCTTGTGATAAGCTTTGTATGCTTGTATGATATTTTCATATGATCTCCATGTTACATAATATATAGTTTGGGTTTTCAGCTTCAGGCTTTCCCGATTAAAAACTGTGTTATGTGCGATTGATAATTTTTGTTTATGCTTCACATGTGTGTGCAATTAAATTTTCTGCAAAAGATTAACAAGTGGAATAGACTCAGTATCTTGCATAAAGTTAAATAGTGTGAGATCAGGTGGATCTTGGACATATGCATGCTTATTGCATATAATTTCTACATGGTATCAGAGCATTTTTTATTGAAGATTGCAATTGTGAAGTGAGTTTGTGCTGGTGGACAATTCGAATTTGCTGCAGAAGATTCTTGGTGCAGAAATCGAGTATACATTGAAATGTCTTTCAACGAGTTGAGATTGGAGTATGCCCTTGATGGGAGCTCGAATTACATAGCCTGGAAGGACAGGATGGAGGCGGTGTTGGAGGATAATGGGCTGAAGGAGTTAATCAATAGCGATGTTCCTAAGTCGGGATCTAGCGATGCTGCATTACTTGATGCATGGAAAAAGAAGACTACAAAGACGAGCAAGATTCTGTTGGAAGGTGTGAAGGACCATATTGTGTCCAGCCTTCACGGGAAAGCGACTCCATTCTTAATGTGGAAGGCTTTGACAAACTTGTTCCAAAGCAGAAGTGACCAGAGGAAGTTGGCGCTTAAAGACAAGCTCAGAAAAATAAAAATGGAGAAAGGCGACAGTATTCCAAAATACCTCACGAAGTTTGTCCACTGCAAGGATGAGCTGGGAAGTGTGGGGGTTACTGTTGATGAATAAGAATTGGTGAGCTTGGCTCTCCTTGGGCTTCTAAAGAGTTGGCATAGCTACGAAGACTCTGTCAATGGATGGGAGAAATTGTCAGGATGGGAGTGACTTTGGTTGGATCTTGTGCAGGAGGAGATAAGGCGAGGTACCAAGGATGGGTCTTCATCGAAGAATGAAGATGAAGAGAATTGCGATTTGGCTGCCAAAGCAAGGAAAGGGAAGGGGAAGAAAAATCCTTCTAAATCCGGTGCGAAAGGCAAGAAGCAGGACTTGTCCAAAGTGAAGTGTTTTCACTGTCACGAGCATGGAAATTTCGCCACTAACTGTCCAAAAGAAGAATAAGCAGGCTGCTGGATCTGCAGCTGGAGAGGCCTTAGCCTCGCAATTTGAGCTGGATTTTTCCTTGATCGCATGCTTAGTTTCAAGCTGCATGGGATCGGTGTGGTATCTTGACAGTGGTGCGTCTTTCCATATGACGGGAGAAAAAGAGTTGTTTAGTGACTTGGAGGAGAAGGACCTCCAGATGCATATAGAGATGGACGATGATGGTCGGTACAGTGCGATTGGCATTGGGACCATTACCTTTGAGAGGGAGTCCGGTAATCCATTCTTGTTGAAGAATGTCATGCATGTTACAAGTCTGAAGAAGAACTTGGTCTCAGTCGCAATGCTGGAAGACAAAGGTTATGATGTTGTTTTTAGTGAGGGAAAAGCCTTCCTTTGACATAAAACAACAGGTCAAACTAAGAAGATACGGTTTCAAATTAAGAATCTCCAAAAGCTGGAGGTAGATGGCTACGCTGCAATGGTGGGAAAAGCAGAAGAAGTGGTGAGCCAAGATGAGGGCGAATTATGGCACAGGAGATTGGGCCATCTTCACCATGGCACTTTGAAAATTTTGCAGCAAATTTCTACTGGACTTCCCAAGGGTACTCTTGCGCAGTCATATCAGTGCAAAGGATGTACAATGGGTAAGTTTTTGAAGACCACCTTTCATGAGAAGGAGAACCGTGCTTCGGTGATCCTGGAGAGAATTCACACAGACGTGTGTGGACCATTCTCGGTTGCTTCAACAACAAAACAAGGGTATTATGTGATATTTGTTGATGAATTTTCTCTTAGATGATGGATCTTCTTCATGCAGAAGAAGAGTGAAACGTTCTCAAAGTTCTGTGAGTTCAAAGCATTGGTGGAGAAGGAGTTGGGGAAGTAGGTGAAATCTCTAAGGAGCGATAATGGTGATGAATACATCTCGGGTGAATTCAAAGACTTCTGTAGCAAAGAAAGAATTCGAAGAGAACTCATAGCGCCTCATAACCCACAGCAGAATGGAGTCACGGAGAGAAATAATAGAACGATCGTGGGTGCCGCACGAGCGATGCTGCATGACCAAGGCCTACCGATGCACTTATGGGTAGAAGCATGCAACACTGCGGTTTATGTGCAAAACCGTTGTCCTCATAGAGTACTTGGCATGAGTACACCCGAGGAAGCTTTTACAAGTAAGAAGCCTGATATTTCTCATTTGAAGATTTTTGGCTCACCTGTTTACATTCATGTGACGAAGGATGCCAGGAAGAAGCTGGAGTCGACTGCAGAAGTTGAGATATTTGTGGGGTACATAGAAACACCCCACAACTATCGTGTGTATTTGTCGAACAGTCGGATGACTGTTATGCGACGGGATATAAAATTCAATGAGGTGAAAGCCATGAAGTTGTCGCTTGAGAGGGAGCTACACTTGCATGCGAAAGAGGAACTTCTTGTTCCTAAAGATGAGCCTTTGGATGTGGATCAGCCACAAGAGGATATTCATGGAGTGGAGGAGTCCACTCATGCAGAACCAAACATCAGACAAGGTAGGAAGCATACCACAGAAGCTGAGAGACTAAAGGTGGATGCGGCACAGAATGTAGGAGTCCCCACATCACAGCGCAGACAGAGACAATCACTTGACCGATATACTGGATACATGGCTCTTATGAGAAAATGTATTGTGACAAAGCCATCTTCTTTTGAAGAAGCAGCAAAGAAGCCCACATGGGTAGATGCCATGGTGGAGGAGTATGACTCCATTGTCAGAAACAGTGCTTGGGAGATTGTTCCAAGATCGGTGGGAAAATCGGTTTTAGGATCAAGATGGATCTACAAGGTAAAGAAAGCTGTTGATGGGAGCGTCGAGAAGTATAAGGCAAGATTTGTTGCCTGGGGCTTCTCACAGATTGAGAGGATTGACTATGAAGAAACCTTTGCACTTTTCGCACGGTATTCTTCCATACAGACCATCCTTTCTCTCTCAGCGCAGATGGGTTGGCACATTCATCAGATGGATGTGAAGATTACGTTCCTTAATGGGATCATTGAGGAAGAGGTGTACATTGAGCATCCTAAAGGATTTGAGATCTTCAGCAGCGAGTCGCATGTGTGCAGGCTCAAAATAGCGTTGTATGGGCTGAAACAAGCACCCCATGCTTGGTACACTCGGATCGATAGCTATTTCACTGGACTTGGCTTCACCAAGAGTGAGGTGGATGCAAATCTGTACCAGATTGTGGTTGAGGGTAAGCTTTTGATCATTGTACTTTATGTTGATGATTTGATACTAACAGGTGATGAGCAGTGGATACACTCATGCAAGGCTGATCTTGCAAAGGAGCTTGAGATGAAGGATTTAGGCCTCCTTCATTATTTCCTTGGATTGGAAATATGGCAGCCGAAAGGTGAACTGTTTGTGTCTCATGGAAAGTATGCCTGGGAGATACTAGAGAAGTTTCACATGCAAGGCTACAAGCCTATTGACACTCCTCTTCCAGGAAATTGGAAGAAAGAGGATGCTACATCGGCAGAGGTAGTGGATGCCACTGTTTATCGACAGTTGATGGGTTCGTTCATGTATTTAGTTAATACAAGACCGAACATATGCTATGCGGTGAACCAGCTTTCATAAGCGATGGTTAAGCCTACCAAGCTCTTTTGTAAGGTAGGCAAGCATGTCCTAAGATATCTCAGGGGCACATCTGAGTATGGTTTATGGTACAGATAGACGGATGGGGTGAAGTTGCATGGCTTCAGGGATGCAGATTGGGTAGGAAGCCCAATAGATAGAAAGAGCACATCAGGAGGGATTTTCAGTATCGGATCTACAACAGTTTCTTGGTACAGCAGGAAACAAAGATCCATGGCACTCAGTTCAGTGGAAGCAGAATACATGGCAGCAAGTTTAGCTGCATGTGAGGCTATCTGGATGAGGAAGATCCTAGTTGGTTTGTTCGGTTCACATTTAGATCCCACGGTGATTCATTGTGATAATCAGAGTTGCATTAAACTCTCGATTAATCCTGTGTTTCATGATAGATCTAAACATATTGATATCCAGTATCATCATATCAGAGATTGTGTGCAGTGGAAGATCATGTTGCTTCAGTACATTCCTACGGAGGATCAGGATGAAGATATTCTGACGAAGGCGCTCACCAAGAGCAAACTCGAATACCATAGAGGCAGGATCAGGGTGAAAGATAATCCCTATCTTGTTGAGAGGGAGTGTTGAGATTCAACAAGATGATGAGCTTAGTGAAAAGAGTCACCTTCACTAAGTGGGCCCGCATGCTATTTTTGGCGCAAGTCTATTTTTAGACTATGTCTATTTTTAGACATGATGATCATATTTCAGAAGTTGCAGGATGCTATTTGTGGATGGTTGATCAAGTTGGAAAAATAGATGAAATTCTATTTTTAGAATATTGGGCGAAGTATATTTATAGATCGTCAATCTAAAAATAGATGCATGTCGATTATTATTAGCTCTTAATAATAATCAGACTCTAAACAACAACTTATTCTCTTGGAGCATTTCAGTTTAGTGCACAGATGTGGCACAACAACTGACAGAAGGAATTACACTATTCCTGAGGGTTTACTGGAGCTAATGCATGAAGGACTCAGTTAGAACTCAAGTGGCAGAGTTATGACATAGTTGGAAGAAGTAGTTTTGGAGTTGTATTTAGTTTAACTCAGTTAGACTCAGTTGAGCTAGTTGTATCTAGTCTAACTGATTGATACACTAGTGAGAGTGGAGTGAACTAATTAGTTAATTAATTCATAAATAATAACTCATTAATCAACTAAAGAATACACCAGTTAACTACAGTGCATGGCAATTTTAGTGGAGACCAGTGGAGAGATAGGTGAAAGGGCAAGATAGACTATTTGTTGTGACTATAGTGATGCATTGATTGCATCACACACTCAGTGGAGATGCCAATGAGGATTGCGCAGTCAAGGATGGAGTAATTCGAATTCATTCAGAGCTATTCTTCAGCAGAGATTTCCCAGTGGACGCAGGCTAGTAGGTGGCAAAGATCGGTGCATGGATTTGCAATATTAGGTCTGATTAGTGCATGACGATTGTACTGTATTGAGAGCTTGTGATAAGTTTTGTATGCTTGTATGAGATTGTCATATGATCTCCATGTTACATAATATATAGTTGGGGTTTTCAGCTTCAGGCTTTCCCGGTTAAAAATTGTGTTATGTGCGATTGATAATTTTTGTTTATGCTTCACATGTGTGTGCAACTAAATTTTCCGCAAAAGATTAACAAGTGGAATAGATTCAGTATCTTGCATAAATTTAAATAGTGTGAGATCAAGTGGATCTTGGACATATGCATGCTTAGTGCATATAATTTCTACACTATAGTTTTTCGACAAAATTACCCCTCAACTTGTTAACAAGATTTTGACATTATTCCTAGGCACAATATGCTTTAAGCATCTCATACAACTTAAGGAAAGAAGGGTCATAACAAGTGAGGTTTGCATTGAAAGTCTATCACTCATGCATAACACAAAATAGATTCCTTTGAGGTGATTTTATGTAGGTTCATTCCTTCCATATGAGATACCATTGAATTTGTTGGAGAGGAAGCACATTTGAAATGGATTTTTTTGAGTGACCCTCAGGTTTCTCTTTCTTGCAACAACTTTCCCTTTCATGCTCAAGCATCCTCTTCTCTACTAAATAGGTCCTTAGTAAATCCATCTTGCCAAGTTTTCACATACAAGAAGAATGCCGACATACAATCTCAATGTTATCACAATGATCTTCTTCCTAGGCCTTCCAACCTACAATAACCATCATTTGTTCATACCAGGTAGATTTTCCACCAACCTATATCATATGCATAAACATACAAATATTATGAGTCATCCCTTTAGTTTTCAAGAAACTTTGGATATAGTGATTACTTCAAATTTCCAAAATGCATAACAAGTTCCACATAATAACTAGCTTTCACTTGTGTAGATAATAATCCCTACTTTCATTATGGCTACTTCCATTTCCGTATCCAAGATATCCCTTTGTAATTTTTTCTCCTAACATAACGTTCATGTAGTGCATTGATATATGACTACTTTTGTATACAATTATTTCACTACATCTACAACAACTCGTGAAATGATCTCAAAATTCATGTGCTGACAACAATTCCATATTTTTAGTTGTAATAACATTATATGCAGTGAAATATGGCATAAGCATGCTTTCACACAATGCATTCAAACTATTTATTTAAGCATATATGCCAACATACATGTGCATAACCATAACCTCCACACTTACATAATCTACTCATGCACATCTAGTCAATGCATAATTACATTGGTTCAAGAATACCATATTATTATGTCATGTATTCTACCATGATGAGTTGGAAGATTTAGCCAATGCTTCAATGCATCATCCAACCAACTCCCTAATACTTGATAAACCATTTAGAGACCCACCTCTTTAGCCCAACAAAATGCTAAAAATATACTCTTTTTCTACTAAAAAATTCCTTAGACATACCCAAAGGCATTTCCTTTCTCTACTTAGTAATACCTTAGGAAACCCTTTCCCCTCTAATAGTGTCTCAATGTTGGCAAAAAGATTATAGTTGAAGACAACAACACAAATAGAAATACCATTTCACACTTTATAGCACTATAACCTTTCCAACATTATGGTTTCAATATGGCTAGCTCTCCCAGCATTACTTTTTATAAAAAGATTCTAATTTCTAGTTACTTTTAATTATAACCAACATAACTTGATATACCATTTTTTCTCATATAAATGTATTTAAAAAATTAAACAACCTGCATATATCAAAACTTTTTTACTTTACCAAATAAAATATTATTTACATAAATACATTCAAATCACATAAACATATGAATTAGGACATGAAATCATGACTAATGAATTTTTTCATGTGTGTCAACTTATTTTATGTACCTTATCCATTGGTGGATTACAGTGACATATTCCTTTCACCAACTTCTAGATCAACATAGTGTTATCCTTATCTTTTCTTCATAAAACTTACCCATCTTATTTATTTAAGAAAAAATACATAAGACTTACACATCCTTATAAAAATTGCATTTCCTTGATGCACCTTTTTATAAACTAAGAATGGATAAGTTTATCTTTATCATAATCATCCTCTTTTAAAAAACAGGTTGATTATGGTAACTTATCCATTCTTTTAGAAAATAAAGTTTTTATAAACTAAGAAGATTTACACATCCTCTTTTAAAAACGAGGTTGATCAATATAACTTATCCATTCTCTTAGAAAAGTAAGTTGTCTCTAACAACTTAGAGATATCTTTCATTTAAAAAAAATTGTATGTTGTTTATCCATATTTTGATTAAAAATAAAATAGTTTAATTACGATGACTTTTATATTTCCATTTTTATCCCGTCATACTTATCCATATTTTGATTAAAAATAAGATAGTTTATTACGATGACTTTTATATTTCCATTTTTACCCACGTGATGACTTATCCATATTTTGATTAAAAATAAAATAGAATAAAATAGTTTAATTACGATGACTTTTATATTTCCATTTTTATCCGCGTTTTAATTAAAAATAAAATGCATTAATTACCATGGGATATTCTTTAAAATAAAAACATCAACCATGACCCTTTTATATATATATATATATATATACATGATTTATTTATATTTTTTCATTTTTTTTTAAAAATATATATTAATTATAACTTATTTTTATTTTTTATATTAATTTACTATCTAAAATTTTTATAATAATTTAAGGATGCTCGAGCTTCAAAAGAAAAAAAATGAAAAAGAAAAAAGTTGACTGATTATTATCACATTTAATTTTTCAATTTTCATATATATATAATTCAATTTTATTTATTTTTTCAAAATTAAAATAAAAAATATTTATTTTTCCTTTACAATTTTTTTTTCTACATTCTTTAAGAAAAATAAAATAATATTTTACATTCTTATACTCCAAAAATTTTAATTAAAAAAAAAACTGAATATCATAACGTATACCTAAAATAATTGAATCTGAAAATTTATACATATTTTATGACTGGAATGCACATTTATGCTTTTTGCTTTTCACAATGCACCTTGATACTAATTTTATCTTATCGAGCAATGCTTCATTATTGTTTATTTATGCAAAATAATTTTTTTTTTTTATTGTTTCTTTATACAAAAGAATCATTATTTTTAATATGAATTAGATACCAATCTATATAAATAATTATTCTTTTATTAGTTTAACTTCTTAATTTGTGTTAGATACTTTAAAAAACATAGCTATGATGAACTGTGAATTTAGCCATTATCATAATATTGTTCTTTGCTTTGTGATAAAGCTAAAGGAAACTTTTGTATGGGTATAATATTTAGTATTGATCTTTCACCTTAGTATTTTGCTTATCTAACAATTTGAATTTAATTTAAGAATTTCACGTTGAATTCATAGGATAATGATTGTTGGTGTTGGAATCAACACTTAGACTGCAGCAAGTGCCTGACTAGACACATCTTAAACTATAAAGCAATTATAATGTTTTGTTTTATGGGATTGGAAGATGGTATGAACTCTGATTCACTGAAGAGAGATTTCGGTCAAATCCACAGTTCTACTAAAGAGGGTATTGGAATCTGATGTGGTAGCAGAGTGCAAGTTTGTAGCCTATGAGGAGAGGAAATTGTGAGATATGAGGAAACAATAGGTCTGTGAAACATAAATCTACTGCATTTAGTAGAAATTCACAAAAGTAGCAGTTTGACAATATTCCATTGAGAGAAAGTTATTTCTAGTCTGACAAGATTCTCACTGAAATATCATGAAGAATAACTACCATGAGTGATGCTCTTCCACTATTATAACATATATTTTATCAGGAATTCTCACTGTGTGAGACTAACAAGAACTGATAAAACACATAACATGCTTAAGAGACTAATAAAAACACATAACAGTATGATGATTTGCAAACTGGAATTGAAAGAAAGGAGGTATGGAAACACAAGTAAAGTAGACAATACACACAACAATTTGGTAATAAGTCCTCAATAGTATCATTTCATTTCATTCACAAAAAATATTACAGATCATATAAGTCAAAATTCTATAACCACCAACCAACCCTGACTTCATATCAGTTTGGCATATATATACAAAATATGATACTGTCATCTTCCAAAAAAAAAGGTAAATCTGTTTCAAAAGTCATTACAACCTCGTGCAAGAGGTGAGGCTTATCCCTTAATCTTAATTACAAAGTGCTATATTAAAAACAAGATAAACGTCATGAAGGCATCATAAACGTTGTCACTCCGAAATGGTTGTGTGAGGTGGCAACCTATTCGAAGACCACTCTTCTGTTTTAGTGCAACCAAACTTCAACAAAAAGTGTAAAAACAGTGGGAATGACATGTGGCTGTCTCCTATTAAATGTGAAAAACATAAACATGATATTTCGGAGAAGGATGAATATAAGACACCTGGAAGCATCCATTGCAACTAAATAACCTCTCCACTTCATCTGTTTAATGTCACCATCATGATTCAAAACAAAAAGTAACCCATTTCTATCGCATGATGATATTTCAAAATAATTGCTACTTTCGTAGAAAATGTAGCAATAAACGGAAAACATGGAACACTTAACC